>CM024758.1:38438989-38666419 GCA_014218235.1 Colocasia esculenta | reverse complement strand
ATGAGCCATTTCCACCAAAGTTCTATTCTTTCTCTCTCCAGTACTCCATTTTGTTCTGGAGTTCTTGGAGAGGAGATTTATGTTCAATGCCTTAGTTCCTGCAGAAGTCATAAATAGATTATTATCAAACTCTCCCCCATTATCAATAAGATTGAGCATCTTTGTTTGTTTTTTCCATGCTTATCTTGTAAAGAAATCTTCAAAGTTTTTCATTGTTTCACTTTTAAGCTAGTAATTTGACCCAAGTGAACCTGGAGAAATCATCTACAATAAACAAAGCCAAAATGTTTGCCATGGAGACTAAGTGTTCTTGTAGGTCTAAAAGGTCCATGTGCAACAGTTCAAAAGTTTTGAAGTGATTGTACGTGCCTTAGATTTGAAAGGTTTCTTCTTTTTACCCTGTGCACATGCATCAAAATGCTTAAATCTTTGTTAAAGTGATTTCAGGAAGCCCATTTACCAATTTCATTCTCATGATTTTGTTCAAACATTGAAGCTTGCATGGCCTATCCTGCGATGCAATAAAGAAAGTTGATCCTTTTTGTTTGCAATAAGACACAATTTTTATTTTTGGTTCATCTAGATCAACTAGATAAATGTTATTGACTCTTTAACAGAAAATTTAACCACTTCCAGATTTTTATCAATGATTTGACAGGCTTCTGAATCAAAAACAACTTTGTAGTCTTTATTACACAATTGACTAATACTCAGCAGATTGTGATTGAGACCATCAACTAGCAACACATTCTCAATGGAATTAGAACCATTCTACCTTCCTTACTTGTACCAATTATTTGGCCTTTATTGTTATTCCAAAGATGACTTAACCTCCATCTTTTTCAACCAACAACAAAATTTTTCTGTTTTTCTTGTCATGTGCCTCGAATAGCCACTGTCCAAGCACCACTTGTTTTGATTTTGGGCTACTAGGCATTCCTGCAATGACAAATAAGAAAAAGAATTTTGGTACCCAAATTACTTTGCGTCCCATTCTTTCATTCATGCCAAAAAGTAAATGCTTAGGAATCCACAATTGTTTGCATTTCATCATGCTCAATTTATTCCAGCATTGTGACTCAATATGACCAAGCTTTTTACAACTGTTACATGATGGAGTTTGAATTTTTGAAATCTTTTGTTGTTGTTTTTAACCTGTGATTCTTTTGTCCTTTATGCAGTTTTGATGGTTGGGATTTGTCAACAGATTTCCATACCAGTCGACAGTTTAGTTTCTTACTTGAGTACTTGTCGACAGGTGCTCTTGCTTGTTGACTAGTGAGCTTATTTTGTTTGTTCTTCAGATCTTTTATTTACACTTGGACTGCACTGAACAAAGGATGTGACCAATTTTTTCCTAGTTTCTTTTTATTTTTTGTTTGAAATCCAAGTCCATGTCTAGTTATGTTTGACTTAACTCCTAAAATAACATCAAGTTTTTCCTTCCCTTGACAAATCTTGACAAATCATCATTCTTTCTTTTTAGATCCTTTTGAACTTCTCCATTCTCTTCTGAATTTTTTGATTCTCATTTTGAAGTGTTTCAACAGATTCATTTAGAGATTGTATTTTTTTCATTCTTTTGAAGCTCTTCTTTCATGCAGTCCATTTCAGCATAGTGATTTCCCTTTTCATTTTTCAGTACTCTATTTCTCTATTCAGGATTACAAGTTGTTCATCATTACTTGTGTTATGCATAATATTGTTGATTTTCTTTTTCAATACTTTATTTTTAGATTTATATTCACATAATTTTTCAAAATAGCATGTGTGGTGGCTATTTTTAGCCACCTAGGCCTATAAGGCCCTCATGGCCCATTATAGTCCCCAGGCAGGCGTGACTTTCCGCCCAGGCACCATGTGTTCTCGGATGTACCTGAAGCTCCCGAGCACAGTCTCCACATCCGAACACCTTCAGGATCCCAAGGGCAGACTCTGGGCACCCTTTAGCCTGTTCGGTCTGGGCGCTGCCTACCGAACAGGCCTTGCTCGAGGCACGCCATAGTCTCGCCAGCGTAAGCTGCGCACGGATGCTAGGCACTGAAGAGCCGTCCAATCACCAAGCAATCCTCTGCTCGGTACTCATCTACCAGAAGGATCCGAGCAGCCTCTTCGCCTCCTTGCGACGGTTGTAAGGGCTGCGCAGCACGCGCCCCACGATGAAGTGGTCCGATAACTGCAGAGCCCGTCAACGCATAACTCCCAGCCAAGGGCGCCAACTGGCGTGTCCTTTATGGTGACGTTAAGGGACGACCTGTCCCATTCCTTCGGCATCTCCGCCTATAAAAGGCCCAAGTAACTTCCATGCAAAGGTACCCAACCTTAGACGCTCACATACGACGCTCACATACCTCCACGCGAGCCATACACACAGGCGAACCTTTCTTCTCCAAGCCCTTTCTACAGTCCACTGACTTAGGCATCGGAGGGTTCCCCCTGGTTTATCAACCGGGCCCCCCTGATCCTGTTTGGTTCTTGTAGTTTCCGTCTGCACCGCGATCATCTTCCCTCGTCTCAGTGGAGGCCCATTTGGCCCCGGACCAAACAGGAACATACCACCACATTTGGCGCCGTTTGTGGGAACGAACGAGAGACCATGCGCCCTACCCGAGCGTCTCATCTTCATGAGACCCGCACACCCATATCCCTACTGGGGGGGCTGTGTAGAGGTATTCTTTAGTCCCACAATGAAAGATAGTGAGAACAAGTGTTGCTTATCAGCAAGAGCCTCACTTCTTCTCCAAAGAGCGCCCTTTTAAAGGATAAACCCCAAACATGGGGACAATACCTCTTGGGAGGCACACTTAAATCACGTCCCTTCATTGGCGTCGTCTATGGGAATGAACGAGAGGCCATGTGCCCTACCCGAGCGTCTCATCTTCATGAGACCTGCACACCCTTATCCTCACTAGGGGGCTATGTAGAGGTATTCTTTAGTCTCACGTTGAAAGATAGTGAGAACAAGTGTGTGCTTATCAGTAAGAGCATCACCTCTTCTCCCAAGAGGGCCCTTTTAAAGGACAAAACCCCAAGCATTGGGACAATACCTCTTGGGAGGCACACTTAAATCACATTCCTTCATTGGCGCCGTCTATGGGAAGGACATCGGCCATGGCTCGTGGACGTTCCTCTCACCAGAACCTTGGTAGCTGGGTGACCAGGTCTCGACAGTCGCGTGTGGACTCCCGCGATCGAGTCCCCCCTGTCGACGTCGTCATCGCCCCCGTCGGAGCAACCGGCGATGTACCTAGTGCCGTTGTGCCCATAACCGCCCAAGAGGTGGCGGAACTCTGGGGACAAATGCAACATCTGGCAGGAATCTGCCAGGGACTCCAAGCCTAGTTGGCTGGGCAGCTGGCCCTGACGGTTCCTCCTCCACCGGAGCAGTAGGTGGAGTCGTCTCGTCGACGATCTCACGCCCCTCCGGCGCTATGGGAGCAACAAGTGGAGTACCCTGCCGGTCGGGCCGAGCCCCGTCGGCGCGCCGGACACCGAAGCGGAGGGACAACTCGCCCCGTCGCTCCGCAGTGGTTTTGCCTCCCCCGCATTCCGTCGTAGGCGCCAACTCCCACAGGTCCAGACATGAGGGCTCTGTGCACTCTGGTCAGAAGTTTGACAGACTCCTTCATCGCGTCGCCAACCTGGAGCATCGCGTGGATGCGATGATTCAGAGGGCAGAAGGCAAATCCCCGATGGATGAGGACCTGGACTTCCGCTCCCCGTTCACCATGGAGATCTTGGAAGCCCGGGTCTCCCCGAAGCTACCTCTGCCCACCATTGCACCCTACGATGGCACCACCGACCCCGCAGATCACATCCACTGCTTTGAGTCGCATATGGTGTTCCACGGAGCATTAGACGCGGCCAATTACCTGGCCTTCCCGGCCACCCTGAAGGAGACCGCGCGGGCATGGTTTGAAGCCCTCCCCGCGGGTTCCATCTCTTCATTCCACTAGTTGAAGAAGTCCTTTTGGGACAACTTCCGCGGCGGAAGGTCTCAGCCGCGCACAACAGCGTCTCTTCTATCTGTTCAGCAGAAGAAAGGCGAAGCGCTCTGGGACTACGTCAAGAGGTTCTGGACCGAAGCGCTCCGCATTCCTCGCCTCGACATCCCATTGGCGACCAATGCCCTCATCCAGGGCACCCGAGATGGTTTCCTTTAAAGGACGTTGGGTGTGGTAGCAGCCCTCCACTCTTGCTGAGCTGCTCTCTACTGCTCAGTGCCATGCGGCATGCAGGAGAGCTTGGCCGCTGGTCAAGCATAGCAGGAGATCAACCGGATAAAAAGAGGCCTTCCGACAATAGTTCCGACCGCGATCGGAGGAAAGGCCGTCGCAATGGGGACTTACCGCGCCGACCTCGCCCCTATACCCCACTCACGGTGGCTCCTGAACAAATCCTGGCCGAGATCCGGATGAACCTTATGTTCGGTGCCACCAAGGATGCGCTCTGATCCCTGCAGGCGCAACCAGGACAAGTACTGTCGCTTCCACCCGCGACCACGGCCATGACACCTCCGAGTGCCGCCAGCTCAAGGACGAGATCGAGTTTCTTGATCAAGCGTGGCTATCCTGGACTGTATGTGCGCCGTAATGAAGACTGCCCAAGACGCCTAGAGCGAACCCCCGAGCAGCCCATCAACAACGAGCCCATGGCAGGAGATCAACGTGATCGCAGGAGGCTTCGGTGCTGGCGGAGAGAGCAACCGAGCCGACGCGACTACGCCCGCGGGTGCACTTGGTGGACAGACCCCCGGCGCCTCTCCCAAGCACTTATTCCCCTAGTCCCGTATGCACACGATCCGAGGAGGCTATCACCTTCTCAGATGAACATCTTGTAGGGGTGTCCACTCCGCACACCGATGCGTTGGTCATTTCGGCCACCATCAATCACTGTACCATGGGCCGGATTTTGGTGGATAATGGAAGTGCACCGGATGTGTTATCTTATGATTACTTTTTTGCTTATGGGATTGAGACCGACCAGCTCACCCCAGTAAAGTCGCCTTTGTTCGACTTCTCGAGGATTTCGGTCCAACCTATGGGACGAGTGCGCCTCCCAATTACCGTTGGGATGACCCCAAGGAGCATAACCAAGATGGTAGATTTCTTGGTTATTCGAAGCATGCCCGGCTACAACGCCATCCTCGGCAGGGCTTGATCGGTCAGATTAACGTTGTTCCTTCATCCCTCCATCAGAAGATGAAGTTTCCCACTCTGTGTGGGATTGAAGAGGTGCAGGGCAGTCAGCGCTGTAGACACACGAATTTGACTCCACCGCGGACAAATTTCATATTACGCCATAATGCACAAATGGCCCATCATATTGCCTTACATGAGTATGTTCCAATATTTCAGGATCTCACCCGTTCTTCCCCGTGCTTCCCCTCCAAATCCAAGCTTCACCGGAGGTCTATAGGCATTCATTTCAAGTCGCGACGGGTCTTCGGGGCACGATCATGGTGTCGCGACGGGCCTGCTGGACGCGTTTAATGAAGTTAGCTAAACGCGTCCAGCAAGGCGGATGCGATTCCAAATCACGTCGGACGTCTGGGCCGCGACAAGGCCAAGAGTCCTTATCGCGGCAGCCTTGTGCGACACGATAAGAATTATCTATTTTATTTATGGAAAATGTCCAACGCCATTTCATACACGTCCGCTATAGGCGTCGCAATTCCAACGTTGCTTTTGGCAGGGATTTTCATAAATAAAATATATAATACTTTATCACGTCTGGCCATCCCGACGCATTTCAAATCAGAGACGCGTCGGCTGGAGCCGCCACGATTAGGCCCTAGGCCCCCAAAGTCGTCGCACTCAAGCGCCCGGACCTCGGAATCACGCGAAATGTATGAATCTCGTCTGCCCAGGCCGACGCGATTAGGTCCTAGGCCTGACAGGCCAGACCCCGAAAGTCATCGCATTTATGGCCAACGTGCCTAAAACGAAGTCACGGCGGGGTAGGCCGACGCGTTTCAATAACGCGCCGGTCATCCCCGACGCGATTCTGATGGTGACTGCCAGACCGCAATCATCGCGCTTTATGTCAAATCAAACGGAAAATGTGGTGCTTCCTAATCGCCGAAGCCATTGCGGACGCGTTTCTTATCACGACGTCGGGGCGGACGCGATTCATTCTTTAGTCGCGTCCACTGTAGCCGACGCGATTCAGTGTCTGATGCCTATAAATAGACCCCGAGGGTCATTTGAAGGAGGGGTCCACTCACTGCGGCGAAGCCATGCTGGATTCCAATCTCGACCCCCGCCCAAGGGGACCTTCTATTTCGCGCCGATCCACGCCGTCCCTTGTAGCTCGGATCCGGCATCCCCGTCGTCTTCCTCCACGTGCACCGGAGTGGAGCGAGGCAGAGCGTCTTCCCCTTCTTCCTCCGTCCAACCGGAAACGTCGCCGCGCCATTCATCGTTCGGGGAAGCACCCCCTCCCCTTTTTCTCCCCTTTGTCATTCACATTTCATCTCCTCAGGGCCCCACGTGGCCCCTTTACTCCCTTTTTACACACACACATGCATGCATACACACACACACATACCTATTTTTTAGGGTTTAAAAGCCACCACACGGTAAGTCGTCCCCCTTGCCGTTTATTCTTTAATTTCATTTTTTTAAGGATTGTATACTACACATTATTTGGCTAATCCCCTTTTCCTTTCCTTGTCTTCTTTCTTTTTCAGGGTAATCAACACGGAAAGCGCCCTCTACCACGGTCGGTCGTGCTCGTAGTGGAAGAAAGGACACACATCCCCCGCGCAATCTCCCCACGCTCCAATAGGTATTCTCTGTGATTACTTCTTCCACCCGCACCCCTCGCCGTGCATCCCTCCAGTCGGCACCCTCGCGTGCCTAGCGATGACGATCTTTTTCTTTTCCCGCTTTCTGTTTTTTTTTTCCTTTTTTATTTAACCCCCCCCCCCCCCCCTCTTTGTGATTAAATGCCCGGGGTTCCCGACGACTCGCGGCAGTGTCTACAAATTGACGATCACGGTGGGACCTCTTTTTGCAATTCCTCGTTGATTACCCCGCTCCTTTGTGCCCCACGTGGCACTCTTCTTTTATATATGCTTTATACCCTACTACATATCTTGCATGTTGTGTGTTTAGCTTTTCTTTTTTCCCTTTTTTATACACATATCTCCCACTTTCGTTCCTTTTTTCTGTCCGCGGGGGCCTGCTGGAATCGCGTCCAACACAGAGGACACATTTATAACGCGTCCACTAAACCGGCCGCATTTCGTTTAAGTGTCGCGACAGCTAAGCCGACGCGTTCCACTTCCCTGTCGCGGCGGCTAAGCTCGACGCGTCTCTGTATATCTTAATTTTATTTTTTGTACATCTTTCCTACATACTGCCTTTAACTGCTTTCGTTTTTATTTTCGAGCGCCTATTTGGAATCGCGTCCCTCACAGAGGATGCGATTCTTTCGTAACACATCCGCCTGCTCGGACGCGTTATACTTTTTTCTGTCGCGCCGGCTAAAGTCGATTCATTCTTGTCGTGGTGGCAAACGCCGATGCGTCTCTGCTAGCAGTCCATCCACAGGGACCAGGCGCGACGCTGACAGCCTTCTAGGGCTCTCAGTTCCACATCCAGGTGACTGTACGTGATTACTGAGTCGCGGCGCCTGTACCCGCCGTGATTCAGCCTGCTGACAAAAACGCGCCCCTTCTGCCCTTTTTGCTATAAACTGTCGCATGCAGGACATTGTGCATTGGTCGGGGGACCTCCTTCCCTCATATCCTAGGCTCCACCACACCCATCCAGTGAAGGCGAGCTCTCCATTGGGCATTCTATCCATTTGGACTAGCGGAGCTTCTCCCGGAACCCCGTAAGACTCCGTACCCCGTGGATTCCCTCACGACAGACCGAGCTGGCGGTACCACTCCGTTGACCTGGGTTAGATATCCCATTGCGTGGTGAGAGGTGATTCTAGTTGTACCGGAATTTTCATACTCTACCCTACTAGGATCTCACCTGGAGTGACACAACATTTTTCAATTCATCTAATAATTGTGAAACTCCTAAAAACAGCGTAAGCATCACAACTTGTTTGAACCATCTTGATTGCTTAATCTTTGTTCAACTTGCTTGTTTGCTTATTGTCTTGTTAAAAATGGACCCACATTATCATACTGATTTTTATATGACGTTAAATCTCCATCCTTTCAATCCCATGTCCGTCCATATAACCATCGTGAGGGGGATACTTCTACTTCCTACGGTTATGTGCGCACACCGCGCACTAACCAATTCGATGTTCCCTCACATATACCTCCAATCAGAACCCGACGAGAGCCTTCCCCCTGCCAGGATCCCACTGTGCAGACTGTCCTGCACGCCCTAGATCAGCTCACCCCTCAACAACTAAACCTGATCCAATCTTTAGTGGAGGGTGACTCCCTCTCCCTCTCCTTCTCCCTCTCCTTCTCCCAGGCACCCACCTTTGTACATTCCGGCGACTTCGCCACATACCCCTGTGCATTCTTCATCACCTCGGCCCCCTGGCCATTTGCACTCCCGTGCTCCTATCCGTACAGACCAACCCTTGGGAAGGCCACTAATTCAAGGCCGCCCCTATATACTCCCTCATTTCCTCAGCAGCAACCTACTCCACTCCAACATGCTCTTCTCCAAAATTGAATAATTTGGAGAATCAAATAAATAAGCTTTCCAATCCCATGGGTGACCCCGTCGCCACCATGCCGGCTCTCCCTCAAATTTATATACATCCTTCGGAGATGTTGTCGTACCGATTGTACAATGGCATGGGTAATCCCTACCTTCATGTCAAGGAATTCCTGTATGAGTCTTCTCGTTGGCAGCGAGACCCCATTACCTTGGCATATTTATTTAGATAATCTCTTGACGGCCCTGAACTTGAATGGTTCTACTCCCTAGAGCCAAGTGAGGCAGGGGACTTCCGCCCCCTTCATAAAAAATTCATTCAGAGGTACAAAGACCGCGTCAGCCCCTATCTATCTATCACGGATCTAGCATCCGAGAATATGAGGGCCGACGAGGCCTTTGTACAATTTCCTGACTGTTGGAGGTTGTTGAGCAACTACCCCTAAGGAATTTAAGAATTTGTTAGGATCGGATGGGTGGATGGATCAGATCTAGAAGGGGGGTTGAATAGATCTAACACCAATTAACGCGGAAGCTTAAGCAATTTAAAATTACTTTGAATCAGAGATCAAATCACCCAACAATTTACTGATCAGAAGTGTGATTAGTGTGTGTGAGCAAATTACTTAGTATTGTGAACGAAATCCCTATGCATGCATCTAGCGAGATACAAAGGCAAACCACAATTCAAACCAATGCACAGAGGATTTTTAGGTGGTTCGGAAATCACCTCTATGACTCCTATGTCCACCCCTCACACAGTGAGGCCACACTACTCAAAACCTTGAGTACAACTCACATAGGAGCACGACGACTCCAAACACCCTTGAGCACGACGACTCAAGAAACACCTGGAGCACGACGACTCCAAACTGAGCACGACGACTCAAACAACAACCGGAGTACGACGACTCCAAATTGAGCACGACGGCTCAAACCACACAGTGAGTGCGACGACTCACAAACCAGAGCTCGACGGCTCAGAGTACAAAAGCTAGATCAAACATAAAAGAGATCAGATCCTCTAGCAATGATCTGATTCAAAACAGTTTCGTACACAGAAATTTGTGCAGAACTTCATGCACAAATATCACAGACGAAATAAGGAAGAACAAACTCTGAGATGAGGGAAATGGATGTAGAAAGAGTGTTCTTCGATGAAGAGGCCTTGCAGAGACTTCAATTGAGGAGGCTTGATGGAATTCGATGGAGATTCTCCTCAATTGCGATGCTCTGCTTTGATGGCATCTGAAATACCAGAAATCCTTCTTCTCCTGAGCCTCTACAGTTGGATCTGCTCCCTTGCCTTGCACAGCAACCTTCTCTCCAGGGATTCCCCTTGATTCCCTTGTCCTTCCTCTTGAAAGGATGGCTTGTAGCTTCTGGAGATGGAGACAGATCTGGAGGACCCCCTTTGGCCGCCAAAAAGTTCTTCTGGAAGTGTATGGGCTCTCTTTTCTTTTGGGGTACAAGGAACATGGGTATTTATAGCCCCATATGTCCATAAAGTGCCTTGGAGTGCATGGGCACGAAAACCTAGGCCAAATCCCCTAAATCCAAGCAGCCACGTGTCCAGGAGAAACTTTAAGTCAAAGAGTTTTCGGAGTGTGTCGACCTGCCCATAGGGTGTGTCGACACACTGTCCCAGACTGGGCAAAACAGTTCCCTGGAGAGGCCTCTAGTGTCGACCTGACTGCATCTGATGTCGACCTGCTTTGAGGCCTGTTGACAGAGTTCTCTGGGAGCTTCCTCTAGTGTCGACCTGCTTTGGGCTATTGTCGACCTGCTTTGAAGGCATGTTGACATGATTCTCTGGGAGCTGTCTCTAGTGTCGACCTGCCCTGGTCTAGTGTCGACACTAGTTGACCATTTCTTCATCTTTTGGCTTAGGGCTTGGAGCATTGTGTCGACACCAGTGTGGGGTGTGTCGACACTACCCTTGCAATAAATGTTTATCCCTGAGAAATAAACACATACATCATTAGTCTAATGTATTATTATGAATGGAAATGATAATGTGTCTGAGAAGATGCTTTTTAATGAGGTCATTACATGTGTGGTGCATTTCACATGTTCCAAATATTGTGAATCAAAATTACAACTTGTCATCATTAAAATCACAATATTTTATCATTAAAATCACAATATGTCATCATTAAAATAATGGTATGTCATCAACAACATCACATATGTCATCATTAAAATAATGATATGTCCTCATCAAAATCAAGTATGAGTGATGTTCATTGGTTATCATTAAAGTGCAACTTTAGGAAATTCCAAAACACACTCAACCCAACAATCTCCCACTTTTTGATGATGACAAAACATATCTCCCTTGACTGCAATAACTCCCCTTGACCATACATCCTTTGAACTTTCTCCCCATAAAGAACATTCTCCCCTTAGAAACTTTTACTTTCTCCCCCTTTCAAGGACTTTCTCCCCCTTTTTGACAGCATCAAAAAGATAGATAAGAGAGAGACACAATGATGGTCGGAGACCAAAATAAAATGAATGGGAAATGAAGGTTTAGATATGATCAAATAAGTGAGGCAAAGTGATATTGTCAAATGAGAGAAAAGATAATGTTTTTGTTATTGTGCAACAAAGTTTAATCACAAAGACACACTCAACACAAAGAATAGTAAATTATAATGAGCTGAATGTGGTTAAAATAATGATGCAAATGTGAAATAAAGTGACCTGAATGAGTGAGCAGAAGTATTTAACAAGGATGTTAGGAGCTTTAAGTTTAACACAATGTTGAATAATAGGTCTAAACTCAGAAAAACATGAACTTTATTGAGGTCTTAAGCTTTTCTATCCTGTCTTGATTTGTTTTCATTTTGAGCTGTGAAAGAATACAAGAATAAATTAGTTAAATCTCACTTTTCAGTGCAAGAGATCACATTGATCAGATGCAAGACCTCATGATTACTCAGTGGTTTAACTTTCATTATCTTATACAGAGTTGAAAACTTTATTCCCATTTTTTGACGCGAAACAAATCACTTGTCAGGTGAAATGGCCCGGTTACTCAGTGGTTCAAGCATTTGCATTGCTCTGTTTGTATCTTTCCAGATTGATCATTTTCTTTTGATATTTTGCAGGAATATGTTTGCTTTGACCAGAGAAGTCATGACTATGAATTTAGAAAGATTATTATTAACATGTGGTAAAAATGAAGCTTAAACATACACAAGTGAAATATTAAAGGCACTTATGTGCCTATAATAGTGTTTTTCAAATCATTTTAAAAATATTCAATATTATGATTGCTTAACCTTGAAATGATACTGAATCTTTGAAAGTAAACTAAATGCACAATGAGTTTAGTTTCAATGTTTTAATTCCCTCATAAGAAAATAGCACAAGGACTCAAACATTCTGAAGATTTTGGGGTTCAAAATAGACAAGTAAGGTCAGGAATGTGACAATGACTCCCCTTTCATGTATCTTCCCTTCACAAGGTGAACATGAGGATTATTGAAGAAATATGAATGGAATGAAGTGAAGGCAGAATGAACATGACTGTTTGTATTGAAAGACAATGACTCCTCCTCAACAATTGCATGCAAGACTCTTGATACTTGGCGGAGAAATATACTCACGCATAGTGAAAGTGTCCAGACAAGCCTGACTTGTCTTTCTTCTATCATCATTTGATATACCAAGAATGTCAATGCAATGTGAGAGTGAGGAATTTATGAGCAAGAATATTTGTCAACAACTGAATGGGAGTTGATGATGAATCAGATATGACAGAATATTTCTCCAGCAAATTTCTCCAGCATTTCACTCAAAGATTCTTTCGAATTCACTCCCCCATAAGATATGCATGATATGAAATGATCATTTAAGCAATTCAGATATATTCATTCCAAGCAATTTGCACAGAAAGAGTATGAACATGATCAAGTATATAACAGGCAATTTATTGAAGGAGAAGAATTTTGCAAAGACTCAAAATAAGTTTTTGAGATTTTCATTTTGCTTGATCACCTTTATGCAGAAAAGACTATTGATACTTGGCGGAGAATTTTTCTCACGCATGATGATAGTTTCCAGACAAGCCTAACTTGTCCTTTCACATTTCACCATTTGATATACCACATAGTCACTGCAAAAGGGTCAATTACACTTTATTTTTTTTAGCATGAAATTCATTGCATTTATTGAAAAACATTTTTGCACTTTTTCAAATTTACTCCCCCTTAATATGTGCATGGAATGAAAAAGTTAGCAAGCAATTCACACATGATTATGAGCACAATTAGTTTTAAGCATAACATGACTTTTGGTACTTGGCGGAGTATTTACTCACGCATAATGATAGTTTCCAAACAAGCATAACTTGTTTTTTCACATGTCATCATTTGATATACCAAGAAGTCAAAGCAGTTAGTATGCACACAGACTCATGGAACAGTTAAGCATGCATGATAACACAAACATGATTCCAATTGTTATGACACAAAGTTCATTGTTGGAGTAGCATTGAAACACATTTCTCATTTTTCAGATAAAATTAAACATTCGTTTCAATTCAGGCAATTCAAAATTGAAATAATAAAGAAGTTACCTGAATGTCTTCATTTCTTTTTCAAAGATTTTACCTGTGTTCTCCAATCATTTCTAGCCTTGCACAGCCAATATCTTGAATCCATTTACAGTGTATGGCTGCAGACTTTTCAGCTTGCTGATCAAGCTAGTTTTGGGACCCACACTTGTTTGGGTCCTGCAATGAAATCAATGTTAGATTGCAACAAAGATTTCTGAATCCAAAATGCTTTTAATTTTGTATAGATGCATTTCTTTCATTGATTGAACTATGAGCAGAATTAGTTCCAGATTTTCTTTTTGGCCTTGATCAATGCATCTATGTTTTCATGAGTTTTCTATTTTTTGGATTTTTAATATGAGCAGAAAAAAATGATTTTGTGCAACATTTCTATGCCTATACACATGGAATTTCTGAACATTTTCAGTATGAACATGATGTTTATTCCTATGTGTATGAGCATGTGCATTAGACTAGAATTTCTAAGCATGCACACCAAAATCATTTCTGTACCAACAGTCCCTAGAAATATGACCAATTTTATGACAATGAAAGCATTGGACTGATTTGGCATGTTTATTGAAATTTTGATTTCTATTCCAGCAATGTTTGGCAAGATGACCAGGTTTATTACAATTAAAGCAAATGAGAGCATTTTTTACCTGGTACTTACCTTGGCATGTATGCATTTGCTGGAATCTCCTTTTCATGTGAGGAGGCTTACCATGAGGAGAAGGAGGTACCTTTTGATGGCTCTTGGCATGATGTGAATTCTGAACTTGCCTTGGAGCCCTTTGGGCTGATGGAGGACATAGATGATTTTTTCTTGACAGTAGCATTCTTCTTTTTCTCCATCTGTTTCTGAACAAGATCTTTCACTAGTTTTTCATTAGAATAGCAGTGTTCTTGTTCGCAACAGCTTTAACAAATGTTATTGTGGTTTTCTTTTCATTTTCTTAGTTTTCACAGAAGTAAGACTTGTGTTTGTAGTGTTCTTCACTTCATGTTGAAGCTTCTGTTTTTCAGATTTTAATGCAACAACTTCTTTTTCTGAAATTTGAAGTTTATTCAGCATGACATCCAAACCATTTTTCATCTTGTTCTTTTCATTTTCAAATTGAGCAATTTGTTTTTCCAAATCGGCAATTTTATTACTCAAATTGCTACATTCATTGTCCAATGGTTTGTCATGGAACAAGCATTCAATCTTCCTTTTTAGATGATGATTTTCTTCAACAAGTTGTTTACGTCTCTCATTTATTTGATGATCATGAGCCATGTTAGAAATCTGTTGTTTAATTGATCATTATCAAATTTGAAGTTTTCATTGAGAACAATCAATTTCCATTTTCATTTTCCAGATCAATACTTTTGATTTCAATAGCTCATGGTTTTCTTCCAATCCATTCAATTTAGTTTGATAGATTGGACTTCATCTTCCAAATTCTCTTCTCAAATTTAATTTTTCAACTTCATTTTTCAAATTCTCATTTTCTTGTGAAGATCTTTATCATTGTTTTGGAGCAATTCAAGTGTATTTTTCAATTTTTCAATTTCTTTATGGCAATGATTTAAAGTCTTTTTCAGATCTTTATTTTTAGTGTTTAGCTTTGCATTAAGATTTTGCTCTTTTACAGAATTCAATCAATTCAGCATAAGACATACTTTCATCTTCATCAGAATCAGAATTAGAATACACAGTGGATTGGAGTTGATTTACCTGCCCTTTTAGACCCATTTGAACTCTTGTGTTCTGAAGAGGATGCAGAATGCTCTGAGCTCATGGAATGTGCTTTAGAGCCAAAGCTCTTTGAATTGTGATTTTCTGGATTCATTGAGCTCTTCTTTGCCATTGAGTGCTTGTGATTTCTTTTGCTCCTTTTCTTGTGAGTCTTTTCCATCACTACTGTTGGCCATGAAGCATAACTCCTCATTTGCTGAACTTGAAGAGTTCTCTTCATCATCCTCACTTTGGTCTTCATTCGACCAAGTTGCAATCATGGCTTTTGGCTTCTTCAATTTGTTGTTCTTCTCGTATTTGTCCTTTTGATCTCAGGACACTCACCTTTCATGTGTCCTTTCTTGTTGTACCTGTAGCAAACAATATCTTCATCAGTTTTTTGATTTCTGCTGTCTTTAAAATTTGAAGAAGAATCATTCCTTTTACAAGAAGAATATTTTTCTTTCCATTGAATTTTCCTCTTCTTGATTTTAGAAATTTTCTGAATTGATAGTCATGATGTCAAGTTCATCCTCATTAGACTCAGGACTCATCAGAACTTGATGTTTCTTGATTTTTCTCTTTGTTGCTTGATGAAGCCTTAAGTGCTACTGGTTTAGCTTTAAGCATGTGTTCTTCATTTCTCTTCAGATTTATTTCATAAGTCATTAAAGATCCTATGAGTTCATCCAAGGAGATTTTGGATAAATCCTTAGAATCTTCAATCACTGTAGCCTTTGTGTGCCAAACAGATGATAGAGAGCGCAAGGTTTTTCTTACCAGATCAGCATCAGTGTATTCCTTACCTAATGCCTTCAGTCCATTGACAATTATCATAAACCTAGCAAACATTTCAGAAATCGATTCATCAGATTTCATCATAAACAATTCATATTCAGAAACAAGTATGTTTGCTTTGATTTCCCTAACTTGAGATGTTCCCTCATACATTAATTCAAGTTTATCCCACATTTCTTTAGCAGATTTACACATGGATATTCTTGAATATCTTTGGGGTGGACTGCACACTGAAGCATGTTCATGGCACTGTAATTAAGAGTAGCTTTCCTAATTTGCTCTCTAGTCCAATTTTCCTCATCTCCCTGATTTTCATAAGGACCCACTTCAACTATCCTCCAGATTTCATAGTTTTGAGCCCTAAGAAAAACTCGCATGCGATTTTTCCATTATGAATAATCAACCCATCAAAATATGGTGGTCTATTAATGGAATGGCATTCAGCTACAAATCCTCGAGAATCCATCAATTAGAATGAGATGGTGAAAGAGCAAGCAAACAATTCAAGCAATTAACATAGAGATCAAACAGAGGCAATCAAATCAGATCAGTAATCAGACATTAACCCGCTCTGATACCAATTGTTAGGATCGAATGGGTGGATGGATCAGATCTAGAGGGGGGGTTGAATAGATCTAACACTAATTAACACGGAAGCTTAAGCAATTTAAAAATTACTTTGAATCAGAGATCAAATCACCCAAACAATTTACTGATCAGAAGTGTGATTAGTGTGTGTGAGCAAATTACTTAGTAGTGTGAACGAAATCCCTATGCATGCATCTAGCGAGATACAAAGGCAAACCACAATTCAAACCAATGCACAGAAGATTTTTAGGTGGTTCGGAAATCACCTCCAGTGACTCCTACGTCCACCCCTCACACAGTGAGGCCACACTACTCAAAACCTTGAATACAACTCACACAGGAGCACGACGACTCCAAACACCCTTGAGCACGACGACTCAAGAAACACCTGGAGCACGACGACTCCAAACTGAGCACGACGACTCAAACAACAACTGGAGTACGACGACTCCAAATTGAGCACGATGGCTCAAACCACACCGTGAGTGCGACGACTCACAAACCAGAGCTCGACGACTCAGAGTACAAAAGCTAGATCAAACACAAAAGAGATCAGATCCTCTAGCAATGATCTGATTTAAAACAATTTCGTACACAGAAATTTGTGCAGAACTCATACACAAATATCACAGACGAAATAAGGAAGAACAAACTCTGAGATGAGGGAAATGGATGTAGAAAGAGTGTTCTTCGATGAAGAGGCCTTGCAGAGACTTCAATTGAGGAGGCTTCATAGAATTCGATGGAGATTCTCCTCAATTGCGATGCTCTGCTTTGATGGCATCTGAAATGCCAGAAATCCTTCTTCTTCTGAGCCTCTTCAGTTGGATCTGCTCCTTTGCCTTGCACAACACCTTCTCTCCAGGGATTCCCTTGATTCCCTTGTCCTTCCTCTTGAAAGGATGGCTTGTAGCTTCTGGAGATGGAGACAGATCTGGAGAACCCCCTTTGGCCGCCAAAAGCTTCTTCTGGAAGTGTATGGGCTCTCTTTTCTTTTGGGGTACAAGGAACATGGGTATTTATAGCCCCATATGTCCATAAAGTGCCTTGGAGTGCATGGGCACGAAAACCTAGGCCAAATCCCCTAAATCCAAGCAGCCACGTGCCAGGAGATACTTTAAGTCACAGAGTTTCTGGAGTGTGTCGACCTGCCCATACGGTGTGTCGACACACTGTCCCAGACTGGGCAAAATAGTTCCCTTGGAGAGGCCTCTAGTGTCGACCTGACTGCATCTGGTGTCGACCTGCTTTGAGGCTGTTGACAGAGTTCTCTGAAAGCTGCCTCTAGTGTCGACCTTCTTTGGGGTAGTGTCGACCTACTTTGAAGGCCTATTGACATGATTCTCTGGGAGCTGTCTCTAGTGTCGACCTGCCCTGGTCTAGTGTCGACACTAGTTGACCATTTCTTCATCTTTTGGCTTATGGCTTAGAGCATTGTGTCAACACTAGTGTGGGGTGTGTCGACACTACCCTTGCAATAAATGTTTGTCCCTGAGAAATAAACACATACATCATTAGTCTAATGTATTATTATGAATGTAAATGATAAATGTGTCTGAGAAGATGCTTTTTAATGAGGTCATTACATGTGTGGTGCATTTCACATGTTCCAAATATTGTGAATCAAAATTACAATTTGTCATCATTAAAATCACAATATTTTATCATTAAAATCAAAATATGTCATCATTAAAATAATGGTATGTCATCATCAACATCACAATATGTCATCATTAAATAATGATATGTCATCATCAAAATCAAAGTATGAGTGATGTTCATTGGTTATCATTAAAGTGCAACTTTAGGAAATTCCAAACACACTCAACCCAACAGAATTTTCTTAAATTAATATATCTATTGTTTTTGCTATGACAAAACTCTTTAAAATACACTTTCTACAAAGAAATATTAATTACATATCACAAAAATCATATCGATATATTGCAGAATAATACCTCCATCTAAAAATTTCTAAGTCCACAGACTCTCTCTTTGTCCTACTGAATTCAACTGTTAACTTCGAATATCAAATCCGACTCCTTCAGAATCGAAGTTAAACAATCTTCAAAAATTTTCTAAGTTCACAACTTTATACTTGATTCGACTTATGTCTCCGACTGGTACAGTCGAATGCTTCATATAATCTTCTACTTGATTCGACTTGTCTCCGACTGGTATAGTCAAATGCTTCATATAATCTTCTACTTGATTGACTTATGTCTCCGACTAGTACAGTCGAATGCTTCATATAATCTTCTACTTGATTTGACTGATGACTTCGACTGTTACAGTCGAATGCCTTTCTATATCCGTCTGTTTTCTTTAGCTGCCGCAGTCGAATGCTTTAGTAAACAGTCTATATAGTATTCGACTACTGAAGTCAAATTGCCTTATCTTTTCAAAAGTCGAATCACATTTGCTATTTTCTTGTTAGATTCGAATTGCCTTGTTTTCTTAGAAATCGAATTACCTTATTTCTTTACTAAAGTCAAATCACTCTTACTTGTCCAGTCTAATTGCATGATCTTTTGAATTCGACTTCACTAATTAACTTTGTACTTAAACTCTCTTCTGATCCTTTTAGTCTTAACATCTAATGCAAATTTATCTCCAAATCTTTTCATACATCTTCTTAATGAACTTTCAATATCTTATTGATTCATCAAAACTGTCATTATCCTGTTATTTTATTATTTTATTCTCTGTCAGAACAAGTCATATCAGTCTTAAAATATTCATTTAAATCATGCGCATGACACTTCTGATATATTTTAAAAAATAATCCTTGATTTGTTCAATGCCTTTGCTCCAGATTTTGCTGGATTCATTAGACACTATGCATTTATGAATTCTCAGGCACATGGCATCTGACAAGACTCACCTACCACTGACAGACCCATACTTCACCTTTTTAGCATATATGTCTGTCTACTTTTTCTTTCTGAAAGCTTGTGCATACGAGGTTTCCATACATTTTCTGTACTTACCTGACTTACCTACCTCAAAGGTATGGAGTTCTCTCTTCTTCTGTCTTGCCTTTGTAACAGACATTTATTGGAGCACGTTTTCAGCATGACTCATTCACAGTCTATGATGACAAGAGCTTATCTTCTAGCTGTGAACGACTACTCCTCCTCTGAAAACTTTGGAAAGATGCAAAAACTGAAGGACTTCTGAACAATAAGCTCATCAAGATCCAAAGGAAACTACAGCTCTCTCCAAATGGTCAAATTGCAATTGGCCACAAACTCCAATGGCTATTTTCTAAACGACCATATTCTGAAGTGTATAAAAGGAGCTCAAGTTTAAAGAATACATACACAGTAATAGGCAACTCAAGAAGAGAGCATACAAGCTTCATTCGAATTCCTTCAACTCTCACAAGCCCTTCTGAAAGCTAAAGTCTGAGAGCTTTTTCTTCCTTAGAAGACTTTCTCTGAAGCTCTACTAGTAGTGTTGGGTGGCAATTGTAATTGCTTACTTTCTTTAGTCCACCCTTAGATTTCAGATAGGATTTGTATCTCATCTCTGATTTTGAATCCTTCTGAAGTCTGTGTTTGTGTTGAGACAAACACACAATTCTTTTTATGTAAATTCTGCAGAAGTCTGTTTCTGCATTGCCCCTCCTGTGTAGGGAAGGCCTTGTGAAAGGCAGTTGTTGTACCCCTGGTTAGGGAAGACTTGCTTGGGAGCAAGTGGGTTTGTAATTCCTCTCAAGGGTGAGAGAAGGCCAATTCATTGGCAGATAGTGAAATCTCAAGTGGTTGGCTTGAGGACTGGATGTAGGACTTCCATGTGGAAGGGCCGAACCAGGATAAATTCTTGTGCATTTCTGTGTGATTGTTTCCCCTTGTTTACACTTGAATCACACACATCACACTAAGCTCTAACAAGTTTATTTAGTGTTGTGCAATTTCAGAAGAAAATTTTAAAAGAGAGAAGTCCTATTCACCCCCTCTAGGACATTCTTAGTGCCATTTCGATCCAACAAGTGGTATCAGAGCGAGGTCTTCTCAGAAGAATCCAAGAGATTTGAGAAGAAATGGCATCCGAAGCTCACAACTATGAAGGCCAATCTATCACAAGGCCACCATTTTTTGATGGTGAAGATTACCAATACTGAAGATGCGAATGGAGTGCTTCATCAGAGGTACTGACTTCGACCTTATGGCAGGTAATAGAACAAGGTGACTATCAAATCATTGGTGAAGCTTCTTCCTCTGGTCTTTCCATTGCAGATAAAAGAAATATGTCTTTAAATTACAAGGCAAAAAATTATCTTTCTGTGCTTTGTCTAAAAGAGAATTTAACAGACTTCAGCATGTAAAATAGCTAAGGAAATGTGGGATAAACTTCAAGTAACCTATGAAGGTACAGATAGGGTTAAACAAACAAGAATAGATATACTTGTATCCCAATATGAACAATTCAAAATGCTCCCTAATGAAAATATAACTCAAATGTATAACAATTTTGAACATAATTGTCGGACTAAGTTCTTTAGGAAAAGTCCTAACGAATGAAGAAACAGTTAGAAAAATCCTAAGATCTCTAACTAATGTATGGACCCCTAAAGTTACAGCCATAGAGGAAGCCCATGATTTAACACAATTGTCTATTGATAAATTAATAGGATCCCTCATGGCCCATGAAATTAATATGGAAAGGTTTTCTGAAAATTCCTCGAAAAAGAAAATTTCCAATGCCTTGAAGATTGCAGATTCCTCCTCATCTGAAGACTCAAAGGAAAAATCAGATGACAGTGATGATGAGGCTATGCTTTCAAGAAAACTGCAGAGAATTCTTGCAAAGAAGAAGAAGTTTGGCTCAAAAAGATTTTTCAGAAAGATAAGAAGAAAGAGCCAACTTGCTATGAGTGTAATCAGCCAGGACATTACAAATCTGAATGTCCCAAGCTTAAGAAGAAGGATCAAGCAGAAAAATTCGACAAGAAGAAAGGCAAGGAAAAGAAGTTCAGAAAGTTCAAAAAGAAGGCAATGGCAGCAACATGGGACAATGAAGAAGCAACAAGTTCAGAATCATCTAGTTCAGAATCAGAAGAAGAAGAGAAGGCAAATCTAGCCCTCATGGCAAGACTAGAACAGGTAAACTCAGAAACCTCATTCACTTCTATTCTGAATCCGATTCTGATAGCCTTGAAGATGCTTTCAATGAACTTTATGAAAAATATAAAACTGTAGTAAAACAAATGAAAACTGTTAAACTAAATTTACTGAACCAAGAAAAGGCTAACACCTTTCTTAAAAATGAAACAGAAAGGTTAAACAAAAGTTTAAGTGAAACTAAAAGAACCAATGAACTACTATGCGAAGATTTAAAAATAAAAATAGCAAAATTTTTAAATTGAATCACATCTTAAGGAACTTAAAAATGAAGAAAAGTTGCAAGAGGAAAATAATTATCTAAAAGCTACCATAGAAAAGATTTCTAATTGCAAAACTTCTTTATTTGTTAATTTAAAAGGTTCTAGAATAGGAAAGAAGAAATATGGATTAGGATACACACCTCCACAAAATGAAGAAAACATTATTCATCCTCAAGTGTATCCAACCCCTAAATTTGTAGCAGAAAAGAAAGTCAAAAATACCAAAAAGGTAAATCAGTATGTGTACAAACAAAAACAGAAATCTAACAATTTTGCATATATGAAGAATGCTTTTGATTTATGTTGTAGTCACTGTAATCAATTAGGACACACAGTAAGCACATGCACCACTAGACATTTAAGATGGATTCCTAAAACTAACCTTCAAGGACCCAAGAAAATTTGGGTACCAAAAGTTACAACCTGATTTTGTTTGCAGGGTCGGCTGAGGGCATCCAAATGGTATTTGGACAGTGGATGCTCAAGGCACATGACAGGAGATAGGAAGTTATTCACAAGTTTTAGGGAAGAAAGTGGTCAAGTCACTTATGGTGATAATGGGAAAGGAAAAGTACTAGGATGTGGAACAGTTGGTACTAAAGAAAAGAACCTAATTGAAGATGTCATGTATGTAGAAGGTCTGAAGCATAATCTGATAAGTATTAGTCAGTTATGTGATAAAGGGCATTCAGTAAATTTTCAGAATGATAAGTGTATTATTCAGAAGATAACAAGATTGTGTTCGAAGCTCAAAGAGTGAAGAATTTATACACATTGCAACTAGCAGAATTAAAGGAAGTAAACTTATGTCTTGCTACCACCAAAAGTGAAGAGTCTGATTTGTGGCATAGAAGACTTGGTCATGCAAGCACATCAGTTATCAAGAAATTAATAAAGCATGATCTGGTTGAGGGGCTTCCAAAGATGAAACTTAAGAAATCTGGAATTTGTTCAGCTTGTGCTAAAGGAAAACAAACCAAGACTTCATTTCAGTCTAAAACAATTGTTACAACTTCCAAGCCTTTAGAGTTAATTCACATGGATCTATTTGGACCTATGAGGACAGTTAGTCTTGGAGGAAAAATATATGGCTATGTATTAGTTGATGACTACTCAAGGTACACTTGGGTATCTTTTCTAGAAGCCAAATCAGAAGCATTTCAAGCATTTCTGAAGTTCAGCAAAATAGTTCAGAAAAATCAGAAATTTCATATTACAAGCATTAGATCTGATCATGGAGGGGAATTCAAAAATGAAGAATTCATGAAGTTCTGTGAAGAAAATGGGATTGAGCATAACTTCTCAGCACCAAGAACACCTCAGCAGAATGGAGTAGCAGAAAGAAAGAATAGGACACTGCTGGATATGACCAGAACAATGCTGAATGAGTATAACTTGCCAAAATATTTCTGGGCAGAGGCAGTCAATACAGCCTGCTACATCATCAACAGGTGCATGATCAGACCCATTCTAAAGAAGACTCCTTATGAACTCTACAAGGAAAAGAAGCCCAACATCAGTCATCTTCGACCTTTTGGCTGTAAGTGTTTTATTTTAAATAATGGTAAGGACAATTTAGGAAAATTAGATGCTAAGAGTGATGAAGGTTTCCTGTTAGGTTATATTTCAAAACCTAGAGGTTATAAGGTATTCAATAGGAAAACATTAACTATAGAACAATCTGTGCATGTCTTATTTGATGAAACTAACCCTTCTATCAAAAGGATAGAAGAAGAAGAATGTGTTGATGATCTTTGCAGGGATTTAGAAAAGTCTTCTCTTGAAGAAGAAGGTAAAGATGAAGAAATGGAAGATCCCCCATTAGAAGATCTTCAACAACAAGAAGAACCACAAGAAGGGCTACCTAGAGACTTAAGGTATCACCGGGATCATCCTAGAGAAAACATCATAGGTAATCCTCAAGATAGAGTAAGAACAAGAGGTATGCAAATTCCTTGTGACTTTTCTGCTTTAGTTTCTCAAATAGAGCCTAAGACAATCAATGATGCTCTGGGAGATGAATCTTGGATCCTTGCTATGCAAGAGGAACTTAATCAGTTCCAACGCAGTGAGGTTTGGACTCTTGTACCTAGACCTACTGACCATCCAGTTATTGGAACCAGATGGGTTTTCAGAAACAAGATGGATGAATCAGGGGTGATTACTAGAAACAAGGCCAGACTTGTTGCTCAAGGATATTCCCAAGAGGAAGGCATAGACTTTGATGAAACCTATGCTCCAGTAGCTAGATTAGAGGCAATCAGAATTTTATTAGCCTATGCTTGTTCTCTTAATATTAATTTATTCCAAATGGATGTTAAAAGTGTATTTCTGAATGGTTTTATTAAAGAAGAAGTATATGTTGAGCAACCACCTGGTTTTGAAGATACTACTTATCCTAATCATGTTTTCGTTTAAAGAAAGCACTGTATGGTCTGAAACAAGCTCCAAGAGCTTGGTATGAAAGATTAAGTGCTTATCTTATATCACATGATTTTATAAGAGGTAGAGTAGATAACACACTATTTATAAAGAAATTTTCAGATGGAATCTTAATTGTGTAGATCTATGTTGATGACATTATCTTTGGTTCTACTAATGAATCACTTTGTAAGTTCTTTGAAAATTTGATGCAAAGTGAGTTTGAAATGAGATGATGGGTGAACTAAATTATTTTCTTGGATTGCAAATCAAGCAGACAAGGAAGGAACTCACATTTGTCAAACCAAATATATTTCAGATTTACTTTCTAAATATGTTTTGACAAGTGTAAGCCATTAGGAACACCTATGAGCTCAGTATTAAGTTAGATAATGATCCTCTTGGTAAAAAGGTAGATCAAAGATTATAGAGGAATGATTGGATCACTGCTCTATCTTACTGCCAGTAGACCAGATATAATGTTTATGTTTGTTTATGTGCAAATTCCAAGCTGATCCAAAAGAATCTCATGTTCATGCTGTTAAAAGAATTTTTAGATATCTTATAAATACCAGTAAATTAGGACTTTGGTATCCCAGATGTTCAGAATTCAAGTTAATTGGATATAGTGATGCTGACTATGCTGGATGCAAAATAGATAGGAAAAGCACCAGTGGCACTTGTCAAATTCTTGCAGGATGCTTGATATCTTGGTCTTCCAGGAAGCAGAACTCAGTAGCTTTGTCAACCACAGAAGCTGAATACATTGCAGCAGGGAGTTGCTGTACTCAACTCTTGTGGATCAAACACCAATTGGAAGCTTATGGTCATCAGCTCCAAGAAATTCCAATGCTATGTGACAACACAAGTGAAATAAATTTGTCCAAGAATCCTATCCAGCACTCAAGAACCAAGCATATTGAGCTTAGACATCACTTCATCAGGGATCATGTAAGTAATGACAATATTTTACATGAATTTGTTTCTACAGAAAACCAACCTGCTGATATTTTTACAAAACCTCTTCCTAACGATAGATTCACATCAATTAGAAGAGAAATAGGTATGTGTAATCCTGATTAAATTACCAAAGTAGATTCTAGAGAGAGAAGTTCTGGGTGTTTGGTTGGTGCGCTGGGGCCGCCACCACCGCCCTCTAGTGGTGGGTGGCAGGGTTTCATCTTGCGTTTTTCTGTGGTTTTCCCATGGTTGCTATTGCGGTTAATGAGGAGGTTGCACCGCCGATGAAGAAGCTCTCCTTCGCCCAAGCACTTTCCCAGTTTTCATGCCCCAAGAAAGTCCTCATCTCTATCAAACCTTCTGCTTTCACAGATGCTGGTGCACCTGTTGTTTTCTTCTCTGAGGAGGAGATTTTGAGGTCTGAAGAACCTTTGAAGAGGGCGATTATCGCGAAATGCTCCTATGGAAGACCCTCAATTCCTGATCTTAAATCCTGCTTGACTTTAAGACTGGGTTTGAAATCGGATTTTATCGTCAGTTCTCTGAACCATCGCCATCTTCTATTCCGTTTTGAGTCTGATGAAGACTTCCTCCTGGTTCTTCTCCGCAAAAGCTTATATATCAACGGCTACCTGTTCAGATTTTTTAGATGGTCGGCTGCTTTTGACTATGATAAGGATCCTTCCATGATGCCTATATGGGTTGGCTTTCCAGGGCTGCCTGTCAGTTTATACAATGAAAACTATCTTCGCTCCATTGCTAACAACCTTAGGCAGGTGTTGCGTATTCATGAGGTTACTATGGCTTGGACACAAACCGCGGAAGCTTTGGTTTGTATAGATGTTGACATTGCTGCTACGCTTCAGGAGAAGATTTAGATTGGTTATGGTGATCACGGTTTCTGGCAGAAGGTTAATTATCACAGGGTTCCTCCTATTTGCAAATTCTGTAATCGTATCGGTCATCTTGAAGATTCCTGCCACAAGAAGAGCAAGAATAACAGCCCGCTATAGCCTATTGGCGAGCCTGGTGCAACTGGACCTCCTGTCCAACCCGCTCAGGAATGGAGACAAGTCCGAAGTTCAACTAAAAAAGTACATGTCGAAGTGGAAGCTAATAATGTTGTTCCTGTTGCGAATGCCTTTGAGAGGTTGAGAGAAGACATTGTTGATCCTCCAGTAAATCATCCTAAGTCTTCTGTCTCAAAGCAGGATAAAACAGTTTTTGTTGATGATGAGGTAAGTCATGGTGTTTCAACTCCTGTTATGATCGATGATGGGCTTCCTAAGGAAAACATGGGTCAACAACAGTCTGTTGTAAATCTCCTAGAGGATGTTGATGATTCTGTCGTGCATGGTGTTTCTCTTCCCCCCTCGTCTTGCATGGCCATGGGGGATCAATTTTTCCACCTCCGCAGATGTTGCCGGAGCAACCGCAGATGTTGTCTGAGCCGTTCTCGCCACCGACCATGTAGGACCTCACCTCCGCCGAAAATTTGGAACATGGTAAGTCCTTTTCTTTAGCAAGTGTGCCTGTGCGAGGAAGCCTTGCTGCCGACTTGCCCACTAGGGGAGTCTCCTAGGACTCTTTAAAGGCAACCTTAGAAAATCTTCTTATGGCCCCAGTGCAAGTTTCCATTCAACGTGATTCTATTTTAAGAAAAGGCATGTGCACCCGATCTAAGGCCAAGGTTGTAGCGGTTCATGGGGGGTATGTGTCGTCATGATTAATAATATTATGATGTGGAATATTAGAGGCCTTTCAAACTTGGCTTCTAAAAGGACACTAAAAATGATGGTTAAAAAACATAAAATCAGTTGTTGGCGATTTTTGAACCTAAAATGAACTTATCCAAAGCTACGATGGTGTGCTAGTATCTGCATATGGATTTCTTTTTGATGGTTCTCATGAGACATCTAAGATCTGGATTTTCTATAATCAGCCTTTTACCATCGAAGTGATCTCATATTCATCCCAACATATCTCTGGTTTGGTCAGGAAGGAGGGGACTCCACAGCTCATGGTCACTTCAATTTATGCAAGTTGTGACGTTAATGACAGAAGAATTTTATTTGATGATGTTCTCACTCTTGCTGATTCTATTAAGGTCCCCTGGATTGTAGGGGGTGATTTCAATTGTGTTGCTCAGACCAGTGAAAAGAAAGGTGGTCTTCTGCTCAATACCACTTCTATGATTGACTTCAATGCCTTCATTTCTGCTGCTGGTTTATTGGATGTGGGTTTTAAAGGTACCCCGTACGCTTGGTCCAATAAAGAATTCGTAGTCATGCTATCAAGGCCATGTTGGATAGGTTACTTGTGGATAATCGGTGTGCTGAAGCTTTCCCTAGGTGTAGTGTTCAACATCTGCCTCGTGGTCCTTCTGATCATGCCCCTCTTCTTATTCAGTTGCAGAACGTTTACTCTCAACCTACTCATTTTATTTTTTAGAATATGTGGATCCAGCATGAGTCATTTTTGGACTGTGTTACTAATGCTTGGGCGGTGGAGAATATGTGGTACCTGTCTCCTTTTTGCAAGCTCCAACATAAACTTAAACAGTCAAAGTGGCGCTGCGCCTTTGGAATAAAAATGTTTTTGGCCACATAGAGCATAACTTTAAAATGGCGGAGGAGCAACTAGCTGTGTGTGAAAAACACTATGATAATTTCCCTACTGCTCAAAATAAATCTCTTTTGAATGCGGCTAATGCTAAGCTCAGGCGGTCTATTCACTGTCAGGAAATGTTTTGGAGTCAAAAATCCAAGATTCAGTGGCTTCAGGAGGGTGATAGGAACACTGTGTTCTATCATGCGGCGGTCAAAAGTCGGCGTTCCAGAAATTATATTCATCGGTTGAGGGTTGATGGAGTCTGGGGTGAGGATCAAGTTTCACTCAAATCAGCGGTAGATCATTTTTTGCTTCTCTATTGTCTTCGGAGGAACATCATATTGATAATGACCTGCTTAATTCCATTCCCCATCTAATCTCTGCTGAGGAAAACCAGATGTTAACTGATGCTCCCTCTGAGGAGGAGATAAAGCTTACAGTTTGGAAATTGAAGGGGGATAGCGCTCCTGGGCCGGATGGTTTCACTGGCGTCTTTTATACTACTTGTTGGGATATTGTTGGTAAAGATGTGGTTGAGGCGGTCAGGGGGTTTTTCTCTGGCCATCCATTACCTAGGGGAGTCTCCTCCTCCATCATTGCTCTCATTCCGAAAGTGGAAACGCCTACTTCATTCTCTGATTATCGCCCCATTAGTCTCTACAATTTCTGCTATAAAATTGTGTATGCTGTTATCACCAATAGATTGTCCTGCATTTTGCCTTCCATTATCTCCGTGGAGCAGGGCGCTTTCATCAAAGGTAGGAACATTATGGAAATTGTTCTTTTGGCTAGACAATTGGCTGCTGACTTGGGAAGGAAAGTTCGAGGCCATAATGTGATTTTCAAGCTCGATATGATGAAAGCTTATGATAGGGTTGAATGGGATTTTCTGCTAGCGGTTCTTCGCAAAATTTGGCTTCTCTTCCAGATTTACTTCTTATGTTGGTATGCTTCTCTCAAAGTGCTAGTTATCTATTCTTTTTAATGGGGCTCTTACTGGTTTTCAAATCATCTCAGGGATTGCGTCAGGGTGATCCCCTAGCTCCTACTCTTTTCATTATCATGGAGGAATCACTTAGTAGGGGGCTGCGCATGTTACTGGATAGGGGTATTCTTAAACCTTACTCGGGCCCTAGGAGTTTCAGGGTCATGTCTCACTTGCTTTACGCAGATGATGCTTTAATTTTCCTTAATGGTCAAGCTACAAACAACAGGATAATCATGGCTTTTCTGAAGAAGTATGAGGCCTCTACAGGGCAGATGATTAACCATGGGAAGAGAAGTTTTCTCATTTCTAAGAATGCTCCCAGCCAGCTTATTAATAAGGTTAAGCGGCTCACTGGTTTTCTTCCTCAAAGGGGCGCTATTACTTACTTTGGTGTACCGATGAAGCAGGGAAGAACAGTGATTGCAGATTACAAGGCCTTGATGGATAGAATAAATGGGCAGATCGGTTCTTGGAAGACCAGGTTTTTATCTAAAGCTGGTAGATTAACATTGATTAACTCAGTTCTTTCTTCTATGCCTATATACCTTGCTACTACGTCTGGAATTCCCAAAACAGTTATTCATTACATTGAACACCTTTGTGCTACTTTTTTTGGGGCGGTTCTGGTGGGGATAGTCGAGACACTGGATCTCTCTTGGTCAACCATTCAAAAACCCATCTTGGAAGGTGGCCTTGGTGTGAAGAGTATGTGGCATGTGCAGATGTCAATGGTTATTAAGCTAGTTTGGAATATTATTCATGGTTCTTCTATGTGGACTGCTTATGCTAATGAATGATATTTTCATGATGGTTGCTTAGTCTCTCACCCGC
The DNA here is from genome assembly GCA_014218235.1 of Colocasia esculenta. NCBI lineage: Eukaryota > Viridiplantae > Streptophyta > Magnoliopsida > Alismatales > Araceae > Colocasia > Colocasia esculenta. The sequence continues at coordinate 38,636,911 of CM024758.1, read as the reverse complement.
ATGGGATTGCTAAGAAGCTGTTTTTTGATGCCTTTGATGTTGTCCAATGGAACACTAGATGGGTGTTGGGGAATGGGATTAATATCAGCTTTTTAGATGATGTCTGGTTTGGTTCGAAGCCTCTTCGGGAGGGTGCACCTCAATTTCAGAAGCCCTCGCCATCTGTTAGGGAGGTCCTCACTGATCAGAATCATGTTTTGCATTACGTCATTCCACAGGAGTTTGATAATTAGCAGCTTACTTCTCATGAATATCTGTGTGTTTGGGCGCTAACTAGTAAAGGAAACTTCACCACCAAAGGTGCTTATGATCAAGTTCTCATCCATAGTGTTAAAAGATCTCCCCTTGTTCGACTCTGGCACCATTGTTTCAGTAGGAGGGCTTCAATTTTCTCGTGGCTTATTCTCCACAGAGCGGTTCCTGTAGATGACCGCATTGCAGAGTGTGGTATTCCCTTTGCCTCCCGTTGCTCTTGTTGCAGGTCCCCACATGTTGAAGATCTCAATCATTTGTTCGTGCACAGTGATTTGGCCAAGAATCTGTGGTTATGGATTTCTCCTCTTCTCCAGGCGGGCTTGGGAGTCCACATGAATATATCAATTCGCCTTTGGGAAATCATTAGTTCTTGCAGTACTAATAATCCTCATGGTTTCATTACTATTTATTCTTCTATGCTTATCATTGGGAAGTCTGGAAAATCATATGTAAGATAAGGTTTGAACAAGTTGGCTATTCCAATGCTCTAGTTCGCAATAATATTCATGCACAGGTCAATATTGCTCTGGATAAAATGGTTTTTAAGGAATCTGCAACCACTCAAAAATTTAAAGTGATTATGGAGTTTGGTTTCCTCTTTCAGCCTGCAGTCAAAATTTGTAAAATGGTCAGATGAATTCCGCCATTGCAAGGTTTTCTTCTCAACATGGATGGAGCCTCAAAGGTAACCCGGGTCCTTGTGGGGGCGGGGGTCTTGTTCGCAACACTTTTGGTTCTGTGGTCTTCGCCATTTCCCATTATTATGGCGCTGGGACTAGTCTTACTTCTGAAGTTCGAGCAATGTGTGATGGAGATCAATTGGCTGTGGAACGTGGGATTTACGTGGCAGAAATATCTTCCGATTCTTTGGTGCTTGTGACTTCCATTCAGTCTGGAATTGCCCCTTCTTGGGGGTGTTATAGGTGGTGGCGGACTGTTTTAGATTTTGTCCAGCAGTATGAAGTCCGCATTACTCATGTCTATTGGGAGGCAAATCAGGTTGCTGATGCCTTGTCTAATTTTTCTTGCGATGCTCATTGTAATGGGGTCTTTACTTCTTCATCCCAGCTCCCAAATCTTGTTTCCCTGCTCTAGTTGGTGACCGCTTGGGTCTTGGAGTTTTAGAGTTGTATAAACTACTTTTTCGGTTTCAGGGGTATGCCCCGTGGATTTTGTATCATTGCTATTCATATATATATAATTTGGCGCAGTAGGGAACTCACCTGGAGGAGTCATAACATTTCACCCTACTGGGGTGGGATGCACTCGACCGGTCGCTGACCTTGCTGGCACCTTTTAGAAGAAAAAAAAAGACATTTGAATTGTATGATTAAGATTGTGTTGAATGAACTCTGTGAAAACCTCCTGAAAATTCTAAGTCCCAGACATTCGACTTATGTTATAATTCTTGCATTCGACTGATGCAGTCGAATACATGATTCGACTTATTATGAAATCGTGAAAAGGCACTTATAATTTAAAATTATGTAACTGCCACTTCATTAAGACGCATCCCTTCATGTCTTAATGGTCAAATCATTAATCCCGTCCGTTCATCCTGAAATCTAGGGGCAGTTATCTTGTCTTTCCTTATAAAAGAAAACCTCGACTCCTTTTGGAGACACCCTTTCAAAATCTGTCTTCAACTTTCCTGTCTTCTTTACGCCCTTACTGTTCTCCGGCGAATGACTTCTGAAGAACCCTGAAATCTCCATCCTCCTCGAAGAAAGGTAGGATCTTATAACTCTCCTTTGCTTTCTATCACTCCTCTACTAGTTCCCTGAGTCCTGTTCATCTCCTTTTTCTAGATGGCTTCGCCTAGGGCTCCGGAATCCACCTAGTTGACCCTTGATCAACTGGTGAGACTAGCTAAGATTTCCATTTGCCTAGGGAAGGTTGTAGATTTCTCCCGTCTTACTGGAAGTCTTGCATCGGTAGAGGATACCCTTAATGCCATGGGTTGGACCAAGTTGTGCCAGATTTCAGAACCCATTTTAGATAATGCCGTTAGAACATTTTATGTAACCATGGAAATCTCATCTGGAAGTACAGTCTTCGATTTTGTCAAAGGAACCAAGATATTATTTCTGAGGAATTGTTGGTTGAGATATTGGAATGTCCAAACTCCGGGCATAAGCTTAATGAAGTAATACCTTTGGAAAAGCAAAAACTAGGCATCATTGGGAGTTTGGCCTCTATAAGTAAGAAAGGTCTTTCAGTAAATGAGTTGTCAGCCGAAAAGAGATTGATTCATTCTGTGATATCCAACATTGTGACCCCTAGAGCAAGAACCCACTCATCTATCACCTATAGAGATGGGAACTTGTTATTTTGGGATATTCAGAGGCACAAAGTAAATTTGGCTGGATTTATCTTGGATAGAATGATTGCTGCTAAGAATCTCCAAGAATCATTTCCCTATGGTCCTTTGCTTTCCCTGATATGCAAGAGATATTCAGTAGATCTGTCAGGGGAAATATCTGTTGGAATTAAAGAGAAGATAGGGATCACTACTTTGAGAAGGAGTCACTACTCCATGGTTAATAAGAAGCAAAATCTTTGGGTAAAAGACTCAGTGCAAGAATGTGATCATGAAGCTTTTTTTTATGAACCTCTTGTTCCTCCAGTTCCTCAAATAGTTCAACAAGAGATAGAGCCTCTAGATCAAGTTAGATCTGAAGTACCAATTCAGACCCAAGAGCAAGAAGATCAAGTTCTTGTTTCCTCCTCTTTTCCTGAACCAGATGGTCCTGAGGAAACTATCAATGAAGTATTAAAAGACATCAGAGGCAAATGTATTGCATCAGATGACATTCCTGCAGAAGTAGAGTTTAAAGAGAGAGAGCATCTCTTCTCCCCTTCTCAATTTGAGACCCGGCCAAGGTCTCAGGGGGAGAGTAGCAATAGTCTTAACTCCATTTTGGATTAATTGAGCAAGCAATAGGAAAGTCTTTCAGTTCTTCAAATGCAGATAGAGTTTATTGATGACAAGTTTGATAGTTTGTCTGATGAGGTTAAGCAAATGAAAGATTTACTGCTTCAGTTAGTGTGCCAGCAAGGCACTTCTCGGCCATCAGGGCCCTCATCCTCTCAGCAGCAAAAAGTACCTGTTCAGTCTCAATAGCCTCCAGAACCTGAAAAGCCAGCTCAAGAATAGCAGTCCACAGAAGATCTATACCAGCAGGTTGAGCAGCAACTGAGCAGCAGTTGGACCAGAAGCCAGAATCCCGAGTTTAAAAACTTGTTGAACCTGCTATTGATCAATCCAAGGAGCCTGAGCCTCAGGTCAAGCAGCAGAGTGTGGAGGAGCAGCCTCATGAGCAACAGAAAGATTTAGAGCAACAAGCAGACTTAGCTATGATAGTGTTTCAACCTCAAGTTGAGCATCAACAACAGTCAGTGGCAGTGGCAGCAGCTGAGGTTTCCCAGCCCAGGCAGGCTTCCCAGATAGAATCTATGGCTAAGAGACCCCTGGAGTCGAGTCCTAACTTGCAAACCTTCAAGAGGAAAGTGAAGCGCAGATTGGTCAAAAATGGTGACCCAGTCTTCCCTCATCCTCCTTCTAGACAAATTCATCCTACTCCAGCTCCATCTGTTAAGCCTCCTCTAGAGCCCACTCCAACTGCAACTCAATCTACTGCACCCACAGCTCCAACCACTGAAACCCCTTCACATTCCACTTCTCTGAATCCTCCTCCACTTGCAGCCATTCCTATGGATCCATTCTATCAAGATATCAAATGTTGGGTTGAGTGTGAATTTAATACATTTCCCCTTATAATTTTGATGATGACAAGTTGTGATTTTAATGCATAATGATTGGAACATGTTAAATACATCACACATGTAATAACAATGCTCAAAAGGCATGTTTCCAAACACATTATATCACATATATTCATGATAATACATTGGACTAATGATTTATGTGTTTATTTCTCAGGGACATACACTTCTTGCAAGGGTAGTGTCGACACACCCATTGCTGGTGTCGACACTAGGTATCAAACCCTAAGGAAAAGTCATGAAGATAAGGTCAAGTGTGTCGACACAGTCCCAAGTAGTGTCGACACTAGATCCCGTCTCCAGAAGACATGTTTGCCAGACTGGGACAGTGTGTCGACACAGCCAGTGAGTGTGTCGACACTAGAGCCATCTCCTAGAAGACCTATTTTGTGGAATTGGGACAGTGCGTCAACACACCCAATGACTGTGTCGACACACTCCAGCAACTTTTTCATCTTAAGTCCCACCTGGACACGTGGCCTTCTAGGGATCACTTGGATCGGCCTTGGATCATGTGCCCACGCACCCAAGGGTACTTTTGGCCATGTTGGGCTATAAATACCCCCTTTATTATCCATCCAACAAGAAGAACACCTCAGAGCCTTCCAGAAAACATTCTTTGGCGGCAAGAAGAGGTCTCCTCCTCGTTCATGCCTTCCCTGTGCTGCTGCAAGCCAATTCTTATCCTTGCAAGCACAAGAAGTGAAGATTGATCCATGAAGATGCAGTGAGATCACTTCCAAGGGAGCAGATCAAGTAGAAGCAGTCAATTGAGAAGACTTCAAGGAAGATCCAGAGGCACAAGTTGCAGAGCATCGCCCAGGGACTTCAAGGATTCACGGATCTTCCCAATTCAGTCTTCTACAAGGGAGTTCTTCTTAAGAACAAGGACTCTATCTTCAATTCCTCAATTCTCCTTAGTTCTTCTGAGTCATTCTTGAGATTTTGCATAAAAGTGTTGCATCAGTCTCTTTGAATGAACTCTTCATAGATCAGATCATTGCTAGAGGATCTGGATCTTGTTGTTTTTGATCTGGCAAGTTGGTTGTGAGCTTTTGTGCTCAGTTGTATTGAGTCGTCGCTCTCAGGTTGTGGTTGAGCAGTTGTGCTCAGGTTTCTATAGTGGTTGTGCTCTAGAGGTTGTGTGTGAGTTGTTGAACTCAGTGTGTTGGAGTTGTCAAGCTCCAGTGTGTGGTGTACTCAAGTTGAGTAGTGGAGCCTAACTGTGTGAGGGGTGGATGTAGGAATCACATGGTGTGATTTCCGAACCACCTAAAATCTTTTATGCAGTGGTTTTGATCTGTGATTTCATTTCACATTGCGCTAGATGTATGCATAGGATTTTTTATTACACTTCTAATCAACTTGATCACACACTTTAATCACTTAATTCACTCAATCACTCATCAGATCTGTGAATTGCTTTTCTAAGTTGACTCTGATTCAAAACATCTGTTTAAATTGGCTAAGCTTCCGCAGTTTTGGCCTAGATCTATTCACCCCCCCCCCCCTTCTAGATCTAGTCCATTCTATTTTCGATCCTACAATTTGTATCAGAGAGGGTTCATATCTGATCTGATCTGAGTGTTTCTGTTTGCTCTGTGTGTTTCACTTGCTTGTTTGTTAAGTGTTTCCTTCACTGCACCTCATTTTGATTCAATGGATTCTAGAGGTTTCATTGTTGAAGGCCATTCCATCAATAGGCCACCATTCTTCAATGGAACTGACTATTCCTATTGGAAGAATAGAATGCAAGTCTTCCTTAGAGCCCAGAACTATGAGATTTGGAGGGTAGTTGAGGTAGGTCCTTATGAGAACCAGGGAGAAGAGGAAACCTGGACAAGGGAAAAAATTAGAAGGGCCACCCTGAACTACAGTGCCATGAACATGGTTCAATGTGCAGTCCACCCAAAAGAGTACTCAAGAATCTCCATGTGCAAATCTGCCAAGGAGATGTGGGATAAGCTTGAATTACTCTATGAGGGAACATCCCAAGTAAAAGAAACCTAAGCAAATATTCTTGTCTCTGAATATGAATTATTCATGATGAAATCTGATGAATCAATTTCTGAAATGTTTGCTAGGTTCATGATAATTGTGAATGGACTAAAAGCTCTAGGTAAGGACTATACTGATGCTAATTTGGTAAGAAAAATCTTGCGCTCTCTTTCTTCAATTTGGCACACTAAGGCCACAGTTATTGAAGATTCTAAAGATTTATCTAAAATCTCTTTGGATGAACTCATAGGATCTTTGATGACTTATGAAATAAATGTGAAGAGAAATGAAGAGCACATAATCAAAACTGAACCAGTAGCACTTAAAGCTTCATCTAGCAACAAGGACAAAATCAAGAGAAAACAAGTTCTGATAAGTCTGAGTCCAATGAGGATGAACTTGCCCTCATGACCAGGCAATTCAGAAAATTCTTAAAATCTAGAAAGGGAAAATTCACTGGGAAAAAAAAAATTTCATCTGGGAAAAGAAATACTTCCTTTTCAAATGCCAATTCAAATAGAAATCAGAAAACAGATGAAGTTGTTATTTGTTATAGGTGCAAAAACCAGGACACATGAAAGGACAATGTCCTGAGAACAATAAGGAAAAATACAAGAAGATCAATAAATTCAAGAAGCCTAAAGCAATGGTTGCCACTTGGTCAGATGAAGATCCAAGTGAAAATGAAGAAGAAAGGTCCTCAAGCTCTGAAAGTGAGGAAATCTGCTTTATGGCAAACAGTTATGATGGAAAGGTAAGTATATCCTTTGAACATTATACAATTGATGATTGGCAAGATGCTTATGCTGAATTAGTTGAAAACTATTCTGAAACAAGAAAAGAAATAAGCATCTAAAGAAGAAAATTGAAAACATCCTGCATAACCAATCAACAAACAAAAGAATCTCTGAATTGGAAAATGAAGTGGCTGAGCTCAATGAAGAAAAAGAAAATCTTCTAAATGTAATTGATGAGCTCAAGTTTGCATCCCAAAAGGCCAACAATGACTTTAAGAAATTGTCTAAAAAACTGGAATTGCAACAAAAAGAAAAACAACAAAGTGATGATGAAATCAAAACTTTAGAAAACCAGTTGAAAGAAAAAGAACAAGTCATTGAAACCTTTACAAAAGGAAAAGATAATCTGGATGCCTTGTTAGGAACAAGAATGAAATCTGTAACACATAGACGAGGATTTTCCACACAAAAATCCAAGAATGACAAATCTGGTGAAATGAGGGAAAAAGTACCTTTAATAAAATTTGTCAAAAGTCCTAGTCCTGAGAAAAACAAAAACAAGCAAGTGTCAAACAACACAACAAAAACTTTGAAAAACCAGAATAAAGAGAAACCAAACAGGTCGACACACTCACCTGACAGGTCGACACCAGTCAACAAAAAGATGAAATCTATGACTGTTGAGTCGACACAAGTCAAAGATAGGTCGACCTGCTTAACCTCAAAAACCACCAACCAGTCAACCAAAAATTCAATAAAAACTTGAAAAATAAGAAAAACACAAAGAAAACATTATGACAAACGTTAGACTTCCAAGACAACACATCAAGTTGATTGGATTAATTCTTGGAACCAATGGTATCACAATCCTTTTTGGTACCACTCTCAATTCTTTCATCCAAACTTTTTATGTACCAACAAAATCTTTGGTTTGGACCTCCAAAAATGAACAATCATGTCCAAATGCATAACTCTCATCCTAATGAGAAAAAGAACACTGGTGTTTTTATTCCAAAAGGAAAGGATAAATTGAAAAGGCAAAAAATACCACTAAAACAAAACAAAAGCAAAAAATAAATCAGATTTGGATTAGAAAAGATTTTCTGTCAATGTTCAAACAATCTGATGGTCCCAACAATGTTTGGGTACCAAAATCTTCTCTTCACTGATTGATTTTGCAGGAAGGTCGTGCACCCAACTCAAATGTGTGGTTTCTTGATAGTGGGTGCTCACGACACATAACAGGAGATAAAGTAAAATTTTCATTCCTGATTGAAAAGGAGGGAGGTTCTGTCACTTTTAGAGGTAAAAATAAAGGAAAAATCATTGGATCTAGAAAGGTTGGTCAATCTTCATCAAACTCAGTTGATAATGTTTTGTTAGTTGATGGTCTGAATTATAATTTGCTGAGCATTAGCCAACTATGTGACAAAGGTCACAGAGTTGTGTTTGAATCAGACTTTTGTACAATAATTGACTCTTCAACTAATAAAATAAAATTCTTTGGAAAAAGGGAAAACAATGTGTACATGATCAACCTTGATAAAACCTTTCTGAAAACATTTGTCTTGTTGCAAATAAGAATGAAATTGCATGGACTTGGCACAAAAGACTTGGTCATGCAAGTTTCAGAACAATAAATAAACTGTTAAGGCTAAACTTGGTCAAAGGTCTTCCTGAATCTTTTTCAAATGTAGAGAATCAACTTTGTGGGATTTGTGCCCAACGAAAACAACCAGAAAATCTTTTAAAACCTTCAATGATGTACTCACATCTAAGCCACTAGAATTGCTTCATATGGACCTCTTTGGCCCAACAAGAATTCTAAGTCTTAGTGGCAAAAGATATGGTTTTGTCATTATTGATGATTTTACTAGATTTACATGGGTCATCTTTTATCCCACAAAAGTGATGCTTGCCTTGAATTCAAGAATTTTTGTACCACTGCCTTAACTAGTTTTCCTCATAAAATCAAAAATATTTTGACTGATCATGGGGGTGAAGTTGAAAACAAATCTTTTTCTGATTTATGTGCTGAACTTCACATATTTCACAAGTTTTCTTCACCAAGAACTCCAGAACAAAATGGGGTTGTGGAAAGAAAGAATAGAACACTTGTGGAAATGGCAAGATCCATGCTCTTGGAAAGCAATTTGCCCAAATCCTTCTGGGCTGAAGCTGTAAATATAGCAAATCATATTCTCAATAGAGCATTGGTCAGACCAAAAATCAGAAAAACCCCTTATGAATTGTTGAAAAACAAAAAGCCAACCTTGTCTTATTTTAAAATCTTTGGGTGTAAATGCTTTGTTCATAACAACAATAAAGAAAATCTTGATAAATTTGATGCTAAAGTCAGGAAGCAATCTTTCTTGGCTATTCTGAAATTTCAAGAGCATTTAGAGTTTATTCTCTCAAAAACAAAACTGTTGAAGAGTCTTCACATGTAGTTTTTGATGAAAATTTCTTTTCAACTCATTATTCTAAATCTTGCAGGGACTGTCCAGATAATGAAGAGGATGACTTCATTGTTGATTCTTCACCAACTGTTGAGGAGAATGAAGACCTTGGTGAAAATTGATGTTCAGTCTGTCCCCATGTAATTTTAATTAATTACATATTTATTTTGGTGATTAACAAACCAAACAAAACCCTATCAAAAAGTTCTAACACATATTTCATAAGTCTTAAGTACAGGAAATATACCAAGGTCAAACAAGCCAATATTGGTAAGTATCACCTTTCTGAAGTTTTAATCATCTCAAGATCATATTCCTCTAAGTCCACATCGACTCCTGTTGAAAGTCACAACGATTTCCTTATGTGTGTATCGATTTCAATAGAGCTATAACGATTTGATATCATAACAATTTCTTTAGAACTCGTAACGACTTGCCCATCGCAATGACTCTTTAAGTAATCGTAACGATTTCTTTAGAACTCGTAACGACTTGCCCGTCGCAACGACTCTTTAAGTCATCGTAACGATTTCTTTAGAACTCGTAACGACTTGCCCGTCGTAACGATTCCTTAAGTTTTCACAACGATTTCTTTAGCGCTCATAACGTTTTGCTTCGCGCAATGATTTCTTTAGCGCTCATAACGATTTGCTTTGCGCAACGATTTCTTTAATGCTCATAACGACTTGCTTCGTGTAATGATTCCATTAATGAATACAACGACTTGCTTTCTATAACGATTTGTTCAGTATTCATAACGATTTCTTTAATGAATACAACGACTTGCTTTCTATAACGACTTCTTCAGTAAACACTTAATCATAACGATTTCATAAGACATATAGGCAACGACTTTATGGTTTATATCGACTTGTTGCTTACATTATTTTTGAAAGTGTTGAATAGTCAAAGTCTTCTCATATCTATATGACTGCTGTGCATTTAATGAAGACAGAACGCATCTTTGCATGCATGCAGATGATATCTTTTCATTATTGTGCATACTCTGTCAACATCTTTTAAAACAAGCTATTTGGCATTGCTATTTTAGTGAATATTCACGTCAATATTTTCTGACATCAAGAGACAGTCTAGCTGTCTACTGTTCTAGCATTTAATGTATGCAGGGCCCTGAAGACATTCTGTCATACAACGTTGGACCATATAGACGCCAGAAGACCTTATCTCTTTGCGTGCTCAAATGGATAAAAGATCGCTGACTAGAAGCTTCCAAGTTTTAAATAGTCTAACGTCTACCAAACAAAGAGACAACGACTACTTCAATGACAATATTTCAAAATGGGGATATATATATATATACAAGACACAAGGGTAGAAAAGTAGCATGATCGCATACTACAAGCATTGCTGATCTTCTGAAAGAATCCCAGAGCCAAGAATTTCATTCATGTGTGTCTTTAGCTCTTTGCTCTCTGTGCTGTAATAGAAATCCTATGAGAGCCAGTGTAGTTCTGAGAGAGTGCCTTGTTTAGATCATTTACTCTCAGTCCTGCTTGCTTCAGATCTTAGCTTGATTGAAGCTTGATCTAGGGGCTTGATTTCCAGCTCTTCCTTGTTGTGTGTTGTTTCCCTTCTGTTGAGAAGGAAGACCTGGTGGGATCCAGGGTATTTGTTTCTCTTCGGTTGAGAAGGAAGACCTGGTGGGATCCAGGGTGTTGTTTCCCTTCGGTTGAGAAGGAAGACCTGGTGGGATCCAGGGTGTTGTTTCCCTTCGGTTGAGTAGGAAGACCTGGTGGGATCCAGGGTGTTGTTTTCCCTTCTGTTGAGAAGGAAGACCTGGTGGGGAATCCAGGGTGATGTAATTCCCTTCGTGTGAAGGAAGACCAGCTGAGCTGGGTGTTGTTATGTCCATAGGGGGACTATACCCTAGTTAGTGGAATCCTGAGTTGTTGCTCAGGGACTGGACGTAGGACTCCTAAGGAGAGGAGGTCTGAACCCAGATAATTTATTGTGTTGTGTGGTAGTTTTTCTTGTGTGATTGCTCTTTGAACTAACTGTTACTAACCTTCATCGAAGAACGTCTTTGTGTGAATGTTTTAAGCACAGGTACTAATCAAATATTTTTAAAGACCCATTCACCCCCCCCCCCCCCCCTCTGGGCTTGTCAACTGGGCAACAAGTGGTATCAGAGTGAGTATTTTCGACAAAGAAGTAGATCCAACGATCTGAAGAGTAAAGATTCATGGCAGCCCAAAGTCATTTCGAGGGTCAGTTAGTCAACCGACCACCATTGTTAGATGGAGAAGACTACACTTACTGGAAGACCAGAATGGAGTATTTTCTACAAGGTCACGACTATCAGATATGGTCAATAGTGGAAGAAGGTGATCTCCTGGTTACAAATGAGAAAGCTTAGTGGACAGACGACGACAGGAAGAAGATCTCGTTGAACTGTAAAGCAAAGAGTATTTTGTGTTCTGCCCTAAGTAAAAAGGAATTCAACAAAGTCTCAGCCTGTAAATCCGCAATGGAAATGTGGGAAAAGCTCAGGATCACTTATGAAGGTACAGAAAAGGTGAAGGAGACAAGAATTGACATTCTTGTAACCCAATATGAAAGATTTCAGATGCAATCAGGTGAGTCCATAACCCAGATATTCAGTAGATTTACAGATATCACAAATGGGTTAGCCGGACTAGGAAATACCTATGAAATGGGAGACATGGAGAGGAAAATTCTTAGATCCCTACCATCTTCATGGACTCCCAAAGTTACAGCCATTGGAGAAGCTAATGATCTAAAGAGAATGTCTTTGGAAAAGCTCATTGGGTCCCTTATGGCCCATGAGATAAATATGGAGAGATTAGGAGAATCCTCCAGCAGAAAGAAGCAGTCAAATGCGCTCAAGGCTGATGAAGAGTTGTCAGAAGAATCACTGGACAACAGTGAGAGCAGCAAGGACAGTGATGATGAAGAAGCTATGCTGTCCAGAAGACTACAACGAATTCTAGCCAAAAAGAAGTTTCAATCTAGCAGAAGATTCTTCAAGAAAAATAAAGAGTTAAAAAAACCAGAAGGAAATGATCTAAAGAAAGGAGAACCTACATGTTATGACTGCAAGAAGCCTAGACATATCAAGGCAGAGTGTCCAAAGCTTAAGAAAGATGGACACAAGAAGAAAGATAACTTCAGACGATTCAAAAAATACAAGAAGAAGGCAATGGCAGCCGCATGGGAAAACAGCAGCGACTCAGACAGTGAGTCAAGCTCAACCAGTGATGAAGAAGAAGTCAACTTGGCTTTCATGGCAAATACAGATGATAAGGTAACATCTGATTCCTCCTTTGATTCCTACAATGATTCTGATTCTGATAATTTAGAGGATGCATTCAATGAACTATATGATAAATATAGAGATGTATCTAAATTATTGAAAGTTAGTAAGAAAAACATTACTTGTTTAGAAAATACAAACTCAGATCTAAAATCTGAAAATGAGCAACTAGAAAAACAATTAACTCAACTTAAAAGAAGGAATGAGTTATTATGTGAAGATCTAAAGGATAAGAATGAACAAATAATTAAGTTGGAAAAACAGGCAGGCATAGATGGACTAAAAATAGAAATAAAATCATTACAAATGAAAATAAGAAATTATCTAGCACATTGGAAAAATTCACAAATGGTAAAAACTCCCTCATATTAAAAGGTGCTAGAAGATCAGGTAACAAGAAAATTAGATTAGGATACACACCCCCAGATAATGAAGAAACCATAGTTTATCCTAAAACATATCCAACACCAAAATTTGTACCCGAACAAGATATAGCATACAAAGCTAACTTCAAATATATAGAAAAAGTAACTAAATTATCCTGCTGTAGTCACTGCAACAAGTTAGGACATATCATAACAACATGCCCAACAAGACATAAGAAATGGATAATCAAAGGTAAAATCAATGATACTAACCAATCAGGACCCAAAAGAATTTGGGTACCTAAAACTTGATGATTTCATTTCAGGGTAACACTCGAGCATCCAAATGGTATTTGGACAGTGGGTGCTCAAGGCACATGTTAGGGAATCGAAAGTTATTCACCCATCTACAAGCTGAAGAAGGAATAGTTACCTATGGAGACAATGGGAAAGGCACAGTGATTGGCAGTGGTTCTGTGAGCAACAAAGGAAAGATAGTCATTGAAGATGTATTGCTTGTCAAAGGGCTGAAGCACAATCTCATCAGCATCAGCCAGCTTTGTGACAGAGGTCATCAGATTCAGTTTCAAGAGTCAAAGTGCAGCATATTAAAGGATGGAGCAGTAATTTTTAAAGCCAATAGAGAGAAGAACCTGTATGCACTTCATCTTGAAGAACTCAAGGATCAAGATGTCTGTTTGGCAGCAAACAAGGATCAATCAACTGAACTGTGGCACGAAAGACTGGGACATTGCAGCATAGACGGTATGAGAAAACTGCTAAAGAAGAATCTTGTGGAAGGTCTGCCAAAGGTCAGCACAAAATTGGATGGCGTCTGCAGACCTTGTGCCAAGGGAAAACATGTTAAGAATTCCTTCAAGTCAAAGACTGTGGTGACAACCTCAAAACCCTTGGAACTCCTTCATATGGATTTATTTGGGCCAATGAGAACCACCAGTCTTGGAGGAAAGAATTTTGGATTTGTTATAGTTGATGATTACTCCAGATTTACTTGGTGTCATTTCTAAATCATAAAGATGATACTTTTGAAAGCTTTGTCAGTTTCAGCAAGAAGGTGCAAAAAGATAAGAAATTCAGTATTGTCAGCATTCATCAGACCATGGAGGTGAATTTCAGAATGAGAAATTTGCAAAGTTTTGTGATAATGAAGGAATTGAGCATAATTTTTCAGCACCAAAGGACACCACAACAAAATGGTGTTGCTGAAAGGAAGAACAGAACTTTATTGGATATGGCAAGAACTATGTTGTCAGAATATGATTTGCCAAGATATTTCTGGGCTGAAGCAATAAACACAGCAAGCTATATCATCAACAGAGTAATGATAAGACCAATCCTAAAAAACGGCCTACGAGCTATACAAGGAAAGAAACCAAAGATCAGTACTTCAGGACATTTGGATGTCCTTGCTTCATCCACAACAATGGAAAAAGGGATATTGGTAAGTTGGATGCCAAATCAGATGAAGGCATCTTCATGGGGTACGCTTCTAAACCTAAAGGTTACAGGGTGTTTAACAAACGCACTTTATTGATTGAACAGTCTGTACATATTATTTTCGATGAAACTAACCCTTCCTTGAGAAAGGAAGAAGATAGTGACAATGATGATGCAGATGAATTGTCCAAGAAACTAAAGGACACATTAATTGAGGACAAGCATGATCCACCTCTCGAAGACTTGCAGCAAACAGTCATTGATCATGAAAATCTTCCGAAGGAGTGGAGATACAAGAAAGATCACCCACTCGAAAACATCATTGGTGATCCATCTTTAGGGGTAAGAACAAGAGGTAATGTAATTCCTTGTGATTACCTAGCATTTGTTTCTCAAATAGAGCCTAGGACAGTCAATGAAGCTCTTACTGATGAATCTTGGATTATAGCCATGCAAGATGAACTAAATCAGTTCAAGAGAAACCATGTATGGTCACTTGTTCCCAGACCATCAGACCATCCAGTTATTGGCACCAAATGGGTGTTCAGAAATAAATTGGATGAGGCTGGTGTAATCTTAAGAAACAAGGCCAGATTGGTGGCTCAAGGCTATTCCCAAGAGGAAGGCATAGATTTCGATGAAACCTATGCACCTGTGGCTAGACTTGAGGCTATTAGAATACTACTTGCATATGCATCTGCTCTAGATTTAAAACTATTTCAAATGGATGTTAAATACGCATTTTAAATGGTTTTATTAAAGAGGAAGTTTATGTAGAACAGCCTCCAGGTTTTGATGACTTAGAATTTCCAAATCATGTTTTCAAACTTCATAAGGCATTGTATGGTTTAAAGCAAGCACCTAGAGCCTGGTATGAAGGCTCAGTTCTTTTCTTTTAAACCATGGTTTCAGTAGAGGACAAGTAGACATCACTCTATTTGTAAAATCAAAAGTTAAAAGCATATTACTTGTACAGGTTTATGTAGATGACATTATCTTTGGATCTACTGACGAACCCCTTTGCAAGTACTTTGAAAAGTTGATGCAGAGAGAGTTTGAGATGAGCATGGTGAGGGAGCTCAATTATTTCCTTGGACTACAAATGAAGCAAGGAAAAGATGGCACCCACATCTGTCAAGCAAAATACACCAAGGAGCTTTTGAAGAAATTTGGTTTTGAGAACACAAAGCCGCTCTCAACACCAATGAGCACATCTACAAGGATGGACAGTGACAAGGATGGTAAAAAGTAGATCAAAAGATCTATAGAGGTATGATTGGTTCATTACTTTATTTAACAGCTAGCAGACCCGATATTTTATTCAGTGTATGCATGTGTGCTAGGTATTAAGCAGTCCTAGAGAATCTCATTTAATCTCTGTTAAAAGAATATTTAGATATTTAGATAGAACTCATGATTTAGGTTTGTGGTATCCAAAATCTTGTGAAATTAATTTAGTAGGATATTCTGATGCTGACTATGCTGGATGCAAAGTAGATAGAAAAAGCACCAGTGGTTGTTGTCAATTTCTTGCAGGATGTTTGATATCCTGGTCCTCAAAGAAATAAAATTCAGTGGCACTGTCTACAGCTGAAGCTGAGTACGTGGCTGCTGGAAGTTGCTGTACACAACTCCTATGGATAAAACAACAACTTGACGATTTCGGACTAAATATCAAATCAATTCCACTACTGTGTGACAACACCAGTGCTATCAATCTCACAAAAAATCCAGTCCAGCATTCAAGGACCAAACATATTGAGGTTAGATATCATTTTATTCGTGATCATGTAGCAAATGGTAACATTGAAATATCTTTTATTGACACAAATGGTCAGTTATCAGATATTTTCACAAAAGCCTTACCTGAGGAGAGATTTACGTCTCTTAGAAGGGAATTGGGCATGTGTAATTTGTGAAGAGATTTCTGTTTAAAACTGGCATATAAATTTTCAGAATTAAGTAAGTTTTCCCTCCATGGCTTTAAGCAAAAGTAATTTAAATTATCTTTCCGGGCCGCTCTCTTTATAATGTCTGTTGAGTTGGTCAAACTCATTTGTCGTTTTCTGCCACGTTTTGGCGCCTCACTTTTCGGTATAGCATTTATTTAACTCCAAAAATCGATGTGGGAACGATTCATCTTCTATCTTCTACCTTTTCCCTCTTTCGTCTGGTTGCCTGAGCTGATGCCCTAACGACTTCGACATCGACTCTCTGCAAATTTGAAGCTTCTCTCTCCTTCCCGCGAAAAATTTCTTGAGGGCTTTCACTCCTCCTTCCATCTCAACCTTCCAGAAAAACTTTTTCACCTGAATCCATGGCCGCGTCCTTCGTTTCCGGCAGCTTGGGTGGCTACGGCGCTGAGTTTCTTACTCCTGAGCAGCAGGAAAGGTTCACGTTCGTGAAGACCAAGCTTTGTGGAAATAAGGCAGTGGATGTAGCTAATCTTGAGAAGAACGGCATGCACAGCATAGTGGCCGCAGTAAGAAGAATGCAGTGGACAATCATTTCGACCTTCTCTGAGGTAAGCTATCCAGACCTCGTGAAGGCGTTCTATGTTTGCTTGAAATCAGAGGCAGATGGGTCCCTGACATCTTCAGTCAAGGGAACCACGATCAAGATTGATCACAATCTTCTGAAGACTCTGTTCGATGTAAGCTCGACTGGTCATAGTGGAATCCACACTGTGGATACCCAGGTCAAGGGTCTCCGAATCATTGGTCCTGAATTCCGGTTGAGAGACGGGAAAATAGATATCAATCAGTTGAATGCATTCAACCGTCTTCTGCACTTTATTGTTTGTCAAATTCTAGTTCCTAGAAGTGCAACTTTTTCAACCTGTACCAAGGCAGATTCGGATATGATGTTCTGTCCCATACAGAACAAGGAGATTAACATGGCCGAAGTGATGATAGAGAGGATGAAGCTTGCTCGTGATCAGATTTGGGACACCAAAAGTAAGCTCAATGTATCTCTGCCTTATGCTCACTTGCTCACTAAGGTTTTCAAACACTTTGGTGTTGACCTATCTGGGGCAATAGTTGTGAAGATGGGCCAGAGCATTAGGTCCAGAAATCTTAGAAAAAGTGGTTTCTCAATCATTAATGGAGTTTGGACCAAGACCTCTGTAGCTGAGGGTGAACCCATCATCGGGGAAGCCCAAGATGTCCAGCAAGAGGTACCCGCAGCCTCAGAACAAGAGGAAGTGGTAGCAGCAGCAGAAGTTGATTCAGCAGAACCAGCTGCAGTGGCCTCAGTTATTTCAGAACCAGAGGCAGCAGCACCATCTGAATTGGCAACAGAAGCAGCAGAGTCAGCAGAGGTAGCAGGTTCACCTGAAGTAGTGCAAGATGCTATGCTGGTAGATGCTCCTATTCAAGGGGAGCAAGAGAGAATTGAAGAAGTTACTCCTGTTGAGGGGGAGCAGTCTAAGGAAGGTCAAGAAGAGATAGTTGTGGCATCAGGCCACACTAACACTTCCATGGAAGCAGAATCAGCTCCTGCAGCAGAAGCAACACACACTGAAGTGCCCATGAGAAGTGTGCCTTCTGAAAAAGATGTTTCAAATGCACAGAATGATGGAACGCAGGGGGAGAGACATGACAATCCCCCAGATAATGATGCTAGAGATGGGGAGACTGCTAGCTCCTCGGAATCTGATGATGATGATCAGCAGCCTCCAGCACCAGAGGCAAGGAAGAAAGGAAAGGAAGTGGCATCCGGAGTCCCTCTGCTTGCAGATACTCCTTTTGAGAGGCAGGTAAGACAGAAAATTGTTATAAACTTGAAACTTGTCATTGAGAGATTAGATGCTCAAGGTGAGATCTTGTGCTCAGTTCAATCTGATGTGAACTCTATTTTTATGAGCCAAGCATCAACCACTAAGGAGATCTCTCAAATAAGAAATGCCATGAAGTGGTTCAACAGAGAGATGGGCAGCATGAAGACTATGCTCTCTGAGATTTTGAAGGTGGTTGGAGCTCAAGTTCCTCCTCCTCCTCCACATCCTACAGCTCAGAATAATGATGCTGATACCCCTAGGCCATCAGGGCCATCTGTTCTAGAGTCAGGGCCAGCAGCAGCAGAAGCAGAGGTCAGTGTGCAAGGGCCATCCGGGCCAGCTGAGCAGGTAGAAGGGCCACCAGGGCCAGCTGAGAAGGTGTCAGGGCCATCAGGTCCAATGGAGTCTGAACCTGTGCAGAGTTTGGCTGAAGAAGAGCTCTTGGCTCTTGAGCCCCCAGCTCCCTCTTCTTCTCACACACCTGTTCCTCCATCACCACCTTCATCTTCTATAGCACCTCCTGCTCCACAGACCTTCAAGAAACCTCAACCCAGACCCATCTCCTCACCAGCACCCTTGTTAGTGGAATCCTGAGTTGTTGCTCAGGGACTGGACGTAGGACTCCTAAGGAGAGGAGGTCCGAACCAGGATAATTTCTTGTGTTCTGTGGTTGTTTTTCTTATGTGATTGCTCTTTGAACTAACTGTTACTAACCTTCATCGAAGAACGTCTTTGTGTGAATGTTTTAAGCACATGTACCAATCAAATATTTTTAAAGACCCATTCACCCCTCCCACCCTCTGGGCTTGTCAACTAGGCAACAAAAATTTGAACAATCACTCACCTACTCCATGTGGATCAGGTAATATTGTTCCAAATTTAAATGCACCTCAACAGGTAATTCCTGAACACAGATCTTTGAGAGATCACCTAATAGAAAATGTTGTTGCCAATGGACATGATAGGGTAAGAACTAGATCATCATTCTTGAATGCAATTCATGAAGACCCACTAGCACTAATTTCCCAAATTGAACCAAAGTCAATTGATGAAGCTCTAATGAATTCAGACTGGATAAATGCAATGCATGATGAACTTCATCAATTTGAAAGAAATCAAGTGTGGGAATTAGTACCTAGACCTAGTGACCAATCTGTCATTAACACTAGATGGGTATTCAGAAATAAATTGAATGAAAATGGTCAAGTCATAAGGAATAAAGCTAGACTAGTTTCTAAGGGGTACAACCAAGAATTTGGAATTGATTTTGAAGAGTCATATGCCCCTGTAGCTAGACTAGAAGCTGTAAGAATATTCCTTGCTTTTGCATCTTCATTGAAGTTTAAAGTTTATCAAATGGATGTCAAAAGTGGATTTTTGAATGGATACATAAAAGAAAATGTTTTTGTTGAACAACCTCTAGGCTTTGAAAATGGAAAATATCCTAATCATGTTTTTAAGCTTCATAAGGCTCTCTATGGTCTTAAGCAAGCTCCAAGAGCTTGGTATGACTGTTTGAGCTCTTTTCTGCTTGAAAAAGGATACTCTAGAGGTAATGTTGATCAAACTTTGTTCACAAAAACTGTAAATAAACAAATAATTGCAGTCCAAATTTATGTTGATGACATAAGTTTTGGATCCACTAATAAGAGCCTCTGCACTGAATTTGCAAATCAAATGAAAATTGAATTTGAAATGAGCTTGATGGGAGACTTACAATTTTTCATGGGATTGCAGGTTAACCAAACCAGTGAGGGAATCTTCATAAACCAAACCAAATATGTCAAAGAACTTCTGAAAAGGTTTGACTTTTAGAACCTCAAGCACTCAAGCACACCCATTGTAATTAATGTGAAACTAGAAGAAGATTCACTTGGTAAGTCAATAGACCCAAAGACATACAGAGGTATGATTGGTTCTCTACTCTATCTCACCACTTCTAGACCTGATATTCAATTCAGTGTATGCTTGTGTGCTAGATTTCAAGCAAATCCTAAAGATAGTCACATGTTAGTTGTTAAAAGAATTTTCAAATATCTTGTTGGAACATGTGATCTTGGTATTTGGTATCCTGCTGGTTGTAAATTAGATTTGATTGCCTATTGTGATGCTGATTATGCTGGGTGTAAACTTGATAGAAAAAGCACAAGTGGCTTGTGTTTGTACTTAGGTGGATGTCTAATCTCTTGGGCTTCTAAAAAGCAACACTCAGTTGCTCTATCAACTGCAGAGGCTGAGTATGTTGCAGCTGGTCGATGTGGCACTCAAATTCTTTAGGTGAAACATCAGCTTCTTAATTATAACCAAGAGTTAGGTTGTGTTCCAATTCTTTGTGATAACACAAGTGCCATAAATCTGTCTAAAAACCCAATTCAACACTCTAGAACAAAACACATTGAAATTTGGCATCATTTCTTGAGAGATGAGGTAGCAAAGAAATCTTTTGAACTCCTCTTTATTGAAACTGAAAAAACAAATTGCTGATATCTTCACTAAACCTTTTCTTGACAGCAGATTTTCATCCTTGAGGAGCGAGCTTGGTCTTTGCAAATGTTCATCTTCTTGATAACTCTCTTTGGGTTGAGTGTTTAGGCATGTTCTTAGGGGAGTCACTGTTCCATCATTCTTCTTTGCTTCCTTAATTCATGTTGTTCACATCTCTCACAAATCAACTTCAATTTCTTTTTGACAATAAATTCTTCAATTCACATTGTGTTGAAATTCTTGGTATATCAAATGGTGAGTTGGAGAAGGGCAAGTTCTGCTTGTCTAGACAATTTCACTATGCGTGAGTATGTGTCTCCGCCAAGTACCAAGAATTAAATATGTAATTGTTGAGGGGGAGTCTTTGTTCCTAAAAAAGAATCATTTCAGTTTTCACATTCTTGCATATCTTCATTCTAATTAAATTTTTGGAATCATCATCTCAGGGGGAGCTAAAGAATTCACCATTCATTCTTTTTACAAAATTCAAGATTCCTCTTGAGTTATATCAACTTCTACTCATGATGTGCTCATTAAGTTTGTCTAGAACCTCAAAATGACTTTTGATTGATCTACTATATTTTTACAGTCAACCCTCAAATATACTCTTCAACTCTACAGAAATTTAAATTTCTTTCAAAGATTGAAGGATAATGTGTGCTTTGAATTTAAACACCTCGTTTGCAACTGATGTGAGATATAAATGATCTCAGTTTTATAAAATTCTCCTTAAATTTATTACTCAACAGAGCAATGGCACAAATGTTGAGAAACTACAAACCTTCACAATGAATGAAGTGCCATGTATGTCATGAGGTAATTATTACTATCTCTGTTCAAAGGAGTTCAACAAATCAAAATAAAAACAAAAAGATGCTCTATACATTTTGATGATGACTGAGTAACTGGAAATATTGGCGTCTGATAAACGTATATTTTCATGTCAAAAGGTTGTCATTTGCCCCTTGAAACTGGATAATGAGCAAATCTTTAGTAACCAGGGACTATGGTGTGTAAAAAGTATTAGTTATTGAGTGAACAAGATTTACTATATTTGATAGTTTGATTAAAAAAAAAATTGTGTGTCCAAGGAGAATTGCTTAAAATAAACATTGTTGTCTTCGATCAGTTTACTTAAAGTTGTTTAACTTCATCACAATTGATTTCAATCTAAAAGACATTTTTATTTCTTTGGATTTGGAGAATATGGTAGTTTGTCATTGGCTGTTGGATGTCCTATATCACTCAAACTATCATTTTAATGGCTCAAGTCACTTAATGAATATATCCTGTAGGTTGTTGTTTAAAACTTGAAGTATTGTTGGATTTTTGTACAAATATGACAAATGAATTATTTGGCCTCTTAAAAATCCTTGTCCAGTTGATTCCATCCATATTTCATCATTTTAAAGATTTCCCATAATTTACAAATTTTCCTCATGCTCTTTTCTTCAATATTTCTTCAGGCCAGGTCGACACAGTCTTCCTTATGTGTCGACACAGTCATAGCCCAGGTCGACACACCCATCTCATGTGTCGACACATAGGCTATTCCAGGCGGTTCAAGTCTTGGGCACCAGTTTGGGACTTGGTGTTCCTGCGGGTTATTTTACCCTAAAACCCCTTTTATTTCCCAAGTCGACCCATAGCCGCCACGGACCTTTGCAAACGACAAGAGATTTCATCTTTCTTCCCTCTTCCCACCAATTTCTGTCTCCATCTTCTTCACACCATCTCTGAAATCTCTTGTTCTTCCTTCTTCTACTGCATCTATGCCTCGCAAGCAAATGCCTCGCCGTGGTGCTCGTTCTAGGGCGACTGCCAGGCCCATTGCAGTTGAAGAACCACCAACTGAGAGGAGAAGCAAGCGTAGGCATGACCCTGCAGAGCAGCCAGGTGCTTCATCTGCATCTTCTACACCATCGGAGAGAGGTAGGGTATCCTCTTCCAGTCGAGGTCCTTCCCAGAGGACATCTGCACACCGTAGGAGGAAGATATTGGTCTCCTCTCCTGAAGTCTCTGAGGAATCTTCCTCAAATTCATCTGGTTCATCTCATCCCTCTGAGGCAACCCCTTCTAAACTGGCTAGTGAAGGGAAATCCATCCTGAAACCTAGAGTTGTTGACCTTGAAGACAATGACCTTACAACTACCTTCCCAGAAGTGCGTCAGTTCTTCAGTTTTCAATCTTGGTTGCCCTTCATATCTGAGTTCAGAACCATATATCCAAGGTTAGTACAAGAGTTCTATCTGAATTTAGAGTGCACACCTGACGGCTACCAGTCAGAAGTCAAGGGTGTTCTGATTGACTTGTCCACTGAATTGGCTGCTACATTGTTCAAGGCTCCAGATGTGGGTGAGGATTATCATGATTTTGAATTTGACTTGCATGAAGCCTTTTCACTACTTACTGGACTCCCAGCTGATGAGTCAGACCCTAAGCAGACATATGTGACCAAGTTCAACACCAACACATTCCCACTTGTCTTAAGGCTTATCCACCACATTCTAACCACCATTATCACTCCTCAAGGTGGTGGAAGAGATAGGCTCACTGACATTCAGAGATTTATTCTTTACTGCATGAAGAAAGAGATAAAGGTCAATTTGTATGTGATCATGTACCAGATTATGAGTGAAACCACAAGGAAGGATCTACACGGATCTCTACCTTATACTACCCATCTTACATCAGTTTTTGAACACTTTGGAGTGTCTTTTGAAAATGAGCAAGCCCAATCAATCCCAAAGTCCAACATTTATTGTTTGAAGCATTTACAAAAGTTCATGGGATTTATAATTGAAGGGGATCAAGTGAGAAGAGGTCCTGTTGTTGTTGAGGCACCTATTGCCCCTGAGGTTGTAGAACCTCCTCCTGAAGTTGCTCAATCTCCTCAACATGATCAAGATGAACAGCCTCCCAATTAGATTGGTGCACCCATCCCTCAGGATGTCCCTCAAACACCTCCCTTTCATGCCCCTTCACCACTTATCCCTGAAGTGGAAATTCCAACTTTCATTCCCCAATCCCAAGCCTATACTTCCACTGGTGGACCTTCTGTTCCACCAGAGCTATACTCCTTCTTCAATTACAAATTTGACACCATCACCTCCTCCATCTATCAAATGTCAGAGAACTTTGAGCTCAGAATTCAAAGGTTGGAGAACTCTGTGAATGCTCAGTTTATCAAGCAGAAGGAAGCAGCTAATCATGCAACCGAAAGGTTTAACAGGCTAATTTGTACTTTGGGTGATGCATCCCTTCAGTTAAAGGAACATCAGGACACGCTGGAAATGGTCCTTGAAGGGATATTAGTAAATTCTTAGAAGAATTTGTTCAACAGTCAGGAAGCAGTGACTCAGATATCCAAGACTAGACTTACATTTGCACACATAGTTGATGATATGGAAGGCATGAAAATTTATCAGCTCACAAAGATCATGAGATGTCTGCCCTAAAGAGTGAATTCCGAAGCCTCAACAGGCATGGAGCATTTCCAAGTTCTTCTTCAGGCTCTCAGTCTGTTTCAGCTGATTTATTTGCTTTTCAGTCCAACATGTATGACAACAGTCAAAGGTTGGAAGAATTGCTGCACACAAGACTTTCTACAATGCAAACTCAGTTGAGGTCCAACCTTTCTGCAATGGAGTCAACATTGAAGACTATAGAGTCTCTCCATCTTCCTATTCCTCCTCCTCCTCCATCCTCTTGATGGATCTTATCTTTTGATGATGTCAAAGGGGGAGAAGAAATATCTTTGTAATGAATATCTTTGTTGAATGAGAAGGAATACCTTTTATGAATGTCAATGAATGATTGTCTATGAATGGATGAATGTTTGTAAACATCAAACTTTGTATGGTTTTTGGCCATTTATGAAAAGTCATGGTCATTAGTAACATTGTGTCTCTTGAGTGTGAAAATTGTCAAATGTTGCTAAATTGTGCTCAATGACCTTTGATGAATGTGAATGAAAATATTGAAACATGTGTTTATTGTCATTCAGTATGTATGTGATTGAATGTTGTGTGAATGAATGGCTTAAATTCACATTTCCTTAAAATTCAAATTTTTATGTTGACTTAATGTTGCCATCATCAAAAAGGGGGAGAGTGTTGGGTTGAGTGTGAATTTAATACATTTCCCCTTATAATTTTGATGATGACAAGTTGTGATTTTAATGCATAATGATTGGAACATGTTAAATACATCACACATGTAATAACAATGCTCAAAAGGCATGTTTCCAAACACATTATATCACATATATTCATGATAATACATTGGACTAATGATTTATGTGTTTATTTCTCAGGGACATACACTTCTTGCAAGGGTAGTGTCGGCACACCCATTGCTGGTGTCGACACTGGGTATCAAACCCTAAGGAAAAGTCATGAAGATAAGGTCAAGTGTGTCGACACAGTCCCAAGTAGTGTCGACACTAGATCCCGTCTCCAGAAGACATGTTTGCCAGACTGGGACAGTGTGTCGACACAGCCAGTGAGTGTGTCGACACTAGAGACATCTCCCAGAAGACCTGTTTTGTAGAATTGGGACAGTGCGTCAACACACCCAATGACTGTGTCGACACACTCCGACAACTTTTTCATCTTAAGTCCCACATGGACACATGGCCTTCTAGGGATCACTTGGATCGGCCTTGGATCTTGTGCCCATGCACCCCAAGGGTACTATTGGCCTTGTTGGGCTATAAATACCCCCTTTATTAGCCATCCAACAAGAAGAACACCTCAAAGCCTTCCAGAAAACATTCTTTGGCGGCAAGAAGAGGTCTCCTCCCCGTTCTTGCCTTCCCTGTGCTGCTGCAAGCCAATTCTTATCCTTGCAAGCACAAGAAGTGAAGATTGATCCATGAAGATGCAGTGAGATCACTTCCAAGGGAGCAGATCAAGTAGAAGCAGTCAATTGAGAAGACTTCAAGGAAGATTCAGAGGCATAAGTTGCAGAGCATCGCCCAGGGACTTCAAGGATTCACGGATCTTCCCAATTCAGTCTTCTACAAGGGAGTTCTTCTTAAGATCAAGGACTCTATCTTCAATTCCTCAATTCTCTTTAGTTCTTCTGAGTCATTCTTGAGATTGTGCATAAAAGTGTTGCATCAGTCTCTTTGAATGAACTCTTCATAGATCAGATCATTGCTAGAGGATCTGGATCCTGTTGTTTTTGATCTAGCAAGTTGGTTGTGACCTTTTGTGCTCAGTTGTATTGAGTCGTCGCACTCAGGTTGTGGTTGAGCAGTTGTGCTCAGGTTTCTAGAGTGGTTGTGCTCTAGAGGTTGTGTGTGAGTTGTTGAACTCAGTGTGTTGGAGTTGTCAAGCTCCAGTGTGTGGTGTACTCAAGTTGAGTAGTGGAGCCTCACTGTGTGAGGGGTGGATGTAGGAATCACATGGTGTGATTTCCGAACCACCTAAAAATCTTCTGTGCAGTGCTTTGATCTGTGATTTCATTTCACTTTGCGCTAGATGTATGCATAGGATTTTCGCTTACACTTCTAATCAACTTGATCACACACTTTAATCACTTAATTCACTCAATCACTCATCAGATCTGTGAATTTCTTTTCTAAGTTGACTGTGATTCAAATTGGCTAAGCTTCTCGCAGTTTTAGCCTAGATCTATTCAACCCCCCCCCCCCCCCCCCCCTTCTAGATCTGGGCTATTCTATTTTCGATCCTACATCAAATTCTCCATCTATCCCACTAAATATCAATTCAAGCCTCTCAAAGAAGTCACTCTAAACCTTTCCACTCAACCCCCTCATTACTTTACTTGTCTTCCTACTTTGTCCAAAACTGACTCCAAGAAAACTCTTCTTCATCTAGCTGAAATACTTCCAAGTATACAGCTTTCATCCACCAGTGGACCCCTCCTGGGAGACAATCCTTCAAAACTCTTTCCACCATTCTGGTATGTTTTTGTCAATCACTCTAAACATCACATGAATCTGTTCAGAGAATATCTGGCTATTCGAGCCTTTCTTGAAGTCCATGACATGCCAAGGTTCACCTTTGAACATTGGCTACCTACTCTTCTCAAGGCTACCCAAATCTCTCTAAGGGAACTTCAACTTATCTCCCAGAAAAGTCATTGCTAAATTTCCAAGGAGTTCCTTGATCTCTATCATGATGAAGCTGCCAGATATCAACAAAATCAATCTAGAAACTAGTTTTTGACAGTTCAGCATCACATCTCTCTGAGGTTTCATGATATGTTTGGACATCTTCTCTGAGACTTACAGGCTAAATACAATAGGATGAAAACTTTCAATTTTGAAAGATTCAAGTTGGGTCTGTCGGATGTCTCTAAGGGCCAATGGGACATCTGGATTGCAACTAGATTCAAAATTTTCCCTCCATGCTTGTAGCTTTGCCTTCTGGCTTGCATCCTCCCCTAGTAGGAGCAGTTTCCTACAGAAAAGTTTTTGCCAAGGCAGTCTTCAATAGATACATCTTGATTGCAACTAGATTCAAAATCAAATATAAACTAAAATAGTCTTTCCAGATATTTGTCTTTTTGCAACTATCCAAGCAACATTATCATCTTCTGGACTTTCAACTTTGTTTTGCTGAATCTGAGAGATTCAATCAAGATCAATGGGCAACAACATATCCTTCATATCATTCAGATTGTGAAAGGCTGAAACTTTCTCTCCATGACTTTCACTCCAAGAGTCCTAAAGACTTGAGGAAGAACATTGGGCATAAATGGGCTCAGAGACTCCTCATTTATTATCAAGCCAAAGATGTTGTTGTTTCCATTGGACTGCATTGGAATATCACTGCTCATGAATTTCTCTTGCTTGCTGCCTCCAAGAAGTTTGTTCCCCTCAAGTTCAGGGTCAATCGAGACAAGTACTTTGGTAGGATGTCTTGGTTCTGGAGGCGCCACATCAAATCCCATCGGAAGCTACCCTCCACCACTCCTTCCTACAATATTGATGGCACTCTCTTTGACAACTTCTTTGATGAGAATGAGAAGAAGCCCTGGGATCTCATCCAACCTTTCCTTGATAAAATTCTCAGATCTCTTTACTTACCCAGCTCTCTGTCTAAGCCATGAACAACTTTTCTTATATTTTGAGAACTGTGCAATTTATAAACAATTTCTGTTATGTTTCTGATCTCTTTGTCATGCACTATTTTACATCTTGTGTTTAATGATTGCCACTTCTGAATGCAACATTGTGTATCTTTGTGATGATTTCCTTTAGGTTAATGCCACAAAGGGGGAGAGATAGCAGCATATTCACACTTCACTTTTGCTTTTTACTGTCAATTTAAAGATTTTTGTCATTAACAAAAAGGGGGAGAATTGTTGAGCAACTACCCCTAAGCAATTTAAGAATTTTCTTAAATTAATATATCTATTATGTTTGCTATGACAAAACTCTTTAAAATAAACTTTCTACAAAGCAAATATATTAATTACATATCACAAAAATCATATTGGTATATTGCAGAATAATACCTCCATCCAAAAGTTTCTAAGTCCACAGACTCTCTCTTTGTCCTACTGAATTTGACTGTTAACTTCGAATATCAAATCCGACTCCTTCAGAATCAAAGTTAAACAATCTTCAAAATTTTTCTAAGTTCACAACTTTATACTTGATTTGACTTATGTCTCCGACTGGTACAGTCGAATGCTTTATATAATCTTCTACTTGATTAGACTTATGTCTTCGACTGGTACAGTCGAATGCTTCATATAATGTCACGCCTCGACGCGGAATATCGGAGCGCGAAGGCAGTTGCAAGAAAAAGGTATAGAGCGAATACTAGACATCAAACCATTGCACATTGAATAATACTAAAGCAAATCTTTCTCATTAATAACTTTTTAAATGTCTAGTTACAACCACTAATATCAGAGCCATTCTATAGGGCCCAATTACATTGCAATAAAAGGAAATAACTAACTACAACTCTAAGATAACATAATGACTCGAGGGTACTCCTGGCTTCACTCTTGGTCATTCCCTTCCTCGTGAGTGTATGTGTCATCCTCGGTCTCACCTTAGAACACAACATCAAATAACGTAGGGTGAGCGATAACGCCCAGTAGGACTTAAATCTCAGGCTCGAGCAGGCTTTAAACAATTAACACATTTAATGGCAGAGTATCTAAAGATAGTAGGTACAAGAGAGTCAAAATATAGCAAGAGATAGCACAACAGGTAACAGGATAGCACAATAGCACGAGATCGAGTATAGTTTCCAAAAGTAGCACAAGTATCGAGTATAGCACGAATAGCAGGATGGCCATAGCACAACTAGCACAAGTATATAATAGCACAACGAGTGTAGCACTTTTTTTTATCATTCTAGACATCGAGAGAGTATAGCACATTTTGTGTTTTGATTGTCATATAGATAGTAGAGATAGATAGCGCTTGAGTCTAATGCCAAAACACTCTCATCATTTAACTCCCATGGGCACTAGCACTTTCGGGCGCACATCCCAGGACAAGATCGGGCCTTTTATATATTGCCAGGCATTAGTTATATTGTTTATCTTTAGAAAATCAGTCAATGGCCAATATAGAGTACCAAGAAGTAGATGAGAGCACTAGATGAATAGACGAGATAGTAGAGTGAACGTGAATAGACGAGCGAGTAGAGTACAGATGAGAGCTAGTGGACATTGCATGCACTGCGACGAGTAAACAGGCGATAGTAACAGTTGCACAACACACGCACTTGGTATTGGCAGTCAGGTGGAACTCACGACCCTACCACTGGCCATGTTGAGCACAGGTCCAGAGGTCCGGCGTGATTCAAGATGAGAGTGAACTTCTAATAGTCGTTTGGATCATATCGATCTCTAAATGTGTAATTGGTGTTAGGGTACAACCGGCTCTTCGACCATGTGAGAATCCATGATCAGAGAAGACTTACGGAGGCCTTGTGCTAGGGTGCACTAGTCCGGCGAAAGGAATATCCGACGGAGAGTTCACCACAAGCCAAGTAAAGTGTGTATATAAGAACAGGTGCTCGACGTTCTAGAGGAATTCTAGAGCAGTGGAGCGTCGATATCGGTATATAAACAACGCAAGAAACAATACAAGTCCTTTAAAATAGGGCATTTAATATACTTTATGGCAATAAATTACCAGATACATTATGAGATATTTTATGCCATATTTCAGCCATATATGGATGGTTCACGTGTGTGCATGTGTAAGAGAAATCATAGATAGAAAAGAAGTCATGAATATGTATTTTAAAGCATTCAATATAGCTCCCCCTTTTTTGTAGAAAGTGAGAGCAATAAATTTTCTGGGTTTTCATCAAAAATCCGGTGAACGCGACGTACCCATGTAAGGGTCGCGACAGGGCTGTCTGCTCAGGCGGCCAGAACGCGACGGGGTTTCCTGTCGCGTTCAGAATGCGACAAGATGTTGGTCGCGACGGCCCTGAGAACGCGGCGTGTCGAGCCGTCGCGTTCTCAGGTACTTCACCTGAGTTTGAGTGGGAAAATGTTCTACATTTGATTGCGTGCTAACTTGACTTGTTTGGACACAGGGTACTTTGAAAAATCATAACTAATTACATGGTCGTTGAAAAATCACGAAACAAGTTGCAAATTAAACTAGACATGTAAGGGTACTTCCAGTAAATCGGAATTAGATAGAGAGCATGGTTCATATAGGGTTTGAACATGATCAAGAACTAGTTATTCAGAACCTGACACAAGGAGAAAGATTGATTAAATTGGATCAGCATGCTCGATGAAATTTAGGGCTTTTAGGGGCAAAAGATCCCTAACAACATGAAGAATCTACAGTAAAACTTTCGTAGCATGGGATCAAGTATTCATAGAGATTTGAATTAAACATGATATCTCGGGGTTATCATGTTGCAGATCTTCTAAAATCAAGGAGGGAATCAAGAGGGCTTTTGTTCCTGGTGATTGGAACTACCTACATACGAGTTTAATTTAATTTTGCTCATGACAATGCCTACCTTTGACTCGATTTGTTTTCTACGATTAGAATCCCTAAGAACGAGGAAGAAGCTCCAAGAACTCCTTCTCCCCATGAGATCCTCTCCTCCTTAGCCTCTTCTCCACGTCCAACAACCTTTGGCAACGTGCTAGGGTCGGCCAAGAGGGTTTAAGAGATGTATTTATGCATGTATGAGTTCTTATTCCTACTTCTATTCTAATTGCACTTTAATTACGAGATTTCCTAACTCCAACCTTCCTTTCTTGCTTTCCAACCTCTATTTAGGTTAGGATGTGATCTAAATTCGTGCTAAATCATAAGGGGTAGGCTTAGGAATCCAATTCCAACTCTTATTGTCTATTTTAATGCTTAAAGAGTCCTTTTCTATTTAGGAGATATTAAGACTCCGAATTTAGGGTATTTTATTTTTATTTACTATTTGTAAATTCATATTTTGAGTCAATAAGTTCTAGAGGATCTATTAAGCAAAGCTCATTACTCTTTTCCATTTAATGGTTTTATTTAATGCTCTTTTCATTGAATATCCCTTTAGCTGGGCTTTTTAATTTATTATTTAAATTTTATTTTTCTAAAAAATTCAAGTTGCTACATCCTCCCCCTCTTAAAAGAATTTGGTCCCCAAATTCATATGGCCTTACAGGAGAGAATGGTTACCGAATAGATCAGGGTAGTTGCGTCTGATAATTCCTTCTGGTTCCCTTGTGGCATCTTCCACTCCGCGGTTATTCCATAAGACCTTCACCACGTGAATGGGATGATTTCTGAGTTGTTGTACCTTCCGTTCCAATATCTTGACTGGCTTCTCTTCGTATGTCACATCCTTGTTCAACACCAACTTCTCGTGGCGAATGATGTGGGTGGGGTCGTACACATATTTCCTAAGCATGGAAACATGGAACACATTGTGTACACATGACAGATCCGGTGGCAACGCCAGCCGATATGCAACCTCACCAACCCTTTGGAGTACTTCAAAAGGATCGATGAATCTAGGGTTAAGCTTTCCCTTTACACCGAATCTTTGGATGCCGCGAGTAGGTGACACTTTTAGAAATACATGATCACCTACTTGAAATTCCAGATCTCGCCTTCTTTTGTCGGCGTAGTTCTTCTGTCTGGATTGGGCAATCTTGAGCCGATCTCTGATTACCTGAATGTCCTTTGTTGTCCGTTGCACCATGTCTGGGCCTAGCCATTGTTGTTCTCCAACCTCATTCCAGCATGCAAGGGATCTATAGTTCCTTCCGTAGAGCGCTTCGAATGGTGCCATATTAATGCTTGAAGACACTTGAGAGGATTTGATGGAAGTCTTCTTCAATTCACGATGCTCTATTTTAGAAACTTTTGCTTTGCACGATTCCTCCTACTTCCTCTGCTGCTCTTCTCCTTAATCTGCTACTCTTTCAGCACTCTGACATTTTCTCTCATTGCTTGGCCTTGATCCCCACGTTCTCTATGATGGATGCCTCCTTCAGATGAGACAAGTGACCTTTTATAGCCTAAGTGCACTCCCTTATACATGGGAGACATGTGCACAGAAACCTAGGGTTCACCCAAAGTTGCCACGTGTCCAAAAGTCATTCTCCTCATTGCCAGTTGGATGAAAGGGTATTTTGGTAATAAGAGAATCTCCCAAAAGTCTCCAGAGACAAGTCACACCCTTTGGAAATCATACCCTTTACGTTTCTGAGTTTTCACGCAATGTGTGTCGACGTAAGTTTGCATGTGTGTTGACGCAACTGACTATGTATCAGTTCCAATTTACTAGGAGGAAACATGTGTCGACCTAATTAACAACTGTTGTCGACGTCCTGTGTTTCTCTTCAGACATAGCTCACTGGACGGACTATGTGTGTCTACCTGACTTGTAATGTGTGTCGATGCAACTGTGACTTTATTCTTAAGGAGCTTACTGGGCAGACTATGTGTGTCGACATGACTTGCAATGTGTGTCGAGGCAACTGTGACAAAGTTGTGTAAACCTATATATATGAAATTTGAACCATCAAACATGTCATTATCATCAAAATAAGAAATATGAGGTATCAAAAACATGTTGTTTAGTCATCATTATAATATACACCATATGTCATCATCAAAATCAAAGTATGAGCGTTTAGACATCATCTACAACCAAATGTTGTAGTCATCATTAAAATCATCATCAAAATATTAAATACATACTCAATACAACAGTTGTATCGTTCCTTTATTATTGAACTACTGGGGTAGTAGCAGTTAACCTCTTTTCTCATACTAAGAGGTGTAGCAACCTCCAATATTTCTACCTGTGGAACTGGTTTTACTCCAAATAATTTAGTAAATGCTTGACTAACGAAAGAATGTGTTGCACCTGAATCAAATAAAACATAGGCAGGTTTTGAGTTCACAATGATTGTGCCTTCCACAAGCCCGCCTTTATCATGGGATTTGGATTTTGTCCCTTGAATAGCTTGTAATTGTCCTTGCCTAGGCATGGGATTCTATGAACTGGGTTTCTTAGGCAAGAGTGGGCAATTAGGAATCCGATGTTGATTGCTCCCACAGCATAGACAAGATCCTAGTCACTTCCAGTAGTTCTCCGCTTTATATCCACGAAGGTGGCAATAATGACAAACGTCCTTAACTTTAGCCACACACTTTCCCAGCTTCTTGAAAGGTTGTTGAGGCCTATACGCATTCACTACCTTGAACTTCCTTTTATGCTCTCCAACGGCATAGCTTCCACTAGCTTTTCCTGAAGTTTTCTCCACCATTTCAGTGGCAGCTTCAAAGGCTAAATCTCATTTAACCATCTCAGCATAAGTGGTAATCAAGTGAGGGGTTGGCTGAGTGATATACAACGGGCATAAGCCATTCATGAATCTCTTTGCTTTCAACTTTTCAGTGGCGATCATGTGAGGAACATACCTTTATAACCGAGTAAATTGTGCCTCATACTCAGCTGCTGATAAACCTCGTTGCTTCAAATTAATAAATTCCATAGCTTTTTTTTTCTTGGACCAACTCAAAGAAATATTGTTCGTTGAATAACTCAACAAACTCTTCCTCTTGACACCAGATAGCTTTAAAAATTCTCATGATTTCTTTGACCGCATTGTCAGCCTCATCAGGGTCGGTACTTCCAAAAAAATGAGGGGGTTCAGACTGCAAACTCCTTGACGATGTTGGTTCCGTTGTGTGAGTTGTTTTGGGCTACCATTTTTAGTTTTCGCGTTATGCCGTGCACACCTATTCTCTATCCTCCTCCACGCTTCACCTCTTACATCCATAATTAGTTCAAAAGAAAATCTAAGTGTTGGATCGAGATGGCACTAATGATGTCCTAGAGGGGGGTGAATAGGACTTCTTGCGCTTTTAAAAAATTATCTAAAAGTAGATAACACTAAATAAAGTTGTTAGTATTTAGTGTAGTGTGTGTGAAACAAGTGTAAGCTTGTCGAAAATAATCACACAAATGCACAAGAGATTTTATCCTGGTTCGGCGCTTCCCACATGGAAGTCCTACGTCCAGTCCTCAAGCAACCTCTTGGGATTTCACTAAACTGCCAAGAGAACTTGGCCTTCTCTCAACTTGAGAAATATTAAAAACCCACTTGCTCCTAAGCAAGTCTTCCCTTTACGAAGGGGTACAAAGACCACCTACACCAGTAGGTCTTCCCTTGACAAGAGGGACACTGTAGGAAACAAACCTCCTGCTGGTAATCTAATACAAAATTAGAGAACACTTGTGTGTCTGCTAAAATAGATGAGTAGACACAAAATCAAAAAGAGATACAAATGAGAATTTGAAGCTCTAACTCATTCTTAATCTAAATGGGTGGACTGAGAATAGTCTACAGTTACAAAATGCAACCCAACAGAAAAAAACTTCTAAGAAATCAGAGAGCTTTCAAGTCGTGGACTGAAGAAGCAACTCTCTTTTCTTTCACTTCAGATGAAGGCTTGTGAGTGTTGGCCCTTTTGGTACGGCAGCAAGCTAACCTAGAGGGGGGGGAGGTGAATAGGTTTTTCTGAAATCTGAAATAGAAACTTAAACACATAAAATTATTACTTGGAAGTTGGTTAGTTAAGTGTGATAGAGAGTAGCAGTGCGGAAGCAAATAAACAATCACACAAAGAGACACAAGGAATTATCCTGGTTCGGCCCTTCCCACATGGAAGTCCTACGTCCAGTCCCCAAGCAAACTCTTGGGATTTCACTAACCAAGGTTACAGTCCCCCTTACGGACAATACAACACCCAGCACCCAGCTGGTTTTCTTCTCTTTCCGGGCAAGAAGGCAGCCCACTTCTTTTACAGGTCAAGAAACCAACCTCCTGGTACAAACCCCAGTGTGGTTCTGCTAGACACAAACCCCTAGCTAGGTTCTACACTGTATACAGTCCTACAGCTGGACAAAGATCTTTCTTAGAAAAGAAAGAACAATGCTGAGAGTTCTACAAGAATGGACTTTGACCCAGAAACGCTCACAAAAGACTGTCCCCAAGAATTACAATGATCACAGAAGGAGAATGAAGAGAGGAAGGCTTGAAAGCATTGAAGACTTCTTCTATGAAAGGCATCTCTTGATTTAGCTTGAGCTCTTCTCTCTTTCTATGAGTGTATGTGGAGTTGAGGTTCCTCACAGGATGCACACTCTCTCAAAGATCTTCAGGAAAGCTCTCTTTTTGTTCTTCAGCTATACTTCATCTTTTATATGAGTAATTTGAATAAATTCGTTGGAGTTCTAGTCGTTGCTCATCTTCTCTTTCTTCTGATATTTTGTGGTCTACGAGGTCTACAAGAATAGAAGAGAGTGTTTAGATAAAAGAGTGTTTCTGTCAGAAAGGTTCATACCTCTATGTTTCCTTTTGCCACCCAGAATTAGTAAGTGACCACCTTTTTGTTGGCAAGAAAAGAGATCTAGAGAGATAAGTAAAAAGATATCCTATCAAAAAGATAGAAGATTACGTAAATCAAAAATATTTGACTTTTTCACTAGATGGCAAAAATATTTTGAAATATAAGGAAATCGATGCTTAAGTGAAATCCATGTTGAAATCCATGTGAGAAGCAAATCCATGTGAGAGCAAATCCATGTTTCACTTATCAAATCTTTATGAGAGCAAATAGATGTGAGAGCAAATCTATGTTTCACTTACCAAATCGATGTTTCACTTATCAAATCGATGTTTGAAGCAAATCGATGTTTCACTTACCAAATCGATGTTGCAGTGAAATCCATGTTTTCAAGCAAATCGATGTGGCACTTTGTGAACTGAAATTGATGTATATTGAATGGACATCGATTTAGCTTTTTAGTGCAAAACACTTAGCGATAATCCCATAAATTTATATTTATTAGGAAAAATATAATATCAAATATTTAATTAATCATAAGTTTTGTTATCACTAAAATTTTGTCATCATCAAAAAGGGGGAGAAGTTGGGTTCTCATATTGGAGAATGTTGGGTTACAACAAGTGCTTAAATGTTTTTGATGATGAGCAATACTAATTGATGTTATGTTTGTTTTTGATGATAAACATTTCATGAACAAGACAAAATTGATGTGTTATGAATGTGTGAAACATTATGAGAATGACAATTGGATGCAAATGAAACACATGTTTTATATGTTCATTATATCTCACTAATTATGTCTTTTCATGTAGGTGAGATTCCATGCAAGACAAAGCCTAAAATCCAAGTGCAAAAGATCAAGACAAGTTGCTGAAATAGTGCACCTGTCAACAGATGAATAGTGCATCTGTCGACAGATGATTTTCGCCTGTCGACAGATCCACTCAAAAATCTATTTCCAGAAAGCCCAGTCTTCCGGATTTTGCAAACCTGTCAGCATCTGTCGACAGCAGCAAGTCGGCTGTCGACAGACGGAGTTTTGGGAAGATCTAATGGCCAGGATATGATCTATATTTGGGTGTTTCCTTTTAACACGACTCTCTATGCTTGGACACCATTATATAAGGATCATATGAGGCTATTTTCGCAGCAAGAAGCCACCATACCAAAAACCCTAAGCAAAGGTCAAGAAGAAGGCTGTCTTCCTGCTGCTCTGTTTCAGAACTCCAGATCGTTCAAGAGAGATCATCTCGTACAAGGAGTTGAAGCCGGTTCGTTCTGAAGTCAAGCTTCTCCATCATCTCGTGGTCTTCAACGACGTGAAGCTTGAAGTCTTCTGGACGAACTCTCTGAAGAGTTCTTCATCTGGATTTGTTTCTATATCTCAGAACTCTTCCTCTTCCATATTTTTCACCAATCTGTGTGTGCGTTGATTGGATATCAGTGCGTGGATTTTGTGGATGTGTGTGGTTTGTGATCTGTACAAGGGTTATGTATAGATCATAGTGTGTGTGGTAGTGGTTCAAGTGTTCCTTATACTTGATCCATGTGTGGATTGTTGTTCTGATTGCGTGTTTGCATCAGACAACGTGTGTGTGTTGTGTTGGTTAGATCAAAGCTAGAGGATCTGATCTTTTGTGGACTTGATCTAGCGTGTGTGTGTGTGGTTGAGCCGGTGTGCTCGTGTGTGTGTTGTACTCAGTTCTTGAGTAGTGTGTCCTCACTGTGTGGGGGGTGGACATAGGAGTCACATGGTGTGATCTCCGAACCACCTAAAAAATCCCTTGTGCACTGTGGTTTGACTTGTGGTTTGCACTGTATTGCGCTGGATGCATGCATAGGGATTTCATCTACACACTAACTGTTAGTTTGCTCACACACATTACATCAGATCAAAGGGGTTTTGATTGAGTAGATCTTTTAATCCGAAGTAATTTTCAAATTGCTTAAGTTTCCGCTGCAAATCTATTCAACCCCCCTTCTAGCTTTGCCATTACCGAATAACCGATCCTAACAATTGGTATCAGAGCAGGTTTTCTGTTCATCGGTTGTGATTTGGCATATCCGTTTATGTGTGCTTAATTGCTCTGATCGGGTTTATAATTGATTCTGAACTGATCTGATTACTTTTGTTGTTGGTTTATTCATCTATAACATACTCAGAAATATGTCTGAGTTCTCGAGTATCATAAATAGACCAATGTGTATTGAGTTTGATAACCATGTTGATAAAATGCAGGACTCCTTTAAGAAGACAAGCAAGATTGCAAATAAAGCCAAAGACAAATGCTTCATGGCCCTTGACAGCTCCAGAGGTTCTCCTAGTTCAGACAAATCTGAAAGATCATATCTGTCAGAGAAGTCAAGAAACTCTCAAAGGTCAGGTAAATCCAATTCAGACCCATTTGACGCATCAATATCTAATTCTGATTCAGAAGATGATATTTCCTATGATGAGTTAATAGAATGCTATGAGCACTTGTCCAATCAACTTAAGAAGGTAAAAACTCAAAACAAGAAGCTAAAAGTAAAATTGGATAAGAATGAAATGAGAATTGATAATGCTCAAGCATTCTATGAAGAAAATGAAAAATTGAAAATGGAGAATGAAAAATTGAAAAATGAAGTCAAAAGCTATGAAATCAAGTTTTCTAAGTTGAAAGAAGATCATGATCAGGTTGAATCTGTAAATGTTGATTTGAAAAATGAAAATGAAAAATTGATTGATCATAATGAGAATCTCAATTTTGATAATGATCAATTGAACAAACAAATCTCCAACATGGCTCATGATCACCAAATAAAAGAAAAATGCAATCAACTGTTTGAGAAGAATAATCATCTGAAAAAGAAGATTGAAGGCTTGTATCATAACAGACCATTAAATGATGAATGGAACAATGCTAAGCAGAAAATTGCTGACTTGGAAAATCAAATTGTTCAAAGTGAAATTGAAAAGAACAAAATACAAAATGGTCTGGATGTCATGAAAAGCCAACTTCTAACTTCTGAAAAGAAATTGTTGCATTGAAAACTGAAAAGAAAACATTGAACAAAAAGGCTCCAAATAGGAAGAATCATGTTTAAATTGAAAACCAGAAAAAGAAAATGGAGAAGAAAACAAGAGTCTACAGG
This sequence comes from Colocasia esculenta, assembly GCA_014218235.1. Taxonomy (NCBI): domain Eukaryota; kingdom Viridiplantae; phylum Streptophyta; class Magnoliopsida; order Alismatales; family Araceae; genus Colocasia; species Colocasia esculenta. The sequence goes on along the minus strand of CM024758.1, from coordinate 38,598,322 downwards.
GTCTCTACACCTCCTCCAGAGGCCCAGAATGTTTCAAGGAAATCTCCAACTCCACATCACGCCAAGAGGTACCAAAGGGTACCACCTCCTTCTTCTCAACCCAAGGGTGATCAAAGGTACTCTAAAGGATCTCAGAGATTCCAGCAAATGCAATCACACTATGGTAAGCTCCAGGTAAATGCTCAACCCGTTTGCTACAAATGCAATAAACTTGGTCATCTTGCTAAATTCTGCTGGAAGAAAAATCAACACTCTGATAAAAATCATGATGTTGTGCATGCTTCAAGGCTCCATAATAATCCATGTGTTCATACACACAAGGATAAACATGTTCATAAAGATCAGAAATTTCATGTATCTATGAACAGGAAAACTACACAAAACAACAGAAATCTAAAAATGAAATCACTTTGGAATTTGAAATCTTTGTTATATCCTAACATTAATGTCGTTGAAGGACCCAAGCAAGTGTGGGTCCCAAAACAAGCTTGATCAGCAAGCTGAGATGTCTTGCAGCCAAAAATTAGAAATGGATTCATGACATTGGCTGTGCAAGGCAAGAAATGATGGAGAACAAAGGTAACTTTTTTGACTATGATTAAAGACTGTTCAGGTAAATCTCCTTATCACTTCATATTTGAACTGCTGAAATTGAAATGGATTCTTACCTTTATCTGAGCAATGCAAAATGTGCCTTAATGCTACCCCACATGACAATGCCTCTTAGCAATTGGAATCATGCCATCTTGCTTGCATAACTGTGCACATGACCTCTTGGTATATCAAATAATGACATGTGGAAAAATAAGTTATGCTTATTTGGAAACTATCATTATGCGTAAGTAAAATACTCCGCCAAGTACCAAAAGTCATGTAATGCATAAGGCTAGTTGTGTGCTTAATAACGTGTGAATTGCTTGATACATTTACTATGCATGTGTTATGGGGGAGTAAATTTGAAAGTGCTCATATGCTCATGAATGCTCATGAAATCTATGTGCAAGTGCTTGTCATGAATGTATATATATCATGCTTGAAAGTTGTCTCATCACATGCACATCTTATGGGGGAGTAAGTTCAAGGTAGGTTGAGTGAAATACTTGAGAGAAACCCTTCATATTCATTGTGTAATTACTTCTCAAAATCTTGTTCTTCATGTCACTCAATTCTATGCCTCAAAACTGATTTTCTCAAGTATCTGTCGATAGGCACTATCACATCTGTCGACAGACATGCTCTCCCAGAACCAAGTCTTTTAGGCCTGTGTACATCTGTCGACAGGCACATTCTTGCTGTCGACAGATACACATTTTCTGTAAATTCTTCATCCTTCTTCATAATTTCTTCATGAGTATGTTCATATCATTGATGCAAGGGGAGAATTGGGTATAAATATTCATTATAACCTTTCATCCTCACATAGTATCAAAGACATATGGTTAATCACAATGATTTTGAAATAATATTTGTGATTGAGTCTAGGTTGTATCATCTAGAAAACATTGAACAAATCTAATGATTTTAACCTAACTCACTTGAATAACTCTCTTGTGGATGACCATGTTCCTATATGGATTGACAAGTAAGAAGGTTTTTGAACTTAATATCTTTGCATTGGCCTTTGACCTTAATAAACCTTTTGAACTTGATTTTCCAAAAAAAAAAAGAGAAAAGCTACCTATTTCTAAAGTCAAAAATTAAAAAAAAACAAATATGTGAATTGGGACAAAGGCAGAGCAATGATGAGTATCACTGAGTAACCGGGGACACGGGCATCACAAATGTCTGTCTTCGCGTCAAAAAGTCCTTTCATTATCTCTGCATAATGGTATGATGGTCACTCACACTGAGTAACTGGGGGTACGAGCATCCCAAATGTCTACCTTCACGTCAAAAGGTAAAAGTGATCCTAATTACCACTTAAATTGTCCAAATGTTAGAAATAGAGTGGAGCCTCCAAGATTTAAATCAAGGGCAATGGGTTGTCTATTGTCAATTGTTCATGTAGACATTGCCTTCATTTACCAACTGAACATCACCCACTAAGGTATATGATTTTCATCAATGGTTTTATTCAAAAGGGTTATCTCATTTTCATGTGTTTTGAACGATGTATTCTAAATGCTATAACTTGAGATTCCCGCGGTATTATCTTTTAACCATTGTAGAATTTTTATGTGTCTTAATACTAGTGTTTATGACATTTTGTAGTGGGTATCAACCTATTCTCAACATTGCAATCTCATTTGAACACTCATTCCCCACTCATATCTTTCACAATTCAATTATGTGGTCACACAATTCTTTGCTTCATTCTTTTACTTGTGTGCACTCATTATCTTTTTGAATGTTGTCAAAAGGGGGAGAAACATCAATTGTGCATAAATTGAAAATTTTGTCATCATCAAAAAGGGGAGAATGTTGGGTTCTCATATTGGAGAATGTTGGGTTACAACAAGTGCTTAAATGTTTTTGATGATGAGCAATACTAATTGATGTTATGTTTGTTTTTGATGATAAACATTTCATGAACAAGACAAAATTGATGTGTTATGAATGTGTGAAACATGATGAGAATGACAATTGGATGCAAATGAAACACATGTTTTATATGTTCATTATATCTCACTAATTATGTCTTTTAATGTAGGTCAGATTCTATGCAAGACAAAGCCCAAAATCCAAGTGCAAAAGATCAAGACAAGTTGCTGAAATAGTGCACCTGTCAACAGATGAATAGTGCATCTGTCAACAGATGAATAGTGCATCTGTCGACATATGATTTTCGCCTGTCGACAGATCCACTCAAAAATCTATTTCCAGAAAGCCCAGTCTTCCGGATTTTGCAAACCTGTCAGCATCTGTCGACAGCAGCAAGTCGGCTGTCGACAGACGGAGTTTTGGGAAGATCTAATGGCCAGGATATGATCTATATTTGGGTGTTTCCTTTTAACACGACTCTCTATGCTTGGACACCATTATATAAGGATCATATGAGGCTATTTTCGCAGCAAGAAGCCACCATACCAAAAACCCTAAGCAAAGGTCAAGAAGAAGGCTGTCTTCCTGCTGCTCTGTTTCAGAACTCCAGATCGTTCAAGAGAGATCATCTCGTACAAGGAGTTGAAGCCGGTTCGTTCTGAAGTCAAGCTTCTCCATCATCTCGTGGTCTTCAACGATGTGAAGCTTGAAGTCTTCTGGACGAACTCTCTGAAGAGTTCTTCATCTGGATTTGTTTCTATATCTCAAAACTCTTCCTCTTCCATATTTTTCACCAATCTGTGTGGTGTGTTGATTGGATATCAGTGCGTGGATTTTGTGGAAGTGTGGTGGTTGTGATTGCAAGGGTGTGATAGATCATAGTGGTGTGGTAGTGGTTCAAGTGTTCCTTATACTGATCCATGTGTGGATTGTTGTTCTGATTGCGTGTTTGCATCAGACAACATGTGTGTGGTGTGTTGGTCAGATCAAGCTAGAGGATCTGATCTTTTGTTGACTTGATCTAGCGTGTGTGTGTGTGGTCGAGCCGGTGTGCTCGTGTTGTGGTTGTACTCAGTTCTGAGTAGTGTGTCCTCAATGTGTGGGGGGTGGACGTAGGAGTCACATGGTGTGATCTCCGAACCACCTAAAAAATCCCTTGTGCACTGTGGTTTGACTTGTGTTTGCACTGTATTGCGCTAGATGCATGCATAGGGATTTCGTCTACACACTACTTTTAGTTTGCTCACACACATTACATCCGATCAAAGGGGTTTGATTGAGTAGATCTTTAAATCCGAAGTAATTTTCAAATTGCTTAAGTTTCCGCTGCAAATCTATTCAACCCCCCCTTCTAGCTTTGCCATTACCGAATAACCGATCCTAACAACATATACCTTTTTATGAGGCAACTTGGTTTCTTTTACAAATTTTGGTAATGGATATTTTTAGGAATATGGACTTATTTTCTTTATTCCGAAGGTATGTAACCAGGCCTTGTTGTTATTTCCAGATTTTGATCCTTTAAAGCATTGGGCTAAAGATGTTTTCCCTTTAGTTAGCTTCCTAACTGATTCTCTTAAATAAAGATTTCTTCAGTTAGAGTTTTCAATTTTCTTCAAACTCTAATTTTTCATTATCCTTGCTTCTTAATTTTCATTCAAAAGATAATATTATCTATCTTTTCCTTCAATTGTTTTTCAATGTTCTATTTCTAATTTAAGATCAGAATTAGTGTTTTCCAAACAAGTAAGGTTGCTCTTGATAATTTTTAATTGTTTTACAACAACCTTGTGTTTATCATAAAGTTCATTAAACACTTGTTCTAAATCTTCAGATTCTGAATCTGTGCAAGAATCAAAGGATGAGTTAGAATGTACCTCATCTAGTCCTACCATGAGGGCTAGATTTACTTGCTCTTTCTCTGAACTTGAGCTTGATGAGTCTGAGCTTGTGGCCTCTTCATTTTCCCAAGCAGCCGCCGTGGCTTTTTTTTGAACTTCTTGTGCTGCTTCTTGGACTTTCTGCTTGACCATTCTTCTTTAGTCTTGACAATCTGGTCTTAGATGTCTAGGATTTCTGCATTCATAATAGACTGCTTCTTTTTCTTTTCTTTCTTCTTTTGACTCCTCTCGAACCATTTTTCCTCTTCTTGAGAATCTTCTGAAGTTTGGATAGAACTTCATCTACATCCCATCTTTAGACCTGTAATTTTTTAGCTAGAAGAAGAAGAAGTGGAAGGAGCAGCTTCAACTTTAAGAGCATTAGTACATTTTCTTTGATGAGCTCTCATATAGTCGATCCATATTAATTTCATGTGCCATGAGGGAACCAATTAGCTTATCAATAGAAAACTGGTTAGATCATGGGCTTCTTCAATAGCTGTGACCTTAGGGGTCCATGAAATAGTTAAAGACCTAAGTATTTTTCTGACAGTTTCCTCATCAGAAAGATTTTGCCAAGTGAGCTTAGACGAACTACTATGCGTGAAAATCTATTGTACATCTGAGTTATATTATCGTTAGGAAGTATTTTAAGCTGCTCATACTGTGAAACGAGAATATCTATCCTAGTTTGTTTTACTTTATCTGTTCCCTCATAAGTTATCTGCAGTTTATTGATAACTGCACAATTTTTCGAGTTAAATTTCATACATACAGTTAAGTTTAGACAGTCTTTGTCTGTAAATAAAGTGTATTTTGATTTTAATTTTAATTTCATCCAAATTTTTTTTTAAAGCATATTAGTTAAATTCTCGAGTTGAACACATAGTTAAAGTCTCATACTAAAATCAATAAATTTGAATAGTTTATGTTTCTTACATTGTATATAAATAATTTTTTTTAACATCTTTTAATTCTTGTAAATATTAGTGTGTAAAATTTTTTTGATTCACCCAAATAATGCCACATACCCCTCTCCTCATGGGCCCATTGGGCCAACATCTATTTCACCCCATGGGTCCAGTAGCCTTTCATGGTTTCATTTAATTAGAATAGGCCACGCAACATTTTTTTTACTTATTATTCTTCCTTCCTAACAGGTCTTCAGCTAGAAGCTTCACAAAGCGGAGCTGGCATTTGGGCGATTTAGTTTGTGGGTGATGCAGGCGGCTTGAACCCTGGCGATGGAGGAGCCCTTGCGATCTGGCAGTCGATGCTGGATGTGGTTGGGGTGTGCTGCGGCCGGTGCCCAGATAAGGGCGCGGTGGCCTGGGATCTGGCTGGCCAGGTGTGTGAAGCTGCTGAAGGCCGGTGCGGGCTGGCCCTGGTTCGTGTGCTGTGCTGCGCCCTGGCGCGATGGTTGAGGCTTGAAGGTGGGGCTGGGCGTGCAGATCTCCTGTGTGCAGTTGCTGGCGGCTGGGTGGTGTGCATATGGCGATGGCGCGACGCAGAGCTGGTGCATGCGTGGCCAAAGCAGCCGGAGGCTGGTGGCGATCTGGGTGTGAAGCGGCCAACTGAGGTGGCTGGCGATGGTTGGTGATCTGGCGTGCGATGGAAGCGCAGTTGCTGGCCTGCAGGGGCGCGACGGACTCGTTGGACCAGGGGCGCGACGACCTGGCAGTGCCCGTGCGAAGCAAATTTGGGCGGGAAGCAAAGGCCGTTGTGAGAAGAAGTGATTTGGGGCAGAGTAGAGGCCCTGAGGCCTATAAAAGGACCCCAAGGCCCTCTTCAGGGGGGGTTCGCTGGTTAGAATTTCTTAGGAATTTTTAGTTTACTTTTCCTATAATTCTTTCAAGCATAGCAGTGAGGGTTCGACAAGTTGGAGAGTTTAGGAATTTTTAGTTTTCTTCTTTCCTGTTCTTCCATAGTGTATAGCAATGGAGGAGTTTCGCCAGTTCAGATTCTTTTTTTTTTTGTCATTTTCTCTGTAATTTTCTTTTACCAGAATAGGGAGGGAGACTAGTTCTTTCTTCTGTGTTTACATGGTTGGATTTAATGGGTTTGTTGCATTTAATTCTGATTACATTACTTCTGTGTTTAGAGGAGCACAAATCAGTAGCAATTGCTCTTTACATTTCTTCTGCAATTATTGTCCATTTCTTCCCTATTCCAGAGATGTTAATCCAGTAAGGTGTTCCATTTGCTTCTGCATTAATTTTATTCCTTTGTGTTCAAGAGCTCAATCAAGTGAGTTTTCGTTCTTCATTTGGTTCTGTCCAAATTTATAAGATCATCTGTTCTATCTTTTCTTCGGTGAAAATTGTTGAGAGGTTCCAGGGTTGGGTTTCTCTATGAGGTTTTGAGCTGAGGTTGGTATCTCTGAGAGTTGAGCAATTTTCTTCTTGGAGTTTTCTTATGCGTTGGTTTGAACTGAAGAATTGGTGCTTTTATTTGAGGTTTTCTTTCAATCTTTGTTGGCTACTGTGGGAGAGACCGAGTGTTTTCTTTTCTTCATTTCTCTGTTGATCAGATCTTGGAGGGGGGTTTTGGGGATTACAGAAATTTTGTGTAGTTTTTTTGTCTTCTGTTCCTCCAGTCTTCGCTAGTTCAGATTTGTTGGCATTTTTCTCCAGTATTTTTCTTTCAGCATAGTAGGGTTTGGGGTATCTGGCTTTTAGTTCAATATTTTTCTTGAATTTTGAGTTCTTCCATTTCTCTGGTTCGACTGGAGATCAGAACTGTGAGGGGTGGATTGTTGGATTTTTATTCGTTTCCTTCTTCTGCTGTTGAAGGGGATCAGATTCGGGTTCCTGCTGGTGTGGGGAGATTGAGTGTGTTCCTCCATTTCTTGTGGTTATGAAATCAATCAGTGAAGCTTTCCATTTCTGCTGTGTTAATTCCATTTCTATTGTGCTCTGTGAGGCCCCTGGAGGGGCTGCTGTGATTTTTGGGGATTACTTCCTCTCATTTGGGAGGATTTCGACTGCTGTGAGGGGATAATGCAATTTTTTTTGGGCTTTCTTTTCTTCTTGGATAATTCGATTCAGTAAAGTTCTCATTTCTTCTGTGTGGATTTCTGCATTTCCTCTAAAGCATCTGGTGATTAGAGAGATTGGTTGTCCGGCGTCCAGAGAGCTTCCGGAGAGTTCAGATACTTGTTGGATCATGAGTTGAAGATGCATTTATATCTCTTTATTGTGTACCTGTTGATCCCTCGAGCTGAGAGGGTACATTGATAATATCTTTTTCATTTCAATTCCACTTGTTCTTTCATTAAGTTTGATTTGTCAAGATTGTGAGGATTGGATCAGTGTTGTTTACATATTCACTTTTAACGCATTGTCGATAAAGATTTCAAGTCAAAGTAGTTTAATTCAAATTATATTCAACTCTCCCGTGGATATGACCTGTTCTCACCACTGTATGGTTCATCTTTGCAATTTTATTTTAGTGAGACAGTTTAGAGGAAGTGACATATTGACTTGTGCGAGGAACTCTGGACAACGAAAGTGCACAGTCAACAATGTCGCGCGTCCATCTTGGCGCCGTTGCCGGGGAGGCATTAGAGTTTGATTTAGATCTATTTTGATTTCATTTATTTCTATTGGTTTTACATTGACTTGTTATTGGGCTTTCACTTCAGATTTGCACAAGGAGAGAAACTTGGAGATTGGGCTTGACCTTTGAAGCTCATTGGAGAGAAGCTTGCTGATTGTTTTTGCATTTCTCTTTTAATTCAGAATTTTAGATAGAGGAGTGTGAAGAGAAGCTTGTAGTGAGGTTTTCATGTACTCTCTGTACTGTACAGAGATTTCTTCTAGTTGGCATGTAACAATTGGACTTTTTGTGGTTTGTGTGGTTTGAGATTTAGTTTATAGTAGCACCTTATATTTTCTTAGTTTCATTTCATTTAGTTCAAAAACCAAATAAAATTAAAAAAAAATATAAAATCTAATTTTTTTTTCCAAATCGATCTTCATGTTAGCGTTTGATTTGTAAATAAAAATTTCATCTTCTAGATTGAATCTCATGTTTAGGACATTCATCATTTTAATTGGCATTTGAATTTATTTTGCATTGAAGAGTGCGGGAAAGGTAAGACTTCCATCGCTGTTTCATGCATTAGACTTAGCATTAGACAACCCTTGTTTGAATCTGATATGTGCACTTCATGTTTTTAAATGGACTGCTTAAGGGCTTCACCCATAGAATAAAAGCTAAGGTGAGGGATTTCATCACCCTTCCTTTGCCCAAAAATCACAAATTTTCCACATTCTGCATGTGCCTAAACTTTTAATAAAAACAGTAGACTGGCCCTAGGGTTCATAATTTAGATTTATTTTCTAATTCAAAACTTCTCTTTAAGTCTGGTGTCTAGGGATTAGAGGTAATGTTAGGAACGGATGGGTGGAAGGATCAGATCTAGAAGGGGGGGTTGAATAGATCTAATGCCAATTAACGCGGAAGCTTAAGCAATTAAAAATTACTTCTAATCAGAGATCAAATCACCCAATTAATTTACTGATCTGAAGTGTGATTTGGGTGTGTGAGCAAATCAATTAGTAGTGTGAACGAAATCCCTATGCATGCATCTAGCGAGACACAAAGGCAAACCACAAATCAAACCAATGCACAGAGGATTTTTAGGTGGTTCGGAAATCACCTCCAGTGACTCCTACGTCCACCCCTCACACAGTGAGGCCACACTACTCAAAACCTTGAGTACAACTCACACAGGAGCACGACGACTCCAAACACCCTTGAGCACGACGACTCAAGAAACACCTGGAGCACGACGACTCCAAACACCCTTGAGCACGACGACTCAAGAAACACCTGGAGCACGACGACTCCAAACTGAGCACGACGGCTCAAACAACAACCGGAGTACGACGACTCCAAATTGAGCACGACGGCTCAAACCACACAGTGAGTGCGACGACTCACAAACCTGAGCTCGACGGCTCAGAGTACAAAAGCTAGATCAAACACAAAAGAGATCAGATCCTCTAGCAATGATCTGATTCAAGACAGTTTCGTACATAGAAATTTGTACAGAACTTCATGCACAAATCTCATTGACGAACTAAGGAAGAACGAACTCAGAAATAAAGCAAATAGATGTAGAAAGAGTGTTCTTCGATGAAGAGGCCTTGCAGACGCTTCAATTGAGGAGCCTTGATGGAAATCGATGGAGATTCTCCTCAATTGGCGATGCTCTGCTTTGATGGCATCTGAAATGCCAGAATCCTTCTTCTCCTGAGCCTCTTCAGTTGGATCTGCTCCCTTGCCTTGCACAGCAACCTTCTCTCCAGGGATTCCCCTTGATTCCCTTGTCCTTCCTCTTGAAAGGATGGCTTGTAGCTTCTGGAGATGGAGACAGATCTGGAAAGCCCCTTTCAGCCGCCAAAAGGTTCTTCAGGAAGTGTATGGGCTCTCTTGCCTTTGGGGTACAAGGAACATGGGTATTTATAGCCCCATATGTCCATAAAGTGCCTTGGGGTGCATGGGCACGGAACCCTAGGTCAAATCCCCTAAATCCCAAGCAGCCACGTGTCCAGGAAATCTTTAAGTCACAGAGTTTCCGGAGTGTGTCGACCTGCCCATAACTAGTGTCGACCTGCTGTCCCATTTCTGCAAACTGGTCTGCTGGAAACTGGGTCTAGTGTCGACCTGCCCTGAGCTAGTGTCGACCTGCCCTTCTGGAATCTGGGACTAGTGTCGACCTGCTTTGAGCTAGTGTCGACCTGCCCTTCTGGAATCTGGGACTAGTGTCGACCTGCTGTCCCAGTCTGGCAACTGGGTCTTCTGGAATCTGGGACTAGTGTCGACCTGCTTTGATCTAGTGTCGACACTACCAAGACAAAAATGTGTGAACCTGAAAATTTAACACATAAACCATTAGTACAAGATATTATCATTAAAATATGAGATATTAAACATCAAAAACATGTTGTTTAAGCATTATTGTGATATGTATAAAATGTATAACATGTTCAACATATCATCATCAAAATCACAACATGTCACAATATCTCATCATTAAAATCACAATATGTCATCATCAATATCACAGTATGTCATCATCAAAATCAAGGTATGAGTGATGTTCATTGGATATCATTAAATTACAACTTTAGGAAGTTCCAAAACACACTCAACCCAACAATCTCCCCCTTTTTGATGATGACAAAACATATGCACAATCTCCCAATATCTTGACTCCCTTGACTGCAATAATTCCCCCTTTGACCATATACACACTTTGACCTTTCTCCTTTAAAGAACTTTCTCCCCCTTTGAAGCCCTTTTCTCCCCCTTTTTGATGTGCCCTTTTAGGCCTTTTCTTCCCCTTTTTGATGTGCCCTTTTCTCCCCCTTTTTGACAGCATCAAAAGGATAGACAAGAGAGAAAAACAAAGATGGTTGGAGACCAAGAGATGAAATGTAGGGAATAAATGGTCAGAGACATTCAAAATAAGTGAGGCAAAGTGATATTATCAGTTGAGAGAAATTATTGTGTTTTTGTTATTGTGCAACAAAGTTTAATCACAAAGACACACTCAACACAAAGAATAGCAAATTATAATGATCTGAATGTGGTTAAAATAATGATGCAATGTGAAATAAAGTGACCTAATGAGTGAGCAGAAGTATTTAACAAGGACGTTAGGAGCTTTAAGTTTAACACAATGTAAAATAATAGGTCTAAACACAGTAAACATGAACTTAATTAAGGTCTTAAGCTTTTCTATCCTGTCTTTTTGATTTTCCTTCATTTTCACTAGGAAAGAATACAAGAATAAATTAGTTAAATCTCACTTTTCAGTGCAAGAAATCACATTGATCAGATGCAAGACCTCCTGATTACTCAGTGGTTTAACTTTCATTATCTTATACAGAGTTGAAAATTTGATTTCCACTTTTTGACGCGAAACAAATCACTTGTTAGGTGAAATGGCCCGGTTACTCAGTGGTTCAAGCATTTGCATTGCTCTGTTTGTATCTTTCCAGATTGATCATTTTTCTTTTGACATTTTACAGGAATATTTTGCTTTGACCAGAAAAGTCATGACTATGAATTTAGAAAAATTATTCTTAACATGTGGTAAAAATAAAGCTTAAACATACACATGTGAAATATTAAAGCCACTCATGTGCCTATAAGTGTTTTGCAAATCATTTTAAAAACATTCAGTATTATGATTGCTTAACCTTGAAATGATACTGAATCTTTGAAATTAAACTAAATGCACAATGAGTTTAGTTTCAATGACTTAATTCTCTCATAAGAAAATAGCACAAGGACTCAAAAATTCTGATGAATTTGGGGTTCAAATAGACAAGTAAGGTCAAGAGATATGACAATGACTCCCCATCAACAATTGCATACAAGACTCTTGATACTTGGCGGAGAAATATACTCATGCATAGTGAAAGTGTCCAGACAAGCTTGACTTGTCTTTCTTCAAATCACCATTTGATATACCAAGAATGTCAATGCAATGTGAGAGTGAGGAATTTATGAGCAAGAATATTTGTCAACAAACTGAATGAGAGTTGATGATGAATCAGATATGACAGAATATTTCTCCAGTAAATTTCTCCAGCATTTCACTCAAAGATTCTTTCGAATTCACTCCCCCATAAGATATGCATGATATGAAATGATCATTTAAGCAATTCAGATATGTTCATTCCAAGCAATTTGCACAGAAAGAGTATGAACATGATCAAGCATATATCAACAGGCAATTTATTGAAGGAGAAGAATTTTGCAAAGACTCAAAATAAAGTTTTTGAGATTTTCATTTTGCTTGATGACCTTTATGCAGAGAAGACTATTGATACTTGGCGGAGAATTTTTCTCACGCATGATGATAGTTTCCAGACAAGCCTAACTTGTCCTTTCACATTTCACCATTTGATATACCACATAGTCACTGCAAAAAGGGTCAATTACACTTTATTTTTAGCATGAAATTCATTGCATTTATTGAAAAACATTTTTGCACTTTTTCAAATTTACTCCCCCTTAATATGTGCATGGAATGAAAAAGTTAGCAAGCAATTCACACATGATTATGAGCACAATTAGCTTTAAGCATAACATGACTTTTGGTACTTGGCGGAGTATTTTACTCACGCATAATGATAGTTTCCAAACAAGCATAACTTGTTTTTCCACATGTCATCATTTGATATACCAAGAAGTCAAAGCAGTTAGTATGCACACAGACTCATGGGAACAGTTAAGCATGCATGATAACACAAACATGATTCCAATTGTTATGACATAAAGTTCATTGTTGGGAGTAGCATTGAAACACATTTCTCATTTTTCAGATAGAAATTAAACATTCGTTTCAATTCAGGCAATTCAAAATTGAAATAATAAAGAAGTTTTACCTGAATGATTTCATTTCTTTTTCAAAGATTTTACCTGTGTTCTCCAATCATTTCTAGCCTTGCACAGCCAATATCTTGAATCCATTTACAGTGTATGGCTGCAAGACTTCTCAGCTTGCTGATCAAGCTGGTTTTGGGACCCACACTTGTTTGGGTCCTGCAATGAAATCAATGTTAGATTGCAACAAAGATTTCTGAATCCAAAATGCTTTTAATTTTTGTATAGATGCATTTCTTTCATTGATAGAACTATGAGCAGAATTAGTTCCAGATTTTCTTTTTGCCTTGATCAATGCATCTATGTTTTCATGAAGTTTTCTATTTTTTGGATTTTTAATATGAGCAGAAACAAAATGATTTTGTGCAACATTTCTATGCCTATACACATGGAATTTCTGAACATTTTCAGTATGAACATGATGTTTATTCCTATGTGTATGAGCATGTGCATTAGACTGGAATTTCTGAGCATGCACAACAAAATCATTTCTGTACCAACAGTCCCTAGAAATATGACCAATTTTATGACAATGAAAGCATTGGACTGATTTGGCATGTTTATTGAAATTTTGATTTCTATTCCAGCAATGTTTGGCAAGATGACCAGGTTTATTACAGTGAAAGCAAATGAGAGCATTTTTTACCTGGTACTTACCTTGGCATGTGTGCATTTGCTGGAATCTCCTTTTTATGTGAGGAGGCTTACCATGAGGGGAAGGAGGTACCTTTTGGTGGCTCTTGGCATGATGTGAATTTGGAACTTGCCTTGGAGCTTTTTGACTGATGGAGAAGGTAGATGAATCTTCTTGACAGTGGCATTCTCCTTTTTCTCTTTCTGTTTCTGAACAAGAACTTTCACTAGTTTTCCATTAGAGATATCAGGGTTCTTGTTCACAGCAGATTTCACAAATGTTATTGTGCTTTTCTTTTCATTTTTCTTAGTTTTAACAGAAGCAAGACTTGTGTTCTTCAATTCATTTTGAATCTTCTGTTTTTCAGCTTTTAATGCAACAACTTCTTTTTCTGAAGTTTGAAGCTTGTTTAGCATGACATCCAAACCATTTTTCATCTTGTTCTTTTCATTTTCAAATTGAGCAATTTGTTTTTCCAAGTCAGAAATTTTATTACTCAAATTGCTACATTCATTCTCCAATGGTCTGTCATGGAACAAGCCTTCAATCTTCCTTTTTAAGTGACAATTTTCTTCAACAAGTTGTTTGCATCTCTCATTTATTTGATGATCATGAGCCATATTAGAGATTTGTTTGTTTAATTGATCATTATCAAATTTGAAATTGTTATTGAGATCAATCAATTCTTCTTTTTCATTTTCCAGATCAATGACTTTTGATTTCAATAGCTCATGGTTTTCTTTCAATCCATTCAATTTAGTTTCACAGATTTGGACTTCATCTTCCAAATTCTCTTTTTCAGAATTTAATTTTTCAACTTCATTTTTCAAATTCTCAATTTCTTCTGAAGGATCTTTGTCATTTTTCTGGAGCAATTCAAGTGTATTTTTCAAGTTTTCACTTTCTTTATGGCAATGTTTTAAAGTCTTTTTCAAGTCTTTATTTTTAGTGTTCAGTTGTACATTAAGACTTTGTATCTTTTCACAGAATTTAATCAATTCAGCATAAGACATGCCCTCATCTTCATCAGAATCAGAATTGAATACACAAATGGATCTGGAGTTGATTTACCTGACCTTTTAGACCCATTTGAACTCTTGTGTTCTGAAGAGGATGAAGAGTGTTCTGAACTCTTAGACTTTGCTGTGAGAGCCATAGTTTTCTGAATTCTTTTTGCTCCTTTTCTTTGTGAGTTCTTTCCATCACTTCTGTTAGCCATGAAGCATAACTCCTCATTTGCTGAACTTGAAGAGTTCTCTTCATCATCCTCACTTTGGTCTTCATCTGACCAAGTTGCAATCATGGCTTTTGGCTTCTTCAATTTGTTGTTCTTCTCATATTTGTCCTTTTTGATCTCAGGACACTCACCTTTCATGTGTCCTTTCTTGTTGTACCTGTAGCAATCAATATCTTCATTAGTTTTTTGATTTCTGCTATCATTACAATTTGAAGAAGAAGCATTCCTTTTATTAGAAGAATATTGTTTCTTTTCATTGAATCTTCTTCTTCTTGATTTTAAAAATTTTCTGAATTGTCTAGTCATGATGTCAAGTTCATCTTCATTAAACTCAGACTCATCAGAACTTGATGTTTCTTGATTTTTCTCTTTGATGCTTGATGAAGCCTTAAGTGCTACTGGTTTAGCCTTAAGCATGTGTTCTTCATTTCTCTTCAGATTTATTTCATAAGTCATTAAAGATCCTATGAGTTCATCCAAAGAGATTTTGGATAAATCCTTAGAATCTTCAATCACTGTAGCCTTTGTGTGCCAAACAGATGATAGAGAGCGCAAAGTTTTTCTTACCAGATCAGCATCAGTGTATTCCTTACCTAATGCCTTCAGTCCATTGACAATTATCATAAACCTAGCAAACATTTCAGAAATCGATTCATCAGATTTCATCATAAACAATTCATATTCAGAAACAAGTATGTTTGCTTTGATTTCCCTAACTTGAGATGTTCCCTCATACATCAATTCAAGTTTATCCCACATTTCTTTAGCAGATTTACACATGGATATTCTTGAATATTCTTTAGGGTGGACTGCACACTGAAGCATGTTCATGGCACTATAATTAAGAGTAGCTTTCCTAATTTGCTCTCTAGTCCAATTTCCTCATCTCCTGATTTTCATAAGGACCCACTTCAACTATTCTCCAGATTTCATAGTTTTGAGCCCTAAGAAAAACTTGCATGCGATTTTTCAGTATGAATAATCAGACCCATCAAAATATGGTGGTCTATTAATGGAATGGCCTTCGGCTACAAATCCTCGAGAATCCATCAATTAGAATGAGATGGTGAAAGAGCAAGCAAACAATTCAAGCAATTAACACAGAGATCAAACAGAAGCAATCAAATCAGATCAGTAATAGACATTAACCGCTCTGATACCAATTGTTAGGAACGGATGGGTGGAAGGATCAGATCTAGAAGGGGGGGTTGAATAGATCTAATGCCAATTAACGCGGAAGCTTAAGCAATTAAAAATTACTTCTAATCAGAGATCAAATCACCCAATTAATTTACTGATCTGAAGTGTGATTTGGGTGTGTGAGCAAATCAATTAGTAGTGTGAACGAAATCCCTATGCATGCATCTAGCGAGACACAAAGGCAAACCACAAATCAAACCAATGCACAGAGGATTTTTAGGTGGTTCGAAATCACCTCCAGTGACTCCTACGTCCACCCCTCACACAGTGAGGCCACACTACTCAAAAACCTTGAGTACAACTCACACAGGAGCACGACGACTCCAAACACCCTTGAGCACGACGACTCAAGAAACACCTGGAGCATGACGACTCCAAACACCCTTGAGCACAATGACTCAAGAAACACCTGGAGCACGATGACTCCAAACTGAGCACGACGGCTCAAACAACAACCGGAGTACGACGACTCCAAATTGAGCACGACGGCTCAAACCACACAGTGAGTGCGACGACTCACAAACCTGAGCTCGACGGCTCAGAGTACAAAAGCTAGATCAAACACAAAAGAGATCAGATCCTCTAGCAATGATCTGATTCAAGACAGTTTCGTACATAGAAATTTGTACAGAACTTCATGCACAAATCTCATTGACGAACTAAGGAAGAACGAACTCAGAAATAAAGCAAATAGATGTAGAAAGAGTGTTCTTCGATGAAGAGGCCTTGCAGACGCTTCAATTGAGGAGCCTTGATGGAAATCGATGGAGATTCTCCTCAATTGGCGATGCTCTGCTTTGATGGCATCTGAAATGCCAGAGATCCTTCTTCTCCTGAGCCTCTTCAGTTGGATCTGCTCCCTTGCCTTGCACAGCAACCTTCTCTCCAGGGATTCCCCTTGATTCCCTTGTCCTTCCTCTTGAAAGGATGGCTTGTAGCTTCTGGAGATGGAGACAGATCTGGAGAGCCCCTTTCAGCCGCCAAAAAGGTTCTTCAGGAAGTGTATGGGCTCTCTTATCTTTGGGGTACAAGGAACATGGGTATTTATAGCCCCATATGTCCATAAAGTGCCTTGGGGTGAATGGGCACGGAACCCTAGGTCAAATCCCCTAAATCCCAAGCAGCCACGTGTCCAGGAAAAGCTTTAAGTCACAGAATTTTCGGAGTGTGTCGACCTGCCCATAACTAGTGTCGACCTGCTGTCCCATTTCTGCAAACTGGTCTGCTGGAAACTGGGTCTAGTGTCGACCTGCCCTGAGCTAGTGTCGACCTGCCCTTCTGGAATCTAGGACTAGTGTCGACCTGCTTTGAGCTAGTGTCGACCTGCCCTTCTGGAATCTGGGACTAGTGTCGACCTGCTTTGATCTAGTGTCGACCTGTTGTCCCAGTCTGGAACTGGGTCTTCAGGAATCTGGGACTAGTGTCGACCTGTTTGATCTAATGTCGACACTACCAAGACAAAAATGTGTGAACCTGAATATTTTACACATATACCATTAGTACAAGATATTATCATTAAAATATGAGATATTAAACATCAAAAACATGTTGTTTAAGCATTATTGTGATATGTATAAAATGTATAACATGTTCAACATATCATCATCAAAATCCCAACATGTCACAATATCTCATCATTAAAATCACAATATGTCATCATCAATATCACAGTATGTCATCATCAAAATCAAGGTATGAGTGATGTTCATTGGATATCATTAAATTACAACTTTAGGAAGTTCCAAAACACACTCAACCCAACAGTTAAAAAGCTTACGCTTAACTGAGCTAGAGGTTATTTAATTGGGTACTTGCGAAAGCAAGGGGGGCCTCCCTCTACTCCACCTCTTACCTGGCCAGTACAAGAAGAGTTAGGATTGGACTTAAGCAAGCATAAATCTGATTTTGAGAAAAATAACATAAGTCCAAGGAACACTTAGAGTTTAGGATAATTTGTTTTGAAAGTGTGTGATTGTTTGTGTTTGTCATAAAAATTCAAAAAAACAAATCAATAAAAATTCAAAAAATCATAAATAGAAGGCTTTTCATCTGTGCATGCTTGGTAGACGCTCCTTGAACATAGATTTGGCCCAACCTATAGACGAGATTGAAGATTCTTTCATAGGAAAACTAGGATGGCCAACCAAGATCAAAACCAAATTTCTAGGAATATGGAGGAGGTTGCACCCAGACAGATGAAGGAGTATTTTATTCCTTCTAACAATCAACCTGCTACTTGCATTAGGCCAGAAATTCTTGCAAATCATTTTGAGATCAAGCCAGGAACCATTCAGATGTTGTCATCTTTTTATGGCAATCCCAATGAAGACCCTTATAGGCATATAGATGAGTTCCTAGAGATTTGTTCTACAGTCAAAATTCAAAATTTCACAGAAAATGCCTTAAGATTGACCCTATTTCTGTTCTCCTTACAACATGGCCAGAAATGCAGCAGGAATTTTTGAAGAAATTTTACCCCATTGGCCGCACCAACACCATGAGGAGAGCTATAACTGGATTCTCCCAACACCCGAGAGAGTTAATGCATGAATCATGGGAGAGATTAAAGGAGTTTCTTAGAAAATGCCCCCATCATGGTCTGTCGAGGTGGCAAATAGTCCAAGCTTTTTATGAAGGACTAACATAATCAAATAGGCAAATGGTTGATGCCTCATGTGGAGGAGCATTCATGACTAAGAGCGAGGATGAGGCATATAATCTTTTTGATACATTGAGTGAGAATTCTATCAATCATGCCTCACTCTACTCTTACGAGAGAGCACTAGGACCTATAAAGAAGGCAGGGATGTATGAAGTAAAAGGGAGAGGAGAATCATATTCTAGGGTAGAAGATCTGATAGCTAGACTTGACAAAAGATTGGAGCAGAAGTTAGAACAAAAATTCGATCAATTGCTATCTTTGACTGGGCAAGCCACACCTAAATTTTCTCAAACACCTGAAACTTGTGCTATGTGTGCTAGCCCAACTCACCCTACCAATGCTTGTCCCACTACTGCCCAATTACCTCCTTTCATTCAAGAACAAGTCCAAGCTGGCCAAGGTTTCTACAAACCCTCCCATGATTCATACTCTAACACATACAACCCTGGTTGGAGAAATCACCTGAATTGTTCATGGAAAAATCAATCAGAACAAGCTTCTCAACCTGCCTTTAAGCAAACCATGTACGGTCAATCCTATCCCAATCAGAATTCGGGATTTGGCCAATCTTCTTACTCTAAACCTCCATAAGTCCAAGGAAATCAAAATCAATTTGCTCATACTAATTTCCAACAAACTTCATATAATCAACCACCACCTCCTCAGCCCAATTGGGATGATAAGATGAATCAACTCCAAAACATGATGGCGACTCTATGTCAAACTGTGCAAGAACAACAAAATCAATATCAAACTAAAAATCAAAATTTTCAACAAAATTTGGCAAGGATAGAGTCCCAAATTGCTGATGTATGTCAAAGGAGGGAGTCCGGTCAGCTGCCCAGTCAAGCTATAGCAAACCCAAGAAACAACCCTCCCAGATTCTATCAGAACCAGCAATACCATCTGGCCCAGGGGTACAGACCACCACCTGCTAGACCAAATGGTCCTCCACCACTAAACTAACAACAAGCTTTTGTCCAAAATATTCCAGCACCACAAAGTCAGAATCAACCGATACAACAGGACCATCCTCCTGCCCAAGCTAGGGGCCCTCAAGTGGAAAATGTGAAAACTGTGTCAACCTTAAGAAGTGGAAAAATCAGAACAAATCCTCACCCACACATGTCAACATTACATGAGGATAAAGAAAATGAAACTGAAATTGAAGAGAATGTTGAAAAAGAAAAATCCAAGGGAAAAGAGAAAATTACTGAAGAACCTCTAGACAAAATAAAAGTGAATGAAGACCCAAGATGTTACATTCCAAGAGTTCATTTTCCTGAAGCTTTAAAGACAAAATCCAAAAACAAACCAACTCGCAATGAAGAACTCTTGGAGCTTTTTAAGCAAGTTCACATCAACATTCCTCTTCTTGATGCTATCAAGCATGTGTCTGCTTATGCCAAATTCTTAAAAGAAATGTGCACTCCAAAACGTGAAATGAGAAATAAAACTGAAACAATCATTCTTCCCAAAACTGTGAGTGCCATTATCTTAAATCAACTCCCTAAAAAGCTCAAAGATCCAGGCACTCCACTAATTTCTTGCACCATCGGTGGAGTCACTTTTGAAAGCAGTCTTTTGGATTTGGGAGCCAGTGTCAATCTCCTACCTTCTGCCATTTTTGAGAAATTCAAGTTAGGAGAGTTGAAACCCACTTCTGTTGTCCTTCAACTAGCCGATCGTTCTGTCACCACTCCTAAAGGCTTAGTTGAGGACGTTATTATAAAAATCAATGATTGCTACTTCCCTGCCGATTTCATCATTCTGGACATGAACACTCCTCAGGATTTGACTTAGTCCACCATTATCCTTGGTAGACCCTTTTTGGCTACAGCTATAGCCAACATTAATTGTGCTACTGGGATGATGGATATATCATTCGGGGATGAGCGGGTTAGTATCAATATTTTTAAGGCATCTGGGCACCATGATCAAGGAGAGAGTTGTCTAGTGGTAGACTCCTTGGAAGAACCTTGTGTGAAAAAAGTAGTAGACCAACCCTGTGCTCTAGGGTTTAAGGGAGAGAATAAGACAAAGCAAAAGCCAAAGATCTATAAAGCATTCCATGATAAACACATTCATAGAAAAATTTGTCAAGTGCATGATAAGGTCTGGCTATTCAATTCTAAGCTTCGTCTATTTTCGAAAAAATTGAAGTCCCGATGGGATGGTCCTTACACTGTTGTCAAAGCTTATGACAATGGTGTTGTCATCATTCATGACCCTAAAACTGGACAATCATTCACTGTTAATGGGCAGAGGTTAAAACATTTCTTTGAAAACCCATCTTCTTTAAAAATGGATTCTACCAAGCTAGCTGAGCCAAATGAAGCCTAATGGCGTCTGGCTGAAGACGATAAACTTAGCGCTTCTTGGGAGGCAACCCAAGTGTACAGATTTCCTTCATCAGGTAATTCTCTGTCTTACTTTCTTTTCATGTGAATAAGTAGGTGGGAGAGGTAGAATAAGCATGCATTCATAGTCCTCATCCCGAACATTGCTTCATTTCTTTTTCTTGAGCTTGTACATATGCAAATAAAAATTTCACAATGTTTCCTCTTTGAATAAAAATGCGTGGCATTGCGCATCCCAGACTAGGTGTATGATCTTTAACCATTAAAATTTTGTGGTTGTCACACTCCTTTGCAAACATCCATGTTAGGTAGCCTCTATTAAAGGATTACATGTACTCCTTGTCTACCTTATCTAAGGATTTATGGCAAGAAGTTTTCATACACACATTTCACAGCCACTTAGACTTGCTGAACCCGAATGTAGTAAATTTGTCCAAGCTAGTAGGAGAGAGGTGATTGATTTTATCCCTTCCCCTTAAGTGAATTGTGAAGGAGGTGAAGGCATGTGATCAAGAAACCTGACTGTTCATCCTTCCTTTAAGAGGAAAAGAAAAGAAAAGAAAAGGCAAAAGCAAAAGCAAAAGAAAAAAATATCCATGAAAAATGCCCCGGATCTGAGTGAAGTTGGACTCGCTACTCTTGAAAAGTGATGGGTTGTGCAGCATTGTGGATGAAAAAGAAATAAAGAAATTCTGAGTGCACAAAGTGCAAATAAAGGGACAAAAGTCCTCAAACTCAGAGAAATAATCCTCAAGGAAGATGAGCATAATGGAACTGAGAGAAACAACCCGATCTGACTGAGCAAGGAACTTATTCACAACTCTTTTCTTCTCCCTCGAACTAATCTAATCTCAATTACTAGCTGAGTCAGAAGAGCTCTAGGAGGGCTGATGTGAACTCTTAAGTGAGCTAACAATTGTGCACTAATTTCTCGCCATAAGTCTTTACAATTAGGAAAGACATGTCTTTACATTAATCTTTTACTTGATGGTTGTTTAGCATGAGACATTGTATCTTCTAGTCCTACATTTGGAGTAATTTTCATTGCTAAGGGACTAGCAATGTTTAAGTAGGGGGGAGTGATAACTGCACAATTTTTCTGGTTTAATTTCATACATATAGTTAAGTTTAGACAGTCTTTGTCTGTAAATAAAGTGTATTTTGGTTTTAATTTTCATTTCATCCAAAAATAAATTTTAAAGCATATTAGTTAAATTCTCGAGTTGAACACATAGTTAAAGTCTCATTTAATAAAATCAGTAAATTTTGAATAGTTTATGTTTCTTTACATTATATATAAATAAATTTTTTTAAACATCTTTTACTTCTTGTAAATATTAGTGTGTAAAATTTTTTTTGATTCGCCCAAATAATGCCACATACCCCTCTCCTCATGGGCCCATTCGGCCAACATCTATTTTCACCCCATGGGTCCAGTATGCCTTTCTTGATTTCATTTAATTAGAATAGGCCACGCAACATTTTTTTTACTTACTTATTCTTCCTTCCTAACAGGTCTTCAGCTAGAAGCTTCACGAAGCGGAGCTGGCATTTGGGCGATTTGGATTGTGGGTGATGCAGGCGGCTGGAGCCCTAGCGATGGAGGAGCCCTTGCGATCTAGCAGTCGATGCTGGATGTGGATGGGGTGTGCTGCGGCCGGTGCCCAGATCACGGCACGGCGGCCTCGGATCTGGCTAGCCAGGTGTGTGAAGCTGCTGAAGGCCGGTGCGGGCTGGCCCTGGTTCGTGTGCTGTGCTGCGCCCTGGCGCGATGGTTGAGGCTTGGAGGCGGGGCTGGGCATGCAGATCTCTTGTGTGCAGTTGCTGGCGGCTGGGTGGTGTGCAGATGGCGATGGCGCGGCACAGAGCTGGTGCATGCGTGGCCAGAGCAGCCGGAGGTTGGTGGCGATCTGGGTGTGAAGCGGCCAGCTGAGGTGGCTGGCGATTGCTGGTGATCTGGCGTGCGATGGAAGCGCAGTTGCTGGCCTGCAGGGGCGCGACGGACTCGGTTGGACCAGGGGCGTGGCGACCTGGCAGTGCTCGTGCGAAGAAAATTTGGGCGGGAAGCAGAGGCCGCTGTGAGAAGAAGCGATTTGGGGCAAAGCAGAGGCCCTGAGGCCTATAAAAGGACCCCAAGGTCCTCTTCACCGGGGGGTTCGCTGGTTAGAATTTCTTAGGAATTTTTAGTTTACTTTTCCTGTAATTTCTTTCAAGCATAGCAGTGAGGGTTCGACGAGTTGGAGAGTTTAGGAATTTTTAGTTTTCTTCTTTCCTGTTCTTCCATAGTGTAGAGCAATTGGAGGAGTTTCGCCAGTTCAGATTCTTAGTTTTTTTTGTCATTTTCTCTGTAATTTTCTTTCAGCAGAACAGGGAGGGAGACTAGTTCTTTCTTCTGTGTTTACATGGTTGGATTTAATGGTGTTTGTTGCATTTAATTCTGATTACATTACTTCTGTGTTTAGAGGAGCACGAATCAGTTGTAATTGCTCTTTACATTTCTTCTGCAATTATTGTCCATTTCTTCTCTATTCCGGAGATGTTAATCCAGTAAGGTGTTCCATTTGCTTCTGCATTTAATTTTTATTTCCTTTGTGTTCAAGAGCTCAATCAAGTGAGTTTTCGTTCTTCATTTGGTTCTATCCAAATTTATAAGATCATATGTTCTCTCTTTTCTTCGGTGAAAATTGTTGAGAGGTTCCAGGGTTGGGTTTCTCTGTGAGGTTTTGAGCTGAGGTTGGTATCTCTGAGAGTTGAGCAATTTTCTTCTTGGAGTTTTTCTTATGCGTTTTCTTTGAACTGAAGAATTGGTGCTTTTATTTGAGGTTTTCTTTCAATCTTTTGTTGGCTACTGTGGGAGAGACCGAGTGTTTTCTTTATCTTCCTTTCTCTCTTGATCAGATCTTGGAGGGGGGTTTTGGGGATTACAGAAATTTTATGTAGTTTTTCTGTTCTTCTGTTCCTCCAGTCTTCGCTAGTTCAGAATTTGTTGGCATTTTTCTCTAGTATTTTTCTTTCAGCATAGCAGGGTTTGGGGCATCTGCCTTTTAGTTTAGTATTTTCTTGAATTTTGAGTTCTTCCATTTCTCTGGTTCGACTGGAGATCAGAATTGTGAGGGGTGGATTGTTGGAGTTTTTATTCATTTCCTTCTTCTGCTGTTGAAGGGGATCAGATTGGGGGTTCCTGCTGGTGTGGGGAGATTGAGTGTTCCTCCATTTCTTTTGTGTTTATGAAATCAATTCAGTGAAGCTTTCCATTTCTGCTGTGTTAATTCCATTTCTATTGTGCTCTGTGAGGCCCCCGGAGGGGCTGCTGTGATTTTTGGGGATTACTTCCTCTCATTTGGGAGGATTTCGACTGCTGTGAGGGGCTAATGCAATTTTTTTTGGGCTTTCTTTTCTTCTTGGATAATTCGATTCAGTAAAGTTCACATTTCTTCTGTGTGGATTTCTGCATTTCCTATGAAGCATCTGGTGATTAGAGAGATTGGTTGTCCGGCATCCAGAGAGCTTCCGGAGAGTTCAGATACTTGTTGGATCATGAGTTGAAGATGCAATTTATATCTCTTTTATTGTGTACCTGTTGATCCCTCGAGCTGAGAGGGTACATTGATATCATATCTCTTTTCATTTCAATTCCACTTGTTCTTTCATTAAGTTTGATTTGTCAAGATTGTGAGGATTGGATCAGTGTTGTTTACATATTCACTTTTAACGCATTGTCGATAAAGATTTCAAGTCAAAGTAGTTTAATTCAAATTCTATTCAGCCTCTCCGTGGATATGACCTGTTCTCACCACTGTATGAGTTCATCTTTGCAATTTTATTTTAGTGAGACAGTTTAGAGGAAGTGCGCATATTGACTTGTGCGAGGAACTCTGGACAATGAAAGTGCACAGTCAACAATGTCGCGCGTCCATTTATCCCATATTTCTTTAGTAGATTTACATGCAGATACTCTAGTGAATTCTCTTTTAGATAAGGCCCAACATAGATAATTCTTAGCCTTAAAGTTTAAAGATAATTTTATTTATCTGCTGCTGTAATAGCAGTAGTACCTTCAGCAGGAATAATAACATTATCACCTACCTCTATTACCTGCCATAGATCAAAGTCTATGCCTCGAATGAAGCATTCCATCCTCATCTTCCAATATTGGTAATCCTCTCCATCGAAGAATAGAGGTCTGGTGACTGATTGTCCTTCAGGAAATCCTTGAGCTGCCATGGATCTTTGTTGTAAGATCGTTGGATCTTCTTTGAATGTTCAGAGACCCGCTCTGATACCACTTGTTTCCCTTTTGGTACGTCAACAAGCTAACCTAGAGGGGGGGGGGGGGGGGTGAATAGGTTTTTTTGAAATCTGAAATAGAAATCTAAACACAGAAAATTATCACTTGGAAGTTGGTTAGTTAAGTGTGATAGAGAGTAGCAGTGCGGAAGCAAATAAACTATCACACAAAGAGACACAAGGAATTATCCTGGTTCGGCCCTTCTCACATGGAAGTCCTACGTCTAGTCCCCAAGTAAACTCTTGGGATTTCAGTAACCAAGGGTACAGTCCCCCTTACGGACAATGCAACACCCAGCACCCCAGCTGGTCTTCTTCTCTTTCCCAGGCAAGAAGGCAGCCCACTTCTTTTACAGGTCAAGAAGTCAACCTCCTGGTACAAACCCCAGTGTGGTTCTGCTGGACACAAACCCCTATCTACGTTCTACACTGTATACAGTCCTACAGCTGGACAATGATCTTTGTTAGAAAAGAAAGAACAATGTTGAGAGTTCGACAAGAATGGACTTTGACCCAGAAACTCTCAACAAAGACTCTCCCCAAGAATTACAATGATCACAGAGAGAGAGTGAAGAGAGGAAGGCTTGAAAGCGTTGAAGACTTCTACTTTGAAAGGCTTCTCTTGATTTGGCTCAAGCTTTTCTCTCTTTCTATGAGTGTATGTGGAGTTGAGGTTCCTCACAGGATGCACACTCCTTCAAAGATCTTCAGGAAAGCTCTCTTCTTGTTCTTCAGCCATACTTCATCTTTTATATGCGCAATTTGAATAAATACGTTGCAGTTCTAGCCGTTGCTCATCTTCTCTTTCTTCTGATATTTTGTGGTCTACGAGGTCTACAAGCATAGAAGAGAGTGTTTAGATAAAAGAGTGTTTCATTCAAAAAGGTTGATACCTCTATGTTTCCTGTTGCCACCCAGAAGTAGTAAGTGACCACCATTTTGTTGGCAGGAAAAGAGATCTTGAGAGATAAGCAAAAAGATCTCCTGTCAGAAAGATAGAAGATTAGGCAAATCAAAAATATTTGACTTTTTCACTAGATGCTAAAAACATTTTGAAATATAAGGAAATCGATGCTTAAGTGAAATCCATGCTGAAATCCATGTGAGAAGCAAATCCATGTTTCACTTATCAAATCCTTATGAGAGCAAATCGGTGTGAGAGCAAATCCATGTTTCACTTACCAAATCGATGTTTGAAGCAAATCGATGTTTCACTTACCAAATCGATGTTGCAGTGAAATCCATGTTTTCAAGCAAATCGATGTGGCACTTTGTGAACTGAAATCGATGTATATTAAATAAACATCGATTTAGCTTTTTAGTGCAAAACACACAACGATAATTCCATAAATTTATATTTATTAAGAAAAACATAATATCAAATATATTTAATAATATTTAATTAATCATAAGTTTTGTTATCACTAAAATACCATAAATTTATATTTCACTTGGAAAACATGATATTAAATTTATTTAATAATTTTTAATTAATCATAAATTTTGTTATCACCAAAATATAAGAGTAAAAATATAGAGTAGTTCAACAGTGAGGTCTCTTGCTTGCAAATTCAGATGGAAGTTGAGTGTGTTGTTAGTTGGTCTGTGTCTGTTTCAAAACTCCAGCTTCTATATATGAACCTCAGAAGCTTTAATTTTCCCGTTTGAAAATATCCGTTAGAAAACTAGCCATTTGAGGAATAGTTGTTAATCATTGGATGTTGATACTTTTAAGACTTCTGTTATATTCATCTGTCCTTCAGCTTTTGGAGTTCCAACGTCTTCAGAGTATGTTGGTAGCTTCACGGCTTGATAGACAACTTCATTAAATGTTCTGTAAAACTCCATGCTCAAGACTGAAAGCTAAGCCATGCTTCATAAATGTTCTGTAAGAAAGGACAAGAAAAACAAAGATACCTCCATACTTTCGGAGGTAGGTTAGATAGAAATATATAAAGCAAGAATGAGTTTAGACACACAGAAGTTCAGAGCATTTAAGGATCAGACAGGCAGTTGTATGGGGAATACAAGAACTCTATCTGAAAGTCATGGAGTTCTTACAGTGGTAGATGAGCTCTGATAGATAGCCCATCCTGCTTATACCAACCATCGCATTTACTGCATAACAACTGTCAAATGGAGAAAAATTGAACTTCTGACAGAAAGCAAGCGACTAATTTGTATAATCATTTTAGATCTTATCAAAGATAATTTATGTGATTATTTTGAATATATTTTTTCCTACCTAATAGAATATTTAAATGATGGTAGCGTGAAAAACATTATTCTGTAAGATATGTAAGTGTTTATTCATTCATGTAAAGGATCCTATAGGGATAACAAACATATTGAATTACATAAGATTAAGATTTCATGGATTTTATGAAATGACAAATTCATACAGAAATTATTATCAAGTACACAAAAGTTGATAGTATACTTCGACTTTCCTGAACTCAGAGTCAAAGAAAAGAGATGCATGATGAACTTCAACTCTACAAAAGTTGCAGTAAGACATTGATCATAAACTTCGACTTTTGGAAAGTCGGAGTGATAAGAGTTTGATCATCAATCGATGTCACACTTCGACTTTTGGGGAGTCCTAGTGCAGACAATAATAGACTTCAAATTTCAAAGAGTTGGTGTAAGGTACAAAGACTTCGACTTTTTAGGAGTCGAAGTAGTAATACTTCGACTTTTCAGAAGTCGGAGTGAAGAATCATTTGATAGCAACTCATGCTTCGACTTGTAAGGAGTCAGAGTTCAGATAGACTTCGACTTTTTAGGAGTCGGAGTTTAGCTAGACTTCGACTTTTTAGGAGTCGGAGTACTACCTATTGGTTCATCAAATGGTACAACACTTCGACTTTTCTAAAGTCGGAGTTAGTATGGTACATAGTATACGCTGTGGACTTAGAGAAATCTTCGTAAGACAGTGCTGATAGATACTATATCATACATGTCATATTTCTTGTGGTATGTTCCAATTGATTTGTTTGTAGAAAGTCTTAAAAAGGTTTTGTCATAGCAAAAACATAATGCTTAGAAAGTTTAACAATATTTTAAAGAGATAGTTGCTCAACACTGAGATGTTCAAAATACCATATGTTAATATTGCGACCCATGTCCAAAAGTTGGCATAACTGGAGATGCTATTATACATTCTATTTGATATATGCTTTCTGCTAATTAAGCCAGAATTTACATCAGCTTCTAAAATAGAAAGACTCCCTCCACAACATCTTAAAATCTTCACAAAAGTTAGCTATCTACAATAATTTACTATTATACAAGAGGGGGCACAAAAGGGTGAGTCCTATGGTTTTCTTTTAGTTCAATGGCGGGTAGTGGACTCAGAAGACTGATCTTGGGCATCTTCCTGGTTGAAATATAGTTCTCTGGCGGCTTTGTCATGACATCCCAATATACCTCTACTGGTGCAACAGTAAGTCTTTGCCAGCCTTTAAATTGTCTAATTTATTCATAACTGTGGTCCTGGTTGCTAGAGATGCGGGAGGGTTTTTTGCTAGGAACGCCACACTGGTCAGATTTAAAATTTCTTCTTTGACTCTTAGATGGGCTTCATGCTGGGCTTGGGCATAAAGCTTGATATCCTGACGTAATAATTCCATTGACAACAACAACTGTTCACATGCATTGGTGTCCATTCTGTTACAGACAGTATGTTAATCTACATAAAGGGAGATAATCACAATTATTTCTAGGACTAGCTTCCCAAATTTCTACCCATCTCACATGTTGTTTCCAGGGTTAGCGGAACTCCTCTTTGATACCAACTAATTACCTATCACGTCCTACCTATTGACGATTTTTGGATACGACAGTGGATTCAAGATAAAGCAAAAAAGACTGTTGACCCACTTACGGTTGGCAGTAAGACTAACCTAGAGGGGGGTGAATAGGTAATCTAAAAAATGAGACAAAATCACAACTAGAAAATGTTTGGTTAGTATAAACAAGCATGTGCAAAGGAAATTAAAGGTGCGGAAGGAAGGACACAAGCAACACAAAGATTTATCCTTGTTCAGCCCTTACAATGGAAGTCCTATGTCCAGTCCCCAAGCAAACTCTTGGAATTTCACTGATCAAGGGTACGGCCCCCTTAAGGACATAGAACACCCAGCCCCTTTTGGTCTTCATCTCTTTCCTGGGCAAGAAGGCAGCCCACTTCTTTACAGGGTCAGAAGCAAACCAACAGGAACAAACCCCAGTAATGTTACACCACGAGACACAAGCTGGTCTTCTTCTCTTTCAGGGCAAGAAGGCAACCCACTTCTCTTACAGGTCAAGAAGCCAACCTCATAGTACAAACCCCAGTGTGGTTCTTCCATTAACACATGTTGAATGCTTGCACAACAAGCCTTCTCTTCCAACTGAAGTGGAACACTTCTGAATACAGAAGCTACCACCTGAAGCCCCTAGATCAAGCTCAAGATAAATAGAGAGATGCTTGATTTGAGACTGAGTCTAAGAAGGAAAGAGTTTACAAAAGAAGACTCTCCTTAGGCTAAAACCCCCAGCTCTCTCTCTCTCAATTACACAAGGACACACAGAGAGAGAATGAGGTAGAAGGAAGTCAGCTTGAATGCTTAAGCTTGAATGGGCTCTAGCTCTTCCTCTTTGCTTTGAGTGTGTATAGAGTTGGGTGCTCACTGGATTTACACTCCTTTAATGATCTTCATGTTTTTCTCTTTTGTTCTTCAGCTTTTGCTTCATCCTTTTATGGAGTAGCTTGAAGAGTACTGTTGACATATGGCTATTATAGTTTCTTGTCCTTTTCTTCTTCAGCTCTCTTTCTCTTGAGTCTAACAGTTTCCTTCTTGTGCCTACTAGCTACTTAGAATTGATGAAGATGTTCCAGTGGTACACAGTTCTAAGGATGCGAGTAGTAGGTCCAAGATGTTGACTATGAGTAGAAGTGAACATGCAGATATTAAATGCAAGGCAAATGTTTAGACTCTAGAAGTCTTTTTTCAGATGGCCCTGACCTCTTTTGCCTTCTGTCCATATTTCCTGCTAATAGCTAGAAATAGTAAGAATATCTTTCTCTTGCTTGCAAAAAGGAAGAGAACCTATGAGACAGGCAAAATGATCTTCAGTCAGAGAAATAATAAAACATATAAAGTACATTTGAAATTCCACTTAGGCGCCAAAGATATTTTGAAACATTTGAAATGTAGAGGCAATTGATATTTATTTAAAGGAAATCGATATTTCAGAGGCAATCGATGTTTCATGAAGATAATTGATGTTTTATAAAGACAATTGATGTTTTAAAGGTAATTAATGTTTAAGATAATCTATGTTGTCAAAGGCAATCGATTCATAAAGGCAATGATGTTTAAGTGAACATCAATGGATGTTTAATGACAATCGATCCGTAAAGATAATCGATCCTTAAAGGCAATGATGTTTAAGTAAATCGATGTTCTAAGGCAGTCGATGTTTTAAAGCAATTGATGTTTAAGTGCATCGATGTTTTTAAGGGCAATCGATGTTTAAGTGAATCGATGTTTTGAAGCAATGAATGTTTAACGACAATCAATCCTTAAAGGCAATCGATGTTTTAAAGCAATCGATGTTGTAAGGCAATCGATGTTTTGACTAAAGCATTGATTCATAAAGTGCAATCAAATGACATGTAAAACAGCAATCAATGTGCTATTATAACAATAATCGATTGAGCTTTCTAGTGCAAATCATGAAACGATAGTGCCATAATATATTATATTTATGAAGAAAACATGATATTCAAGATATTTAAGTTAATCATGAGTTTTGTTATCACCAAAATAAACAATAAATATAAGAGTGGTTCAATAATCTCTCCTTTTTTGGTGATGACAAAACTTATGAGAAATTTTAACAAAGATGCTCAAAGCATGAAATAACCAAAAAATTCATAGTGTAAGAATACTTCTCCCCCCTTTTTGTCAATAACCAAAAAGGAAGGATCTTACCATGGCATTTCCCCCTTTTGTAAAAACTTCTTACCACTATGCTATGGGTTTAAAGGAGAGGGGTTCAACAATACGTTTACTGTTGTCATTGTTTATTGCTCCTCCTTAGTGTATGGCTCCCCCTCAGTGTATGCTTTACTAGTTGGGTTTGATCTTGGTTGCTTGACACATCCATTTGTTGTTTGTCAAGTGTTCAAAAAGTTCATTGCAATGGTGTTATAAAGAGATAGAAACTCATGCAAGGATATTAGTAGCATTATAATTTAAAGAATATAAAAACAAAAACAAATGTAAGCTTCAAAAAAACTAGAAATTGAAGATGACTACTTGCTCTTCAGATTGGAATGAAGTGAAGAGTTGGTAGGCACCAATCAGATGCTTTTGAGCATCCCTAACCATACCCATTTGAATGCCTTTTACTGTTTGTTCATCAAGAGTAGATTGACATTCTCTTCATCTTCTTCTCTGCTTGAGCTGTCTGAGGAGTTATCCCACGTCGCTGTGAGGTCTTCTTTTTATATTTCTCATGCTCTCTTCTTCTTTTTTGATCTTTTAGATCTTCTAAGGTTTGGACAATCTGGCCTTAGATGTCCAGGCTACTTACACTCATAGCATGTGGGTTCCTTTTCCTTTTTCCTTTTTCTCTTGGCTAGATCTTTCGAATAGCTTCTTCTTCCTCATTACAAAATCACTACTCTCACTAGCAGGGGCTTCATTCGAAGTAATTTTTGTAGACACCCGATTCTAGCCCATAAGTTGAACCACCTTTCTTGTTCTTTAATGAGCCCCTAGTTGGTCACTCACCTTGAGCCCATCATTAGCCTTGCTTTAAGTTCATTAAAAGCCTAAATCTCGTCCAATTATCCCTTGAAGAGTCCTTATGCATCATTATTGATTATTCTTTCAAATGGTTGGTCAAAAATTTCAAGAATAATCGATTTTCCTTAAGGCGACTGGTCGTAGCATCGCGTTAGTCTTTGTCACGCCTCCCATGGCCGTTGCGACAGCCCATGCATGTCCATGCACGTGCCCTTAGGGTCGCGACCTGCGGGCCGTCGCAACTATCTTTGTCGCGCCCCTACGACCCATCGCGACTACAGCCGAGTGTGCTGGCCTCCACAGCCACCTCCTAATTATCTTCTATTTGCCTTATCTCTATCCTAGGCAACCTCCCAACCCCCCTGGTCGTGGTTTGAGGTTCCAGGACCTTGGGGACTTCCCTAGGACTCTCCCATTTGGATTTAGATTATTTTATCATCTCATTTTGGGTCATTATCACTAATGACAAGATTTTCTCTCTCTTCTTCTATATAAGCAAGGCTTTCTTCAGAGGGAGGGGATCCCTGGGTTTTGCCATGAAGTGTTGCTGAAATTTCTCCAGACCAGGCACTTAGCTCGTGGCTCAACCTTCTCATCCATTTTGACTTCATCATCTTCACCAAGCCAAGGCGCTATCTTCATCCATGGAGCTCGGTGGAGAAGAGGGCGATTTCTGAGGCTTCTTCATCATTCAAGGACACCATAGCAGCTAGGGAGTCACCCCATTGGGGCTCTTTCTTCTTCTCCCTCTCTCATTCTCCTTTCATGCATTTTATTATTTCTTTTAGATAGGACACATTTTCCTTTTCCTTCGCACGTTTTTTCACATCCAAGGGTTTAAAAACCACAACCAGGTTCGTTCCCTCCGTGCTTTTCTTTTCATTTCATCTTTGGATAGATGTTACAATTAAATAAGGTCTAACAGGGTTTATTTGTTTGTTTTCTTTGTTTTGGCAGGCACCCAAGCATTATTTGACGAGGAGGTCTTGTCCTCTGGCCGGCCAGAGGAAAAGAAGATGGTCCACCAACATTTCTCCCGCACTGTAGAGAACGTGACTGGCACGAGGGTCACGACAGTGGAACGCGCCCTGGGTCATGGTAGGACTATTACTGGCCAACCCTAGAAGAAGATTGTGCCATCTACGTCCATAGGTGTGTAAAGTGCCAGCTCCATGCCGATAAAATCCATGCTCCATCTTCCTCCTTGCATACACTATCCTCCCCTTGGCCATTTTCCATGTGGGCCTTTGATATCATTAGACCTCTCAGTGATCCTAATGCTCAAGTTAAACAAAAATCTTTCATTCTCACTGCAACTGAGTATTTCACCAAGTGGGCCGAAGCAGAAGCATTTGCAAAAATCAAAGGTTCAACCGTGTGCCTGTTTATCATGAAGAACATCATCTCGCGGTTTTAAGTGCCAAGCGGCATCGTCACCGACAATGGACCCCAGTTCATATCCCAAGAGCTTCAGGACCTATGTATGAAATTCAACATTTCCTTGCATCATTCATCTCCGTACTATCCACAGGGCAACGCTCAAGCCGAAGCCACAAACAAAACACTTTTCAAAATTTTAAAGAAAACTTGTGAGTCTCCTAAATTTGCTGATTGGCCTGAGAAATTGATTGAGGCTCTACGGGCCTACCGTACCTCCGTACGCACGCCCACTGGGCAAACTCCATTTTCGCTTACTTATGGGATGGAGGCGGTATGTCCACATGAGATCCTCATTCGTTCGCTAATGGTACAACTGGACAAGGAACTTAACCTCGATGAACGTCGAGAGGTGTTATTTACTCAGCTGGAATTCTTAGACGAACGGCGTCTAGCCGCGGCCGATCATGTGCTTTCATATCAAAAT
Source organism: Colocasia esculenta (assembly GCA_014218235.1). Lineage (NCBI taxonomy): Eukaryota > Viridiplantae > Streptophyta > Magnoliopsida > Alismatales > Araceae > Colocasia > Colocasia esculenta. Next base: position 38,564,511 of record CM024758.1, on the reverse strand, counting down.
AGACTCTCAAGATCTTTTCAAAAAAAAGTGATTGAACGTAAATTCCAAGAAGGAGACATGGTCTTGAAATGAATTTTCATAAAACCTTGAGGTCCTAGGTCAAAATTGCAAGCAAATGGGAAGGGTCGTACGTCGTGAAGGAAGTGTACCCTGGGAACGCGTATAGGCTAGTCAATGCCGATGGTGAGGAGCTCTCTCACCCTTGCATGGGTTATATCTTAAAAGATTCTACCCTTAATAAAAGATTTTTAATAGGGGCACTATTTTGTAAAGGAATGCTAGCAGCAGTGGATCTTACATTTGTCTCCTTGCTATCAACTAACCCCTGGGGCTAGTCACACACACAACACGGCAACCCGTGGTCAATTCCCCTTAGTCATGTGTGTTTCTGCTTAGCCCTAGTGTAGGGTAGCGAAGGTCTATTCTCTTCTTCCTCGGGCAAGGTCTAAGGCAAAGGCATACTAACTTGTAGACAAGGGAGGGCGTAGATCATATGCGAATGAAGTCTCAAAGAGAGAAGGTCAATTCAAAAGAAAGGAATGACAAAAAGAACAACAAATGAGTGAAAGAAAAATGAGAATGGGGGCATGGCAAAGAGTGGCAGTACAGTTCCCCGCGGGACGCCCTTGAGCCCGGTCGCACGCATGCCTCAGACAAAAGGAATGACTACAAAGTCTCTGGACAATAGACGGAATCCATGTGAGATGCACCATCACGAGTCAGAACAAGCCAGTATCCTAAGCACCGACGCCAAGTTTTCTCCCCTTAAGTCTTCCTACCCCCCACTAATGACTAGAACACCCCTACACCTAGTCTGTGTAGGAACACTAAGTAACCAGGGGCAATCAGCCTTAGGGAAGCCAAGAACAAACCCACACTGTACCTAGAAGGTGTTTTGATAAGTATAAGATGGAGGGTGAGATTCATAGCTGATCTCTCAAGTGCAGAAGGTGTCGCTATAGAAAATCGCAAAAATCCAAAAAAAATAATAAAAAAAATACAAAAAATCTAAAAAAATATATTTAGAAAACCCCAAAACCCCAAAAAATTAGAAATTCTCAAAATCCAAAAAATTTAAAAAACCCCAAAACCCAAAAAAAATTAGAAAACCCCAACACCCAAAATAAAATTAAAAAACCCAAACATCCAAAAAAAATTTAGATATACATATCGTTTTCCTTTAACATGCATCATTTTCATTTACTTTCTACCTATTTAAATAAGGCTCAGCCCCTTGACTATTATGAAGTTAAAATCACTCCTTACTTAACGCAAGGGGCTGAGCTAAGGAATAGATCTAACCTGTTTTGGCGTAGTGTGCAGGGGCAGAAACTCTGGAACAAGCGCAACAATGTACTCAGTTTTCTCTCTCGCTCTCTCTCGGATCTCATATCGTACTCATGTCAATCACAATTCATTCATTTGATCACAAACATTGGCAAAAGTGAAAGATCCACTAAAGATAAGCATTATGTACAAAGATAAGGTGGAGGTGGCTCACAAGCTCCTCACTGGCCACAACCACTCTCCCCAGGTCCCTCCTGCCTCTCGGGCGGCGTTGGCATCTCGCCACCACCCCTACCACTCGCCTCTCCTGCCAGGCGTCTCTCCTCATCTTCGTTCCTCCTACAACTGGAGGAACCAGCTAAATACTATCTAACCGAGGCACCACTCTCCTCGCTCACACCGCTCATACTCCTACTCCTACTCCGAGCAGCCTGGCTCATGGTCGTCACTAGACTACGAAGCTCCTCAATCCTAATCTGTTGTGATGCCACCTTGGTGCGCAGTCGGGTCAACTCCGCCTGATCTGCTGCTGACCTCTGCATGCGCGACGTCGCCATCTCCATCGCTAGCTCCCCCACCCAAGACAATGCCACGTCCTGTTGCGAGCGTAACCGGGCCGCCTCCGCTGCTGCCATCTCCGCCTCCGTACGCCACCGAGTCGCCTCTGCTAATGATGGCCCTGCCTTTGTGCACAGCTAGTCCACCTCAGCTGTCGCCGTCTCCGCTTGGAAGCGCCATTGGGCGACCGACGCTGTCGCCATGTCAGCCTCCTCACGCCAGTAGGTCGCCTGCCCAGTGGCCGTCCTCAGCTCGGTCACCTGTGCCAAAGTATGTCAGTGCCAAATTCTAAATCAAATAAAAATTAGGCCAATGTCTCACTTACCCTCTCTGCTAGCTCTGTCTTTGCCTCCTCGGCTCTCCTCACTGCGCTAGCCAGTTGATCTTCCAGATCCGGCTGGGGCGCCTCTGCTGCTGCTCGAGATGAGGACACCCCTGCCTATGACGCCCTCAATCTCGCCAACACCACACACTGCACATAGAACACTTGTTAGTCCCTCAATAAGCTAAAATTTGGTAACTCACTGAACCCTGAGTAGGTACTTACTAGCTGCTCTGTCTCTCTCCGAGCCGTCTCCCAATCTTGCACGGCTGAGTGTAGCAGGGCCTGGAGCGAGGCAATCCGCCTGCAAGTCATCATATTGTGCCATCTCAATTCAGTTCAAATAAGAAATCACAAGGTCTGGGGTTAGAAGTCTACCTGTCGCCTCGCGCCCCTGTAGACCCTTGCCCCATATTTCAAGGGAAAGGACTACAGGTAGGCGTCGTCAGACTTGTCGTCGGACCGAACTCATCTGCCCTAGTGCTCCCAATCCACGACCTGCTTGCGGGCCCTCTCACGCCAGTCCGTGGTGTCATGGAGCCCCGGAAGCTCCAGCCTGGCCTAGGGGTCCGACCTCGGCTGGGGAACTCCACGTCACTCTAGCGGAGGCTGAGGGACCTCTGAGTCAGGTGCAGATGGAGAGGTAGCACGAGGTTTAGAGCATGAACACACAGTGTGTAGCAACCCGGAAAATTTAATACTTAAAAATTTGAAATAATAATTTCTTTAAATCGAAATAATAGAAACATGTGTACCATTATCATATGTACAAGAATACATCGGAAAATTCCTTAAAAATTAAAAATCAATCCTAGACATTGTTCCTAAGTGTTCCACGTAGAAATTCTTACAACGAAAAAATCGATTGGCCAAGCGTATGTCACAATGTGACCAATTATCCAAATTAGGAAACTAAGTCGGAAAACCGTTAACACGGAAAGATAACGCACCCATAAAACAAACGAACATGTCGGAGAGACTTCCAACATCATGAAATGATTATCCATTATAAGGATTGGACTAATGGACCTCTCATAGTCCATAAATAAAATCAAGTAAGGAAAATATAATAAAATCCGTAACTATATTATTCTCTAATTAAAGAGGGAAATCCCATAAGATAAATTCCAATGAATAATGAGTTTTAATAAATGGACCATATAAAATTTATTGGGCCAAAATAGAGATTTATAAAAGAAGAATAATAGGAAAATACCCTAAATTCGTAACTAGATTATTACTTAAATAGAAAAGGGGTATTTAAAGCATTAAATAGGAAGTTTGAGTTGTAATTGGATTCTTAAACCTACCCTAATGTGTTGGCCACGAATTTAGCTTCTATCCCAACCCAAATAGAAGTCCTCATGCTTAGAAAGGGAAGAGAGAATAGGAAATTCGGAATTAATAGGAGTTAGAGTCCTATTAGGAAATAGAAAGAGGAGAAGCTTAAATACTCTCCTAAAATCCTCATCGCTGGCCCTAGCTCGTGCCAAGGGATTGCTGGACTAGGAGGAGAGGCCAAGGAGGAGGAGATTTCGTGGGGAGAAGAACCTTTCAATCTCTCAACCCCGTTCTTCAAGTTCTAGCCCTAGAAGAGGAAATCGAGTCAAGGTAGGCATTCTCACAAGAAAAAATCCTAATATTTCGTCTGTAGATTGTTCCATGCATCAGGAACACAACCCTCAAATTTCATAATTTTCCATTGAGCCAATATTTTCTTCTTGAATTTCGAAGTTCTGCAACTCTCTTGACCCCGAACTCTCTTCATAATTCTTGTTCTCCATGAATACTAAATCCCATACCTTGAAATTTTTATGGGAGATACTAATGATCATTAGGGAACTTTCGCCCCTAAAAGCCCTAATTTTTATCAAGCATGTTGCTCGAATTAAATCATTCATCTCTGCTGTACCTAGAATCAGGTTGCTTCTTGTTCAACTTGGTAGAACTATGTTGATACCATGATTGTTTTCAAATTCCTAATTACTGGAAGTACTCTTCCATGTCTAGATCAATTTAAAACTGGTTTCATGATTTTTCATCGTGTATACAATTAGTTATGATTTTTCTGAACGACCCTATATCAAAATCTGATATTTTTGGACCGCAATCCAAGACAGAGCAGAACTCTGTCAGGCTCAGGCGCAGACCCTGTGAACGCGACGGCCCGATAGGCCGCGTTCACAAGGGCCATCGCGACAGAGCGCTCTGTTGCGATCTGATCGCGACAGTAACCATCGTCGCGATCTGCTGACCATGCCGTCGCGACCCTCATGCCACCCCGTCGCGATCTGCCTGCCCGTACCGACAAGCTTGTCGCGACCCTTTGCAGGCCCTGTCGCTACCTGGCCTACCCCTGTCGCAATCTTTACTGGCCTACGTCGCCTTCACAGGATTTTGCATGAAAACCCATAAAATTTGTTACTCTCACTTTCTACAATCATACACGTAGTAAAAACACCTGTTTTAAATTGGAGCTACATTGAATGCTTTAAAATACATATTCACGACTTCTTTTCTATCTATGAATTCTCTTACACATGCACACACACACACATGAACCATCCATATATGGCTGAAATCTGGCATAAAATATCTCATAATGTATCTGGTAATTTATTGCAATAAAGTATATTAATTGCCCTATTTTAAAGGACTTGTATTCGTTTCTTGCGTTGATTACATACCGATATCGACGCTCCACTGTTCTAGAATTCCTCTAGAACGTCGAGCACCCGTTTTATATACACACTTTACTTGGCTTGTGGTGAACTCTCCGTCGGATATTCCGTTCGCCGGACTAGTGAACCCTTGCACAAGGCCTCCGTAAGTCTCCTCTGATTATGGATTCCCACATGGTCGACGAGCCGGCTGTACCCTAACACCCATTACACCTTTAGGGATCGATATGATCCAAAAAGCTATTAGAAGTTCGCTCTTACCTAAAATCACGTCGGACCTCTGGACTTGTGCATAACATGGCCAGTGGAAAGATCGTGTGTTCCACCTGACTGCCAACAACGTACGCGTGTGTTGTGCAACTGTTACTATCGCTCGTTACTCGACGTTTCATGTGCAATGACCATAAGATCTCATCTATACTCTACTCGCTCGTCTATTCATATTCACGTTCACTCTACTATCTCGTCTCTCTCGTCTATTCATCTAGTACTCTCTTGTTACCCTTTGAGCTGTGTATCTCCTATCGTTTGTACTATTTCATGACTGTCTAGCGCTATAATATGGGTCGTGTGACTCTACTATATCAAATGCATACTGTGCAGGGCACGGAGAGTGTCCGAGGGGCTCCAATCTAGTCCTCGGGGCAGAGAGCCACCCGAAAATACCTGCAGGGGATTTTGACGGTGTTCTGCATTGCACCGGTTCTGACTATACTATCTTGGCTAGACATCTAATTGTTACTATTAGTCTGAGGAGTTCAGACGTACTGTACCATTTCTGTGCTAGCACTGACTGCTATAACATTAGTCTGAGGATTTAAGACGTAATGTACTATCGTGAAACAGCTACTGTCCCAAAGTGACTATTGTCGTACTCTACTAGTGCACCGTTGTGCAACCATACACGCTATCTTGTTACACGCTATCTCGTTACACGCTATCCCATCATACGCTCTACTTGCTCTACTTGATACTCGCTATTTTGAGTTACTGTGTGCTATCGCGACTTGATCACATTCAAAGTGCAATTTACTCTTTACATGACCATCTACTATCATCTCTTCTTGCTATACATGTCACTTAGTATTCTTGACAATATCGTTACTTGCTATTGTTGTTATCGTTTTCTATCGTGACTTGACTTTAGTCATCGTGCTATACTTGATTCATCTGCTATTGAACCATGTTACTTGTGCTATTACTTTCTCGACTTTACATGACTCTCTCTATCATTAGTTACTCTGCCATTTAATGCATTAATTATATAAAGCCTGCTTGAGCCTGAGATTTAAGTCCTACTGGGCATTATCGGTCACCCTTCATTATTTGTTATTGTGTCTCAGGTAAGTCGGACAATGACGTTATACGTACCAATGGGTCAGGACCAGAGTGATGAGTGACCTGGAGACAAATGGCGAAGTTACCCTAGCACCATGGAGTCTAGTAGTGATTGTTTTAGATTTCTTTTATATAATGATGTCATTAAGCCTTATGTGTGGCTCTGAATTAGTGATTGTAATAGTCTTAGTGATTTTATAATGAAATAAAGAGTTTATTCCAATTATTGTTTATTAGATGCTCTAATGTTTGCGAAAGTATGCGCAATTGTCGTTACCATACTCGTTGTTCGCGTCTTCCTTCGATTTATTCCGCTGCTATATTGGAGGGGCGTGACACAGTGCCCTACCGAAGTAGGGTCGGGTCTACTCCAACCAGGGTTGTCCCTCATCCCCCTCCTCTAGGTATGGCTGCCATACCACCTGCACATCAAAGCACATCTAGTTAGTAGCTGAGCAGTTAAATAAATCAAATGGAACTACGAGAGAGGGTAGAAAACTCACATCTAGCTGAGAGTAAACATCGATCGCGTCCATAATGGACACCAGCTGCTCCTCTAATGGGTGTGTGTCTCGACATGGCACCTAACGCCGAGCTAGGGGCACAAGGCCCTGTCGCTCCAAAGTCCCCCTCCTCAGGCTAGGAAGGTGAAGATAGCTCCAGACCTACAAAAAAGGAAAAGCACAGTCAGATCACAGTTGTAATATGAAGGCAGTTTAAGTAAGGAAGCAAGAGGAAGAGTAGTGTACCTAAAGGAATGGGGTAGAAGCCGCTGATCGACGTCTACCGGTCAGACGAGACCAGGCTGTCGAATTGGTGCGCCAAGAATGCAGCTCCCCACGCATAGCTCCCCACTTGTTCCAAGTCCTCTAGTAGTGGCAGGAACCGGCAGTGGACTGCATCACCCCTCATAGCAAACAAAAGTCTGCCAAGGAAGAAGGTGAGGAAGCGACGCATGTCCAGATCTGCCTGAGCCCCTGGCTCACTAGCTAGAGTCTCCCTGCATCCTCTCTCCAGTCTCTATAGCTGCTCGTCCACCGTCTCTGCCACCTCCTTGCCTGTCTAGAATAGCCCTAGACTCTCCTGTAGATCGACCATAGGGATGAGGGAAGACCTAGGACCTACTGTCAAATCTAGGAGCCTGCGCGCTATCCCTGGTAGCATGGGTAGGTAAACCTACTCACTGGACGCCCATGCACCCTCAGACTTGTGATCCTAATCACATCCTCCAGGCTGGGGATCATATGTCCCATGGGAACACGAAGGCAGTCGCCTCTGCTACCCACCTGCTGTGCAGGGCCTGGGTAAAAGGGGCGTCCACCCTCATCCTCTCCATCTGCAATAGTTCCCCGAACCCCGTCCATCCAACCTGTCCCTCTGGAAACCTGGGAGGGCCAGGTATACTGCCAATACCAACAGCCATGAATCCCGGGCCCTCATCTCACCCTGCAAGCACATGTGATATCTGGTTAGCTTAAGCATGAGTTTCTTGATCCCTCGGTTGAGGTCGCGTCGGCCCTGTGGGTCGCGACCTTGTCGCGATGCTCGGATGCTCCGCAACATGGCCACGACACACAAAGGGACCATGACCATGTCGCGACGACCTTGGCTGATGCGTCTCTATCGCGGCCTCTGACCCCGTCGTGACTACTGGTGTTGGGACGGGGCGGGCCGTCGTGTTCTCAGGCGATGGCCAACCCGACCATCCTTTGTCTGATGGATTTTTTCTCGGGCGTATCGCCCTACATTTTCCCTCTATAGGGCTCTACCACCCATGCACACCATTAATTGAAAGTTTAGGGCTTCGAATACCTACCTTCTTCATTGCCTCCTCCCGCGCCATCGCCACCGCTCGATGTTCAGCGCCGGTGCCTCCTCCTCCTCCATCTCCACCTCGGGGAGCTCCTCACCGCCGGGGCCATCGTCTCACGCCTGGTTGACCTCCTCACCAGTCGTTTCCTCCTCTCGTCGCCAGGAGAGCCGCCACCATCAACAGTACCGTCCATTGCCTTCGTGAGCGAGAAAGGGAGGAAGAGAGGAAGAAAGTGAGAATGAGGGAGTGAGTGAGAGAGAGAGAGAGAGAGCGAAGAGTGAGCAAAGAGTGGGAGAGGGAGTCGCCGATCGGCAGAGCTTGGGAGAAGAGAGAGTGGTGAGCGTCGGAGGGAAGAAGAAGGGGCCTTCTGCATTTTTGAATCGTCGGTTCATGTCGCGACACTTATAGATGTCACGTTCTTGTCGCGGCGGCCAGACGGGCCGCGACGGTGTCGCCACCTATCGACCCGCCGCGACATGAAGGCGACGTCTGTATTGGTCACGATATCAACAGGGCAATGCACACAGTTCATAAAAAATCTGATTTTTTTAATTCAAATCATCGATTACATCCCCTAATCATGACCACAATCACTCAAGCTATATTTTCAAGCCCTAGCTACCATCTGATACAATTTCTTTGTCTCTCAAAGCTCTCAAGCGCCCGGTGCCGCCTCGGATCCTCCGGGAAGGACTGGTCGCACCCTCTTCAAAGCCTGATGATACTCTCGAGTCATGTCTTCATCGTCCATCACCTCCACTGAGATGATGCCGGTGGCACACCCCTCCCAATGCACGATAGCGCTCCTCACATCTCGTTCATCTGGTTTCATCATCCTCTTCCGTGCTTGGATTGGCGGATAGTGTGAAAGAGTCGGCACAACTGTGCGTGCAACACCGCACTGAAGGTAGCATCGGTCAGGGTTGTAGAGGACCAATGCTTCATCGCCTATAAGTCGCAGAGCCAGGCGATGTGCTGAGGGAGGCAGACCATCTTGTTGTGGAGAAATCTGGGCGCATCTCGAACTTCTCCACGGTCACTGTCTTGAGGTAAACTCTAACACTCTTTTAGTGCCTTGATCATCGCAGTCTTGCACCATGCCCATGGCGTCATGTGTAGAGGAGTGCCAACAAAGGCCAGAGGGTGGTGAAGCATGCTCTTGCACTGGATGGAGGAGTCGCTTGTCACTTGGAAGTTGATGTGCATGCCCATCTAGCACTCTAGGGCGACCACAGAACCAAAGAAGGGACTGCCTATAGCTGCAGAGGAGAGCCCAACATAGAGATACCCAAGAATGGCTTGAGAGTTGCTCATACCTTCCCATATGCTGGAGATAATGCTTAGACTAGATACGGAGAGGAGATGATCCTGAGTAGGGAAGAGGATGACGCGCGCATATGCAGATGGCGGCGGCCTTGGCGATAGCAAGATAGTTTCCGGTCTTCCTTTGCATTGAGACATAATCCACTGGGAGATAGGAAGAAGATGGATGTGCTCCCGACTGGTCATGGTGCGCAGGTCGTCGGATTTAGCGGTGATCTCTCTGAGTATGGCCCAGGAGACTATGGGAGCCACGGTGTGCGCAATACCATACTCCTCCCCTTTCTTGTCTTTTGGGAGCCCCAGCATGAGCTCCAGCTCTTCTAGCAGGATGTGGCCTCGAACGCGGGGAAGATAAAAAGTGTGCGTCTAGGGGTGCCACAACTCCACAAGTGCTGCAAGACTGTCCCACACATGTACTATTTTGTGATAATTCTTTGCTATTGTGAGGACAGTGGTAAGCTTCCATTCGCGCTGGTGGTGTGTGGACGTCACGGGAAACACATTAACCATGGGCTCAAGCCATGGGATTTTTGAGAAGTGCTTGTTGCCCAGGATAATCTGGAAGAGAGTAGAAGAGAGGGTTGGTAGAAGTAGAAGAAGAATAGAAGAAGAAGATAGGAGAATAGGAGAGAGAAAATCAAAGAGCTGAAGAGAGAGAAGCACTCACTTGGAGATCCGGTCTTGCGCTGATATGCCCGGGCACGGAGGAGAGGCGGAGAAGCTCAGCATAGGCCGTCCTAGCCACCTTGGGACCGCCATAGGGGGTGGGGTTGGCTTGGAAGGAAGAAAAAGATCTCTTCATGGCTTGAAGAGAGAGAAAACCAAGAGAGAAGAAGAGAGAGAAGATGAGCTGCGAAAATAGCCCCTACACCCCTATTTATAGACCTCTAGGAGTTCAATTCTCATCCCAACTCGTCCCTAGGTGATAGAGTAGCAAGAGGATAGGTTTAGGAGTCACATTAGTGTTAGGAATAGCTTTAGGATATGGATAAGATCGGATTTTTTGGGTTTATCGCGGAGAATGATGTCGCGACGCCCCGATCCGACGCCTTGGGGTCGCTACCATCCAAGGCGTCGTGACAATGTCGCGACCCCCAGATGCGTCGCTCTTTCTCTGTTTGTGTTTTCTTATGTCTATACATGGTTTATTTTTTTGGTTATTTGTTATGAATGTACATATTTTCTTGGTTCTTATGATTGTTGCTTTGATTCTTTATCATAAAAAAAAAAATATAAAAAAATAGAAAATCACAACAACAAAAAGAACTGTACAGGTAAGTTAGGTAAGTATCTCTACCCTTACTTCCTTGCATTATTATATGGTAATCTACTTATTATATCACTTCAATGACTTGCTGGTTTTCAATGCACTCTGGGATCTGAGTTCCCCTTCAACAAAAACGGTGATGATCTAGGTGCGCGTTGTTAATCGCCGGATAGGCCGTTGAGTTGGGTAAGTTTGGGGATGATGGACTCTGTCTTGCACAGCGGTTGCAGGAAGACTCTCGACCCATTCTTGTCCAATTTAACAATACTATCCTTGATATATTTTCTATTTTCTCCTTTCTTTTGCATTTGATTTAATGATTCTTTTCCTTGAAGCCCAACATGCATCATGTAGGACTTTGAGCTTCATGACGCATCCCTGGCTAATGGTAAGCTCTTGTTGAGTTCCCAACCATTCTTCATGTTAAGAACAGAAACCATATTCCACTCCGAATCGGAAGGTCTGTTTCCGAGCAAGTTGCTCTGCCAATCTGTCAAGAATTTCCCTGTCTGGATTCTCTAAGAAATTTTTATCCTTGTTCCTTTTGATCCATTTTTGTTGCGAACCGCTCCTAGGATAGAGTCTGTGTTACCTGCCTGGCACGCACATGTCCCTCCAAAATAAAACCTGCAGGCCAATCGGCTAGGGTACCTCTCAATCGAGGGGTTCATCGTCCTTTCTTTGTCATTCTCGTCCAGACTTGTGTCTTTCTAGCATTCTGCTCGAGCAGCTAACTCGGGGATTTCAAGAACATTCCAATTGCTTGTGGGTTAGATCGGGTGTCTCTTTACCTTGGCTCCCATCTTTTCAGTCCACTCCCGTCATTTCCATTTCGCCGTCATTTCATAACACCTCTGCTACACTTCCGCTGTGCTCCCTTGCAAAGTGGAAGCCAAGAAGAGGCAATCTGTAGACACCCTATTCTGGCCCATAAGTTGAACCACATTCTTGTTCTCTTAAAGAGCCCCTAGTTGGTCACTCACCTTGAGCCCATCATTAGCCTTGCTTTGAGGCCATCAAAAGCCTAAATCCTGTCCAATTATCCCTTGAAGAGTCCTTATGCATCATTATTGATTATTCTTTGAAATGGTTGGTCAACAAATTCAAGAATAATCGATTTTCCTTAATGCGACGGGTCGTAGCGCCGCGTTAGTCTTTGTCACGCCCCCCATGGCCGTCGTGACAGCCCATGCATGTCCATGCACATGCCCTTAGGGTCGCGACCATGCGGGCCATCGCGACTATCTTTGTCGCGCCCCTACGACCCGTCGCGACTATAGCTGAGTGCGCTGGCCTTCGCAACCACCTCCTATTTATCCTCTATTGGCCTTATCTCTATCCTAGGCAACCTCCCAACCTCCCTGGCTGCGGTTTGAGGTTCCAGGACCCTTGGGGGCTGCCCTAGGACTCTCCCATCCAGACTTATATGATTTTAGCATCTCATTTTGGGTCATTATCACTTAATGATGGGATTTTCTCTCTCTTCTTCTATATAAGCAAGGCTTCTTCTTCAAAGGGAGGGGAGCCCCGGGTTTTGCCACGAAGTGCTGCCAAATTTTCTGCAGACCAAACACTTAGCTCGTGGCTCAACCTTCTCACCCATTTGACTTCATCATCTTTACCAAACCAAGGAGCTCGGTGGAGAAGAGGGCAATTTCTGAGGCTTCGTCAGCACTCAAGGACACCATAGCAGCCAGGGAGTCGCCCATTGGGGCTCTTTCTTCTTCTCCCTATCTCATTCTCCTTTCATGTGTTTTATTATTTCTTTTAGATAGGACACATTTCCCTTTTCCTTCCCATAGTTTTCACACCCAAGGGGTTTAAAACCCACCCTCAGGTTCGTTCCCTCCATGCATTTTCTTTTCATTTTCTCTTTGGATAGATGTTACAATTAAATAAGGTCTAACAGGGTTTATTGTTTGTTTTCTTTGTTTTGGCTGGCACCCAAGCATTATTTGAGAAGGAGCTCTTGTCCTCTGGCCGGCCGGAGGACAAGAGAAGGTCCACCAACATTTCTCCCGCACTGTAGAGAATGCGACCGGCACGAGGGTCGCGATAGCGGAACACGCCCTGGGCGAGCGTCTTGACACTAGTCTCATCGCGACGGGGATCCCCGTCGCGATCTCAGTAAGTGCCTCGTTCTCTTTCTTTTCTAGCAACGTTAGCCTATTTAGTTCTCAATCATGGCAACTAGCTAGGTGGCGATCACACTTTTATTTAGTCCATGCTACATGTTTTAAGTTCTTAAAAACAACGTGTTTTGTGTTTCGAGGGGTGCGCAACCCCGTGATTACACATTCTAATGCCTTGAATGCATTGTTTACTCTTCTTCTGAATGCACATCCCCTAATCTCTCCATGTTGATCTCATGAGCCATGAGAGATCCAATGAGCTTTTCCAATGTCATTGTGAAGAGGTCATTAGCTACTTCTATAGCAGTGACCCTTGGGGTCCACTGCTTTGGGAGATATCTTAGGATCTTCCTGACCATATCTCCATGGCTGTATTTCTTTCCTAAACATACGAGTCCATTGATAGTTTCAGTGAACTCATTGTACATCTGAGATATGGACTCACTTGATTCCATTTGGAACTTCTCATATTGTGTCACAAGTATGTCTATTCTCATCTCTTTGACTTTATCTATTCCTACATATGTGTGCTTTAGCATTTCCCACATATCCTTTGCTGTTTTGCATGCAGAAATTCTGTTGAACTCTTGCTTGGTCAGCTTGCAACACTTGATGCTCTTGGCCTTGCTATTTAAAGATATCTTCTTTCTATCTTCATCTTTCCATTCTTCCTTGGGCTTTGAGTTTTGGAGATCACCATCTTCTATGATGCTCCAGATTTGATAGTCGTAGCCTTGTAGGAAGAACTCCATTCTAGTCTTCCAGTATTGATAATCTTCTCCATCAAATAGTGGAGGCCAGAAGATGGATTGACCTTCTGCTAATCCTTGAACTACTATGGATCTTCGCTTTATGATCGTTGGATCTTCGAGAAGTTCAGAGGCCAGAGCTCTGATACCACTTGTTGGCCCACTTACGATTGGCAACAAGACTATCCTATGGGGGGGGGGGGTGAATAGGTAATCTGAAAACTGAGACAAAAATCACAACTTGAAAATATTTGGTTAGTATAAGCAAGAGAGTGCAACAGAAATTAACGGCGAAGAAGAAAGCACACAAGCAAACTCTTTGGATTTCATTAACCAAGGGTACAGTCCCTCTTAACGACATACAACACCCAACCCCTGTTGGCCTTTATCTCTTTCTCGAGAAAGAAGGCAGCCCACTTCTTTTACAGGCTCAGAAGCAAACCTGATGGAACAAACCCCAACGAGGTTACACCACCAGACACAACCTTGTCTTCTTCTTTTTCTGGGTAGGAAGTCAACCCACTTCTCTTACAGTTCAAGAACCCAACCTCCAGGTACAAACCCCAGTGTAGATCTTCCCTTAACACAAGGGGAATGTTTAAACAATAAACTTGTTATTCCAACCAAGGAGGAACACGTTTGAACACAGAAGCTAAACAGAGAGATACTTTATTTGAGACTGAGCCTATGACCGAAAGAGTTTGCAAGACAAGACTCTCCTTAGGCTAAACCCCCAGCTCTCTCTCTCTCTTTCCCTCTCAATTACACAAATACACACAGAGAGAGAACATGGAAGAAGGAAGTCAGCTTGATTGAATGGACTTTAGCTCTTCCTCTTTTTATTTAAGTGTATATATAGTTGGATGCTCACTGGATGTACACTCCTTGAAAGATCTTCAAATTTTTCTCTTTTGTTCTTCATCCGTTTATTGAGCAGTTTGAAGAGTACCGTTGACAGATGGTTGTTGATGTTTCTTGTCCTTTTCTTCTTCTGGTCTCTTTCTCTTGAGTCTAACAGTTTCCTTCTTGTACCTATTGGCTACTATGAATGGAGGAAGATGTTCCAGTTTGTGTGCTCTTCCAAGGATGTGAGCAGTAGGTCCAATATGTTGACTATGAGTAGAAGTGAACCTACAGACATTAAATGCAAGGCAGACGTTTAGACTCTAGCAGTCTTTTATCAGATGGCCCTTACCTCTTTTGCCTTATGTCCATATTTCATGCTAATAGCTAGAAATAGTAGGAAGATCTTTTTCTTTCTTGCAGGAAGGAGGAGATTCTATGAGACAGGCAAAAAGATCTTCGTCAGAGAAATAATAAGTTAAACACATGAACTACATTTGGAATTTCGTTTGGGTGCTAAAGGCATTTTGAAACATTTGAAATGTAGAGGTAATCGATGTTTATTTAAAGGAAATCAATATTTTAGAGGCAATCAATGTTTCATGAAGATAATTGATGTTTTATAAAGACAGTCGATATTTTAAAGGTAATCGATGTTTAAGGCAATCGATGTTGTTCAAAGGCTATCAATGTTTGAAGGCACTCAATCCGTAAAGGCAATCGATGTTTAAGTGAACAGCAATCGATGTTTAACGACAATCAATCTGTAAAGGAATTGATCCTTAAAGGCAATCGATGTTTAATTGAATCGATGTTCTCAGGCAATCTATGTTTTAAAGCAATCGATGTTTAAGTGAATCAATGTTTTAAGGGCAATCAATGTTTAAGTGAATCGATGTTTTGAAGCAATCGATGTTTAACGACAATCAATCCTTAAAGGCAATAGATGTCTTAAAGCAATCGATGTTTAAGGCATTCTATGTTGTAAGCCAGTCGATGTTTAATTAAAACATCGATTGATGAAGTGTAAGCGATATGACATGTAAAACAGTAATAGATGTGCTATTATAACAGTAATCAATTGAGCTTTTCCGTGCAAATCATGAAACGATAGTGCCATAATGACAAACAATGTTTTAAAGGTAATCGATGTTTAAGGCAATCGATGTTGCTCAAAGGCTATCGATGTTTGAATGCAATCAATCTGTAAAGGTAATCAATGTTTAAGTGAACAACAATCGATTTTTAACGACAATCGATCCGTAAAGATAATTGATCGTTAAAGGCAATCGATGTTTAATTGAATCGATGTTCTAAGGCTAAAGGGAGTAGGTTTGCTAAACATAAAGTTCACTCGGCGCACTGTCCCCTGGAGAGTTAGTCCCATTAGAGATGCCTGAAATGAAAGTAAGGGAAAACATGAGCAATTTTGCCTAGTAGAAATTGCCTTCAATAAATTAAGGCATGAAGGTGGCATTGAAAAAAAGCATGCATACCAGTCAATGAGGGGATACAATTTGCTATACATAGTGATACTGAAACGCAGTCAAATGATGATATTATAATAGAAGATGCCTTGAACAAAGCGATAATAAAACTCATGATATAATATTGTTCATGGAAATATAGACAAAATTTAGCAGTAGGTTGTGTCATGCCAAACACCCAGTAGATCCATTTCGATTGGCCCATAGTCGAATTGTATGATTCAGTAATTGATTCGGGTGCTCCTCCTGGGACTGGATCGGCCCCATTTGCACAAGCATTAGTCTAGTAGAGTCCAAGAACAAAATTTTAGATCTTTTTTTTTATGATGTTTAACTATGATTCATATAAATGTGAATATCTTGCTTCAATCATATCTAACAATATTTTCCATGTTTATTTTACAGGTTTGTTGATATGATGACAGTGGTGTCGACACAATTCTGATAGTGTGTCGACACATGATTCACTCCCAATGCAAGTGATCATGAAAGTAAGCCAGCTGTGTCGACACAGGTTCATCATGTGCTGACACATCATCCTCTCACAAAAGCTATTCACAACTAAAAGTGTCAGTGGTGTCAACACAAGTTCAGTATGTGTCGACACATCTTGTGGATCCAGTAAGCAGTGAAGTTTGAAGAATCCAGCGGTGTCGACATAAGTTGGTTGTGTGTCGAGACATCCTATGCATCCAGGAAACAGTCAGAAGATGGGCAGTCTGTGGTGTCGACACAAGATGATTGTGTGTTGACACATCCTGTACCTCTCAGAAGCATGTTTTGTGGTCTGTGGTTAGGTGTGTCGACACAGGTGATATATGTGACGACACAAGTCATCAAAAAATGCTGCCAAGACACAAAGCAAGGAACATGTGTCAACACATATCTCAAGTTGTGTCGACACACTTCAACTTATGTTCCAGATCTAATTTTGTGGACACGTGGATGATTTTAGATCAAAGCTTTTGAGGGGGAATTCTGTGCCCCCAAATTCCAAGGCACTTTGTGGGTATATGGGACTATAAATGCCCATCATCCACATATCTTTGGGGACACACACACCACAGTTTTCTCAACTTTCAGAAGCAGAAGGTGAAACCAAAGAGAGGCTTCATCCCTGAAGAATTGCTTTCCAGATCTGGAGAATTGGGGATCTAAGCATCTTGGCTGATCAACCTCAAGTGGAATTCCCAGATTTCACAGTCTACATCTCAGAGCTGAAGCTGGAAGTCAGAACCCTCATATGGAAGCAGAATAGGGGGAAATCAAACCAGTCCATTTCAATCTACAATTCACTTGTTCTATCTAGTTCTTCATTCTAAACTCACATCATCTTGTGTGTGTTGTGAAATTGGAGCAACTCTTGTACTCAATTTCTCATGTGTGTTCAGATCTGAGATCTCTGTCATCTCATAGTGTGTGTGTTGTAGTGTGACCTACTTGAAGTAGCGACATAAGCTACTTTGTGTGTGTGTGTGGATGGTGGACGTAGGATACACAATTGTGTAATCCGAACCACCCTAAATCCTTGTGCCTTTGTGGTTGGATTGATCTTGCGTTACATGATTGGTAGGCTCGCTGCTCTCACTCCATTTAATTTGTCTAAGCTGTTCAGAATTGTGCATAAGTCATAGATCTAAGCTTCTCATTAGTTTCTCTGAGTTGATAATCGAGTAAATTTCAAATTTAGTTGAAATCTATTCAACCCCCCTTTCTAGATTTCATCATAGTTGTTTTCCGCTGTATTTCATTTGTTATCAGAGCAGGTTCTCGTTGCACTTGCTAAGTGTTTGATCTAGTTATCAACAGTTTTAGCTATGGAAATCACTAAGGGGTTTATAGCTGAGGGTCATTCAATTACTAGACCTCCATTTTTCGATGGATCTGACTATTCTTATTGGAAAAACAGGATGCAGGTGTTTTTGAGAGTTCAGGATTATGAACTCTGGAAGATTGTTGATAAAGGACCCGCTGAATTGGCAAAAGATGAAGATCTATGGACCAAGGAGCAAATCAAGAAATCCACACTCAACTGGAGTGCTATAAATGTGATGCAGTGCGCCATACATCCCAAGGAGTACTCTAGAGTATCATCATGTAAGTCTGCAAAAGAGATGTGGGATAAAAAACAAATGATCTATAAGGGAACATCTGAGGTAAGGGAGACAAAGGCAAGTATACTAGTCTCAGAATATGAAATGTTTAGGATGAAGAGTGATGAGACTATCTCTGAAATGTTTGCTAGGTTCATGCTCATTGTTAATGGTCTTAGAGGTCTAGGAAAAGACTACTCTAACAGTGATCTTGTGCCGAAGATACTTAGGTCTCTTCCATCAGCTTGGCACACAAACGCCACTGTTATTGAGGATTCAAAAGTTTATCTACCATGCAATTAGATGATATGATAGGATCCTTAATGACATATGAGATTAATTTGAAAAGAAATGCATATGTCATTACTTCAAAGAAAGTGCCTTGAAAGCTTCATCCAGTTCAAAGAATGTGAATGAAAAATCTGATGAAACTGATGAATCTTTGATGAAGATGATGATGATGAATTGACCTTATTGACAAGGCAATTCAAGAAATTCTTGAGAAAGAAAGGAAAAGGTAAATTCAAACCTTCCAACAAGAAAGATTTTTCCAAGAAAATTGATTTCAATAATAAAATTGAAACAAACAAGAAGACTGATATAATTTGCTATGAATGCAGGAAACTAGGACACATGAGAGGAGAGTGTCCTGATTTTAAGAGAAAGTTGAAGAATCAAATGTTCAAGAAAACTAGAGCCATGCTAGCCACATGAAGTGATGAAGATAAGGAAAAACAAGAAGGAAGTGAATCTGAAGAGAAGAAGTTACATGTCTCATGGCTAGGAATGAAGAGAATAATGAGGTAAGCTCTTCATTTGAATATTTTTCAACTGATGATTAGGAAGAAGCATATGCCACTTTGTTTGAAAAACTGTGTGAATTAAAATCTGAAAATAAATCATTGAACAAAATAATTCACAGCATATTGCATGATTCTCAAGATTCTGAACAAGTAAGTCTTCTAAACAAGAAAATTGTTAGCTTAAAAAAGGAACAAGAAAATATGAATGAAGAACTTGATCATGTCAAAGAAAGATGCCAAAATACTGAAAAAGAGAAACACATTTTGATTGATGAAAATGAAAAACTCAAGAAAGAAAAAGAGGTGATTCAAGAAGAATTGAAAACTGCGAAGAAGCAACTGAATGACAAGAAAGAAACTCTGTCCAAATTTGTTAAAAGAAAACAAAACCTAGATGCTATATTAGAAGTTCGGATGAACACTACTAAAAATGGTTTTGGTTTTCATTCTAAGAACAAGAAGAAAATTGGACAGACTTTGATAACATCATTTGTTAAAGGAACCATCTCTCACAATCAGTTAGAAAAGAACACTTAGGGAAAACAATCCATGAACTCAAAACCAAAAAATTAGAATCAATTGAAAATTTTCAAAACACAATTCAAGCATGGAAGAGTTCAATTTAATAATCAACAGAATTTGAAGCCAACTGTTAGATCTACCTCTTATTTGAAAAACCACAAAAATTTCACCGTTAGATCTAACTCTTATTTGAAAAACAACAAAGATTTCACACCACTCAAATTCATGTCATGAACAATTTGCAAGAAATCTAGACATACTGATGTAAAATGCAGATCAAATGTGAATACATGTAAAGTGAAACAAGTCTGGATTCCAAAACAAATTGTTATTGAATTGAGAAAACTGATGGGACCCAAAGCAATTTGGGTACAAAAATCCTCTTTCTAAATCTTTTGTAGGAATGTCTTACATCCCACAAGAAAGACAAATGGTACCTTGACAGTGGCTGTTCAAGACATATGACTGGAGATAGGAAGAAATTATATTCATTAACTAAGAAAGATGCTGGTCAAGTGATCTTTGGAGGTAAAAACAAAGGTCAAATCATTGGAACTGGAAACGTTGGTAAGAATCCTTCACGCTCTAATGAAAATGTCTTGTTAGTTGAAGGTCTTGACCATAATTTACTGAGTATCAGTCAACTGTGTGACAAAGGCCTTAAGGTAATTTTCAGTTATGAATCATGCGAAATTGTTGAAAAGGAAACTAGAAAGATAAAGTTTCTTGGTCAAAGGATTAACAATGTCTATTTAGTTGACCTGAATGAACATCAACACAAAAATCTTTGTTTAGTTGCTAACCAGCATGATCTATTTCAATTGTGGCATCGTAGGCTAGGTCATGCTAGTGAGAATGTTTTGAATAAATTGATGAGACATGCTCTTGTGAATGGTTTACCTAAAATGAAGAAAAAGAAAAATGCAATTGTTCATGTGCTCAAGGAAAACATACTAGGAAATCATTCAAGTCTGTTGCACCTTTGATAACTTCCAAACCCTTTGATGTGTTGCATATGGATCTATTTGGTCCTACTAGGACACTCAGTCTTAGTGGACATCGATTTGGGTTTGTAATTGTTGATGATTTTTCTAGATTTACCTAGATATTTTTTCAGTCTCAAAAGAGTGATACCTTTGAAATTTCTCAGAATTTCTTTAATAGGATTGAACATGGAAAACAAATAAAATTTGCTCCATACTTACTGATCATGGAGGAGAATTTGACAATAATCTATTTTTTGATTTTTGCAGAAATAAAGGAATTGATCACATATTTGCTTCCCCAAGAACTCATGAATAAAATGGGATTGTTGAAAGGAAAATCAGGACATTGGTTGAAATGGCACGAACTCTGTTGATTAAAAGTCATCTTCCAAAGAGCTTTTGGGCAGAAGCTGTCAACACTTCATGTTATATCCTCAACAGAGTCATAGTAAGACCAGTCCTTAAGAAAACTTCCTATGAGCTCTTAAAAGGTAAGAAACCTCACATTGCCTATTTTAGAGTTTTTGGAAGTAAAGTCTTCATTCATAATAATGATAAACAAGATCTGGACAAATTTGATAAAAAAAATGATGTAGGCATTTTTCTAGGATATTCTGAACATTCAAGGTCATATAGGGTATTTAATAATGAATCAAGAACTGTGGAGGAAACTCCACATGTCATCTTTGATGAAAATTGTGAAATCTTAATGACCATAATTCTTGCAGGAACCAAGAGGAAGTTGCAGATATCCTTTCAAAAGAATCAGATCAAACACAGGAGAATGAAGAAATTTCTGAACATGAAGATGTGTTGACTCAACATAGCATCAGGTTGACACCAGATCAAGTCATATCAACTAAAAATGTCAGTACACTGACAAGAGGTAACTTCAAATATTCCAAAGATCATCCACTTGAGGATATTGTAGGTAATGTCAATGATAGAATTCAAACTAGGTCTCATTTCAAAAATATCACTGAACAAGACCAAATGGCTTTTATAACTCAAGTGGAACCTAAAAACATTGAAGAAGCCTTGAAAGATAACTCTTGGGTAGAAGCAATGCATGATGAGTTAAATCAATTCAAAGAAATAATGTTTGGAGTCTAGTTCCCAGAAATCCTGAAAATTCAATAATAGGAAGTAGAATGGTCTTCAGGAATAAACTAAATGAAGAAGAAAAAGTTGTAAGAAATAAAGCTAGATTGGTACCAAAAGAATACAATCAAGAATTTGGGGTAGACTTTGAAGAATCCTTTGCACCAGTAGGTAGATTTGAAGCTGTAAGAATTTTCATGTTCCAAAAATTTTAAACTGTTTCAAATGGATGTAAAAACTGCTTTACTGAATGGTTATATTAAAGAAGAAGTGTTTGTGGCACCACCTTCCAAAAAGCAACACTTAGTTGCACTCTCTACTGCAGAAGCAGAATATGTTGCTGCAGGGAGTTGTGCAGCTCAAGTGTTATGGATCAAAACTCAATTACTTGACTACAATATTGATATTGGATGTTCATCTATTATGTGTGACAATACTAGTGCTATTAATCTCTCCAAAAACCCAATTCAACACTCTAGAACAAAACATATTGAGATGAGACATCATTTTCTTAGGGATGAAGTTGCTAACAAGAACATTGAATTGGAATTCATTCCTATTGAAAATAAATTGCTGACATTTTTACAAAACCATTGGCTGAGGATAGATTCACATATTTGAGAAGAGAACTTGGAATTTTCCATATGCAATAAAAACTGAAATCAATTGGGACTCTTATGCAAAGGTCAATTGGTATATCAAATGATGAACTGTGGAAGGACAAGCCAGGATTGTCTGAAAACTATCATTATGTGTGAGGAATAACCTCCACCAAGTACCAATGATGTTCCTTGTGTAAGAGTCATTAATTTAAAAAATAAAACAAAATAAAAAAAATTGGTTGTGTCTGGAACATGATTGTCTGTCTATCTCATATCCTTCATGATGATTTTTGCTTGAATGGTTGCTGAAATTGAGGCTAAGAATGATTGTGTATGATTTGAATGTCATATGTTTCATCAATGCACATTTTAAGGGGGAGCATTATTTTTTAGAATAGAATTTGAGTTTGAAAAGGAGGCTACAGTGATATGAGATTTGCACATGAAATAATAGAGAACAAGCTGCAATGTTTGATCAGATTTCATGGGGCAATCTCAGTATTAGCTATGCTTCAGGTCGACACACAATCAGTGTTGTGTCGACACCAGATCATTGTTTCTCAGATGTCAGTAATCATTTTCACAAGTTCTGTGTCAACACATATCCATTTCTGTGTCGACACATCTCTTCAATGCCATTCTCACTTTTGTTAATCTGATTCAAGTTCATTTCATTTAACTTTCTTGTGAACTCCATGTTGATGAAGGACACTCTTTAATTTTGATGAAAATTGATCAATTCAATAATTTACGGGGAGCTAAAGGCTTCACTGATTTTTCTCTCATCAAACCAAAACTAATTTAGTGCTTTGATGAATACGTAATCCATAACCTGATCATTATCTCTTCTGAACACAACCTGAAATGCAATTTTAATAGTCTTAACTCATTCTTCAAACCAACATTCTTTTATTATCTAAAATCCTAAAGTAATTTGATTTCTTTGGTTGAAAAGTGTTCAATTCAGTATTGTCTTTACACATTTCTTTTGAGTTTGATAAAGGTAAAAGTTGTGTCCAATTCTTGATGAATCATTAAAATTAATTTTTCTGGCAGAGCAATGTCATGAATACTGAGAAACTGCACACCTTCACAAAATGTGATGCGTCATGAACTGCCATGCTATCTCTATTCTAAGGGGTTTAATCAAAATATTCAAGAACAATGATAACTTAGTAACTGGAAATATTGGCGTCTGATAAACGTATATTTTCATGTCAAAAAGTTTTCATTAACCTCTTAAGGCAGAATAATTAGTAAATCTTAAGTAACCAGGGACTCTGGTGTGTGAAAAACATGTTCACTTGAGTGAACAAGATTTACTATATTTGAATGCTCATTGCCTCTATTTAAAGGAAAATTAATCAAGTAAAATGGACTTCTTCTTGCCTAGTTTGGATCTTTTAAGAGTGTTTAACTTTAATACTAATTGCATTTATCCTGGAGAAATCACCTTCATTTGGTTTAGTAAGGTTTAAAAGAATGAATTGTACTGAGAAGAATATTTTAATTCAATTAAGTTGTAATCAAGGTTCTTCCGAATCATTTAATGGTCAAACTTTGTATGATATTCCTCAAACCAGTAAATTTACAAAGGATTGATGATGAGAATTTGAATGTGAAATCTTTAACATGTTAAAACTCCTTGAATAATTGATTTTAGGTCCTTTTTTATCTTAATAAAGATTTTCCTACTCATCATTTCCCAAAATTCTACATTTTTATTATCTCAGGTCGACACACATCCATCTTGTGTCGACTCTGGTTGATCTCAGGTCGACACATATCTTCTCTTGTGTCGACACAACATACTGTCAGGTCGACACACATCTTTTATGTGTCGACACAACTGGACCTAAGCGTTGGTACCAGTTTGGGGTAAATGGACCTGCGGTTCATTTTATCACCTTTCTTTTCGTGTCAATCCATCTTAAATGCACTGAATCCTAGGTCGACCCTACTTTTCAGTTTCCCTACCTTTCAAACTTCCCTCTTCTCCCACAACCTTGGACGACCGATCTTCTGCATCCTCCAGGGTTTTTCATCCTTCATCAAGGCTTCTCCATTCTTCTTTGTCTCCGGAATCCATGGCACCCAAGCAGACTCTCAGGCATTGATCCATGGCCAGGGCGGCTTCAAAATGTGTAGTTATAGAAGAACCACCAGTGGAGAGAAGGAGCAAGTTCCGCCATGATCCTTCCAAGAGGAAATCTGACTCCATCCCTTCTGGTACTCCTTCCAAGCGGGGCAGGTCAACACCTCAGATCAAAGGCAAGTCTCCAATGCCATCCCGATACCCTAAAAGGACGATTCTGAAAGATTCAAGTTCTTTTGATGAGGATGGTTCATCATCACCTGCCGGTACATCTTCCTTAGACACATCTCAGACTTCGGTGGCAACACCCTCCAAATCTATTTTATCTGAAGGGAGAACAATTTTAAAACCTAGGGCTGTTGATCTTTCTGATAAAGATCTTACAGATGCTTTTCCTGAATTTGTGCCTCTATTTGAATTTCAAGGCTGGCTTAAGTTCATTTCTGAGTTCAGAATCTTTTATCCACGGCTAGTTCAAGAGGTTTATTTGAATATTGTGGATACAAAAGAAGGGTTTAGGTCAGAGGTCAAGGGTGTTAAAATCCTTCTTTCTCCAGAATTGGCATCTCAGTTGTTTCAAATACCTGACTCTG
This sequence comes from Colocasia esculenta, assembly GCA_014218235.1. Lineage (NCBI taxonomy): Eukaryota > Viridiplantae > Streptophyta > Magnoliopsida > Alismatales > Araceae > Colocasia > Colocasia esculenta. The sequence continues at coordinate 38,539,916 of CM024758.1, read as the reverse complement.
GTGAGGATTTTTGCACATATCAATTTAATCTTCATGAGGCATATTCACTTCTCACAGGCCTCCCTCATGATAAGAAAAATTCCAAACAAACAAATGTCACAAGTTTCAATACCAACTCTTTCCCTCCACTACTCAGATTGGTGCATCATGTTTTTACCATCATTATCACTCCTCAAGGTGGTGGTAGAAATAGACTTACTGATATCCAGTGTTTCTTTTGTATTGTATGAAGAAGAACATCAAAGTTAACTTGATTAAAATCATGTCTGAAATCATCTCTAAGACAATTAGGAAAGAACTTCACCGATCTCTTCCTTATGCTGCTCATTTAACTACTGTTTTTGAGCATTTTGGTGTATCTTTCCTGAATGAGAGAGTACAAAAGATTCCTCAGAATAACATCTATTGTTTGCACCATGTGAAGAAGTTTATGAAATTCAAAGTTGAAGGAGATCAGGTCACCAGAGGGCCAGTTGTGGAACAACAAGCAGAACACTTAGAAGAAGAGCCTGTTCCAGATGTAGAAATTCCTCAAGGAGATCCAGTGGAACAGCCACACATATGAGCCTAACATTCCTCAAGATGTGCCAGCACAATCTACTCCTCAAGCATCTCCATCCCCTCCTCAACATTTTCTTGTTAGTACTTCCTTTTTCCATCAACATCATACTTCAGCATCCACCTCTTCTAGTGGTTCATCTGTTCCTCCTGAGCTCTACAAATTTCTTCATGTTTAGTTTCATAACATGAATTCTTCTATGAGAAAGATGTCTACAAGTTTTGAGCTCAGAATTCAAAGGCTAGAGAACACTATCAATAGTCAGTTTCTAAAACAACAAGAATTAGCTGAGCATGCCACAAGGAGGTTTAACAGACTAGTTTGTACTTTAGGTGATGCTTCCACTCTACTACAATGTCTTCAATCTCAATTGCAAGCAATATTTTAGGAACCTAATATTTAAAATAAATAAATAAATAGAAATAATGAAAGAAAAGGATTAAATAAAACTCAATAAGCATTAAAAAGTAATGGGCTTGATTTGACTAGCTCACACAAAGGCTATTGGGACAAATTAGGAGTATGGGTTATGGAGCAAGAAGAAATACCCCGAATTCGTAACAAAAATGTATAGAAAATAAGAAAGGGTAAATTAGGTTGAAGATTAATGAAATTAACCATGTATGGTAAGCCAATTCGTGACCAACCTTACTGGGAGCTTGCCTAATGGGATTGGTACTCCAATTGGGTTTAGAATCTCCAAAATATAGAAGGGTTTAACCAGAACTACGCCCCACCTTTCCTAGTTGTGTTAGGACTTCAAATAAACACTAGACATATAAGTATTCATCCTAAGACTAAAGGGGAAGGTTCACCAACGTGTTGGGGTCGTGGGAGGCCAAGCTAAGGCACCAGGAGCAGAGGAGAATGGCTGGAGAACCAAGCTCTTTCTCAACCGTGCCCTGTTGCGACCTGTGCAATTGCCTGGTGTTAGATCTTCACAAAGGTAGGTATTCTCGGGCTAAAGAAGAACTAAACTCATACGATCTTGTAGAGCTACCTATCTAGTTTCATATGCAAGTGATTTACCTAATTTTCATCATGTATCCATCGAGTTATAAGCGTTTTCCCATTAGCATGGAAGTCTATGTTGTTTCTTGTTCATGCTAGTCTGCACGACTCACGAGACCAAATTGATTCGGTCCAAAGGAATAGTTCTTTTCTACTTGATGTCCCCTACAAGTTTCATGTTCACTACTTTGTCCCAAGAGTCATAGATTTTGAGTTATAAGCATTGCATGAAGATCGCTACCTGGTTTCATCGTTATCGGGTTGAACATTGAATCGTGACCGAGCCATACCTCGCGTTTCAATCGACTGGTATCGTGTTGGATATGACCGTCGCATTTACCTGAAAGGCGACCACCCATGTCATTGCGTTTTGGCTAGGGTTTTCCTCGTACCGTGCATCAAACTATGTGTCCGTTGACTGTCAAAAGTCATTTGAAATGCGACCACAAAGGTCGTCGCGTTTTACCGTTGTTTCCCGCTTTTGGGGATCTGTGCTCTTTTGAAAGGATTAGACTTTGCATGAACGCGTCGGCCTTTACCGTCACGATTCTGTAGCATGTCCCATGAACGCGACGGACCTGAATGTCTCGATTCTAAGTCACCAATCGATTCGTTCGCTGTTTAGTTAACCTAAACGCGACTGCAGACGTCGTCGCATTTCTGCCAGAATCGATGTTTGTTAAACGCGACCATCATAACTGTCGCGATTTAACTGTGTTATTCCAGCAACTATTATTCTATTATTTAAATGATTATTTAGGCTTGTTAAGCATGTTTATCCCCTGTAACACTGTGTAACGAACAGTAATCAACTGTGTTAACAAACTTTGATATATTTACATGTTTCTTAAATTTAAAAGCTATTGTGCACTACTATTACATGCTCTCATGATTTCATGCACATGCACACACCAAACGATTATCCTTGCCATGAAACCATGTAGAAAAATACATGAATAAATTATCTGGTAATTTACTTCAATAAATGCACATTATTCAACCATGAGAATAATGACATTGTTTCCATTTTCTCACGTGGATTTGGAATACCGTTATCGCCGCTCCACTATTCTAGAATTCCTCTAGAATGTCGAGTAACTTGTTTTCTCTACACACTACTCTCTTGACAAGTTGGAACCTCTCTATTGGACATTTCATTCTAGTAGACAAGGGACCTTTTGTTAAGACCTCTGTAAGACTCGTACTCTGTGGATTCTCTCATGGAGACCGAGCTGGTTGTACCTTAACGCCTATAACACCCTTAGGGACCAATATGATCCAAACAACTTTATAAGTTCTCTCTTATCTTGAATCACGCCGGACCTCTGGCCTTGTGCATAACATGGCCAATGGAAGGTTATTGACTTCCACCTGACTGCTAACACCAATCGCGCGTGTTGTGCAACTATTACTAACGCCCGTTTAATCGACGTTTATGAGCAATGACCTATAGTTCTCCTCTATACTCTACTCGCTCATCTATTCACACTCTCTCGACTATCTTGTCTATTCTTCTAGTACTCTCATCTATTTCTTGGTATTCTCTATTGGCCATTTGACTAATTGTCTAAAGATAAACAATATAACTAATGCCTGGCAATATAAAAGGGCCCAGTCTGGTCTTGGGAGGTGCGCCCAAAAGTGCTAGTTCCCGCGAGAGTAAATTGACTAGAGTGTTTGGCATTACACTCAAGTGCTATCTATCTTGGCTCTCTGAATGATAATCAAAGTGCTATACTATACTCGTTGTGCTATTGATATACATTGTGCTATTTGTGCTAAGGCCATCATGCTTTGTGCTATATTTGGAAACTTGTTCTATTTCAATCACATGGTATCGTGCTATCTCTTACATTACTTGACTCTCTCGCTCTCTCATATAGTGACTCTGCTTTTAATACATTAATCATATAAAGTTTGCCTGCACCATAAGATATAAATCCTACTGGGCATTGTCGCTCACCCTATGTTATTTGCCATTGTGTTCTCAGGTGGGGCTGAAGAGAATGAGTACACTCACGACGATGGGGAGGACCAGGAGTGATCCACGAGTGCCATGACGTCACTATGTTATCCTAGATGTCTTAGTTAGTCTTTTATTTCATTCTATGTATTAGAGTCAATTGGGTCTTATGTTATGGCTCTGCATTAGAGAATGTAATAGACAATAGTTGATCTATCAATGAAAGTCATTTGATTTCGCATTATTTAATTGTCCAATAGTTTGTTGTCTATTCTACGCTCCATACTTGCTTACTTACAACTGCCTCACGTTCCGATATTCTGCGTCGGGACGTGACAGTTTTGTGGTATCAAAGCCTAGGATATCCTTACTAGGATATTTAAGTCTATGATGTTGTAGGACGGACTGCCATGACACGTGTCTAAGTCAACTATCATACCTATGTGAGATTTGGGTAAAACCCAAGGTTAAGATCTAAAAAAGATTCACACACGCACGAATTAAACTCCATATCAATGTAGTAATGATAAGCTGTTTTTGTAGGAAACTTAAGAAAGCTAAGATGACTGCTGAACGTGCTCAAATGAGGGGCATGCAACAAACAATCCAAGAACTCACCCGTGCGCTTCTGCAAGCTACACAAGGTGGAGGAAATCACGACGGTGCAAGCGAGCTACATCGTAACTTTAGGAGCTTGAACCCGCCTAGGTTCAGCGGTTCCACGGATCCGGACGAGGCCGAGCACTGACTGAAAGAGATGGAAAGAATTTTCCGTGTCATGCAATGTTTAGCTGGGGACAAGCTGCTACTAGCTACATTTCAACTGGAGAAGAACGCCCGCTCTTGGTGGGAGTCAGTGGAAGCAACCAGGGCGAATGGTTAATTCACCTGGAATGAGTTTAAGGAAGCCTTTAATTCCAAGTACTTCTCCGAGTGTGTCGAGGAGAGGAAGACTGCGGAGTTTGCTGCTCTTAAATAGAGGAGCCTATCCGTGGCTTATTATGAAGCACAGTTTTCAAGACTGGCCCACTATGCCGAGCATCTGGTGAATATAGAAAGAATGAAGGCTAAGCGCTTCCTCAATGGCCTTAAGCCTTAGTATATTACTCAAATAGCCCCTCTCGACACACTACGCCAAATTTGATTTTTAGCAGCAATTTTACTACCAGTTAATTTATATTTGATGTTAATTAATAGCCTTTTTTATAAAATAGCTTCTAATTAAACAACTAGATAGTTACAGTTACTATAACATTTAGTTGCAATAATGATTAGCTGTTAATAAACAGCTTTTTTAAATATTGGTACCAACTATTCTAATGGGATGACCATTATCATTTACCAGCATATTTACTAGCTATATTATCTTTAGAGTTACGGATGTTTTGGGGGGAAAGTTAACTTTTGTGGAAACCTACTCCCACGGGATTTAGAAGGAAAAAATCTCATATCGCCGTCGCACACCAAGCCCTGTGCCTCCTCACGTATGCCCAGCCCGTGACCTATCGAGGTGAGATCGCTACCAGGCCAGCCGCCGCTCCCTCGCTGACGACTACAGCCGGGCCTCCTGTAGGCTTCGCAAGTTCACAGCAGCCGGTGCCTTCCTCTCCCGGATGACTGTCGACCAGCCCTGCATGCTTCTCAGCGCCTTCGCCTCTCGCGGATGATTCCTCTCGCGCATGGACAACTTCCGGCGGGCACTGCATGCTTCGCAAGCGCCTTCGCCTCTCGTGAACGATTCCTCTACGCGCGGAGGACTGCCGACCCTGCACGCTTCGCAAGCGCCTTCCTCTCGTGGACGATTCCTCTTGCGAACGACTGCCGGCCTTGCGCGCTTCGCAAGTGCCAACAAGTCTGTCATTCAACCTCCTCGCCGACGGGCTCACACATTCGACGTTGCGGCGATCCTCGCTGCAGCAACCCTCTGCATTAGCGTTGTCTTGCAGTTTCTGGATTGTCAACTGAAGTTTGTCACCGCCATACATCTTCCAGGCCCACTTGCACATATCCGGCATCTGTAGCACCGTCGCTTGTCCCCATCCCCATCGGTGAATCGCCTGCAACATGAGACCTCCTACTGGTGGCGGCTCTAAATATGGAGATAATATATCAAGTTCTAACAACAAACGTGGGGATTGAACTTTTGTCCAAAGTAAACATGTGGGAAGAGGAGGTTACAATCGGCCGACAACATCTACCCGAGTCCAACCAGCTGTGCCAACCATTCCAACTCCATCGATATTTTACTCTAATTCAAATAATTTATTTTTTTATTTTATCAATAGATGGTTAAATTGTCGTGTTGAATTTTATGTAGGTGTAATTAAATTGGACATGCATGAATCCTTCTTTATCCTTTTCAAAAATAAAAAAAGTTAACACAAAGGAGGTTGGAATTTCAAATTAATTAGAACAAGAATGGTTCTGGAACAATTTTTACTCTCTAGTACAATTAATGAAAATAGGAATAAAAATTATATGTAACACATGCATCTTTAGAATCAACTTAACATATATCAGATGCCGTAGGAAATATATATGGTTTGACATTATTGTGTTTTTGGCCTTGAGGAATAACGTAGAAAGACAAAAATTATGTTCAGGTAGAAAGTCATCTTTCAAGAAAAGCAAGGACATCTTTCATGCACCAAGCTTATATGCTCTCCATTTTCGTGGATTAGAATATGTTGCAAATAATATTTTAATCTTATTAAATTCAAGATAGATGTTTCCTTACCTTTATGTCTACCAGTACACTTTTATATTGTTAACTATTATAACAAATGAGCATGAGTTTGAAGTTGTTCTTCAATCTAGTGATATTTATGTTTGTATTGAACTATATGAGTTATTACCTAGAGCAAATTTGAGAAATGCAACAAGAAATATACTAGTTGAAAATGTAGATATTCATGCTAAGAGGTATATATATTGATATAGATAAATATACTTTCTTTCATTCTATCATTATATCATTTTTATTTAATGTATCGTGTCAATTTTTATATTTTTAGGTTTTAATTTATTATTTTAAAAATCTAAGGCAAATAATTAAGAAGCTTACATTAACATTTGATTATTTTCTCACATTGTATAGTCATTTATAATCAATAAGTGTTTGATATATAGGAAGTAGAGAAGAACTAATCAGATGGTGATATACATAAAAGTTGGATTCGTAAACCAAGGTATAATTATTCCCCCATTAAGTTTTGTAACTTTAATATTAAAATACTTTGAACATTTACCACTTTTTTTGCACTTGGTTGAAATAGGGCAAGTGTTGAGTACAAGGTGGGAATTAACAAGTTCTTGGACTATGCATTTCAGAGGACAGCTATTGGAGAGAAATATTATGTCCTTGTAACAGTTGTAACAATTGTCTTCTCATGTTCCGTGAAGATGTTTTTGATCATATTATATGTGAAGGTTTTACTCAAAATTACACTTGGTGGTACTTCCATGGTGAAAGAATGAACAAATCTATGCAAATCAATACTCAAAATCAAGGGCATGACAAATACAATGGAGATCATGAGGCCATGTATGGAATATTAGAAGATGTATGTGCAAATACATCACAAAATGATGACAGAACTCAACATGATAAAACAGAATGCATTCACTTGGAGACAAATAAGTTCTTTACTCTGCTAAAAGATGCTGACAAAGAGTTGTATCCTGGTTGTGACACTTACACTAAACTTTCATTCCAGATTGCATTATTTCATGTCAAGTGTCTTAATGGGTGGAGTGATAAGTCGTTCGATATGCTGCTTAAAATACTAAGGAAAGCACTTCCAGATGGTAAAACACTACCAAGTTCTTATTATGAGATGAGAAAAATAATTAGAGATTTGAGACTTGATTACAAGAAGATTCATGCTTGCCCTAATGATTGTCAGTTATATTGGAAAGAGTCTACTAATGATGATTCATGTCGTATATGTAAAGCTTCAAGATGGAAAAATCCTGAGTCTGCACAAGGAAAAGACCTTAGATCTAAGAAAGGAAAATCTCCTGCAAAAGTTCTTCACCATTTTCCTTTGATCCCAAGACTTCAATGATTGTTCATGTCTTCTAAGACAGCTTCTTTTCTTAGATGGCATGATGAACATCGAATTAAAGTTGGCTTGCTTTGTCATCCTGTAGATTCACCAGCATGGAAAACTTTGATTATCATCATTCTATGTTCTATGCAGATGCTCACAATATTAGACTTGGTTTGGCTAGTGATGGCTTTAATCCATTTAGAACTATGAATACTATGCATAGTACATGGCCCGTGTTATTGATGATCTACAATTTGCCTCCTTGGATGTGTATGAAAGAACCTTCTATCATCATGTCATTAATTATTGAAGGCCCTCATAGTCCTGGAAATGATGTTGATATATATTTGCAACCATTGATAGATGAGTTGAAGGAGCTATGGAATAGTGGTGTAGATACATATGATTCATCAAAAAATGAAATATTTCGAATGCATGTTGTATTGATGTGGACCATCAATGACTTTCTTGGTTATGCAGATTTATCAGGATGGAGCACTAAAGGGATGCTAGCATGTCCTAAATGTCACAAAGACACATGCTCAAGGCAATTGAAGCATGGACGTAAGCAATGTTATTTAGGGCATCGAAGATTTCTCCCACATGATCATAAATTCAGAAAAGAAAAGGCTTCATTTGATGGTAGAGAAGAACATCGAGATGCACCACGTCCTTTATCAGGTGATATTGTGTTGGATGAAACAAAGAATATGAATGTTATATTTGGAAAAAAGTACACAGTTAAAGGATCTACAAAGAAAAGAAAAAAGGATCTTCCCCAATAATCACCATACAATTGGAATAAAAGAAGCATCTTTTTTGACTTACCTTATTGGAAGGATAATCTTATTCGACATAACTTGGATGTCATGCACATTGAAAAAAAAATATATGTGATAATATACTTGGGACATTATTGGATCTTGAAGGTAATGATAAAGACAATATTAAGTCTCAATATGACTTAATGGACATGGGCATAAGGAAGGAACTACACCCGCAGCACCGTGGAACAAGGGTATTCCTTCCTCCTGCATGCTTCAATATGGATGATAAAGAAAAAGAGATATTCTGTAGAGTGTTGAAAGAGATTAAAGTTCCAGATGGTTATGCTTCAAACATTTCTAAACGTGTTAAAGGGAATAAACTATTGAGCTTAAAAATTCATGATGGCCATGTGTTGATGCAGCAACTACTTCCATTAGCTTTGCGGAGATCTTTGCCTAAGAAGGTAACAATTGTATTGAATGAACTATGCAACTTTTACAAGGCAATTTGTTCAAAGACACTTCGTATAAGTGATCTACAATTATTGGAATACCGTATTGCTTTGACTCTTTGCCAAATGGAAAGGATTTTCCCGCCATCATTTTTTTTCAATTATGGTGCATTTATCAATTCATTTGGCTGAAGAGGCAAGACTAGCTGGACCAGTCCAATATCGTTGGATGTACCCTATTGAAAGGTATGTATATTCAAATTGCTTATTTGATTACTAATATTTAGTGAGTTATATTCATTTAATCAAGTTCTCATTTATAGGTACTTGATGACAATAAAATCATATGTACGGAATAAAAGTCATTCAGAGGGTTCAATTGCTCAAGGTTACTTGGCAGAAGAATGCTTAACATTTTGGTCAAGGTGCTTGCATAACATAGAGAGCAAATTAACACGACCAGCAAGGAATTTTGATGAAACAATGGATGTTGAATCAGAGGAGTTCTCTATTTTTTCAAAATCTGGTAGTGGTCTAGGTAGCTTTGATGTGGTTATATTAGATCATACCATATTAGTACAAGCTCATCGATATGTGCCCTTCAATTGTGATGCAATCAACCATTTTATTCAATAAGTAACTTATTAAATGGAAGTTATGATATTATGTATATTTGCGTTATATATTCTAATGAATTCAAATTTGCAAGAATTCATCTCAATGCATTATCAATGCAATATCGTCGGGCCAGGGATATTGAAAGAAAGCATAATGAACAGTTTCATTTATGGTTTAGAGATAATGTAAGTGGATAAGTAACATATTTGTTGTAATATTACCATACAACATTAAAATTAACTAACATTATATGCATTGGAACATTAAAAAATTTTAGGTAAAAGAATTGGCTGTAGGAAGGGATGCACTTCAATATCAACAACTTGGACGCTTGGCGCTTGACCCAAATTGTTTGGCTCGAAGGTACAAAGGATTTATCATCAATGGATTTAGGTTTCATATCAAGAATGTTGAAATGGAAAGAAAAGTGTAGATTAGTGGAGTTATGGTTGAAGCTAAAACATCAAGCTTTTCAAGTGCCAAAATAGAAATCCTATCACAGGATATATATCCTATTAGGGTATACTGAAAGACATAATAGAGTTAGAATATGGACCAAAATTCACGATTGTACAATTTAAATGTGATTGGGTTGATGTTTTGTCTGGGTCCGAAGTGAAGATAGATGAATTTGGTTTAACAATTGTGAATCTTGATAGAATATTAAACAGTCATAGAGTTTCAGATGAGCCATATATCTTGGCATCTCAAGCTGAGTACTATTCAAATGATCCTATTGACAAGGAATGTCATGTTGTTGTAAAAGCTCCACCAAGAGATTTGATTGAAAATAATGATAATCAGACATTTTCAGAAGAAGAGGGTCAAAGGAATTTAGATACTGAGCCACCTTCAGGTGAAGTATTCGAAAATTTCATCCAAACTAAAGGGAATGATGTAACTTGGTTAAGAATAGACATTGATGGGAGATACAACGATTTGTAATATTAGGTAATTACTTTACTTTCTGTTGTATTATTTATTATTTTTTTTAAAATTAATTTCTTGATCCTTCATCTCGTTGATAGTTATAATCTACTGTTGAGAGCTTCTTAAATATTTGATAGAAACACAAAAAAGTAAGATGATATATTATGAGTAAGAACAAGAATGGGATTACATTAGATTTAACATTCATATGTTGGCCAGCTCCATTATTTTTACATATAATGGAACGGCTGTGAAGGGCGGGGGGAGTTTAAGAGGAAAATAAACAAAAAAAAATTAAGTAAGCAGGTGAATGGGGGGGGGGGGGGGGGGGGGGGGGGGGGGGGGGGTTTCAAGAAAAAATATATATGCTTAAGAAACAAGCTACTGCATGTGATTGGGGAAGAGGCGGCTACTGCATGTGAATGCTTAAGAAATGTTGCTTTATGTCTTAAACTTTTTTTCTTCTATCTAACCACGCCAAACCTGCATGTGAGGCCGTTTGAGGGAGAAAAAAATTACCTACGCTGGTAAGGAATGATGATGATGCTCCATCTGATAAGCTGTCCTAAAATGCCTGCCATTTCTTTAATGCCTGTGGCAATGTCATTTCAAGGTCAATCCCATAGTTTTCTTCTGAATCAGGGTCTGCTGGTTTCCATAACTCTGCGAGTGATGACAGAACATTGACAACATGGCCCATATCTGGCTCTGGATAAAGTTCCCTTGCGCAACAATGCCTTGACAACATGGCCCATATCTGGCCTCTCATAAAGTTCCCTTGCGCAACAATGCCCTGCTACCAGTAGATAATTAGACACTCTACCCGTCACTGCAGATAATTGGACATATTTAAATCCAATTTTCAAATCACAGAAACAAATTCTAAACATGTATAAGATATTAATTGAACTATTTCCTAGTGCACAACATTAATCTAAGTAAAACTGGAACAGACAAAGTTCTGCCTGTTGACGGAAGCATGAGTAACCAAACAACAGAAAATAAGTGAATGTTAGAGCATATACATAACCTTCGGCCTTCAGTTTGTCCTAATTCTACTTGGAGTTGGGCATGTTTTTCATAGTTGAGTATATACATAACCTCTGGCCACAAAAAGCTTCATCTGGGCTTCCGGCTTTCTCTAGACTTTGTGCTAGCTACTGCGGCTATTCCGATATTCATTATTCCCTGTTGAAGTTTCTTCAGTTATTCTTCAGTTATGTGTACTTAATAATATGCCCACCTCCAGCCAACAACACTAGGTGATACTTACATTATTTATCTTGCAAATAATTTCATGTATACAATAATTTCATGTATAATAGTGTTAGTTCTATTCTTTTTTCATATATATGTAAACATCACCTAATTGATTTAGTTCTATTCTTTGTGTATATATGTGGGTTGATTTTTTATATGTATTCAAATGATAGGACATACAAGACACTTCTCAACTACAACTCACTTCTAAATCCAGACTGAAAAATTCAACACTCTATCTCAAAAAAATTCAATCTAGTAGGGCATTGTCAGGAACACATACCAGAGAGGATCTTGAATCACTCACACAGCCAACACATGTTGAAGAACATGATGACCATTGAGAAGAGTCTCCAAGTCATGATTTAGATAACAATACAGGTAATGTAATGGTGTTCAATAGATTTATAACTTTTTTTCACATTGTGCATTCACATTGTCATATGATTGTCTAAATATTTACATGTGCACAAAAGAAAACTCGTGAAGTTACTCGATGTCTAGATCTACTAAATATGGATAGAAGAAAACTTTTAACTGTTGATGTGAATGATTTAGGCCAACCAGTTGGACCCAATGCTAGAAAGTTGGCAAGCTACTTGGGTACTATTGCTCGCAATCCACAAAAAGCTCCATTAACATGGGAAGATTGGAGGAAGATGCCAATAGAGTATAAGAATCATATGTGGGATCTTGTGAAGATACTAATCTATAATTATTTAAACCCTTTACAATTTGTATGTTGATCTCTATATTCTTTCAAAACTAATGAACATGAGAAGTTTGAGGTCGATGATGCCTTATATATATGGGCAATGAAAAGCCTTAGAACTAAATGGAAGAACTTCAAATGCAGTCTTAAGAAAAAATATGTTGATGCTATCAATGTTGGTGATGATGATCTAAATATATCTGATCCACGAGTAGATCCAGCACAATGGAAGGACCATGTCAACTTTGGATGACTGAAAAAAGTCAAGTAAGTAATAAACATTTGAAACTCTTTAATATAATAATCTATCTATGTATTCTCTAATATTTCTTCCAAATTTCTAGTAACGAAGTGCCATGAACAAGTTGAATCGTGAAAAGCAAATAGTAGGTCATACTACTGGTTCAAAAAGCTTTGCAATGATACGTGAGGAGATTGTAAGTGTACTATACAACATTGTCATATTTGTAACACACATTATATATTTTGTCTTGATTGATTTTTTTTCATTATCTTTGTTACAGCGTCAAAAAAGAGATGCTGCAAGAAATCCTTCTCGAGCAGAATTGTTTAGTATAACACATACTCGAAAGGATGGTTGTCCAATTAATGAAGAATCAGCTAGAGTTATGGTAAATGATTTATTAACATATAAGGCCTTTCCTTTTATTATTAAATGATGTCTAACTTTTATTAATTTTATTAGGGTATGTTACAAGAAATTTCCTCTCCAGAAGAAAATACATCTCCTAAGACAATGAATGATGACCTTCTATCCCAAGTATTAGGAAAAGATAAGCCAGGACGCATAAGGATGCTTGGACTAGGTCCTACACCTTCTAGTGTATATGGCCCTGTGCCCACTCATGCTCAAGCTCTACAAATGGTTAATCAAGTCAAGACATCATCCGAGACTGTTATATCTAAAATGTTTGAAAAAATAGAGAAAATTAAGGTGGAACACGAAAAAAATGAAGGAATCATATGAGAATCGTCTTAATAATTTGCATGCAGAAATTGGTACACTTAAAGATTTGATGCAGTAAAATAATGAAAATTATCAGGTAAAATTTTTAATTTATACCATCTTGCATGCAATTTGTTTAATGATGTATATAATAAACTTCTTTGCTTTGTTTTTCTTAATCAGGCACATGATGGTAATGCATCGCCTTCCATTCATTCATCTGCTTCAACAAATGAAGTACAACATCATAATGTGAGAATTATGTCTATTTTTATGCATATTACTTGATAGAATTCTCTTTTTTTAATAACATTTAATTTCATCCAACTAATGGATTAGGTCACCATCCAAGGCCCTCGTGAAATTTTTTCAAAAGGACAACACAATTACATAGTGAGGTACATATTTGACATGTCACTATTGTTTTGGAACCATATTTTAAAGATCTTGTTGAATGAATTATATTGTTATCCACAGGTGCAACGAGGATTAAAGAAAAGGGGAAAAAATGATGACAAGTTGAATGTTCAGGTAAATACAACTATAATATTATTGTTTGTTAGTGTATTATGATTGAAAGTTCTTTTTCTCCCTTTTTTTTTGACAGGGAAAAGTGATGGTTTACTTTAAGAGTTTCAAAAAGTCTCTTGTTATTGTGGCTCTTGCTACTATTGAAAGTAAAGATCCTTTAAAGAAGGTTAGAGGTTGTGACTTAGGATGTGAATACTGGGAAGTGGCTATAAATGTTGCTCTTGTTTATAATGAACCTCTCCCAAGGCCATATGGACAATTCAAGACAATTGGAGATGCAATTGGGGCAACTATTGCTTGGCCTTTTACTCTTGTACGTTTGTTCAATTGTACATATTTCAATATTAATAATGTTATCAATTCTATGCTAAATATGCCTTTTCTCTTGCAGGTCACTAAGGCAGAAGAATGATCTACATGAAGGCAGCTTGAAACGAACCATTTTGTCGTCTCTTTTTTCTTTTCTCCTTTGGACATTTTATGATGACCATGTCAGAAACACCTACATTTTGGATGTTCATTGAGACAATGTTTGGAAAACATATTTTACTCTTTTGCATTCGTCATTTCTAAAAATGTGTGATGTCTTGTGAGAATGGATATATATGATGTCTTTTTTGTGGAAATGGAATGGATATGTACGATGTTTTGTGGTAGATTTTTGCCAATGAATCATATATGGTGTGGAAAGATTTATCGAATACACAGAAGAATATACATTTTGATATATTTGTATACAGGTGGTGTTGTATAATCAACTATAGTGATAATTTTTAATGTCACTATTATAAACTTTTAGTAGCAAATATATGTGCTAGTATATGTTATTATTTACACTTTTAGTAGCAATTATATTTGTTGTTAAAATATCTATTAGCAGCCAATTACTCCCTTTCAGTAGCTATTTAAATTGCACATATCTAATCTTCAAAAGCAATATGAAATGTTGTTAATGCGTATAGTGACAAATATGTTCTAATTTTAAAAGAATAAATAATAGTCATTATATTAGCTTCTAATGGTATATAATGGAAGCAAATATATTTGCTACAACAAATAAAAATAATAGCCAAAAGATTAGCTACCAATACTAAACATATTTAGCAGCAATGTTAAATGCTTCTATTGCTAATTATTGCAGCCATTTAAATGGCTATCAAAAGTTTTTGCGACACTTAGACAACAAATAGAGTACAATTGTGCATATTTATAACAGTATTTATAAGTGTCATTAAAGATTCCTTTGAGCAGCCATGATTGTGAATGGCTGCTATTTACTTTTAGCGACGGGACTTATAACAGCCAACTTTTGGATAGCTGTTAAAATATTTAGTAGCCATTATTTTAGCTATAGCAGCATATAAAATTACTACTAAAAGTCACATTTGTTGTAGTGTACATCCAGACATATGGCGAGATGGTTAAGAAAGTGCAACTGTTAGAAGACGCTACAAACTTCACCGACCGCATCAAGGGGAAGTTCATGAAGAAGGAATTGACACCCGGTCTGACTACTGCTATGCCAAATATTGGCAAGAGGTGTCCTTTCAGCCTCACGGAAGGACCCAGTTAGGAAACGAAGACCAAGGTCTTCGTTCCCAACACTCCAGCGAAAAACAATTGCTAGCACTGTGACAAGCCAGGTCACATAGCTGATGAATGCTGGAGGAAAGTCGGCGCATGTCTGCGCTGCTATCCCCGCCGCGATTCACAGTGCTGACAGAAACGCGCCCCTTCTGCCATTTTTGCTGTAAACTGCTGCATACAGGGCATATTGCATCGGTCGGGGGACCTCCTTCCCTCATATCCTAGGCTCCACACACCCTTCCAGTGAAGGCAAGCTCTCCATTAGGCGTTCCGTCCCTTTGGACTAGCGAACCTTCTCCCGGAACGTCGTAAGTCTCCGAACCACGTGGATTCCCTCATGGCGGACCGAGCTGGTTGTACCCCTCCGTTGACCCGAGTTAGACATCCCATTGTGTGGTGAGAGGTGATTCTAGTTGCACCCCGAAGTACTCATCTTTTACCCAAATAGGAACTCACCTGGAGTGATACAATATTTTTCAATCCATTTAAATAATTGTGAAACTCATAAAAACAAGTGCTAAGCATTCTAACTTGTTTGAGCCATCATTGATTAATTAATCTTTGTTCAACTTGTTTGTCTGCTTGCTTTGTTAAAATGGACCAATGCTATCATGCCAATTTTATATACATAGACTATGAGGATAATTCAAGCATCCAATCTTTCCAATCCCATGTCCATCCATTTGACCACTGTGAGGGACAACCTTCCACCTCCTATGGTTATGTGCGCACACTGCGCACCAGCCTATCTAATGTCCCTCCATACCTCACTCCAATCAGAACCCGACAAAAGCCTTCCCCCCACCATGATCCCACAGTCCAAATTGTCCTGCATGCACTCGATCAACTCACCTCTCAACAACTAAATTTGATCCAATCTATAGTTGAAGGTGTGACTTCCTCTTCTTCTTCCTCCCCCTCTCCGTCTCCCAAGCACCCACCTTTGTACATTCCAGTGACTTTGCCACATGCCCTTGTACATTCTCCATCGCTTCGGTCCCCTGGCCATTTGCACTCCCGTGCTCCGGTCCGAACAGACCGCCCCTTGGGAAGGCCCATTAATTCAAGGCCACCGCCATGTACTCCCTCTCATGCCTAGCAGCAGCCTACTCCACTCCAAAGTGCTCTTCTCCAGAAATTGAATAATTTGGAGAATCAAATAAATAAGCTTTCAAATTCCACAGGTGACCCCGTTGCCGCCATGCCGGCTCTCCCTCAAATTTATATACATCCTTCGGAGATGCCAACGTACCGATTGTACAATGGCACGGGTAACCCCTACCTCCATGTCAAGGAGTTTCTCTATGAGTCTTCGCGTTGGCAAGAAGACTCTGTTACCTTGGCATATTTATTTAGAAAATCTCTTGACGGCCCTATGCTCGAATGGTTTTATTCCCTAGAACCAAGTGAGGCAGGAGACTTCTGCCCCCTGCACAAAAAATTCCTTCAGAGGTATAAAGATCGCGTCAGCCCGTATCTGTCTATCACAGATCTAGCATCCGAGAAGATGGGGGCCAACGAGGCCATTGTACAATTTGCTGACCGTTGCAGGTCAATGGCCACGAGAATACAACATGAGCTCTCGGAGTAAGAGCAAGTTAAAATAATCATTTCCAACTCTACTCTGAGATTCATGCACATCTTGTCTATGAACCAAATCGAAATGATGGAAGAGCTCTACGAGTGGGGACGCTACATTCAGGCACATCTAATGGACTCCCTGATCCTAGATCTTTTTGATCAAATTAAACTGAGAAAGAACGGATCAGTGGACGCCATCCACCATCCACCTCACCACCAGACGACATCCACATCATATGCACCTCCACAAACTCCCATTTACCACAACATGACGCCACCCAGGCGTCCACTAATTCATCCTTTTCAGACTCGGCAACCTCCAACTGGGCCCTACGATGCCCCTATTTTAATGAAGAAGCTCCTGTGCCCTACATTGCACCTGCTCCGGCTCCCATAACGATTCCCGTACCCCCACCACAACTGCCCCCACAACAACCTCCACCTCCATCACAGCCTGTTGCTCGGGCTAAAGTTACCAATGCCGAACCCATCCAGGAAACCACTTGGCGCTACGACGATGAACCTTCCGAGGTCATGTTCGTGCGCCATTTACCTACACCTCATATAGCGCCATCCATTATCATCAAACCTTCCATAATTAAGCATCCACCCACCATTACACCTCCCATTACGCCAACACCCTTGGCAGCCGAACCCGAGTAAATCTTCCCCTTCATACCCATTACGCCTCCACAGGCCATACACCCCCCCATTACCCCCACCACATCTACCCCATCCAATGGAGCAGGCACAAGTTTTTAAGGAGCAACAGGCGTCAGCAAAAGAAGGAAGACTCGGGACCGGGCATGCTTTTCAAACTCCAAGATTGTATTCCTCGTATGCCGGTCATTATCAATATACAGGGCACATTTACCGAGTGGGAGTCCTCCCCTCCAATCATGGCCGTCAAGAGGCCTTCTAAGTCAATGCCAATCATACCCGTTGCCAACCGGGTTTATTTTAAAATACTCATAGGGAATCTCTCCCTCCAAGCTCTCATGACCCCTCACACCGTTATTGTGAACCTTCCCACTCTAGTGAAGGGGTCAGCTTCTCAGATTGTGCTCACGCATTCCAAGGCCAAATCCTTGGCATAATTAATTACTCAAGGGGTCGTGCCCCTTCCCATATCAAACGTCTTACAATCTTTGGGCACGGTCCCCTCTTTGTTGCTTCCAACTCTACCGGTGGAACTCCCCACCCTTTCATTCAACTACATTCCAAGGGAGTTGTCACTGTCGCTTGAAACTCCGACGGAAGTCAACCGTCCAATCATTAAGAGCTGCTCAATCCCTTAGAGAAGATCAAGACCATCTTCCCACTGGGCAAAATTTATGAGGAAGTACCTGAGGGTAAGAACGCTGATTCCCAAGCGGAAGCCTAAACACTGGGCAAGGCAAAAGACCAGGGGGTCTCCTCCATGTTTTTCATTTTCTTTCCAATCATCGTTTGTGCTTCTCAGCACCTTCCCGTGGGTTCTCCACATTTTCTCCCCACGGGAGGCATTTTACTTTCATCTTTTTTATAATCCGTCTTCTTATACCGGGCATCGCGCCCCTTTTTGTACTCCTTACTCTTCCTTCCCTGCCCCACTTGGCACACCTCCTTCCCTTGACCCACGTGGCACATCTCCTTCCAGTGCCCCACGTGGCACATCTCCTTCTTGTGCCCCACGCGGCACGTCTCCATCCCGTGCCCCACGTGGCACAACTCCCTCTTGTGCCCCACGCAGCATTTCTCCATCTTGCACCCCACACTGCGCACCCTCCTTTCTGGCCCCCCGCGGCCCGCCTTTTCCTTTCTCTTCTCTGGCCCCGACGGATTCTTTTCTTCTCTCAGGGCACCATGCCCTCCTTCTTCTCCAATCCCATCCGCCCCCACCGGAGTCTCCAAAATTTTCCTCCACTCTTTCCTCGCCGCCTTTAATCGGGTCCTTCGACCCTTCTCGCACAGTTTTCGGGGTTTTATCCCGAACTTGTCATTTTAATTCCAAACAAAAAATGTAAATTCTTGTAGACCCCGAGTCTTGCTCCATCGCAGGGCATTCGTCCCCTTTTACCTTCCGAAAAAATCTTATGTTAAAAACATACTATATTTTAGCAATATCAAAAATCCAAAAAATGAATATTCAGCATTGCCATGCCGTCACAGCATTTCTGTTATAAGAATTCCGCGCCAGGAGTTCAAATTTCCTTCTGGGTCATTAAGATTTTCCCTTAGCATGGGCACTTGCACACACTCCACGGCTCCCTAAGCCGATTGCTCCCGGTAGACACCGTCACCGTCACAGTCACACCTGAAAGGCACAAAAGTCTGTTTCTCCTCTTACTCGGCCCAAATATGGGTAGCAGAAGTAGTCTAGGCAAGGCAACCAACCCAAAGCACCTCCATCATAAGAAGACATCTTCCAAGTGGGCAAAGTCAAATGACCAATAAAAAATTAAGTCAAATGCATGTCAAGAGTGACAAAGTCCCCGCGAAGATGCAAATGGACCCAGTCGTGTGCATGCAAAGTTCAAAATCAAATGAATGATAATAGGGCTTGGCAAAGAGCGGCAAAGTCCCCGCGGAGATCTAAATGGACCCGGTCGTACGCATGTCCTTATAATCAAAAGGTCATCACTTAAAATTCCAAAATAATTCAAAAGTCCCAGTGCTTAATGAGATAAAACCTTCTGACGGTTGTGCCAAGGAAGGAAGTCAAACCCAACCCCTCGATACCCATACAAAGCTTATCTCCAAATTCTCTTCCCTTCTCCCTGCCAGACCTAGTCGACATTTTAGGCATGGCTTTGATAGTGCACTATTAACAAAATGCAATTAGCCCGTGGGCGCCACATTAAAACGTACGCCCTACTCTGGGCATTCTTTAATGAAACGGGAGGCAACAAAAGACCCCTCGCTAGTCAATTTTTTATAACCCTAATGTCGCCATGGCATGGCAATGTTTCCAAATCCTAAAAAAAATAAAAAAATACTTCCAAAACTAACAAAAATCACATATTTCAAAAATCCTAAAAAATCCAAATATTTCCAAAATCACAAAAAAAATCCAAATATTTTCAAAATCCAATAAAAATCCAAATATTTCCAAAACTCCACAAAAATAAAATATTTCTCAAAATCCACAAAAATTCAAATATTTCAAAAAAAAATCCAACAAATTTCATGATTGTTTTGCACCATGGCAAGCACATTGCCTCCTGTCTGCGTCAGATCGACGTAAATCTTCCCCTTCATAGGTTCCTCCCATCCTTAACTCCAATCTCCTTAGCCAGAGATCACTTATCCTCATGGATAAAAACAAACAAACCAAATGAGCTGTTTATTTAATGCTTTATTAATGCTCCAAGACATGCTTTGAATGAATGCTATTTTTCCATGACATTTGTTTTTCTTAGCTAATGAGTTTTGAGCGCAGGATTCGAGTTATCTCATCTGGAGCTACATCAGGCCGCTGCTGCCTTCACCATCAACTATCTGCATCTACTATATGTTATACCCTTAGAGCATACCAAGGACCTTGTGGCTCTGAGGAATCTGGGATTTGAGTTCCCCTCTATAAAAAACAATGATTGTCCTAGAGGATCCTTAGCTGCATGGATAGGCCGTTACGTGCATATGAGGACGACGGACCCATGCATACCCCCTGGTTCTGACTCACCAGCGTAACAATATTATCCTTGGTTATTTTCTACTCCTCTTTTAATCTTATTTTTCTTTTAGCCCAGCATACATGCATCTTGAAATCACAGTTGAAAACCTCTTCCAAGCCAATTTGAGGGCCATCTGTGCCTCAAATTCAAAAGCAACCGTGAAATATTCCATTTCGGGTCGAATACCCAACTCCCTTTGTTGTTGCCTCCGGGCCGATTTCCTTAAGAATCCTTTATTTGGACTTATCCATTTTATTTTTTACCTTTACTCTTAGAGATCCACCTACGGCAATGGCAGACACCCCCAATAGTGAAACCTAACGGATTGTGTCCTTAAGTACTTCCCCGACGCTGGAAGTTGGTCTCTCCTTTCTCTCCCAAGATCCGCCTGCGGCAGTGGCAGACGCCTCCAATGGTGAAACCTAACGGATTGTGTCTCTAGGTACTTCCCCGACGCTGGAAGTTGATCTTTTCTTTCCTTTTGTGCCTGCACATCTTTCCTTTCTTATGCCTTTTCTTTGTCCAAGCATTTGTTTCTTTAGGTCTTCTTCTCCAGTGGTGACTTCCTAAGTTGTTGGGAAAAGACTCTTATCAGGTGGCAGTCACCCAATTGCTCTGCAGGTCTATTTTTCACCTTGGCGTCTACTTTTCTGTTCGCTCCCGCTACACTCCACTTCGCTATGCTACATTTCTTTCCACTTCACCTCACTCCATTGCGGTCCACTTCGTGTTCCTTCGCTCACTCCTCTGCAAAGTAGACACCAAGACGTGGCAACTATAGACACGCGAATTCGGCTCCACCGCGAGCAAATTTCAAATTGCGTCATAATGCCACAGATGACCCTCTTTTTGCCTTACAAGAGTAGTTTTCCCAATCATTCTTGATCACCCCATTCTACCCCGGTGTTTCCCCTCCATTTCCATGGTCCCTCGGGGATTATAAGCATCAAATTCATGTCGCGACGGGTCTGGGGGACGCATTCTTAAAGGTGTCCAAGATACTGGACGCAATTCAGGACTTTAACGCGATGGCTATAACAGGCACAATTTTATCGCGACGGCCTCCGGGGATGCAACCTTAATACGACGGCTATACGAGACGCGACTCTCATTAATGCGTCTGGCATGGCCGTCGCTATTTAAGTCAAAAAGGCTATGCCCCGGAAGTCGTTGCACTTGAGAGCCTACGCCGGGAAATCATGAGAAAATCCTGCATCGCGTCTAGTCAGAACGACACGATTTAGAAGGTCAAATCTTAAAAGCTTCCAGCCGACCAGCGCATTCATAAGCCGATTGCCTCGGAAATTTCCCCAAAGGTAATCGCGTCGGCCATGGCCGCCGTGTTTCAAGTCACGGCAGCACTGGCGGACGCGATTCCCCTCCTTATCGCAGTGCCCTGGCAGGACGCGATTCAGAGACATGACGGCCATCATGCACATGTCCCATCAAAATTGACCTTCTATAACGTTGCCTGCCACCCAAACGCGATTCAATCCATGTTGTAGCGCCCTAGCCCGACGTGATTCATGACGCGGCCTGCCACCCAGACGCAATTCAGTTTCTTGTCGCGGCGGCTGTACCTGACGCAATTCAAGAATTTGTTGCCTATAAATTGACCCCCGAGGGTCATTTGTAAGGTGGGATTCTGCAAAGCGGCGAAGCCCTATCGGATTCTCATCTCAACCTCCGACCCTAGGAGCATCATCCACGTCAATCCGTCCTTCTTCCCCAGAGTCCGGCACCGTCATCTCCTTCCATTCCACGCATGAGGCCGGAGAGTCTTCCTCCACGTCCTCCATCAATTCCGGCAATGGCCCGTCACACCGCACCAACATTGGGGGAAGCACCCCCCCTTCCCCTTTCTTCCCTTTTCATTTATCTCCTCCGGTCCCCCACGTGGCCCATTTTACTTCTTTTACACACACACATGCATGCGTACACACACATACCTATATTTTTAGGGGTTTAAAGACCACCATCCGGTGAGCCCTCCCCATTTTTATTCATTTCATTTATTCGTTCGAGATTCGATACTACATGTCTTATTTGGCTAATCCCCTGATTTTCTTTGTCTTTCTTGCTAGGGTAATCAAGCGAGAAAAACGCCCTCTACCATGGCCGACCGTGATCGTAGAGGAAGAGAGGACCCACATCATCCCCCGCGCATCTCCACGCTCCAAAAGGTACGCTCGCGATCATCACTTCCTTCCCCTGCACCCCTTCGCCGTGCATCTCCCTTCGGCACCCTTGCGTGCTTGGCGATCACGTTCCTTTTTCTTTATTTTACACTTTTAACACTCCATATCCACACACCACACATTTCACACAAATTTCTCTATCCTTATTTTTATTTTTATCACCACCCTCTTTGTGGACTGTTCTTCGTCCCCCTTGAAAAAGGAACGAAAAACACATCTACACATTTGCGGTGTGAGTTTTTCTCCAGAGCTTGTTGGTACTGTATAGTGGAGCGGTAGCTGGACCTTTCGTCCTTGGCTACGAGGCTGAGAGGTAGACCTGTGTTGCTTGTCCGGGTCTGTAGCTGGTGTGGTGAACCAGTCTTCGTGACTCGTGTTTGGCGTTACCCTTCTTTAGCTCGTACTTCTGAGCGTGGTTTGCTGTTTATTTATTTAAAGTTGAGTTGTTGTTATTAGCTTAATTTTATTTAAGCAATGTGATTATTATTCCATGCTCAGTTAGACTTGTTAGCTATAAATAACTGTGTTCTACTCCTACTTCTCTTGTGTTTTGTGATTTGCGGCTTTAAGGGAATTTCCATACTGAGCTAGTGACTCGTGAGGCTCACTCCTTATTGCTTTCAAGTGAGGGAGAGCAGGAGGTTTCACGCCCGTCTTCTAGTCTGGAGTCGCATCGTAGCAGTGTTGGTTTCACGCCTCCAGCAATGCAATTTACTTTTCTGTTGTGCCTAGGGGTATGCCCTAGGCCTGTGTACTTGAGTTTGACTTTTGTTGAAATTTGGCTATGTAAATCCATTGTAAATATGTATGAGATGTTGAATCTTATATATATATATCAGTGTGTTTCTTTGTGTTTTCACGGACTTGTGTGTGATATCCCTGGCGAGGCTTCGGCTTGTTCGCAGGAGGCGGAGTCGGATCAACCACGTTATTAGGTTAACGGGTTTGAACGACGTGGTCCGCCACAGTTTTTAATTGAGTAGATTCTTTATTTCAAAGTCATTTTTAAATTGCTTAAGTTTTCGCTGCAAATCTATTCAACCCCCCCCCCCCCCCCCCTCCCCTTCTAGATTTGTCATCACTAAATATCCGATCCTAACAATTAGAATCAGAGCAGGTTTATATCTGATTCTGATTTGATTTTGATTGATCTTTGAGAACATCATTTGATCTGTTTGAACTGATTGATTGCTTTTTGATCTGACTCAATATTCTGTTGATTGGTCTAATCATCTTAAACATACTCAGAAATATGGCTAAGTTCCTAAGTATCATAAATAGACCAATGATTATTGGGATTGATGACAATGATGATAAAATGCAGGATTCTTCTATGAAGAAAAGCAAGATTGGAAATAAAACCAAGGACAAATGCTTCATGGATCACATTTGTCAGAAAAGTCAAGAAAGTCTAAAAAATCTGGTAAATTTGGTTCAGACCCATTTGATAGATCAATGTTTAATACTGATTTAGAGAATGATATATCTTTTGATGAACTGATAGAATGCTATGAGCGTATGTGCAAACAATTTAAAAAGGTTAAATATGAAAACAAGAAGTTGAAGGATCAGCTGGAGATAAATGAGATGAAGATTGATAACCATCAAGCCTTTTATGAAGAAAATGAAAAACTCAAAATAAAGAATGAAGAACTGAAGAATGAAGTCAGAAACTGTTGAAACAAGTTGTCCAAATTGAAAGAAAATCATGATCAGGTGGAATCTAAAAATCTTGATTTGAAAAATGAAAATGAAAAATTGATTGATCATAATGAGAATCTCAAATTTGATAATGATGAATTGAACAAACAAATTTCCAACATGGCTCATGATCATCAGATAAAAGAAAAATGTAAACAATTGGTTGAGGAAAATACTCATCTGAAAAAAAAGATTGAATGCTTGTATCATGACAGACTATTAAATGTTGAATGCAATAATTCTAAGGAGAAAATTGCTGACTTGGAAAATCAAATTGTTCAAATTGAAATTGAAAAGAACAAAATAAAAAATGGTTTGGATGTCATGACAAACCATCTAACACCCGGAAATTAAGCAATTTAAAAATTCAGAAATATAGAGGGATAAATTAAATAAATGTATTGGAGAGACTTCCAATACCATGTGTTAATGACCTATTATCAAGATTGGGCCAATAGAGCATATTTGGCCCAAGGATATGAATAAACTAGGACAAGAAATTGCCCAGAAATTCGTGTATGTAATTATGCAGTAATTTGTGAGGGTAATTTAGGGTTAAAATATGGATGAGTAGTCATGTAAGGTAAGTCAAAACCGAACTCAATCCCAATTGGTGGTTTCCTAAACCTTTGCTACCTCTTTGGGTAAGGGAATCCCAGATTTCCTGGAAACTAGGAAACAGAGCTCGTAGCCCTTTCTTAGTATCATTAGGACTCTTAACAACATCCTAAAACTATAAGAACTCGTCCTCAAACTCTTGGGGAAGGTTTAACAATGAATTTGGGGTCGTTTGGAGGCAGGCTAGAACTTCTGAGGAGCAGGAGAAAGGCTGGGAACCCAGAGCTTCATCCCCTGCATCTTCTGTTGCATCCATAACATCAACGGGTTTTAGATCTTCGTAAAGGTAGGTGTTCTCAGGCCAAGATTAAAGAAAACCTATACCATCATGTAGAGCATCGAGTCTATGTTCATTTGCACTTGATTTGCCCAATTTTTATGGAGTATTCATCGTGTATTGGTGATTTTCCCGAAGTCTTGCACAGTTAGGGCTTTTCCCGTTCGTCTTATTGTGCACACGATTCAAGACCGAATTTGACTAAACTTTCTTTATGAAAGTTCTTCTATTTGAAGTCACTATCATCTTCTATGTTGGACGTCTTGTCCAAAGGTATTTCGTTAGAGAGTTAGGAGCATGATAAGAGAGTCTCTGCTTGATACTGTGATTTCGGGTTTCACTTAATTTTTGTTCTTTACATGTTTTCTCAGGATTCGAGACCGAATTTGATCAAACCATCAACATCGAAATTCTTCTACTAGTTGTCCTCTTCATCTTTTATGTTGAACGTTTTGTCCAAATGTCAATATTAGAGAGTTATAAGAGTTGGAAGTGAATCGCTGCATGGCATGTGTTTTTCGGGTTCCACATGACTCATGAGTTTTGTTCTGGAAGGGCTCTAGTGTCGACACTACTTGAACTAGTATCGACACACTGTCCCAAATCAGCCCAGAAGGTGTTATGGGAAGGCCTCTAGTGTCGACACTACTTGAACTAGTGTCGACACACTGTCCCAGCTTGGCCAGAAGGTGTTCTGGGAGCTGTCTCTAGTGTCGACACTACCTGGACTAGTGTCGACACTACTTGACTGTTTTGCCTTGCATTTGAAGCACTGTGTCGACACTACCTGGACTAGTGTCGACACTACTTGACCTTTTTGCCTTGTATTTGATGCACTGTGTCGACACTACCTGAACTAGTGTCGACACTACTTGACCAGTTTTGCATGATTTTGTCTTGTGTTTGGAGCATGGTGTCGACACCACTTGATCTAGTGTCGACACTACCTTACGAGAAATTTGCATGATTTAGGTCTGATCATTTCATGATATCTACAAGCATGTGCATGATGTTATATAGCATGCATGGACTTAAAATAAATCAAACCATTAAAGGAAATGGTAATGATATGAATATGATTCTAATGTGTAATTTTGATTGTCCTTATGTTTATTGGATTATCTTGTGATCTTGCTCATTGTCAATTGATAAGATAAGAGTGTGATATGAATGTGGGGATAAATACATTTTAGTATGGACATGTTAGTGGTGTTAATGTTATGATTTGCATATGAGTCTCATGGTTACATGTTTTCCGATGTTCAATTAATTACTTGTCATATGCATACATGTTAGGAAAGCACTTGCTCTACATACGATCTGTCTTTAGAAACATCCTCTTGTCAAGACATTAATGAACTACGAAACATAAGATGCGTCGTTATCTTGCCTTGTTCTTTTGAGTTGTTTGTCATTCCTTGACTCTATGAATGATCATGTTCTTTTTACTATGAGCTTGTCATTGAAACTCTGTGGCCATAATATGAATATGCTTGTTCGGCACAACGTGGGACTCTGGTCTAAAACTTGATCCAATGCCTGTGCAATAGGGGCCCTGTCCGGTCCTGGGGAGGAGTGCCCCAACGTACTTGTTAACCGCGGGAGTATGGACTCTTGGTGCTTGGCATAGCACAACTGACATGCAAGATTGTGAAAATGTGCCTCCTGTTTGACTTGATAAGTTTGACTTGACATGATATGATACGTTTGTTCTTGTGAACACATGAGCTCTACTTGAATATGGCCAATCTCTTTCGACATGATTTTATTCTTGAATTATCCGTCCATTGTATATGGGACTCGACAATTGATCTGATATGATATCCGTTCTACTATGCTGTTCAACTTGTTAGAAAAGCATGCATTGTCAGCATATTCATATGCATATCTGCCTATTTAAAATGTTAATCATGTATATTAGTGCCCGCACGTTATTGAGATGTAAATTCTACTGAGCTAGTTCGCTCACCCCTATCATCTTGCCCTTTTTCAGGTAGTGATGAAGAACCAGTGGAGTCAGATGGGACTGGGCAAGAGTGACGAGCACCCGTCCTAGAATAGATGACAGTTTAGAAATAGAAATTTGAGTAGTCTATGTAATAGTGAAACTTTTCTGGATGTTTATTTGAATGATGGACCCTTTGGTTGATTCTTCGTATGTGAGGTTGTATCTAGTTGAATGGAATGAAATAAAGTATACTTTTGGTGACCATATTATAGTCTTGAATGTGTTATTATATTCGATTGTGACTCTGCACTATTTAACTGTGATATGTCGGTTTGTATCGTTCACGTCCCCCGGTATTTATCCGCTGCTAAATATCGGGGCGTGACAGTTGGTATCAGAGCCTGAACTTTAGGGTCCAAGGGATTAGGAACATAGAATGAAACTAGATTACACGAGTGAAAACCTGTCGTACCTAATGTGAGCTTGGGTAGAGCCATGGGAATAGAAGTCCCATGTGATAAATTTAGATGACTAACTCACATTATTATATTGAAGGTGATTATTACCTCAATGGCCGCGGAACGTGCCCAGGCTAGGGACATGCAACGAACCATACAGAACTTGACTCAGGCTATCTTACAAGCCACCCAGGGTGGAGGTAATCGCGGAGCCGGTGAGCTCCACCGGAATTTCCGGAACATGGATCCGCCTAGGTTTGAAGGGAGTACTAACCCAGATGTTGCTGAACACTAGGTTAAAGAGATTGAAAGGATATTCAGGGTTATGCAATGCACAGACCAGAACAAGGTACTCCTGGCAACTTTCCAGTTGGAAAAGGATGTCAGGGCATGGTGGGAATCGGTAGAAGCAACCCTAAATGGACAACAACTGACATGGGCTCAGTTCATTGAGCGTTTCAACGCCAAGTACTTTTCTGAGAGGGTCCAAGAACGGAAAGCATCCGAATTTACGGCTTTGAAGCAGAGAGGACTCAATGTGGCTGAGTATGAGGCTCAATTCTCTCGGCTGTCCCGATACGCTGTTCACTTGATTGGGACAGAAAGGATGAAGGCAAAACGCTTTCTGAATGGCTTGAGGCCCCAGTTCATCACCCAACTGGCGCCAATGGACATTCAAACTTATGCTGAAATGGTTAAGAAGGCTCAACTATTGGAAGATGCCATGGAGACTGCCGAAAGGATTAAGGGAAAATCCGTGAAATGAGAACAAGTGTCTTCTGCTGGGAGGTATCATCCGACTATTGGGAAGAAAAGGCCCAGTGGCGGGGTAAATGAACCAGCGGATAAAAGCCGAAGGAGTTAGGTAAGCAGGTAATGGTGACAACGGGAGAAAGGTGTAAACATTGTGACAGAGCTGGTCATCGGACTGAAGAATGCTGGAGAGCGCAAGGGAGATGCCTACGCTGTGGGAGTCGTGACCATAGGATCTCGGACTTCCCACTGTTGAAAGAACAAGCCCCTCAGGACAAACGTCAGAATGGACAGAAGAGGCAAGGCCGACTGCAAGCTGTCCAGGAACCAGAAACTACTGAAGAAGGAGGTATCGTGGAAGGTACACTTACTATTCTTTCCCGACCCGCATATGTTCTCTTTGATACGGGAGCTACGCACTCCTTCATATCTCAAACATTTATTGATACCCTACCTGTGAAACCCGTCCCAATGAAATCCGGAATAGTTGTGTCAACCCCGATTGGTCCGGGTACCAATCTTACAAACCATATACCATCCAGTGAGGTGTTGATTGAAACCCAAAACCTACCAGCAAATTTAATATGTATGGACATGGCGGGGTATGATGTGATACTGGGAGCAGACTGGATGTCTGAACATGGGGCTAGTATAAATTGCAGGAGAAGTCGGGTAACTTTTAGCCAGTACCCAAAATAGTGTTCACAGGGGATAGAAACCGCAGGAGATTGTCACTTATCTCTGCACTACAAGCCAAAAGGATGATGAGGAAAGGTTGTATGGCCTTTCTTGCTGCTGTAGTCATTGCAAAGAAGGAAGTCAAAGTAGAGGACATCCATGTCGTCAGCGAATACGCTGATGTTTTTCCCGAAGACTTGCCAGGAATTCCTCCGGAGCGAGAGGTCGATTTTACCATCGAATTGGTCCCTGGTGCAGCACCGGTATCTAGGGCACCATATAGAATGTCCCCCGCAGAACTGAAAGAATTAAAAGAGCAACTGATGGAACTGTTAGAGAAGGGTTTCATCCGACCAAGCACATCGCCATGGGGTGCACCTGTCCTCTTCGTCAAGAAGAAAGATGGGTCGATGAGGCTATGCATAGATTACAGACAACTGAATCAGTTAACCATCAAGAACAAATACCCTCTGCCGAGAATTGATGAGTTGTTTGATCAATTATCTGGAGCTAGATACTTCTCTAAAATAGATCTCCGATCCGGTTATCATCAATTGAGGATCAAAGGAGAAGACATTCACAAGACTGCCTTCCGAAGCAGGTATGGGCATTATGAATTTATTGTTATGCCTTTTGGACTAACAAATGCCCCTGCAGTTTTCATGCAGCTGATGAATAGCATTTATCGCCCATATCTTGATAAGTTTGTGGTGGTATTCATCGATGATATATTGATCTATTCCAAGACAAAGGAAGAGCATGAGGAGCATTTGAGGATTTCATTGCAGATTTTGAGGGAGAACAAACTATATGCCAAGTTAAGTAAATGTGAATTCTGGCTTGAGGAGGTATCCTTTCTAGGACATGTGGTAACCAAGGATGGTATCGCTGTTGATCCATCAAAGGTTGAGGCTGTTCTGAAATGGGAAAGACCGACAAGCGTCACTGAGATCAGGAGCTTCCTAGGTCTAGCAGGATATTACCGAAGGTTTATAAAAGATTTCTCAAAGATTGCAGTGCCATTAACCAAGCTGACCCGGAAGGAAAATCCGTTTGTGTGGACTGATGATTGTGAGGGAAGCTTTAACAACTTGAAGAAGTGTCTGACCACTACTCCTGTCCTCGCCTTACCCACTGAAGAGGGAGGATTTGAAATTTATTCAGATGCTTCTAGAACAGGTCTGGGATGCGTCTTAATGCAACAAGTGAAAGTTATAGCTTATGCCTCAAGACAGTTGAAGATCCACGAAGTGAACTACCCGGTTCATGACCTGGAGTTAGCAGCTATAGTATTCGCCTTGAAGATTTGGAGGCATTATATCTATGGTGAGCAATTTAAAGTCTTTTCTGACCACAAGAGTTTGAAATACTTGTTCTCACAGAAGGAGCTTAACATGAGACAAAGAAGGTGGTTAGAGTACCTTAAGGACTTTGACTTTTCCATTCAATATCACCCTGGGAAAGCCAATGTAGTGGCTGACGCTCTAAGTAGACAACCAGGAGCTATGCTAGCTAGTATGATGTTGGGAGAATGGAAGTTACTGGAGCAATTTGCAAGCTTGAATTTAGACATGGAAAAGAAGGAGAAACAAGTAATGATTTCCAATCTCCAGATACAATCCGGTCTACTGACCGAAATCAAGGAGAAACAGGGAGAAGATCCATTCTTAGTTCAGATCAGGGAGAAGCTAGAACAAAGACCTGACTTTACTCTATCAGCAGAGGAAGATTATTATTCCGAGGTAGAACATGTGTCCCTGATCATGAAGAACTCAAGAAGAGGTTACTGAATGAAGCTCACCAGTCCAAATATACGATTCATCCAGGATCAACAAAGATGTACCAAGATTTAAAAAGGTCGTACTGGTGGCCAAACATGAAGAGGGATGTGGCCGATCATGTGGCATACTGTTTAACATGCATGAAAGTCAAAGCCGAGCATTTTCGTACAGCTGGTGGACTGCTACCACTAGAAATCCCAGAGTGGAAGTGGGATAGTATCGGTATGGACTTTATCATGGGATTGCCCAAGACTAGAGGTGGTATGGATGCAATTTGGGTAATAGTTGATCGATTGACTAAGTCGGCTCACTTCTTGCCGATCAAGAGTACATGGTCAGTGGATGTGTTGGCCGCTCTATATGTTAAGGAAGTAGTTAGACTGCATGGGGTTCCATCTAGCATAATATCAGATCGGGACCCTAGATTTACTTCACACTTCTGGAAGGGTTTACAAGCAGCAATGGGTACTAAACTAAACTTTAGTACTGCCTTCCATCCTCAGACTGATGGACAAACTGAAAGGACCAATCAAATTGTGGAGGATATGCTTCGTGCTCTGGTGCTGGATTTCAAAGGTCGATGGGATGATCAGTTGTACTGATGGAGTTTGCTTATAACAACAGCTATCAGGCTAGTATCAAAATGGCTCCATTTGAAGCCTTATATGGCAGGAGTTGCAGATCACCCCTTTGTTGGGAAGAGGTTGGGGAGAACCAATGGGTTGGACCCGACTTGATTGAGGCAACTGTCCGGAAGGTTCAGATTGTCAGGGAACGTCTGAAGATAGCACAATCCAGACAGAAGAGTTATGCAGACAAGAGAAGGAGAGAGCTGGAATTTCAGGTTGGCGAACATGTTTTCTTGAAGGTCTCACCTTCAAGGGGAATACAAAGATTTGGGATCAAAGGAAAACTAAGTCCCAGATTCATAGGGCCATTTGAAATTCTGGAAAGAATTGGTCAGGTGGCGTATAGACTTGCACTACCTCCGCAACTGGCAAACGTGCATAATGTGTTCCACATATCCATGCTGCGGAAGTACTTATTCAATGCCGACCATGTAATTGACCACGAGGACTTGGAGATTCGGGAGGACCTGACTTATGAAGAGAAGCCGATCAAACTGTTGGATCGGAAGATTCAACGACTCAGGAATCGTACCATACCTATGGTGAAGGTCCAATGGAGTCGAGACGGAGTTACTAATGCTACCTGGGAAACAGAGGAAAGAATGAAGAAAAACCACCCGGAACTATTCTCAGGTACGAACTACACCATTATGCGTAAATTTGGGGACCAAATTTCTTAAGTGGGGGAGGATGTAACACCCCGGAAATTTAGCAATTTAAAATTTCAGAAATATAGAGGGATAAATTAAATAAACGTATTGGAGAGACTTCCAATACCATGTGTTAATGACCTATTAACAAGATTGGGCCAATAGAGCATATTTGGCCCAAGGATATGAATAAACTAGGACAGGAAATTGCCCAGAAATTCGTGTATGTAATTATGCAGTAATTAGTGAGGGTAATTTAGGGTTAAAATATGGATGAGTAGTCATGTAAGGTAAGCCAAAACCGAACTCAATCCCAATTGGTGGTTTCCTAAACCTTTGCTACCTCTTTTGGGTAAGGGAATCCCAGATTTCCTGGAAACTAGGAAACAGAGCTCGTAGCCCTTTCCTAGTATCGTTAGGACTCTTAACAACATCCTAAAACTATAAGAACTCGTCCTCAAACTCTTGGGGAAGGTTTAACAACGAGTTGGAGTCGTTTGGAGGCAGGCTAGAACTTCTGAGGAGCAGGAGAAAGGCTGGGAACCCGGAGCTTCATCCCCTGCATCTTCTGTTGCATCCAGAACATCAACGGGTTTTAGATCTTCGTAAAGGTAGGTGTTCTCGGGCCAAGATTAAAGAAAACCTATACCATCATGTAGAGCATCGAGTCTATGTTCATTTGCACTTGATTTGCCCAATTTTCATGGAGTATTCATGTGTATTGGTGATTTTCCCGAAGTCTTGCACAGTTAGGGCTTTTCCCGTTCGTCTTATTGTGCACACGATTCAAGACCGAATTGACTAAACTTCTTCATGAAAGTTCTTTATTTGAAGTCACGATCATCTTCTATGTTGGACGTTTTGTCCAAAGGTTTTCGTTAGAGAGTTAGGAGCATGATAAGAGAGTCTCTGCTTGATACTGTGATTTCGGGTTTCACTTGATTTTTGTTCTTCACATGTTTTCTCAGGATTTGAGACCGAATTTGATCAAACCCTCAACATCAAAATTCTTCTACTAGTTGTCCTCTTCATCTTTCATGTTGAACGTTTTGTCCAAATGTCAATCGTTAGAGAGTTATAAGAGTTGGAAGTGAATCGCTGCATGGCATGTGTTTTCGGGTTCCACATGACTCATGAGTTTTGTTCTGGAAGGGCTCTAGTGTCGACACTACTTGAACTAGTGTCGACACACTGTCCCAAATCAGCCCAGAAGGTGTTCTGGGAAGGCCTCTAGTGTCGACACTACTTGAACTAGTGTCGACACACTGTCCCAGCTTGGCCAGAAGGTGTTCTGGGAGCTGTCTCTAGTGTCGACACTACCTGGACTAGTGTCGACACTACTTGACTGTTTTGCCTTGCATTTGAAGCACTGTGTCGACACTACCTGGACTAGTGTCGACACTACTTGACCTTTTTGCCTTGTATTTGATGCATGTGTCGACACTACCTGAACTAGTGTCGACACTACTTGACCAGTTTTGCATGATTTTGTCTTGTGTTTGGAGCATGGTGTCGACACCACTTGATCTAGTGTCGACACTACCTTACAGAAATTTGCATGATTTAGGTCTGATCATTTCATGATATCTACAAGCATGTGCATGATGTTATATAGTATGCATGGACTTAAAATAAATCAAACCATTAAAGGAAATGGTAATGATATGAATATGATTCTAATGTGTAATTTTGATTGTCCTTATGTTCATTGGATTATCTTGTGATCTTGCTTATTGTCAATTGATAAGATAAGAATATGATATGAATGTGGGGATAATACATGTTAGTATGGACATGTTAGTGGTGTTAATGTTATGATTTGCATATGAGTTTCATGGTTACATGTTTTCCGGTGTTCAATTAATTATTTGTCATATGCATACATGTTAGGAAAGCACATGTTCTACATATGATCTGTCTTTAGAAACATCCTCATGTCAAGACATTAATGAACTATGAAACATAAGATACGTCGTTATCCTGCCTTGTTCTTTTGAGCTGTTTGTCATTCCTTGACTCTATGAATGATCATGTTCTTTTTACTATGAGCTTGTCATTGAAACTCTGTGGCCATAATATGAATATGTTTGTTCGGCACAACGTGGGACTCCGGTCCAAAACTTGATCCAATGCCTGTGCAATAGGGGCCCTGTCCGGTCCTGGGGAGGAGCGCCCCAACGTACTTGTTAACCGCGGGAGTATGGACTCTTGGTGCTTGGCATAGCACAACTGACATGCAAGATTGTGAAAATGTGCCTCCTGTTTGACTTGATAAGTTTGACTTGACATGATATGATACGTTTGTTCTTGTGAACACATGAGCTCTGCTTGAATATGGCCAATCTCTTTCGACATGATTTTATTCTTGAATATCCGTCCATTGTATATGGAACTCGACAATTGATCTGATATGATATCCGTTCTACTATGCTATTCAACTTGTTAGAAAAGCATGCATTGTCGCATATTCATATGCATATCTGCCTATTTAAAATGTTAATCATGTATATTAGTGCCCGCACGTTATTGAGATGTAAATCCTACTGAGCTAGTTCGCTCACCCCTATCATCCTGCCCTTTTTCAGGTAGTGATGAAGAACCAGTGGAGTCAGATGGGACTGGGCAAGAGTGACGAGCACCCGTCCTAGAAATAGATGACAGTTTAGAAATAGAAATTTGAGTAGTCTATGTAATAGTGAAACTTTTCTGGAAGTTTTATTTGAATGATGGACCCTTTGGTTGATTCTTCTTATGTGAGGTTGTATCTAGTTGAATGGAATGAAATAAAGTATACTTTTGGTGACCATATTATAGTCTTGAATGTGTTATTATATTCGATTGTGACTCTGCACTATTCAACTGTGATACGCCGATTTGTATCGTTCACGTCCCCCGGTATTTATCCCGCTGCTAAATATTGGGGCGTGACAAACCAACTTCAAACTTCATAAAGAAAAAAAATGATACATTGAAATCTGAAAAAGATAAGTTGACAAATAAACTTGAAGTGGTTGTTAAACAAAATCAAAATTCTGAAAAGAAGATTTCTGAATTGAACAAAACTCTTTATAGCTTAAAATACGCTTTGTCTAAGTTTGTTGAAGGAACTTAGAATTTGGATAATCTTCTTGGAATAAAAGTTAATTTTCAAAAGGAAGGTTTAGGATTTAACCCCTTAAACAAAAAGAATTTTGAAAACAAAACAAAGACCTCATTTGTCAATGTATCTGTGAACAAGAATTTTGCTGCCCCTAAAGAAAAATTTGTTAAGACTCATGCTTAGAAAAAATTTCAAAAACAAAATAATAAATTGAGTAAAAATGTTGCAAATAGGAAGAACCTTGTTTCAATTGAAAATCAAAAAAGAAAATGGAAAGAAAACAAGATTCTACAATGTCTCCACAACTCCTCCATTAGCCCAAAAAGATCTAAGGCATTCTACAACTCCACATCATGTCAAGAGCTACCGAAGGGTACCACTTCCTCCCTTTTAACCCAAGGATAATCAAACGTACTCTAGAGGATTTCAGAGATTCCAGCAAATGCACAAATACTATGGCAAGCTCTAGGTAAATACTCAACCCATTTGCTTTAATTGCAGTAGACCAAGTCATCTTGCCAAATTCTGCTAGAATAAAAATAAAAATAATAAATCTCATGTTCACGGCAATCTAATTCAGTGCTTCACATGTCATAAACATGGACATTTGTCTAAGGACTGATGGCAAAGAAATCATGATCTTATGCATGCTAAAAAATTTCATACTCATACACATCCTAATGTGCATAGGAATGAACATCATGTTTATGCTGAAAATACTCAGAAATTCCATGTACATATGAACAAGATTGCTGCATAAAAGAACTTCTCTGAATTCTATGTTAAAAATCTCAATGATAAAAATCTGAAAAATAGAAAACAAAATGTTCAGTTTGTCAGTGGTGCATGCTATGCCTATAGCTCTAAGATTAGAAACCAAGATGCTAGTGTTTCTAGTCTTCAGAAAAATGCACCCAATATAAAATCATTTTGGATTAAAAAATCGTTGTTGCAGATTCATGGAAGATCCTTAGGACCCAAACAAATTTGGGTTCCGAAATGTGCTGCTTGAATGCTGGTTGCAGGGATCCTTGTAGTCAATTTCAAGATGAACGCCTCATGACTAAGGCTACAAGGAAAGTAAGTGGAGAGAATGAAAGAAATTGAAAATCTCACCACGTAAATACTTTTGAGAGATTCCCTACAAAATAAAAAACTTCCTGTTGAAAAAAAATCACTTGAATAAACTACTTGATGATTGAAATTAGATGCTAAAATAGAATCATGATAAGTTTTATATCTAGATTTCTTAGTATATAAAATGGTGAAATGTAGATGGACAAGTCATGCTTGTTTGGAAACTATCACTATGCATAAGAAAACTTCTCCGCCGAGTACCAAGAGTCACTCCTTGCTTAAAACTAAATGTGTGCATAATCATGCTTAAGTTACTTGCAAAAGTTTTCACATCATGCACATGTAACTAAAAAATCATGATTCTGTTGAAAATGCTCAGAAACTCCATGTGAACATAAATTTAACATTTCATGAAAATATAGGTGCATTAAACAAAGAATAATTATGTTATGGAAGTAATGCTGCTCATAGTTTCATTAATGACAAAAGTGCATTTATACCAAAAGAAAATCCTCTTGGATTCAAAAAGTTCATTGTTGCAATCAAACTTTTGCTCCACTGCAGGACCCAAGTAGGTATGGGTCCCAAGGCCAGCTTGATTAGCAAGTTGATGAACCTTGTAGCCATACCTTTCCATCTGAAATCAAGAATATGGCTATGCAAGGTGAGAAAAATTAGAAACCACAGGTAAAATCCAAATGAAGACAGTTCAGGTAAAACCTCATATAATTTCTAGATTGAACTGCTTAAGTTAAAGAAAACTCTTAGAGTCTTATCTGAACAATAAAGAGTGTGTTTTTGATGTTACTCCCAACAATAACTTTGTGTCATAACAATTGGAATCATGTTTGTATTATCATGCTTGCTTGACTGTGCCCATGATTTTGTGCACATATCATTTGCTTTGACTTCTTGGTATATCAATGATGACATGTGAAAAAATAAGTTATGATTGTTTTGGAAACTATCATTATGCGTGAGTAAAATACTCCGCCAAGTACCCAAAGTCATGCTATGCAGGAAGTTATTTGTGTGCATAAACATGTGTGAATTGCTTGTTAGCTTTTTCAATCCATGCACTTGTTGGGAGGAGTAAATTTGGAAAAGTGCAAAAATTCTCTGAAAAATGCTGCGAATAATTGTTAAAGTTTGTTGGAACTTGAAAATCTCATAAAATTGTCTTTAATCTTCACCAGGTCGATACACTGGTCATCATATGTCGACACATCATCTTCTAATTGTTTAAACTTCTATGTCAATCATACAATTTTTCATGTATGTCCTGTCGACAACCTCAAAGTGTTTTGTCAACAGATAATCTCTTTCTACAACATTGAGTCTACTACTTATGTAGTTGTTGACAGATGAGATCTAATTGATGACATCTGCCTTGAAAATGCTTTCTCATTATGTCAAATTCAATCTTGAATGAGGACTTCCATTACATCCTTGAGCGGGAGTCTTTCTGTGAAGGAGACTTGTTTTATTGTCAGTCAACATTTCTTGGTCACTCTCCTATCTTGAACATCCACTCAAACTCATGCTTGAAAATTAGTTTCCATTTTATTTCCTGATTCTCTCATCTTGACATTTCATACCTTTTATTTAAGTCTTGCATCAGGATAAATGAGTCTTTGTGATATTTCTATATGAGAGATTTCATACACAAAGACTAAAATAATTGTGCACTCAGTTTAGTCTTATAGATACAATCTAAGAAAATGTTTATGTCAATTTTTAATGCTGAACTTGTTTAAATTGAATTGCAAAACACTTGTAGGCACATAAGTAGCTTTAGTGTTTAACATGTGTATGTTTTGAAGCTTTATCCTTAACACATGTTAAGAATAATCTCTCTACACTCATGATCATGTCTATTCTAATTAATGTAAGTCTGTTCTTACAAATTTCAAACAGAAAGTTTTCATAAAAATAGAGAGAGATAAATAAAGCAATGAAGACTTCATTTTATCACTGAGTAACCGGGTTCGTTTCACCTAATCAAGTGTTTTGGCTCGCGTCAAAAGGTTACAAACAAGTTGTTTCAACTCCTTATAAGGTAATGAAGGTTAAACCACTAAGTAATCAGGGGGCTTGCATTGGGTAAATGTGACATCTTGTACTAAAAGGTCTGATTTGACCAATTTAATCTTGTATTCTCTCTCACAAAATGAATGAAAAATATAAAAAGCAGAAAAAGAATAGTATGTACATTAACCTAGATGAAGTCCATGTTATTGGGGTTTAGAGTTATTATTCTACATTGTGTTAAATGTTTAGCTACTAAACTCATGTGATAAACACTTTTTTTAACTCATATAGGTCAATTTCATCACACTTGCTTCATCTTTTTAAATGCATTTAGGTTATTAAAACTTTGACATATGTTATGATTAAATGTATCTTTGTTATTAAACTTTGTTGCACAATCCAAAGACACAATAACTTTTCTTTCATATTTTAATAGCAAAGATCTTATTGATTCTGATCATTTCTGATCATTCATCTCCCAATTCTACCCCTTGCATACATGTTAGTCATACTTTGATCTCCATCCATTGATGTTCTTTGGTATCACTTTTTCCTACTTATTGCATTGACACCATCATAGGGGGAGAGTGTTCTACCAAGGGGTGACTACTTGTCATTTATTAAGGGGGAGAGAGAGTCTTTTTGTTGTTATCAAAAAAGGGGGATAATTTGAGGGGAACAATTTGATTACAACTACAAGCTTCTGTAATCACTGCAACTCTTTGAATGAAAGCAATCCATACTACTCTTGTTGTCTATGTTTACAAATTTCATTATTGCCAATCTCAAACAATGTTTAGGGTTATGGTTATTTAAATGTATATTTTGTCATCATCAAAAAGGGGGAGAATGTTGAGTTATGGTTGTTTAAATAACCATACTCACTGACTTGATCATTGCTTTGATTTGTTTTTGATGATGACACAATTATGGTTAATCATGTTAAGTTGTTCTTGATGATGACACAATTCCAAACAATCTTGTTAAGAACATAACTTCAAATATATTGTGTTTTGATGATGACATATTATACCCAATCTGATGTCATGTTATATATATATGGAAGATTGTTGAGTTGTGTATTCATTTTAATGATGACTAAAACATTTGGTTGTGGATAATGTCCAAAGACTCCAAAAACTTATACTTTGATTTTGATGATGACACATTGTACATATTACAATGATGACTGAACAACATATTTTTTAATACTTAATATTTCATATTTTGATGATAATGACATGTTTTGATGTTTCACACTTCATAGGTACAGGTTCACATAATTTTTTCAAAGTTGTGTCGACACAAGTCCATTGTGTGTCGACACATGCATTGCTCTCCATAAGACAGTCAGAAGAGAAGAAGCCAGTTGCGTCGATGCAAGTCCATTATGTGTCGA
The DNA here is from genome assembly GCA_014218235.1 of Colocasia esculenta. Taxonomy (NCBI): domain Eukaryota; kingdom Viridiplantae; phylum Streptophyta; class Magnoliopsida; order Alismatales; family Araceae; genus Colocasia; species Colocasia esculenta. The sequence goes on along the minus strand of CM024758.1, from coordinate 38,499,972 downwards.
CACATCCACTGCAGTCAGAAAGCAGGAAAGAGAAAAGAGGCTAGTTGTGTCGACACAGGTCCATTGTGTGTCGACACATCCCTTGTTCTCCTGAAAACAGTCAGAAGAGAAGAAGCCAGTTGTGTCGACACAAGTCAAGTATGTGTCAACACAGGTGAACCACCAAGCAGCAAACTAGGATCTTGTGTCGACACACAACTTGATTGTGTGGACACACATCGAATGACGATTCAGAACCTGATTTTTCTGAACACGTGTCAGCTTGGTAATCAAAAGATTTGACCTAGATCTTTGTACCCACGCACCCGAAGGCACCTCATAGACACAAGGGAAATACCCATGATCCTCATACTCCAAAAGTAAGGCAGCCCATACAATTCCCATAAAAGCTTTTGGCGGCAAAAAGGTTTCTCCAGTTGCTTGCTCAAGCTCCAGAAGATGCAGACCAGCCATTCAACACAGAGGACATGGGGATCAAGGCCAAGCAATAGAGCGAGAGCCCATATAACACTTACAAAAGGTTGTGGCCGCTAGAGAGGGGTTCTCCACATCTCTGCTCAAGCTCAAAAGTTGCTGACAAGGAATTTGTGCTGAAATTTCCAAAAGCAAACTGTGAAGCAACATAACTAGAAGCAGCATCAAGGAAGAATAGAATTGGATCTACGAGCGTGAAGAGGATGAGATTGTAGTCTTGGAAAGGGCGCAGACAACCAGATCTCCTTGTGGCGCGATACCCTGTTCTACTCAGAGTAGAAGTGTGAAGCAACTCATCCACCTATGAAGATCCATCTGATTCCTCACGAATTGAAGCATTCAGGCATCATCCTCAGGCTAAGGAGATCCAATCTTCTGTTTTTTGATCTCCAACTTCCCTGGATCTTCATCTTCTCTTCTGATTCTTCATGTCTTGAATATTAATGTGTGTGATGCGATCTGTGCCGGTTTGTGTACAGATCTGAATTTTGTGTTGTGTGTGTGCAGTGCAGACCAAGTGTTTGTCACTGTGTTCGTGTGTGTGTGAGATCTTGGGTCAGCTAGAGGGTTTGATCTCTACAGAGTGGTTCTTCTAGCTTGTGTGGTGTGACTGAGCTGATTGTTTGTATGTGTGTTGTACTTAGTTCTTAAGTAGTGTGTGCCTCACAGTGTGAGGGGTGGACGTAGGAGTCACGTGGTGTGATTTTCGAACCACCTAAAAATCTCTGTGCAATGGTTTGATATTGTCTCATCGTTAGATGCATGCATAGGGGTTCGGTTAAACTCTTAACATTCACAGACTAGTTCACTTAATCTTACTGTTCAATTGTCTCACACACTTTGTGCACTTAATCACATCAGATCAGTGGGGTTTTTAATTGAATAGATTCTTTATTTCGAAGTAATTTTTAAATTGCTTAAGTTTCTAATGTAAATTTATTCAACCCCCTCTCTAGATTTGTCATCACCAAATATCCGATCCTAACACAGGTTACTTTGACTTCTTGAGAGTCGAAGTAAGACTCATACAAAGACTTCAAATGTACAAAAATTAACGTTGTCGGTCGAAGCTGAAACACACAATCAGTCGAAGTGAACTTCGTATATAACTTCAGATATGACGAAGTAGAACTTTGATTGATCACTACCAAAAGCATGCATGACGAAGTGCCAGGTTCGGATATGATGAAATGGACTCGGATATGACGAAGTAAGCTTCGACTAAACATGATAAAAACATGCATGACGAAGTGAAGCTTCGAATAAACATGTTATTACTTATCCATAGATAAGCTTAAAAAATGGTAATAAATATATTCATATTATTTATGATGATTGAGATTTTGTTATCACCAAAATAAAAGGATAGAATATAAGAGTGATTCAACAAACCAATCTTAGATGAGAAGGATGTTTGGGAGCTCCTCTATGACAAATGGGTCTAATCCATAGTGTATAGATAAATCCCAGAGAGCAGAAGCAAATCGGACCAAGAAGCCAGATAACAATTTGCATATGAGTGGGTATGTGTCATTCATAACCCACAAAAGAAAATTGTAAATACTATTCTTATAGAGTTTTATTTTACAATGCATGTCCTCATTTATTTTCTATTAATTGTAAACTGACCTAGGAGCTTCAAACATCCCCCCTCATTCTATATGGTATTTGGTAAAATCCATAAGAGGGAGGAGACTAATGTGTTTGTCAGCGAGAGAACTTGCTCGACAGTGAAAAGTTTACATATACAAACTTTTGTTTAAATTTTGAATATGAATAATTAATATGAAATTTAAATTCATTTTAATTCATTTTGCAATGGTCATATAAAAGATATATGACTGGTAAGTACATGGAGGACACGCCATAGCCATAGTTAGATCCTCAATCATCGATAGTGACAATTGGTCAACTAAATAAGGGATGAATGTTTGGTTTTGGAGATAGCCTGGACACAAGTGCACTGATTTCTTCTTGTGCGAGTTCATGCATAGCCCCGACCAACACAGGTACATTTATGACACCCACTACTGGCCCCAATACTATTCCCAATGCACTTCTTGACATGGTCCTACAGGAGATACATGGGTTCGAGATGCGCATTACGTAGGTGGTCGAGATGCCCATTATTCATGTGATCGTCATCTCCCCTCTGAAGCTATGATTTTGTCACAACAACGAACCTCGACCGCATCATATGCCCCTTGGGTGAGCGCTTGTATAAAATTTTAATTTCATGTAATTTAGAGCAATAATACTACTATTTAATTCATATGTAGAGTTATAATTTTAAATATTACATAAATGATTCAACACAACTTGGATAAATAACTTAGCATAAAGAAACCAAAAATGTCTAGTCGGGGGGTCGAATACTAGTCTGATCGACATGCCGATTGGTCCAACACAACTTAGGTGATGAGAATGACCTAGAAGAACTCACAGAATCTAAATCGGATAATTGATTTGGGTTCGATGCTCAAATTAGCATTCTAGTAAAAACTTAGTGCAAAAGAAAACTAAATAGGTGAAGTCGGGGGGTCAAAAATATGAAATACTAATTTGATCAATGTGTCGATCAGTCCAACACGACCAAGGTGATGAGAGTGACATAGGGGAATTGATGAAATCCAAATCGGATTCTCAATTTGATCTCAGTTCTCAAGTTACCAATCTCCAAATTTACTTAGTGTAAAAAAACTAAAATATTAAATGTGAAGTACCGGTCCAATTGACATGTAGGTCAGACCAACACGAGTATGGTAATGAGAGTGATATGAGAGAACTGACAGAATCTAAATCAGATTTCCATTTGAGCTCAGCACTAGATAACCTGTCTCCTAATTATGTTAAAGAATTCATGTTCATATCTTCTTCTTTTAAATTTATAAAATCAAATATATTCCTTAATTTAATTATTATATAATGTCTTTCATTTATACATGTCTAATGTTATTTTTTTGCAATATAGAATCCTCCAATAGATGGTGATAGAGGAGATGATGAGGATAAGGATATGGAGGACATAAAAGACCATGCATGATTTGTTTTATTGTATTTAAAAAATCATACAAAATTTTCTATTGTGGTGGTTGTTATTTTTGTGTTTCGGTAGATGGCTCCTTATCTATCTCCATATGTTTGTAGATGGAAAATAAAGACATCTAAATATCTCTTTTTAGATGTATTCTGCGGGCGTCTACATATGTTTGATCTTAAAGAAATTAAATTCTTATAATTTATGCATGAAACTTGTTGATTTTTTACAACTATATAAAAAAATGCAAAAATGATCTAGAAACATAAATTATCATACATAAATAAATCTGAAAATAAAATTATTAGCATACACAAATCATTCAAACAAATACAAAGTTTCTCAAAAGCTATAACAATATAATGTCTAATTATTATCGTCATCATAATTATCACTAGACTCAGCAGTCCCTCATGCATTGAACGATGTGTGTGTGCTATCTAAACAGCAATCAGTCCATGAGGGCTTGCATTGTGACATTTGGCAGTGTATATCTCTATCTCCTGCCACTTCCCAACTCCTATCCGCACTTAGGTCCTCCATCTCTTGCCTATCCCTCTCCGCACTACAATACGGCTAGACCTATCTTGTCTCATGACAACTATGAAGGCATCCTTAGCTAAAATGGGAGCGGTATGGGAATCACTCTGGAAGTCAAGGATTTTCGTCTGGGTCCTCGTCTCCTACATAAAAAAATAGTGATTTTATTGGCAAGAAAAATAATCTCAATTGTGAACTAATTATTTAAAATATTTTATATAAGACAAAAAACACTTACATATTGATTACTGCTATCATCTTCAACACGCTGCTTGGTACCATAAGGAGGTCTTTACATCCCTCCTTCCTAAAAATCTCAGTGTGGTGGGCTAAGGTGGATGAGTCTTCACCATTTCAAATAAATTGTATAATCATGATGTAGGAAGTAAGTAATATAGATTATTAAAACTACATTCAATACATTAAAAAACTTACAAACTCCTCTCTTAATTGATATACTCGTTCGACCCTGTCTATATGTCATAGTTTGATTGGGGTGATTTTGCCTATTACGCTCAGCAACATCCTATATTAAAAGAAGAAAATGCAAATATTTGATCAAAGTCAAAGAGAAAATCATAAAAAGTATATACAATTAAACCATATTATTTTACTTTCTCCTACATTATGTTCCACTTTACATACAATCATTCGCCAATTTGATGGTTTCAACACCAACTAGAATGGAGGCAACAAGATCAAGATCTTCCACTCTTTGCCCTTTCAATCCTACAAAATGATGATTACAAAGTTTAAAAAGAAAACAATTGTTGTCGAAATACAAAAAAGAAGTTTTAATCAAATATTACTTTAAAAAATAATTTACTTCGACTTCAGCACCTCACGCTAACCTTTGTGCATGGCCATCATATGTTGTAACATCTCCTTATCTATGTAAGTAGTTTGGTCCCATCGATAGATATCCACACATAAATTGTCAAAATATTTAAATAATTCATAAATACACAATGTCCACTTTGAATATTTATTTTGTTACATCAATATCTCTAATTATTACATTCTTCATCTCTTCAAGAATTTTTGAAATTTCTTCTGCCAGATTTTGCAATGCAGTCTACTGACATTGCCCATATGGCTCACAAACATTAGCCATTGTTCACCTATGTCGTATCTATTGATCACTATCAAATTCCACCTCTGCTCGGGATTTAACCTCCTCTCTGTGGCACCTCTAAAAGGACCTGGATGATCAGTCGATTAACCCCGCGATTGTCACTATGTGTAAAACATATATACATAAGAAATAGATTATATTTTATGAAAAAATTAAATGTAAATTAAAATGGAACTGAATCTTAAAATATATTTACTACAAAAGATGTAGTTGCAGTAGAAGATCCCCCCTAAGAGGCAGGACAAGGGCCTAAGGAGGAACATGATGATGTCCAACAATAGAGTCATGAGATGAATGACCTCCCACACCATCCACAATTCATGATCTCTGAATCCGTGATCCACTATGTGAACTCATCTTTAAAAAAAATTATGTTAATACACAACATATAATTAAAAAAAATTCGACATCATCTCCCTTACACTGGGAGAATATGCACACGTGTACACATCTTGCAAAAAGACATATTCATATATGCGCATTCACATCTTGTAAAAAAAAAAAACATTTACATCCACACATTCACATCTTGCAAAAAGTTGTAATTCCATATCCACATGTGTACACATCCTGCAAAGATATATTCACATTCGCATCCTGGAAAAAAAAAAGGTCTGGATCTACAAAAGCATATAGATTAACATGACCAAAGTCGCTAAAAAAATTGAATATTACAAGAGATATGTAATAGAATTACAACCCCACTTAAGTTCACATATATTCTCCAACTTTCAATTATTCCTTCAATAAATCCACATCAAATATTTCTCCGTTATAGGAACATCAATCAAATTTTCTCAATAAGCCCCAACAATTTCATCCTTGAGCACTTCATCCTACATGCTATAATAGTCTCGAGGCTATGTTTTGATAGGAACATGTTCTTGTATCATTGTCCACATGAAACACCTGTTCTAATTGTTGGGCAAGTGCAAATGATTTAATTGTCCATAATTTCTTATTGATGTCGAGATGATGATCATATATTTGTAAACAATCTCCTCCATCTTCCAATAAACATGACACCAGTCAACTCAAATAATATAACTCATATGATGTGGTAAAAAAATATTTTGACAATTTTCGCATGTACATTGTATCAAACTGTCATTTACCTCCATGTCTGAATTCCTTCTATCTTCATGAAAAGCAAAGTCCAACAATTCGTCGACTCCGTTCTTTAATCTAGGATCCAAATGGTCCTTAAGTTCCATACAACTCTTATCGAGCCCAACCATTTCAAGATATTTAGAATTGACAAGTAAAAGAAAGAATCATCAGACATGAATTAAGTTACATCATATACATAAGTATTATCATACAACCACTTGGCTATATATAAACATCTAATTCAATAAAATTTTTACAGCACCTTTCTATACCCAGAGCAATCAACATTTCAATAACTTTCTATATTCACACATATTTGAAAGAAATGGGGGTACCTACATCGAATCTTGCCCTCTATGAATATTGATCATCTAATGTTCTTTATTATATATTCTTCACAATTTTCATAAATTTTGGTAGAATCCCCCAACACTTCACTGATCTACCACCATTATTTACTAATTTTAACATTGCTAAAAAAAATCACTTGTGTAAAATACAAGTGATAAGATGAGTAGTGAAAATTAGTAGGTATATTGAAGAAGAGTGGAGTGATGTTGTTGAAATTTTAAGACAACCATGAAGCATATATAATAATGAATCAGATAATTAAATATCCACATACTGTCCAACTTAGACAATCAAGACTTTATGCTCGATATATGCCATTACTATCAAAAGATGATAAAAACATTTGTTGTAGCAAAAGTCTTGAATGGGCAAAAAAGTAAAAAAATTGTTTACTCATTCTCACATCTATGTGTGCGCATCCTATATTATAATGCATTCCCACATCCTGCAAGAACACATTCACACATCCCATGAAAAACAAATTCACACATTCTGCAAAAAACACATTAACATCCACATCCACATCTCATTCACATTTACGAAAGATGAGCCATCACCCATGCTTGTTGGATTAAATAAAAATGTGTCATCACCTTGGCTCAATGGTCTACATAAAGATGAGCCATCACACAGACACATTGGATCTTACCTGAGTATAAAGACATGAAAGATGAAAGGCGAAGAAGACTGGCATCTACACTCTCAACAAAACTTGTCACGAGAGTTTATAAAAAAGTAGCATACTAATGATAAAAATTTAGAAGAGAGAATTTCAATCATAAGACAAACAATGTGGGGGTATGAGCTCACACAGTGATAGGGATCCATGTTCGGTGGTCCATCTAAAGGGTCAAAATGATGCAACTCGTGGCGTTTGGTGCTATAGATGACATTTAATGTTCACATTTTAAGTGCCTAGTAGTCGTATTTATATCTTTCCTTCTTATTTGATACTAATCTTTTAACAAGATGAGTTCACTGGCATTTATTTAGTCATTCAACATACAACCCTAAAAATAATTAGAAGAAACATTGTTTTCATTAGAGTTAAATGTTTATTTTTTATAACTTGGTGTAGTACAATACTACACCAAGGAATGATATTCTAATTAATTGTCCACGGTAGGGTTTGACCTTATTTTTTTGGGGGTCTTCGTCAAAATTTCTTGGATATTTAGGTCTCTACTTATTTGTGATTTATTTTCTAGTCCATGTACCGTCAGGAAATCAAAATGGAAAAATGTCCTTGCCTTCATTTATGTGGGTAGTGAATACTTCAAACATTTTAAAAGGTTATTTGAACATGCTACAAGTATACACTTTGAACACTTAAATGCACTAAGGTTGTCATGCCCCCGATGCAAAATATCAGGATGAGCATTTGATAGCGGTATGAACGCACATGATGGACAAGACATCCACCATGGTTTGAGCATAATAAAGCAAATAACAATCTTTATTTCATTAATTTTACAACTTGAAATCTATTACCTTTACCAATTTGACCATACATAGGGCCTATATGACCTAACGCATTGTTGAAGGAAATCAACACTAATATAGAACTAGATATATTGAGTCCAACTAGATGATTATCTCACACATGGATAGATGGGACACTCGTTCACTCTAGCCCGTCCCCATGCATCTCATCGAAATTTTCATCACTTAGAATAGACATAGCAACTGTGTGAGCAAATGCTCAATAGGAGGCTATACATGAATTAATAGTTTAAAAGTAAGCAGGATATCTAAAGGCACGAGCAGGATATGTAAAGACTGTACATCAAATTTCTCATGTCAAACCACCAGTTCCATTCTGATTCAGACTCACCCTTTTTCATTTGCTTTTAGGGTTTGAGATTTGCAACAGCTTTATATGTGGCCAGGGGTGGATGATGAACATGTTTAGTAGTGATGGTAGATGTCTGTTCACTCCCTGGATGTAGTGGCCCCTTCTTGAAGTGTTGGTACAGGGACCATGTGAGTGGCTGTCCTTGCTCATCCTCTGCCCTGGCCAGCTTGTATCCCAGTTCTGCCCTGGGTCTTGTCTTGCTGTCCTTTATAGCTTCTGTCCTTCCCTTTAAATGTGCCCCCGGCCCTTTGCCTGGCTGGTGCCCCATTCTCATCAAAATATGCCACCCCTTCTCGTGATGATCTTGCTTCTTTACGTTCCACTGATAGGTGATGAATTGGTTGGGCTTCAATGCATGTCGTACGTGTCTAGCACAGACATAAGCGGCTGATTGCTTGGCCACATGGAAGGGATTGAATTGTCAGTCATAGCGTCCACTTCCAAGATGGTTGGTGTGTTGGCAACTTTGATGACCCGTCCCTTATACGGAAACTTAAGACACTGATGTATAGTTGATATGACGGCGCCAAGTGCTTGAATAAATGGCCAGCCCAGGATCATATGGAAACTTGGGTCCATGTCCAGAATGTGGAAATCCACCTCAATGACAGATGGACCCAGCCCAACCTTCACGTGACCACTCCTTTAGGCGGCCTGCTAGTGTTTGTCGTAGGCCGTGACAGTGATAGAGGAGGGTCGGACTGACTGTAGAGTGACCCCGTAAAAGTTTAACGTGTCCAAAGACACGATATTGATTGACAGAACGGTGTCTACCAGGCATTGCGGCACATTGATACTATTGATTTTCACAGTCAAGCATACGGCATATCTTTGATATTCCACGGTGTTAGCTCATCTGCATGGAATTCTATTGCCGATTGCTGCCTTGTGGGAGTTAACACCACACTGATCTGGTTCATCGATAGATCTTCATTCACCGTGACATTCTATAAGTAGTGCATGAGGGCTTCTTGGTTTACCAGCGATCTCTTCATCAGTTCTAAGATAGATATTCTGGTTGGTGTCTTGTCCAAGTGTTTAAGCAAATCGTATTGAGTCCCTGGGATGGACTCCTCAACTTGGGCTTCTTCTTCCTGGGGCGGGGTGCCTGGTCTTGCTGTTGAGGAATATTCGATTGAACATGTGCCAACTCCAGAGCACCATTTTTTCCTCGGTTTCGTCTCCCACTGTAGGTGCCGTGGTTGGCAGAGTGGAAGATGAATGGGTGTTGGAGGGTTGAGGGTTGAACATCTGATGCAGTAGTTGAATACTTGCTGCACTCAGGGGTGGAATGGGAGTGCGTAAGAAAGGAACTTGGGGGTTAGGGGTGGTAATGGGTGCGGTTGTGGTGTGCGGAGGAGAGGTGGGTTGGATGATGGTTGCAAGGTGGTGGGTGGTGTGCGTATGACTGGACGGTTGGGTTGAGGTGGTATGGCGGTGGTGTTGCATAGAAAGGGGGCTTGAGGATGGGATGACTGTGTTGTGGGAGCTACAGGTGGTTGACGGATGAGGGGCGGGTTGTGTGGTTGGCTAGAGGGTGTCGGACGATATGTGGTGGTTGTGGAGATGCGTAGAAAGGAAGGTAGTGGATTAGAGGGAGTGGGCATACGAATGAATGGGGGTAGAGTAAAAGAGGATTGGGGGGTAGAGGTAGAGGTGGAGGATACTTCCATTGGCCTACCAGGTGTACTTTCAGTGTGGGGAGACGCCCTGAGGGCATTAACTTGTTGATTCAAAGCCTGGTGCTCCAGCAGTGGATTCTGGACTATGCCCATGTTGGGCTGCTGTAGGGGTGCCTGGGGTTGCCGCTGCTGTTGTTGTTGTTGCTGATCTTGCCTTGGCGGCCTCTTTGCCTTTATCTCAGACATATACTTCCTCATCGCCTCCCAGTCTATCCCTCCATTCTCATTCAAATCATAAATATAATCTTTGAAGTGAAACAAGTCTCTAGAGTGTGGCCCGGTTTTCCGGTGGAAGACATAATACCGCGGGTATCGACATTGGGAGGCCATTGTAGCCGTTCACTTGGCAAGGTGAGCGCATTGGCGCCATAAAATCATTGAAAATGTCAGGTAAAGTCACCAGCAGGGGAGGGTAGTGGGCTCTTCTTGGGCCAGGCGGACATCTGGGCTGCCGGGGATCGTAGGTGCCTAGAGGAGGGACTTGGTTGTACTGTGGAGGTTGTTGGGGAGGTGCTGGTTGTTGTTTCTGGAATTGGAGAGAAGGAGGTTGGCGATACTGAGGCTGTGGTGCTTGACGATATTGAGGAGGTGGAGGATCTTTGCGGTATTTGTTCGGAGGAGGAGCTTGCTGATATTGGGGCTGTTGTGTTGCTGAGGTTATTGAGGCTGTTGGGGTGGTGTCCTTAGAGGATTGTTTAGCCTGAAGGCTGGTGGTTGTGGTTGTTGAGGCCTAGGGTTAGGGTTTAGGCGATAAGTGGAGGAGCTTGGGTTGCCCATAGCACTCACCTGCTCATCCTGCATAACCCCTTCAGTCATGGGACCACCAGTAGGGGGAGTACCATTGCTCTTCTTGAACATCCTAGCCTTCGACTCAAACACAACCGTGATAGGAGAGTCCTTCAATTGAGTTTGGATATAAGGAGCCCTCTCATATAACTCCTCCATGGCTGTCAGCTTATTCATTGCCAGGATATGACTAAACTGTGGCGTGGCATTCGCAGTGATCATCTTCACCTGCTCGGACTCGGACAAAGGATCCCTCAGCCTCTCAGCTAATGCTCACCATCGATCAGCGTAGCGCACGAAATCCTCATCCACCTTCATCCTCTCAGCCATTAAGTTGGTGATTGACAATGAAGGTCCAACCCGGTTCCTGTACAACTACAAGAATTTCCTCTGCACTACTTCAAAGTCCTCAGCGTCTGCATGCTCTAGAGAATAGAACCACTCGAGGGCAGGTCCATCTAGAGATCGGCGGAACAGAAAGGCGAGGGCGTGATTATCGTTCTGACAAAAGGATGACTCGTACATAAATTCCTTGATATGTACGAATCAATTGCCGGTGTCATTGTAACGGCGTTAACAGGCAGTTCAGAAGGGGGGAGATGAAAACTAGCAAAGAAGGAAGAGCGAGCTCAAAGGAATCTTTGGGTGCGGACACCCTTTTCAGATCTTGTTCCAACCGACTCACCATCGCCAGGAGGGCTTCGGTGAGTTGATCAGAGGATGATTTGGGAGGCACCCTAGAAGAATGAGGTTGGGGTGTACTCACCTGAATAGAATGGTAGCGGGGAGGTGTGCCAGCGGGCGTGAAAGTGTGGGCCGGAGCCCGAGGGGGTAAGTGGGCCTTGCCATGGTGGGGCTTGGCCGGACAAGAGAAGGCCTCCCAACAGGACTGTGGGGGTGAGAGTGAGCAATAGAATTAGCCTGCGAGGGGGCAGGAGACGCTCGGACTGTCGGGTCGCGAGTGGGTTCATAGAAGACAGTGTGTTTGGGTGGAGAGATTGGATAGGTTCGGGGATGGATTTCCCCTACAAGGCAGCCTGAACCTCCTGAAGTTGAGAGGGTTTGGAGGTTCTGGAGGAGGTCCACAAGTTGGGATAGATCAATAGACGTAGAGGCATTTCCATTGACATGAATCCACTGCATGAACATGTGAAGTGGATGGACCAGCATGAGGTTCATTGGGGAGTCGTGAGAGTGGTTCCATGGAATCATACACCTCATCATAAACATCTTCCTGATAACCCATGTTCTCATACTCAGCCATTCCAAGATTTTTGCCTGAACGAAGCAACATGAGATTTAAACACACAAGTGGATTAACGAACAACTTACAAACAACTACTCAAACAAGTTTGAGAGAAGAAGTTAATGGCTTTTAATCACACACTTGGGGATGCTTATGTCCAATTGATTGTTTCAATATGATTCAATGTAGATTTTTATTGAATATTGCACTCCAAAGTGGGTATGGGTGTAGATGGGTAAGATGAGAACTTCGGGCTCACTAAATACACTCCGTCTCAATGTAGGATATGCTAGCACGGGTCTCTAGGATGGTACAACATGCTCGGTCAAACGTGAGGGAATCTATGGGGTACGGAGACTTACGGAGGTCCTGGTGAGGATTCTCTAGTCCAATGAGAAGGAATGCCTAATGGAGAGATAGCCCTCACCGAGAGAGGTGTTTGGATCCTAGTGTAAGGAGGGAAGGAGGTCCCCCAGCCGAAGTATGCCCTGCAAATGCAAAAGAAAGCAAAAATGACAACAACCCCTGTTTTTTATGAACAGATAGAAACGCGACAAGTTCAGCCGTCGCGCTTCAAGCTAAATCGCGACCATTCACGTGGTCGCGAATACAACAGCTTGCAGAAGCTGTATGAGCCGCGACAACTCCCTCCAGTGTCTATCACAAATCGCGACGAGGTAAACCGTCGCACAAAAGACAAAAACATGAAGTCTGAACATGTCGCGATTCAAGAAGCAACCGAGAGTTTATAAAAGCAGCAAATCAACCAAACATGCTATTCAAACAGTCAAGTAGAGACAAAACAGTTTGTTTTCTTTAGGTGAAAGTAAGTAAATGGGGAGGGGAGCAGGATGATGATTTGTTTTTTAATTAAACTTTATGGAGAGAAAGAAAAGATGACACTAACACAAATTGGTAATGATGGGGGGGATCTCAAAGGAGTACCGCGTGGGGTACGAGGGGAGGGGAGTTGTACCGCGTGGGGTACGAAGGGAGGGACACACGTGGGTGTCGAAGGAGGAGCGCACATGAGTGCCTAAGTAGAAGGTAGCCGCAACTAAAATGAATGAAGTCCCACCATGATTGCCAATTTGTGAACGTACTTTTCGTCTCAAACACTCCACAGGATTAATTAATAAATAAATTTTATAAAATAAAAAGCAGATGGAAGAAGGAGAAAAGGAAAAGAAAAGGGGTGCGTGTGTGCACGAAGATGGAAATCTGATCGCCAGACACGTGTGGGTGTCGAAGGAGATGGGTAAAAAGGCATAGACGAATACTTACCTTCACCCAAAGATCGCGGGAGTTGTGGTTGTGGGTTGACCTCTTCTCCTTCAACCGCCGGCCGGCCGGCGAAGAAGACTTTAGCTCGATGGTTACCTTGCAAAAAACATGAAACAAGCAAACAATGAAGAGAGATTAGACTATGTTGTGAAGTACCAAAATCAAAGGAAATGAGACAAAACTCAACGGCATGGGCTTAAACACACCTCGTGGGAGTGGTGTTGAACCCCTAAGAATTAGGTGTGATGGAAATGGAATGATGTGTGTGTCTGTGAGTATGATGTGGTGAATGAAAACTAAAGCGAATGAAATGAAACAAAAGAGAATGATGAGCAGAAAAGGGGGTGGTGAAATGAGCCCGCAGCAGGAATGTCCAAGAGGAAGAAGAATCCCCCTAGCTTCAAAGCAATGAAGAGAGATGAAGGCTCCGAACTCCAATGGACGAATGCTCGGAGTAGCTTGAGGTGGCAGTCTTTCTCCTTAGCTTCGAAATGTGAGTCTCCAGTGCGACAGGGCTTTGCGGTAGTGCTTGGGTTCTATTCAAAACAGTGGCCTCGGGGGTCTTTTTATAGGGGAGAAATTCAAGAATTGCGTCAGACACGGTGGACGCTTTTTGATGTGAATCACAACTGACCAAAGCGCCGCGTTCATAAAGATCGACTTGCTCCGATTAAGCATTTCCAATCATCGATTATAGCAGGTTTTAGAATCGTGACGACATAAACCGCCGCATTTCAAACACTTCCCATACTGATTGATTCTTTCCAAATATCATAAATGGAAATATTGAATCGCGACGACATAAGTGGTCATGTATTTGAACAGAATCGATATTCTGAAGAGAGTCGATCTTCATATGATGGAAGGTCAGAAACGCGACGGACCATGCAGACGCGATTCTAATTAGCAATAAAATCTTTCCAAAAACACTTTTGGAATTTTCCATAATTCTAAATTGGAAACCCTTAATGCGGTGACCTTATTGGACACGATTTCAAATGTGGTAAGCGCTAGAAAAGGAAGTGTGATACGCGTCGGCTTTACCCGTCTCGGATCAAACATCCTAAATCGCGACCACTGTGTCAGACGCGAATCAATGGTGCACAATAGACCCCTTCAAAGACCCTAGAAAAATTCCTAAAAAGCTTAGAAAAATCTATAAAAATAGGAAATCACTCAAGAGGTTAATTGAAGAGAGCCACCTTGATGCATTGTGGTATAACATGAATATATACTCGATATGTGGTCAAAATGGCATGTCTACAGCTGCCTCTCCTTGGCGTCTACTTTGCAAGGAAATGGAGCGGAATGACACGAAATGAAAGTAATGGAATGAAGTGGAAAGAAGTGGAGTGATTGAAAATTAGATGCCAAGGTGTGATGAGACACGCCTCAATAACATATGACAAGAGTTGTTCTTCAATTCACCGTGAAGCGGCTTGTAGAAAAACCTCAAGAGAAAACCCAATGTTTGGACGAAAGGAAAGGATGTGCACATAGGCACGAAGGGGAGAAGGATCAACTTCCAGCGTCGGGGAAGTACCTACAAACATAATCTGATAGGTTTCACCATTGGGGAGCGTTTACCAGCTTGTGGACGTGCTGCATCCAAGGTGGATCTATAAGGAAAATAGATGAATTGATAAAGGAATCCAAAACAAGGAGTTTCTTAAAAGACGATCTCCAAACATCACAAAGTGAATTGAATACTTGACTCGGAATGAAATATTTCATGTTAGTTGGAATTTTAGAATGAATGGTTCTCTTCAGTTAAGCACGAGAGTAACTTTCCGGAAATGAGCTCAAGATCCTATATGATGCATGCTAGGCTAAAAGAAAAAGATTAAACCAAAAGAAAATACAAAATAATCAAGGATAATATTGCTACGATGCCAAAGTTATGATACCAGATGGAATCTGTCATCCTTCTTGCAAAGCATAACGGCCAATCCTCAAGTCGTAAGAATCCTCTAAAATCATCACTATTTTTGGCAGTGGAGGGGAAATCAAATTTCAGATTCCTCAGAGCCTCGAGGTCTTTGATATGCTATAATAGAGTATAGAAAATAGTAAGATACAATGATACAATATCGGGTTGGAGATCTCCGAAGATGATCATGGAGTGTACGGCAAGAGACGCGTATCGAAAACCTGCTCTCAAAGACTCATTAGCATTGACAAGCAACAAATAATGGAGCAAAATATCAAAATAATGTTCCTTGAAATCGCGACAGGGTATATGGATGTGCTTCACTTACTTGAATCACGACGACTCAAGTGGTCGTGATTTACCTTTACCAGTCGCAATGGAAGTTGGAGTGAGGCGCTTGAATCGCGACGTATGTGTCGGACGTGATTTTTAACTTCCACCCGAGGCTAGATTTTCTTGCCTGTTTTGCACTCCTTGCTCTCTTTTGTGCTGGCCTCCGGGCTTGTGCGGCCATAGGCGTTTAAAAACACCCCAAATAATGCACTATTCATATTTTCAACCTCTCCAAAGTGTAAGAATCAAGCAATTGGCAAGGGAGAAGAAGAAGAAGGAGAGGAAGCCATGGAGCATGATGGAGCCCACTCATCCAAGAAGCAAAGAGTTGAAGGATTTCAAAGGCTAAGCAAGATTGATGGACACATTTGCAAGCTAATTCAGGCTAAATTGGTGAGTTTAGATGATTTCTTGCATTGAATTCAATGTGTTCCTACTATGTTCTTACATCTTCATCTTATTCTTTGTTGTTCTTCTTCTATTCTTCTTTCTTTTCTTTTTTTTATTTCCTCTTCTTCTAAAACCTGCCATGGCCAAACCATCCTAACCCATGGCCCATCTCCTACCCATGCCATCTCATTACTATACCCATGCTCATGATGACACCTCCATGTGCCATGCCATGACCCAAACTCCCATGCGCCAATCTCTTACCACCCATCCTACGTCACCCATCTCCATGCATGCACACACCATCCTTGGCCATCAACTCACATGACTATCCAATTTTCCTAGGCAATAGGTGATATATGCGTCTCCCTAGGCTCTAGAAACTCACCTCCTCCATCAGTCTTGACATGACTACCATCCTCTCTTGGTGGGGAATCCAAATCTAGCCATCCATGCCAAAAGATACCACGAGATTCATCTTGATTGGGCGGCCATGGGGGCATTGGTAGAACTATGGCATCCTCAAACCAACACCTTCCTATTCAAAACCTTCGAAGCCACTATCCTATTGGAAGAAGTTGAAATTTTGTCAGGCTTGAAGCGGATGAAAAGAGGTGATGAGGATGATATGGCAATCATGCCAAGGAGTATTTCGAGCAAGGAGATACTTGAAAGCTTCATGGATGCAAGAGCGGCTCGAAGTGTCCAAACTGAAAATAGTATCAATCTGCAATAACTGGCGGTTTGGACAATGAAAGAAATAACAAAGGCGAGAGATGATGAAAGACTGGAGAAAGTGATGAGGGGATTCGCCATATGCCTAGCGGGTGCACTCCTCTTTCCATCAATAGACAACACTCTTGAGGAGGAGCAACTAAGCGTGGTGTGCGGTATATGGGAGGGAGACAGACTGGGACCAGCTGTGCTAGCCTTCCTCTACAACGGACTCACGACACTGAGCTTGGGTAGGCCTCCTTATGGTTCCATGTTATTATTCACATGTTAGACTGACCTGCACTTCAAGTTTGATGTGAATAATGAAGTCCCTAGGTCATCCCGCATCTTCTCCAAGAGTCTGCTTCGTCACATGGACAACTTAGTTGGCTTAGAAGGGCGTGTGGCTAACCGGGTGCCACAACTCAAGACGCGGGAAGATTGGCGTGACCACCTCCGAAGCATGCCCAGAAACACGTTCACTTGTACTTTGTTGCCTTTTCTAGCCAGGGATCTACGGATGTGGCTAGCACCCGATGTAGAGCTGCGACTAATATGCGCTACTGAATTCGTGCTCTACAACCCACACCGCTGCCTCTATCAACTCGGACTCCCACAACGCAACTTCGAGGGGCTGTCTCATTTTCCGCCGATCAAGAGACGCGAGATTGGTACCAACAATGATGGAGAAGAGGCGGACACCATCAAAGCACTGTGGAAAGTCTGCTCTTTCAGGCGGCCGGTCCCACATGTGGAGGAAGTAAACGAAAAAATTGAATCATTAATTATAATTATATTGCATCCTTTACACGACCAAATTGCATTATTTTACATGATTGTATCATCCAAACAGCTTATAATTTCTCCTCAAATTGGCCCTCGGGTGAGCCTTTTGAATCGCGACAGACACAAGCGTCGCGCTTATACTCTTGATCCGCGTCCAACGAGACCGCCGCGCTTAACTCTAAATCGCGACCACATAGCCCGTTGCGTTTCAATTTTTACTTCAAAATTCCGTGCCTTAAACTCAGCATCGGGGCAATGATGACTTTCTAAATCGCGACGATGGCCTCCGACGCATTTTAAATGAACATCTCAAATTCGCGACATCTGTATATGATGCGATTTAAACTTGTCCTGAGGGCGCCGACTGCTCACTCTTTTGCAATTCTCACTTCGAACCTCTCTCTCATCTCATCTCCCTCATCTCTGATTTCCCTCATCTCTCAATTCTCTCTTCTCTCTCTAACTATTTGATGATGAAGAAGGCAATGGCATCCAAATGCCGGCAAATGATAGTTCTCCGGAGGGATCCTCGTCACCGGAGATGGAGGTGGTGGAGGGGACGGTCGAAATGCCGGGCACGGCCGCCCGGGCGATGGTGGATGAGCTATTGGCCGTCCCTGGTGAGCTGGCGATAGTGATGGAAGAGGAGGAAGCTCCGGCAACAACGGAAGAGGCGGCACCGGCGATGGCCATGGAGGAGGAAGCACTGGAGGAAGAGGAAGAGGTGCCGGGGAGGACCTTCCGGCGAGGAAGAAGAGGGCGGGAAGCGCCACCACGCAGTTATTCAGTAAGCCTCTTACCCTCTCTCCTTTTCTTTGTGATTTGTGGAACAAGGGGTGCCTATCGGCGCCGGGGACAGTGAAAGGTGAATCGTGATGACACCAGCTGTCACGGTTCAAGGGCTTGAATCACGATGGCTTAAGCTGTCGCATTTCAATACAAACCGCGACTGGCACCGAATCACGACCACTATGTTGGTCGTGATTCAAAGGGCCCCCCGAAGACAGATTGTGGGCCTATTTTGTGCTCAGTTTTTTTTGTTTTTCAAGTGTGTTTAAACTTGTGCTGACTTATGTGTGCCTTTTTGATGTGCAGGGAGTTATGAGGCCGAGGATTCAGTGGCCACTAGTGATAGCGGCATACCAGGGACTCCCTAACATTCAGAGAGAGAGAGTCCGTGTGATTGGATTTTGGCCAATCTTGGAGATCGAGCAGTTCGATGTAGATAGTCCCCTGGTACAGGCTCTACGGAGAGATGGGTCCGGGTGAGCAAGGCATTCCTGATGCCCTGGGGGCACATGGTGCTGTCCCTGGAGGACGTGGCACAGATCATGGGGCTGCGGGTAGATGGAGAGGCGATGACGGGGTCACCTACAGTGATTACATGGAGCATACCCGCGACCTTTTGGGGATGGAGCCGATGGGGGAGGATGAGCTCGGCGACCAAAGGATGGTAGACCCGAGTGGCACTTCTGGAGAGTCTGGGTCTGCGGGGTGTGAGGCAGATCGGGGAGGAGTCACTGCATGAGTTCGTGTAGCGTACAGCGGGGCTAGCAAGAGGTGTATTGCCAGGACCCCGAGGACACAGAGCGGGTGGACAGGGACCTGAGGAGGTTTCTTGTCCTTTTCTTGGCGAAGATGCTCGTGGGGACTAAGGTGACGGCATCCACTGTCAATTTTGGAGATTCTGGATGACCTGGAGCAAGTCAGGCAGTATGCATGGGGTGAGGCCTTGCTGGCCCACATGTTTGCCAACCTGTCCAATGGCACGGGCCGTGAGACCACCGTGGGCGGGTTCGCCCCTTTCCTCCAGGTACGCTCTTTTTTGCTTTCTAAATTTTCCTGCATTCAAAATTATTAGTCAAACTAATCAATATATTCATGCATGCAGGTTTGGAGTTACTATTACATTCCCCTGGGAGGGACACGGAGGTGCGGCCGGACGCACTGCCCCTAGCGCGGAGGTGGTTGCCAGTGGTGACGATGGCATCTTTCAGTCTGCAGCTCAACACCCTCTGCCACGATATCCGGGACTTCCAGGCCCTCCTAGTACGTACTTTACCTCATCTTCTATGCATTCAATATGATATGTGATATGTGACTGACACATGCATGGGTGCAGGTGGTCTGGCAGCCCTATGCGATCATGACCGACGATGGCCAACCGTGGGTGGAGAGCGGCCGACCTCAATTTGGGCGAGATCTATGGGTCCATTGCCAAAACGAGATCGAGCCACTCCGCCTCTGGCTTGCCATGCGGAAACTAGGCTGCACCAGGTGTGGTCCGACGAGGTGGAGCCGAGGGGCATTGGGAGGAGGACGAGGGGGAAGGCGAAGAAGGTGGACTGGCACCTACGCCTCCTCGACCAGTACGCGGACTGCACGTATGGAGGGTACCCGGTGGAGTCCGACGCAGCGGACAATTTTGCTTACCTCCAGCGCTACCAGGAGGTCTACGAGGAGCGCGACTTCATGAGGCCTGCCAAGGTATGCACTTCTAAACTTGACTTGTTCATTGTGAGATGCATGATAGTCTAACAAATGTGTGCATGTGCAAAATGCTCGTGATGGCCTGATCGACACCCTCTATGCCCAACTAGCAGGTACGGAGGATCAGCTGGCGGAGGCTCATGAGGCCTTGGCGACTCTGGTAAGTTCAACAGATCATACCTTTGCTTCATCTTTCTTACCATGTGCTGACCTGACTTTCCATGTGCAGCGTGTGGCGCAAATGATCGTGAAACGCACCGATGCTGCGGGTGCCTCCACGAGCAGGAGTGCACCCTACCCGGAGGTAGCCTCTCTCCGGGAGCAGTTGGCATCAGCGTAGCTCCAGCAGAGATGGCTGAGGGCGACCTTACTGCACGGGTAGGTAAATAAATTAGGTATATATAAGAAATGAATTACTTTATACTTACATGTGTTTGCTCATGTGTAGTCCGCCGAGCTACAGAGCGCACTCATGCTTCTCAGTACGACGTAGACCAACCTCGTGAGGCTGCGGAGTTGCGGATCACGTTGACCGTCGAGCGGAGGGAGCGGGAGCGCGACCGGTGGGCGTAGGAGCGCAGTTGGTGGGCCGAGGAGCGGGAGCGTCTCTCCTAACAGGTCCTCGACGCACGCACTAGCCTGGGCGTCTTCGAGTGCCTACTGCGTTAGGCGGAGGACCGGTACCGGTGTGGCCGCGAGCGCACCATGAGGGTGGGCGAGCCAGCGCCTACTCCGCGGGTTATTTGGTGACGTCCTCTGAGTACCAGAGGAACGTCCAGGAGGGACGAGGCGCCTAGCGGCCCACCGACTCTTGCGCCTCCATGAGGCCACCTCCTCCTCGCTCGACTGTGAATCCTGGCAACGCGGAGAGCAGCAGACACCCTCGACTGACCGAGATTGGTGGCGGGAGCTAGGCCCCCACATGATATGTACTTTTATTTTTTTTTCATGATGATGTGTACCCGGTGGGGTACTTCATGATGTACTTTTGGGGTTGGCCATGGTATATATAGCATGTGTTCTTTGCCTTCTCCCTTTCTGTGTTGCCTAAAAAGCACTTAAACAAACAAGCTAAATGTCTGTTCTGACTCAGCCCCTTGCACATTAGGCAGATTGGGCTTCTTGATTTTGTCAAGGGGCTGAGCCTTTATTAAATAAGGCGGGAATAAAGGAACATCATAATTAAAATGCCACATGCAAGCAGGCAGATGTTAACATGAAATAAACGTGAGCATGCATTTGATGCATTCAAACAAATGGAGGATATTTTTTTGTGTTTTCAACATATTTTATTTTTTTTTTCGATTTTGACAAGTTTGAATTTTTTTTGGGTTCTGAAATATTCAAATTTTATGGATTTTGAAAATATTCAATTTTTTTGGATTTTGAAAGTATTAAATTTTTTAGATTTTGAAAATATTCAATTTTTGGGGTTTTGAAAATATGCGCCACAACCCGGCGTGGTCTCTTCTAAAAAAGACCCGCGGAATGAAGGGAATCCACTCTAATTGGAAAGATGTAGTACTTGGACCCTTTAATCACCCGGACATCATTAGGAGTTCATTAGTAATTCTTAGGTGTGTTAAATAGAGGTTAGGCGTGCTTAAGTGGTGCCTTCACCCAAGCTGGCTTCCGGCGATGTCCTCATTAGTTGATTGTTGCCTTGCCTTGAACCTAGGATGGACCTATAGGGGAGAAGGGAAGACAATATTTAGGAACTCTGCCAATAGTTTGGGTAACCGAGGAGACGCTTATTCCTCTGCACTACACTCAATGGGGTTCAGTCTTTTGGCTTATGGGGTTTTGGCACGCTTATGACCAGGTCCATTTGGATCGTTGCGGGGACTTTGCCGCTCTTGAAGTACTTTTATATTTGGTTTGCCTTGTTTTGGCTCTTTTGCTTTGATTTGCATTATTTTCTTTCTTTTCTTTTCCCGTTATTGGGCCTTGACCTATACCCATTTAAGCTTTGGATAGTTTCAAAGGTCGATCCCTCAGGTTCCCCTTTCTTTTGGCTGACCAAGTAGAAAGACACGAGTGATGTCCTAGACTCTTGGTTAGGCATTGAACTCCCTTAGATTTCGTGCTTCTGGCTTCCGAGGGTGGGCGTGTAAGTGTGTGGGTGTCGATACCTCAGGCTAACCCACCAAGAATAATAAATGAATTAGAAATGACAGCTTTTCATTTTACAGTCTGTCTGCCATGTCAGCCTAAACACCTATGTAGGGGTAATATTTCTTGAGGTAAAGCCCATTCCAAGGGTGAGAGAGCTCCTCACCCTCCACATTCACTAGCCTGTACGCGTTGCTTGGATATGCTTCTTTAACTACGTACGGCCTTTCCCAGTTTGGTTGGAGTTTGGATCGGGGACCACCGGGTATTACAAAGATTCTTTTAATTACCATTTCACCGACTATAAACTTTCTCTTAATTACTTTCTTTTTATAAAAACAAGTGAGCCTTTTCTGATATGATCTTGTGTGTTCTGCGGCGACCAGACGCTTCTCATCTAAGAGTTCCAGTTGTGCTAGGAGCGATTCACGTCGCTCATCGATTGACAAGTCCTTGTCAAGCTGGACCCTTAGTGAGGAATAAGAATCTCATATGGTACTACAACCTCCATTCCATAAGTGAGGGCGAACGGTGTCTGCCCTGCGGGAGTATTGATTAAAGTGCGGAAGGACCATAGAGCTTCTACAAGCTTTTCTGGCCAATCCGAGAACTTATTAGCCTCACAAGTTTTCTTTATGATTTTAATTAAGGTTTTGTTCATGGCCTCTGCTTGGCCATTGCCTTGCAGATGTTGGGTTGAATGCCTAATTCATATCATTTCCCTCCTATTTTGATGATGACAAGAAGTGTTCTTAAAGCAATGTAAATGAAACATGTCAAAAACATCATACCTGAAATTCATGTTCATAAAGTATTTTTTAAACCACATTTATCATTTATGGTCATGATAAATCATTTAACTAATGATATATGTGTTTATTTTTCAGGTACTAACATTTTATGCAAAAGATGTGTCGACACACCCATCAATGGTGTCGACACATCAACACAGATTCAAAGGGAAATTGTGTAATAATATCAAGAGTGTGTCGACACATGTCAAGAGTGTGTCGACACGAGTGGCAGATTTCCAGAGATCAAGGGTACCCAGGTCGACACACTCCCAGAGCAGGTCGACACTAGACCCAGTTCCCAGAACAGCCAGTTTGAGGAATTGGGACAGCAGGTCGACACACTCAAGAGCAGGTCGACACAGGACCTTCCTCCCAGAACAAGTTTTTCCATCTTTGGGATAGTGTGTCGACACAACCACCAGGGCAGGTCGACACACTACGGAAACTTTTCATCTTAAAAGTTGATGGTTGCCACGTGTCTGCCTAGGGCGATGGGGAATCAACCTAGGATCGTGTGCCCTTATACCTAAAGGGTATCTTTGGATTCTTTTGGGTATAAAAGGTCCTCTATTGGCCTTCCATCCAAAAGAGAGACCCAACCAAAACTCTTAGAGCCTCCTAGAAGTTTCTTGGCGGCTGCAAGAGGTCGTCTCCCTCCTCTGGTCTCCTTGTGCTTCTAGAAGACCAGTTCTCACCAATTCAAGTGTGAGAATTGGAGTGTGATTCTTGAAGAAACCTCTGAAGCAACCCAAGGAAGCAGATGCTGTAGAAGCCTTCATTGGAGAAGAACTCAAGGAAGATCCAACAACTTCAAAGTGCAGAGCATCGTTTTGGACTTCAAGACTGCAAGCCTCTTCCCAATCCAAGCTTCTACAAGGGAGTACACTTGAAGAAAGAAGTTATTTAATACATTTCATTGTACTTCTGTTCTTCTGAGATATCTCTTGAGATTATGCAAGTGCTTCTGCATAGCTCTCATTAGTGTTCTCACTTTCGACTAGATCTGTGCTAGAAGGTCTAAGTCTTGAGTTGGTGTCTAGCAACCTTTGTGTGAGCTTTGTGCTCCAGTTGTGTGAGCATTGTGCTCAGGTTGTTGTGAGCCGTTGTGCTCAGTTTGAGTTGTCAAACTCAAGGTTGGTTTGAGTAGTCTTGCTCAGTGTGTTTCTAGAGTAGTCTTGCTCTAGAAGTAGTGTGAGTTGTAAGCTCTCCAGTGTTGGAGTTGTCAGGCTCCCTTGGGTGTGTAACCCAGTTGTGTTAGTGAAGCCTCACAGGTTGTGAGGGGTGGATGTAGGAATCACATGGGTGATTTCCGAACCACCTAAAAAATCCTTGTGCACTTGTCCTCTGTGGTTTGATTGATTCATTCGATAGATGTTTGCATAGGATTCGTTTTTAATTCACTTAATCAACTTGTTATTCATCTAAGTTTTTCAACTCACTCTATTCTAATCAGATCTGTAGTTCTTTCACTGATTATATTACCTCTGATTCTAGATAATTTTCAAATTACTTAAGCTTCCGCAAAAGTGGCTAAGATCTATTCATCCCCCCCCTTCTAGATCTTTTCCATTCATTAATATCGATCCTTCAATTGGTATCAGAGCGGGTTTACATCGATCTGATTTGAACTGAGCAGTTTTTGTTTCTGAGTATTGAGTGTTTGATTGTTTGCTTGTTTGTTTGCTTGCTTGTTTAACTCTTTCTCTGTGCATTTACTTAAGTGTCATGGACTCAAAGGGTTTCATAGCTGAGGGCCATTCCATAAATAGGCCACCATTCTTTAATGGTTTGGACTATTCTTATTGGAAGAACAGAATGCAAGTATTCTTAAGGGCCCAGAACTATGAGATCTGGAAAGTAGTTGAGGCTGGTCCCTATGAAAACCAGGGTGAGGAAGAAACCTGGACGAGGGAACAAATAAGGAGAGCCACATTGAATTACAGTGCCATGAACATGATTCAATGTGCTGTTCATCCCAAGGAGTATTCGAGAATCTCTATGTGCAAATCTGCCAAAGAAATGTGGGATAAACTCGAATTACTCTATGAGGGAACATCTCAGGTCAAGGAGACCAAGGCAAATATTTTAGTTTCAGAATATGAACTCTTTATGATGAAATCTAATGAATCTATTTCTGAAATGTTTGCCAGATTCATGGTGATAGTCAATGGACTCAAGGCTTTGGGTAAGGAGTATACTGATGCAGACTTGGTAAGAAAAATCTTGCGTTCACTCTCTTCAATTTGGCATACAAAGGCCACTGTCGTTGAAGATTCAAAAGATCTGTCCAAAATCTCTTTGGATGAATTGATTGGATCCTTAATGACATATGAAATCAACTTAAAAAGAAATGAAGAACACTTAATTAAGACCAAGCCTATGGCACTCAAAGCCTCTTCAAGCAACAAAGATAAAAATCAGGATAAAACAAGTTCTGAAGAATCTGAGTCGAATGAGGATGAGCTTGCCCTCATGACCAGACAATTCAGGAAATTTTTGAAATATAGGAAAGGGAAAATGACTGGGAAAAAGAAATTTCCCTCAGGTAAGAAGAACATTTCCTCTTCCAATTTCAATAAGAATCATAAACCTGATGAGAATATTATTTGTTACAGGTGCAACAAGCCAGGACACATGAAGGGAGAGTGTCCTGAGAACAAAAAGGAAAAGCACAAAAGATTCCAGAAATATAAGAAGCCCAAGGCCATGGTAGCCACTTGGTCTGATGAAGACACAAGTGAGGAAGAAGAAGAGAAGAAGTCCTCAAGCTCAGAGAGTGAGGAAGTTTGCTTCATGGCCAACAGCACAGATGGAAAGGTAAATACTTCCTTTGAAGATTATAGTGTTGAAGATTGGCAGGATGTGTATTCAGAATTGGTAGAAAGATACTCTGAAATGAGAAAAGAAAACAAACACATCAAAAAGAAAATTGAAAATCTTTACCATAACCAATCTTCAAACAATAGAACCTGTGAACTGGAATCTGAAGTAACAGAATTGCTTGAAGAAAAAGAAAATTTACTGAACCTAATTGATAATTTAAAACTTGCCTCTCAAAAGGCCTCCCAAGAATTCAGAAATTTAAATGAAAAGCTGGAAATTGAAAAACAAGAAAAACAACAGAAAATTGAAGAAATTGAAATTCTTAAAAACCAGCTAAAGGAAAAGGAGGAGGTTATCCAAACCTTTACAAAAGGCCAAGATAACCTAGAGGCATTGCTAGGATCCAACATGACAACCACATCTCATGGATTGGGATTCAACAAAAAGAAATCAACAAAATATAAATCTGGTGAGAAAAGGGGAAAAGCACCATTAATCAAATTTGTTAAGGGTCCCAATCTGGAAAACACTGAAATCCAACAAACAGCAAACAAAACCTCAAACAAAATTCAAAACAAATCAAAAACTCAAAAACAAAAGAAGACTGTCAGGTCGACACAGTCCCCTGACAGGTCGACCTGCTCAACACCAAAAACCATAAACAGCTCAACCAAAAATTCAAATAAAAATCTGAAAAATAAGAAAAAGGGAAAAGAAATAATCCATGAAAAACCTTGGACTTCCAAGACAACACTTCAAGAAAATTGGATTAATCCTTGGAACCAATGGTATGAAAATCCCTGTTGGTATTATCCTCAATACCCTTATCCAAACTTCTGGATGTACCAACATAATCCATGGATTCCACCTCCTCCTCTGAACTCAAATTTTCAAATGAAAAACTCCCCTCCTACCAAAAATAAAGATCTTGGTGCTTTCATTCCTAAAAGAAAGAACAAACAGAAAAAGGCTGAAAACACCAAAGTAACAAAACAAAAGTCAAAAACAAATCAAATTTGGGTGAGAAAGGATTTGATGTATTTGTTAAATCATTCTGATGGTCCCAACTCTGTTTGGGTACCAAAATCTTCTCTCCACTGATCTTGTTGCAGGAAGGTCGTGCACCCAACACCAATATATGGTTTCTTGACAGTGGGTGTTCACGACATATGACAGGAGATAGAGCCAAATTCTCATTCCTGCTTGAAAAGGAGGGAGGGTCAGTGACATTCGGAGGTAAAAATAAAGGAAAGATCATAGGATCTGGAAAGGTTGGTCAAACTTCTTCAAACTCAGTAGATAATGTTTTGTTAGTTGATGGACTTGATTATAATTTGCTAAGTATTAGCCAACTATGTGACAAAGGTCACAAAGTTGTGTTTGAATCTGATTTTTGTAAAATAATTGATTCATCAACTGATAAAATTAAATTCTTTGGAAAAAGAGAAAACAATGTCTACATGATCAACCTTAATAAAAACTTTTCTGAAAATCTTTGTTTTGTTGCAAATAAAAATGAAATTGCATGGACTTGGCACAAAAGACTTGGCCATGCAAGTTTCAGAACAATAAATAAGTTGTTAAGACTGAATTTGGTTAAAGGGCTTCCTGAATCCTTCTCTAATGTTGAAAATCAAGTTTGTGGGATCTGTTCTAGAGGAAAACAAACAAGAAAATCTTTTAAAACCTTCAATGAGGTACTTACATCTAAGCCACTAGAACTTCTTCACATGGACCTTTTTGGGCCAACAAGAGTTCTAAGCTTAAGTGGCAAGAGATATGGATTTGTAATCATTGATGATTTTACTAGATTTACTTGGGTTATTTTTCTATCCCACAAAAGTGATGCATGCCTTGAATTCAGGAATTTCTGTACCACTGTCTTAACCACTTATCCATATAAAATCAAAAACATCTTAACTGATCATGGGGGTGAATTTGAAACACATCCTTTTCTGATTTTTGTGCTGAATTTCAAATATTCCACAAGTTTTCTTCACCAAGAACTCCAGAACAAAATGGAGTTGTGGAAAGAAAGAACAGAACTCTTGTGGAAATGGCTAGAACCATGCTTCTTGAGAGTAATTTGCCCAAATCCTTCTGGGCTGAAGCTGTGAACACAGCAAACCACATACTCAATAGAGCATTGGTCAGACCAAAAATCAAGAAAACCCCCTATGAATTGTTGAAAACCAAAAAGCCAACTGTTTCCTATTTTAAAATCTTTGGGTGCAAGTGTTTTGTACACAATAACAACAAAGAAAACCTTGACAAGTTTGATGCTAAGAGTCAGGAAGCCATCTTCCTTGGCTATTCAGAAGTGTCAAGGGCTTTCAAAGTGTACATATTAAAAACCAAAACTGTTGAAGAATCTCCACATGTTATTTTTGATGAAAATTCCTTTTCCACTAATGATTCTAAATCTTGCAGGGAAAAACAAGACAATGAAGAGGATGACCTCATTGTGGACTCTTCACCAACTGTTGAGGAGTCTGAAATCATTGAAGAGAACCTGAACACACCATCTCCAAGTGGCTCAGGTAACATTGTCCCAGAAGTGGGCACTTCTCAACAGGTAATTTCTGAACCTCGTTTTCTAAGAGATCACCCATTAGACAGTGTAGTTGGCAACCTAAATGATAGAGTTAGGACCAGATCATCCTTTTTGCAAAACATTGAAGAAGACTCACTAGCTCTAATTTCCCAAATTGAACCCAAGTCAATTGATGAAGCCTTATCCAGTTCTGATTGGATTGATGCTATGCATGATGAGCTTCATCAATTCGAAAGAAATCAAGTATGGGAATTAGTACCTAGACCTAGTAACCAAGTGGTAATTGGTACTAGATGGGTTTTCAGAAATAAATTGAATGAATCTGGTCAGGTAATTAGAAACAAAGCTAGGCTAGTTGCAAAGGGGTATAACCAAGAATTTGGAATTGACTTTGAAGAATCTTATGCCCCTGTAGCTAGACTAGAAGCTGTGAGAATTTTCCTTGCTTTTGCATCCTCCATGAAATTTAAGGTCTATCAAATGGATGTCAAAAGTGCTTTTCTAAATGGATATATAAAGGAAAATGTTTTTGTTGAACAACCTCCCGGATATGAAAATGAAAAATATCCTAACCATGTTTTCAAGCTTAATAAGGCACTCTATGGTCTTAAACAAGCTCCAAGAGCTTGGTATGATCGTTTGAGTTCCTTTTTACTTGAAAAGGGATATTCTAGAGGTAATGTTGATCAAACATTGTTCACCAAAACAGTAAAAAATCAAATAATTGTTGTCCAAATTTATGTTGATGACATAATATTTGGATCAACTAATAAAAGCCTTTGCACTGAATTTTCAAATCAAATGAAGAATGAATTTGAAATGAGCTTAATGGGAGATTTAACATTCTTTTTGGGATTGCAGGTTAACCAAACAAATGAAGGAATCTTCATCAGTCAAACCAAATATGTCAAGGAGCTACTGAAAAGGTTTGACTATCAGAACCTTAAACATTCAAGTACACCCATTGCAATAAATGCTAAGCTAGAAGAAGACCCATCTGGTAAGTCAGTAGATCCAAAGACCTACAGAGGTATGATTGGCTCTCTGCTCTACCTTACTACTTCTAGACCTGACATTCAGTTTTGTGTGTGCTTATGTGCTAGATTCCAATCTAATCCTAAAGAAAGTCATATGCTTGCTGTGAAAAGAATTTTTAAATATCTTGTTGGAACATGTGACTTAGGAATTTGGTATCCTGCTGGTTGCAAGTTAGAATTGTTTGCCTATTGTGATGCTGATTATGCAGGGTGTAAGTTAGATAGAAAGAGCACAAGTGGTTTGTGTCTATTTCTAGGTGGGTGCCTTATATCTTGGGCTTCTAAAAAGCAACATTCAGTAGCTCTGTCAACTGCAGAAGCTGAATATGTTGCAGCAGGTAGATGTGGAACTCAGATTCTCTGGGTGAAACATCAACTTCTTGATTACAACCAAGATTTAGGGTGTGTACCCATCCTATGTGATAACACAAGTGCCATCAACCTTTCTAAAAATCCCATTCAGCACTCCAGAACAAAACACATTGAAATTAGGCATCATTTCTTGAGAGATGAGGTTGCAAAGAAATCTTTTGAACTCCATTTTATTGAAACTGAAAAACAAATTGCAGACATTTCACTAAACCCCTTCCTGAAAACAGATTTTCATCCTTAAGGAGAGAACTTGGTCTTTGTAGACATCCTCTTGATTTCTCTCAAGGTTTGGGTTGAGTGTAATGCATTGTCTAAGGGGGAGTTCTGTGCATTTCATAACTCTTGCCTTCTCAAGTTATATTGTTCATATCTCTCTCATTTTCAATTCTAATTCTTTCTTTTTACAATAAATTCTCCACTTCTGATTGTGTTGAAACTTCTTGGTATATCAAATGGTGATTTGGAGAAGGACAAGTTATGCTTGTCTGGACACTTTCACTATGCGAGAGTATATGTCTCCGCCAAGTACTAAGAAGTTGATATGCAATAGTTGAGGGGGAGCTTTTATTGTTCAAAGAGAATTTCTTTTCTGATTTTAAAACTTGCACAGTTTCAACTTCCATTTCTTTTTGATAATGAAGTCTTCAACTCTTCTTGTGTTGAAATCTCTTGGTATATCAAATGGTGACTTGGAGAAGGACAGGTTAAGCTTGTCTGGACACTTTCACTATGCGAGAGTATGTGTCTCCGCCAAGTACCAAGAAATGGATATACAATTGTTGAGGAGAAGTTCTTTGCTGTCCAAGAAGAAAATTTCTTTCTGATTTCAAAATTGCATATCTTATTTTGATGAAAAATGGTTGAAATCATCATCTCAGGGGGAGCTAGAGAATTCAAGTCATTTTTTTTTTGCAAAATTCAACACCCTTCTTGCATTTCATCAATTCCTTGCATGATGTCATCATTCTAAAGTCTAGAGTCTCAAAATGAACCTTGAGTGATCTATTTTTTTTAATCAACTTTCACCTATGTCTTTCAATCCACAGAAATTCAGATCTCTTCCTAAACTAAATTACAATTTGTGTCTTGAACTTAAAACATTTCCTTGTTTGCAACTGATGACTAGATGTATTTGAGTTCTATCTCACAAACTCTCCAAAATCTTGTAAAATCCAACAGAGCAATGGCATCTGTGCTAAGAAACTGCACACCTTCACAATGAATGAAGTGCCATGCATGTCATGAGGCATTATTGCTAACTCTGTTCAAAGGGGATCAAAATTGAAAATAAATTCAACTCTAAGCAAAAATGTGCTATGCTTTTTGATGATGACTGAGTAACTGGAAATATTGGCGTCTACAAAACGTATATTTTCATGTCAAAAGGTCATCATTTACCCCTTTGAGACTTGACAATGACTAAATCTTAAGTATCCAGGGACTATGGTGTGTAAAAAGCACTAGTACTTGAGTGAAAGAGATTTATATCATTTGATAGCTTGTTAAAAGAACAAAAATATGAAAATTATTGGAGATTTGTTTAGAAAGAATAATCTTCTTCCTTCATCAAGTTGTTCTTTAAGTTTGTGTTTTAATTTCAACAAAATTGTCTTTGGTCTAGATGACATCTTTAATTCTTGAAAATTGAGAAACATGGTAGTTCTTAGTTGATTGTTAAATACATTATATCCCTCAATTTATCATTTTGTTGACCCAAGTCTAGGAATGCTAATATCCTGTTAGGAAATTGCTTGAAAAACTGGATTTGTGATGCATTTTTGCAAAATATAATAAATGAATTTTTTAAGCCCCTTAAAAATCCTTGAAATGATAATTCCTCTCATTCTTAATCATTCTAAAGATGTTATCAAATTTCTCAAAAATTTCTTTCTAAAAATTCAATTTTTCTTCAAGGCTGTGTCGACACACTTTGTGACATGTGTCGACACACTCTCTGGGTCAGGTCGACACACTCTCTTCCTGTGTCGACACACCCCTTGCCAGAAATTTTTTTTCAGCCCGTTAGGGTACACCTTAAATCCTTGTTGTTCCTGCGGGGCAGTACACCACTGCTCTCTATTTGGAAGTCAGGTCGACCCGACGGCCACATTTCCACTTCTTTCCGGCAAGAAAACCTCTCAAGCTTCTCTCAAGCTCTCATCCCCCTTCCATCATCTCTCTATTCCTCCATTTCCTCTCCTAATTCCACTCATCCTGCACCATGGTCCGCAAGCTTGGTCCCCGCCGTGGCGCACGGTCTCAGGCCTCTTCAAGGCCGGTTCCGGCAACCAGTGCCGATGCCCAGATGGAAAGGAGAACCAAGCGAAGAAATGATCCTGCAGAGCTTCCAGGATCCTCTTCTGCACCTCTCAGAGCTTCAAAGAGAGGTAGGACCTCCTCTACTGGCAGAGGTAGACAAGTTTCAAACCCTAGACCAGAAATTTCGGGGGATTCCTCTGACCATCCTGAGGAATCATCTTCCTCCTCCTCTTCTGACTCTCATGAGGACATTCCCTCAGAATCAGTGAGTGCTGCCAAACTGATTTTGAAGCCAAGAATACTAGACCTTTCAGACACCCAATTAGCAGACTCTCTCCCCGAAATTCAAACCTACTTCTCATTCCAATCTTGGATACCCTTTATATCTGAATTTCAAGTCTGCTATCCAAGGTTAGTTAGAGAATTCTACAAGAACCTCACCTGCACAGAAGAAGGTTTTACATCCAAAGTCAAGGGGATAGATATAGACATGCCAACTGCAGTAGCTGCCTCCATTTTCAAAGTACCAGATGAAGGGGCAGACTACCATGAGTTTGAATTCAACTTACATGAAGCCTACTCCATTTTGACAGGGCATCCTGCAGATGAATCAGATCCCAAACAGACCTATGTAACCAGGTTTAATGCAAATACCTTTCCACCTGTGTTAAGGGTCATCCACCACATTTTAACCACAATAATTACCCCTCAAGGTGGTGGAAGGGATAGGTTGACAGACATTCAGAGGTTCATCCTCTTTTGCATGATGAAAGACATCAAGGTCAACCTCCATGTGATTCTCTATCAAATCATATCTGAAACAACAAGGACAGACCTGAAGAGATCACTTCCTTATGGAGCACATCTGACCTCAGTGTTCAAGCACTTTGGTGTGCCATTGGAAAATGAAAAATCCCAAACCATTCCCAAGTCCAACATCTACACTTTCAAGAATATCCAGAAGTTTATGGGATTTAGATTGGAGGGAAATCAAATGAGAAGAGGACCAGCTGTGGTTGAGGCTCCTCCAGTTCAAGAGGAACAGCCTCAAGACCAAGGGGAACTGCCCCAACCTCAGGAGGACCAGCCTCAGGCTCAAGGGGATCAGCCCCAAGCACAAGAGGAACAGCCTCCAGCTGAAGGGGACCAGCCCCTAAGTCAAGAGGATCAGCATCCTATGCATGAGGATCAGCCACAAGCTCCTAATGAAAATGTCAGTCCTTTTCATGATCCTCTCTCACCTCAGCTTCCTCATTTTTCTCCTCAACCCTCATTCCAACCATCCACATCTTCTGGTGGGCCTCCTGTTCCACCAGAATTGATATCTTTCCTCAATGACAAATTTGAATCCTTCAACTCCTCAATTCAATCCATGTCCACATCTTTTGAGCTACGGATTCAAAGACTGGAAAACACAATATCTGCCAAATTTATTGAGCAGAAGGCAGCTTCAGATTATGCAGCTCAAAGGTTCAATAGGTTGATTGGCACAATGGCAGATGCCTCTCTACAGCTAAAAGAGCATCAAGACAAGTTGGAGAAAGTTCTTCAGGGAATTTTGGCAAATTCCCAAGCAGATGTCTTCAACACCAACCAAACATTGCATGAGATTTCCAGCACCAGATTGTCATTTGCTCATTTTGTGGATGATTTGGAAAGTATGAGGAACTTCAATGAGCACATTGACAGACAGCTTACAGATTTGACCAAGGAGTTCAAGATAATGCAAAGACCTGGTTGGTCAGCTGGCTCATCAAGTTCTCCACTTGCTTCAGATGATTTGAAAAGAACTCAGAGCACCTTGATAGAGCATTCTGATAGAATGGAGCATTATCTTCACACTCGGCTGACAACTATCCATGAACAGATAAAGTCAAGCATGAAGTCAATGGAAAAGAGATTGTCAGACATTGAGATCCTTCTTGCTCCAATTCCTCCTCCTCCTCCATCTTCTACCTAATGAATATTTTTTTGATAATGTCAAAGGGGGAGAAGAATGTAATATCTTGATGTAATGATGTTTTGAATGAAATGAAATGACATGGTTGTTTGGCTTCAATACAAAGCAGTGTGATTGTGAATGCAAATCTTTGTCTTTATGTCTGAATACTTGTCCAATTGTTTGACTTGTTGCACAAAATTTCTAATTTCAAGTAACATTGAATCTCACAAACAAATCATCAATTGTTACTGAACAATATCAAAAGGACCTTGACAAGTATAAACAAAAAGGGAAAACAAAATTTAAACAATCAAAAATTGCTCAAAATCACACTTCATCAAAACCACATTGAAAAATGGATTTAATGTTGCCATCATCAAAAAGGGGGAGATTGTTGGGTTGAATGCCTAATTCATATCATTTCCCTCCTATTTTGATGATGACAAGAAGTGTTCTTAAAGCAATGTAATTGAAACATGTCAAAAACATCATACCTGAAATTCATGTTCATAAAGTATTTTTCAAACCACATTTATCATTTATGGTCATGATAAATCATTTAACTAATGATATATGTGTTTATTTTTCAGGTACTAACATTTTATGCAAAAGATGTGTCGACACACCCATCAATGGTGTCGACACATCAACACAGATTCAAAGGGAAATTGTGTAAAAATGTCAAGAGTGTGTCGACACATGTCAAGAGTGTGTCGACACGAGTGGCAGATTTCCAGAGATCAAGGGTACCCAGGTCGACACACTCCCAGAGCAGGTCGACACTAGACCCAGTTCCCAGAACAGCCAGTTTGAGGAATTGGGACAGCAGGTCGACACACTCAAGAGCAGGTCGACACAGGACCTTCCTCCCAGAACAAGTTTTTCCATCTTTGGGATAGTGTGTCGACACAACCACCAGGGCAGGTCGACACACTACGGAAACTTTTCATCTTAAAAGTTGATGGTTGCCACGTGTCTGCCTAGGGCGATGGGGAATCAACCTAGGATCGTGTGCCCTTATACCTAAAGGGTATCTTTGGATTCTTTTGGGTATAAAAGGTCCTCTATTGGCCTTCCATCCAAAAGAGAGACCCAACCAAAACTCTTAGAGCCTCCTGGAAGTTTCCTGGCGGCTGCAAGAGGTCGTCTCCCTCCTCTGGTCTCCTTGTGCTTCTAGAAGACCAGTTCTCACCAATTCAAGTGTGAGAATTGGAGTGTGATTCTTGAAGAAACCTCTGAAGCACCCAAGGAAGCAGATGTGTAGAAGCCTTCATTGGAGAAGAACTCAAGGAAGATCCAACAACTTCAAAGTGCAGAGCATCGTTTTGGACTTCAAGACTGCAAGCCTCTTCCCAATCCAAGCTTCTACAAGGGAGTACACTTGAAGAAAGAAGTTATTTAATACATTTCATTGTACTTCTGTTCTTCTGAGATATCTCTTGAGATTATGCAAGTGCTTCTGCATAGCTCTCATTAGTGTTCTCACTTTCGACTAGATCTGTGCTAGAAGGTCTAAGTCTTGAGTTGGTGTCTAGCAACCTTTGTGTGAGCTTTGTGCTCCAGTTGTGTGAGCATTGTGCTCAGGTTGTTGTGAGCCGTTGTGCTCAGTTTGAGTTGTCAAACTCAAGGTTGGTTTGAGTAGTCTTGCTCAGTGTGTTTCTAGAGTAGTCTTGCTCTAGAAGTAGTGTGAGTTGTAAGCTCTCCAGTGTTGGAGTTGTCAGGCTCCCTTGGGTGTGTAACCTAGTTGTGTTAGTGAAGCCTCACAGGTTGTGAGGGGTGGATGTAGGAATCACATGGGTGATTTCCGAACCACCTAAAAAATCCTTGTGCACTTGTCCTCTGTGGTTTGATTGATTCATTCGATAGATGTTTGCATAGGATTCGTTTTTAATTCAGTTAATCAACTTGTTATTCATCTAAGTTTTTCAACTCACTCTATTCTAATCAGATCTGTAGTTCTTTCACTGATTATATTACCTCTGATTCTAGATAATTTTCAAATTACTTAAGCTTCCGCAAAAGTGGCTAAGATCTATTCATCCCCCCCTTCTAGATCTTTTCCATTCATTAATATCGATCCTTCAGCAGATAGTATGGAAATGATGATGTAATGCAATTTTATACATGTTGCAGAGGTCACA
This sequence comes from Colocasia esculenta, assembly GCA_014218235.1. NCBI lineage: Eukaryota > Viridiplantae > Streptophyta > Magnoliopsida > Alismatales > Araceae > Colocasia > Colocasia esculenta. Next base: position 38,463,795 of record CM024758.1, on the reverse strand, counting down.
GAGCTCTTGAGAGATGAATTACTGTCCATTGTCGGTGATGATGGTACTTGGGATGTCGAACCTAGTGATGATGTTCTTCATGATGAATTTGCACCCAGTTGTTGCCTTAACCTCCGCATATGCTGGGCCAGTAAAAGTCTTGCCTAAAGATCTTCTTGCAAGCATTTGGCTATTGACGTGACCACCACACACACCTGAATGAGCCTCCTCAACAACCTTCAGAACTTCATCATCATCCAGGCATCTAAGCAAAACTCCAGTGAGTCCCTTCTATAGAGAGTATTTCCAACTAATGTGTACTTCTAGGACAGTCTCCTTATTGCCTTCTTTTCATCACTCGTGGCTTCCTCAGGGTACGTTTGATTTTGCAATACCTCGCTATCTCATAGTACCATGGGTTCTCCTCATCTTCCAACTCCATCAAATGATTTCTGTTTTGCTCTTCCTCTCTTCCTTCATCAACACTTCTTCTTCGATCCATAGAAAGACGAGGTCTTAAACAGTTGGGGTATGACGACGTGCAATCTGGATGCTATCAAAATCCTCAGGGTAAGTCATGTTGAGAGTTGAAGCGATGGTAGTGAGGGCATCTGCTAGAAGATTCTAGTGACGAAGCACATGGACAAAGATAAGTTTGGAGAATAGCTTGGCATAGGCTGAGGCAAGTTCTTGATATGGCTTGAGCGTAGGATCCCGAGTGTGGTATTTGGTGAGCACTTGGCGTAGAACCAGTTGACTATCACCTACAATTCGCAGATGGGTGACACCATAGAAGTGGGCGAGCTCAAGGACGGCCAGCAAGGCTTCATATTCAGCTATATTGTTGGTGGCAGGGAATGCCAATTGATAAGCCTCTGGAATGGTGACACCCTCAGGTGATAGTAGAGCAATCTCGATACCCTTCCATGAGAGTTTAGAGCTCCATCTAATACAACGTCCACATAGGATCAGATTGGCTAAGGGACATTAATTCCTCTTCTGGAAACTCTGAACGGACCAGATCAAATTGTGGAATAGGATGATAAGCAAGATGTTCTACTATGGCATGGCCTTTGATAGATTTCTGCTGACTGTAAATGATGTCAAACTGGGAGAGAAAGCTTCGCCAACGTGCTAGCCTATCAGTGAGAACAGATTTTTCAAGGAGGAATTGAATAGGATTCATGTGGGTGATTTTGTGAACCTCATGAACAAGAAAGTAGTGCTTCAATTTCTGCACTACCCATACAAGAGCGACACATGTCTCTCTCCTTTCTGTGTACCTTTGCTCGCAAGGGTTGAGAAGCTTACACAAGTAGTGTGATGCCCTCTCCTTGCCTTCTTCATCCACTTATGCAAGGACAACTCCTACAAAGTCTTCCAGAACCGATACATAAAGAATGAGTGGTTTGCGTGGAGTCTGCGGCCTCAGGACAGAGGAATTAGCCAAATACTCCTTTAGTCAGTTAAAAGCCACCTGACACTTCTCGTCCCAATGGAATCCGACTCCCGGCTTGGTCGGGTCGTAGAAGGGTCTACACCTCTGCAAATGTTGGAGACGAACTGGCGAATAAACATTAACCTCCTGATTAAACCTTGAACTTTCTTCAAATTCTTGGGAGGGGGCATCTCTCTTATCACCTTCGCCTTATTGGGATCAATCTCTATACCCCTCTTGCTCACGATGAAACCTAGAAGCTTACACGATGATACACCAAACACACACTTCTTGGAGTTCATTTTCAATTGGTATTCTCTTGATCTATGCAAGACCTTTGTTAGAACCCCATGGTGCTAAGCCATTGTTCTTGATTTCACTACCAGGTGTAGACACCCATTTCTGACCCATAAGTCGAGCAAAATCCCTTGTCATATCATTGATGCCCCACGTTGGCTCATCATCGTCAAACTGACTTTCTCCGATCATGACATCATTTCCATTAGTTCATCGCCCTGGAGTATCTTCCCTGGTCTAATCAATCTCTCATTATAGCTCTCCAAGTCTAGAGTCCGATGTTTCAAACCGCACGTCAGTCCGAGGGCTGCGCATGGAGATTTGACACATTATTTTTGTTCATATGCAGAAAAGTCACTAAAGGCGACAGGCCCTATGTCGCGTTCCTGAAAACGACATCCCCTATGTCGCGATCTTAAATCCACATTTTAAATCCTTGAAAAATCACAAAATGACTTGAAGTCACCTTCCTTATGAGGAAGGCGACGTATCGAGGCGTCGCATTCAGGAAGGCGACACTAAGGCTATCGCGTTCAGGACCTTAAACAGGAAACTCTTTCCGAGGCCAACTTGGACACATGCCAAAGATGGTAATTGCTTCATTTGGACGTCCATATCCTTTCAAATTTGGAGGAGACCTTCCTGACATGTCCCTTTCCAAGTCCCAATTGCCCATGCGCAGCCATACATAGCCATAGTCGGACTCCTTCCCATTATTCCTCTCAGACTCGAGTTGGGAATAATCACCATAAGTACCTCGTCTCTCCATCTTTGGGGCAAGGCCGGAGTCTATGGTTCGCTGAGCAAGAGAGCTCCATCTTCCAAGAAGAGAGTTTTCCCTCCAGACGACCAGCAAGAGCCCTCTATGGCATTTTTCCATTGGCTACACAATTTCTCATCCCTTCTTTGCCTTATTTCTTTTAATTCATGCATGCATAGTCTTGTTTTCTTCATAGATTAGCATTAGAACACGACAGCACACCTAAACTTAACCACCAGGGGTTAAAAACCCCAATCTCGTGAGTTCCCTCTATAGTAGTTCATGTTTACATACTTTTCATTGAATAGATCTTCTATGCACAAGTTCTAATGGGTGTTTTGTTCGTTTAATTCACTTTGGCAGGTGTTTGAAGGTCCAAGCAACGTGAGGCTCTTGCCCCTTGGCCGACTGAGGAGTAGGAAGACAAAGAACCCCAACTTCCATCCATAGAAGAAGAAGGCGACATAGAAGCTGTCACGATAAAGAAGGCGCCAGGCCCTACGTCGCGTTCAGATCAGAGCATAGCGACGCCACCCTGGTCGCATATCTGGTACCCTTCATCTTTCTTTCCTTTCCAACGTAGTCAGCCCTCCCTCTCTACACATCAAAAGGCGACTACATTGGTGGCGATCACGTCAGTTCCTAATCCCTTACATATTCACAATCTTTCAAAAGGGGAGCACAATCCATGATTACACCTTTTGGCGATCACAGTGGGACGGCTAGTGCCCATCACGCTTGCTCCTTCTTTCCCTGCCGTTCTTACTCTCTAATGGGTGTAATGTGTCTTTGCTTTCTTTCTTTAGTGCTTTTCCTCCGAGTTTCTTAGTGCTCTGCGGTTCTGGGTGAGAAGGCGACAACAGCAACGTCGCGATCCGAATAGCGACAGACGGAACGTCGCGATCAGGTTAGTACACAGCGTCCTTCTCATCTGTTTTTGTGTCCTGGGTGCTGTGAAGAAGGCGACGTCGTCTCCGTCGCGATCAGGAAGGCGACAGTAGCATTGTCGCGACCAGGTATGTCCCCTGCTCATACACTCACTTGTATTATTTAAGAATTGTTGTGCCTGCAAAGAATGCGACGCTGTGATCGTCGCGATAAAGGAGGCGACGATCTTATTGTCGCGATCAGGTCAGTACCCTGGTTTCTTATTTTCCTTGAGGATTTGGGTCCATTTTCACATGCTACATCCATACTCCATGCCATACCATGCTTATTCCATGATCTTGAGCGTTTGTTAGTCTTGTGTGTTATAGGATTGTTTGATTTTTCGTGCATGATTAGGACCTAACTGCTCTCTATCCACTGTGAGAAAGAACGCGACAGTTTGATTGTCGCGATCTTGTTCGCGACATCTATCTTGTCGCCTTCTGCCTCTGAGAGCAATTAGCTATAATTATTGTTTTGTTAGTACTAGGTTAGAATTTTGCATGCACTCCGGTGCACTAGGATTTGCATACATCTTTCCATATTCGTAGTGTAGGTTTCCTCCTCAGCGACGCTCGCTCTCTCGGCCACATATTCCTTGTGTCCGACTAGAGCACTCGCTTGAGGGCCTTCGTAAGTCCCCGCTGACCGTGGATTCCCACACGGCCGCCGGGCTGGTTGTACCTGTCGCCACCTAGGATTGAGTCTAACTCATTTTGGCAAAGTTGAGAGAGTCCTAGTCACACCCGAAGTTGGAAGCTCTCTCCCATTTAGGAAACCCTTCCTTGTTTGGAGAGAACCTGCTAAAAGTCAATTCACTAAAAGGCAAACTTGAACCAATTAAAAGATATCATCATCATTGCCAACTGCTTGCTTTGGGTGAGACGTTTTCTCTTTCCTTTTGTCTGCATAGGATTGTTTGTTTAGGAAACTAAGAGTCTGTCTAGGTTAGGTCGTCTCTCTCAAGTCTGGAAAGGCTTTCCCCATCTCTCTGCGCTCACTTTCCAAACATGGAGTCATTCTTGAACCCAATCTACAACAGTGAGAACCCAAACGTTGCCTTCTATACTTCCCAAGACTACCAGGAGTCCCTGCCCCATGACCTCCTGGACGAGTTTGACCCGGCCTTGGGTCGCTACTGTCCATACCTCTGAGGGTCACCATCACGACGATGGCGGCCTGTCTCAGAACACCCATCCTCCTCAATCGGATGATCAAGCCACTCAACTCCTGTGCTTAATTCCTCAACTTGATCAGTCCCAGATCCAAACCCTCATGACGGCCCTCAAAGGAAAGGCCACTTCCTCACCCTCACCTAGAGCGGGCGCATCACGCCCCGCGGCAGCTACCTCCGGCCCCCATGTTATCATGGGACAAGCCGACAACACCCTCATCCGGCCGCGGACCATCCGATTTACGCCATTTGAGTCTGAGCACTACCTTCCCCGTGAGTCGAGGCCCCGGTCTCCACCATATCAGCCATGTTACTCCCCTCATCGCCCTGAGCCACGCGCCAGGCCCACCTCTCATGCCTCCTCCATGTACGCTCAGCCATCCGCCACACAGGACATGATGTCCGAGTGGGCGTCCATCAAGAAGGAGCTCCAAGAGCTCCGAAAGCAAGTCGACCCTAGGCAGCACCACGATGTGCACATGCCAAATTTCAATGGCCTATGGGTCCCCTCTCCATCCGAGCTGCCGAAGTACCGCAAATACAACGGCTCAAGGAATCCTTATATTCATATCAAAGACTTCATTTATGAGTCCACCTCCTACCAGCATGATCGCCGCCTCATGGCCTATCTCTTTCGCCGGTTGCTGGACGGGCATGCTTTGGATTGGTTCTACTCCCTGCTACCGGAGGACGCAGAGGACTTCGCTGTCGTGAAGGCCAAGTTCCTCGAACAATTCTAAGACAGGGTTGGACCAGAATACTCTCTTACGGATCTCATGGTCGAGAAAATGAAGTCGGTTGAGGATTTTTCACATACGCCGATAGGTGGAGGCAGATGGCCACTCGGGTTCCGGGGTACCTTCCAGAGGGAGAGAAGGTGAAATCATCATTGCCAACGCCACACCTGCCTATAGAAACATCCTGGTGATGAACGACATCACCACTATGCATTAACTCTACAGCGGGCCCGGTTCATCCAGACCCAGCTCAAAGACTCTCCCATCCACTCTATGTTCGAACCCCAAAATCCGGTTCCAAAGAAAACCTCAGGGGCCAGTCACCGAGGGAGTACAATGACGAGCAAGTGAGAACGTTCAACCCTGCCGGCCAGAGCCAAAACCGCCAACCTTACAATGCCCAGGGTCAGAACCCTACCCATCCGCCACAGGGCAACAACAGCGCCAATACAGCTAGGTGCCACCCCCCGATGGCTCTCAGCAAAGGCGTCCCATGGGTCCTAGAAGAACTCACTACCCGCCATTGCCGGAGACACTCTCCGACATATTCTTGGCCTTGCTCTCCACAGATGCCATTAGGCTCCCTCCTGAGAGACCCTTGAACCCTAGTGTGGATCAAACCCGGTACTGCGTCTTCCACCGGCAGCCTGGTCACACCATCGACCAGTGCTTTACATTCAAGGATCTGGTGTATGACTTGCATGAGCAGCACAGGATAGATTGGACAGCCCTCCGGCAAGTGATCGGAGATATCAAGGAAAGGCAGAGGCAACAACAGCAGCGAGGCAGCTGCGCCAGCCACCCCCTCAACAACACAGCAGCAGCAACACCAACAGCCGTTGCAGGACCTCGGGATCATCCACAACCCCCTACCAGACCATCCGCCAACTCCAAACCCACCACCACAGCACCTGCCCAGGTAAACCCCATCGTCCACCACCCTCCTCCTCAGACGAACTGGACGTACGATGAGGAGCTAGACGTTCAGCAGATGATGGCCATTAACCAATATTCCCTTCAATCCCAAACAATACAACCAGCCTACATGGCTCCCCAGTCAGTCCCTCCTATAGTTTCTATGGCCAACGCCGTCATACTGCCCGTCGGTTCAGCACCCGCGCCAGTCGCCACTCCACCCATAATCTTACCTTTCGCTCCACCTGTCTCCGTACCTCTACTCCCTATCATATCTACTCCCTCGCCCATCATCCTACCCCCACCTGGGCCGGACCAACCCTCTGCCGCTACGCTATCCTCCGCCAGACAACACCTATCCATCCAACCACCCTGCGGAGCGGGCGAGTCTTTCGCCGCCCGTACCCCCTATCTCCACCACCTCCACCAGCCAAAACAATCCCCAACAGGTCCCGCAACCGCCTCAGCAACAGCAAGCTCAGCAGCAACACAAGATGAGGGGTTAATTGTGTTGGGTTCATATTCTGGAAACTAAGTGAATTCACATTCTAAATGATAAATGATAATCAAACATGTTTTTAATGATGAATGAGTTGAATTGAGGTTTCATACATGTCAATTAACATGATACAATATTTGGTTATCTATGTCTTCATTATACCTAACTATACATGTTTTATCATGTAGGTACAAGTGCATATAACCAAGCCTTCACAAATCATGAGAAAATGATCACAAGTACATTGTATACATGTACCTGTCGACAGACCCAAAGGCATATGTCGACAGATGCCACAGTTGTGATCAGACAGAAAAGTACTAAGTTCAGAAAAAGAGCACCTGTCGACAGATGCTCAGAGACCTGTCGACAGATGTCACAGACAGAAATGCCAGAGTTCTGTGTTTTGGCAAAACTGACCTTGTCTGTCGACAGATGCCACAGGCCAGAACAACCTGAAATCTGTCTATTGCAAATCTGTTTCAATCTGTCGACAGATGCTCAATACCTGTCGACAGATGAAGTGAATCTTCAAATACGGAAACCTTCCTTCATTTCCGAGATTGTGTTTTCAAGTCCCACGACTCTCCATATGAAAAACACAACTATATATGCATCCTTTTGAAGAGAATCTCATACAAAGCAGCCACAACCAAAAACCCTAAAGCCAAGTCCAAGAGAAAAGAGTTGATGCTGCTCTGCTTCAAGTCTGCAGTGCAGAGACCGGAAGATCTGTTGATCCTGCAGTACTGAAGATAGATCGTCGTGGATTCAACCTTCTCCATCAATCCAAAGCAGTCAGTCGAAGTTTGAACTCCATCCAGACGTTCTCAGAAGAGTTCCACATCAGGATTTACTCCTATACTCTGAACTCTTCCTGTTCACAATTCTTATCAATCGTGTGTGTGTTTGTGTGATTCAAGCGTCTCTTGTGCTTGAGATCACGTGTGTGTGTTGTTCTGATCGTGGGTGCACATCAGAAAACACGTGTGTGTGTGAGTTGTAGTCACCGAACTCGCTCATAAGCAGTTTACTCTGTGTGTGTGTGTGTGCCGTGGACGTAGGATACACTGTGTGTATTCCGAACCACGTAAATCTGCGTGTCTCGTGGTTTGATCGTTTCTACGATAGATGTTTGATAGGCACATTGCATATTCACACGCTAGATAGGTTTCTACTTCATCTACACATAGTTTAGATCTTGATACTGTCTTGTTAATCTGTGCTTTAAGAAAAAAAATGTGATAATAGTTTTTAAGAGACAGTAATCTATTCAACCCCCCTTCTAGATTACCATATTGGGAATTCCGCAACCCTTCAAATTGAGCCTTTGCCAGGAACCCACTATGACATCCTCAACCACCTGGATCACGTACCAGCCAAGATCTCCATTTTGGAGTTGATAAAGAAATCCAAGGAGCACCAAGAAGCCTTGAGGAATTTCCTGAAGAAGGTGGTAGTAAACGAGGACATGCTAGCTGACAAACTACCAAGTGCCCTAGCCATGGTAACTCGTGGGCCGGCAATTACATTTTCTGAAAGCGAATTAGCACCCCAAGAAGCCAGGAGGCTCCCACTCTGCGTAACCCTGGTCATCAATCATGTGGCGGTGGGAGCGGCACTGGTCGACATGAGGGCATCCATAAACGTCTGCCCGCTGAGTAGCCTGAGAGCCTGCGACCTATCAGAAGGGATGCTAAGGCCGACACCCACCACCATCGCCGCGTATGACAACTCTAGAAGATCCTGCCATGGCATGGTGACTGTGCAAGCCGAACTGGGACCCCTCGCTGTCATGGTAGATTTCTATGTCCTCGATATCGATCCCATGTTCAAAGCTATCATAGGGCGTCCGTGGTTGGAAGCGCTCGGGGCTGTACCGTCCACTGCACACCAATGTCTGAAGTTCCCCTTTCAAGGACGGATCATCAAAGTCAAGAGCATAGCCACTACCCACTCAGTAGATGCCCTCCACGATACCCACCTACCAGCCGTGTGGCCAGCCAACAAACCTGTAGTCTCGGTGCTAGATATCAACTACCCATGGAGCTACACGTTCCAGTCCAAGAGAGAGACCAATCTGGCACAAGTCAATGCAGTCAAGAGAAAAGAGCCACTGAGCACCAAAGGGTGGCAAATCATGATGGAGCTGGGGTACGAAGAAGGCAAGGGTCTAGGGGCGGAGCTACAGGGCATAGTCAAACCCATCCCTGACATTGTCATGAAAAGCTGATGGGGCTTAGGGTACAGGGAAAAATCCAAACCTTGGTCATCCAGCACATCCACTCTTAAGGCCGACCGTGAACCGCTCACCTGGACACTCTGGTGTCACTTCATTAGGGGGCCTACCCAACCTGGATATAATACCGTGATAGTCGAGGCAGAACTGTCACAGCACGAGGTGCATGGCCGAAACTTCTCTCGGCACATGGCCCCATTGCTGACCTATAGAGCCTTAGAGGCCCTCCGTCCAACCAGGAGGAGAAAGACAGGGAACCCAGAGGCTGAATGGTACAGATGGTTTGACATAGAAGACATCACCATCGCCTTCAGCCGACTGTTCTAGGAAGAATAAAGGACATGGCCGCCAGCTGCGGCAGAGCTGCTAGATCCCCCACTGCCATCACATCTAAAAGGCAGCTCATGAACGATGCCTCAGACATAGGAGAGCCGGACATCCCCTATGAAGAGGGGAAAACCATAGATGAACTCTGGATGGGCACCTGCTTAACCATCCACCCGTCCCTTCTGGATTCCCTCCTGCCCAGTCTGGTCCCGTCCTCTCCTCCCTTGCTTATTCAGCTGACCCTTAGCTCCTAACAGCGGCACACAGCCTCCTCACACCTAACCTCCCACTTGCAATCCTCACTGCCCTGTAGTCCAATCCAGGTGACAACGAGGTCGCTCTCTCCTGTTGCATGCTCTCCACCGATCTCCAAAAAAAAATGCCCATTTTCAAATGCACGTTGAGGTCGAAGAGTCGGCATTCCTCCTTCACTCTCCTGATCAGGGGCACCCCTCGACTGGGGCTTCCCCTCCTGCTCCTTCACTAGGAGCCATTCTCTTCGAGGACACCATGTCCTCCTCCAGTCCTGTAGAGTCGTCTAGTCTAGGAGAGTCTAGGGTAGGTGAGTCTAGCATTAGGATAGATAGGCCTAGGGTAGAGAGTCAGGTCAGCCCGGTATCCACCAAATCCAGGCAGCGCCCTAGGAAGCAGCGGGGAAAAGCTATTTCCCGGAGATATCTTCAAGAGCTAGCTCGGCGGTCTCAAGCGCTGCTGTTGATAGAGGAATTCACGAAAGAAGCACTGGTGTTCGAAGAAGATTTTGAGCAGGATGGGGTGTTCATAGACGACGGATTTGGCGTCTACGAGATAATGAATGATGAGGACCCAATCAATGAAGAGAATAGCGAAGTAGATGACGCTGTCAAAAAATATGCCAGTGGAGTAAGAAGATTTGATGAGCCCACAATGGTAGTGGATGAACCTATTAAGGAAGTCAACCTCGGAACAGAAGAAGATCTCAGGATTGTAATCATCTCAGCGAACCTCCCTCCTGATGAAGAAGAGGAACTGGTGCAAATCCTTAGGGAGTACAAGGACACATTCGCCTGGTCTTACGAGGACATGCCCGGTCTAGACCCCTCACTAGTAGAGCACCGACTGGTACTGAAAGAAGGGGCAAAGGCAATCAAGTAGAAACTCAGAAGGTTCCACCCACTCATGGCTCCTGAGATGAAGGACGAAGTAGATAAACTCCATAAGGCTAGATTCATCAGGTAGTGCTTTATCCGAACTGGGTGGCCAATATAGTCCCTGTCATGAAGAAAGATGGCAAAGTCAGAATATGCATCGACTTCATGGATTTGAATAAGGCATTTCCGAAAGACGACTTCCCGCTTCCTCACATTGATGTGTTGATCGACAATTCTGCTGGGTATGAGACCCTCTCATTCATGGATGGATATTCAGGTTACAACCAAATGCTCTATCTCCTGAGGATCAAGAGAAAACATCCTTCACCACGCCTTGGGGAACGTACTGCTATGTAGTCATGCCCTTCGGGCTGAAGAATGCTGGGGCTACTTATCAAAGGGCGATGATGGCTATCTTCCACGACATGATAACGTTTATGTAGAAGTATACGTGGATGACATCTTGGTGAAGTCGAGAACCAGGAGAGAACACCCCGAAATCCTAGCCAAGGTGTTGCAGAGGTCGAGAGAATATCAGCTGAGAATGAATCCGAAGAAATGCGTGTTCGGGGTATCATCAGGAAAGCTGCTAGGTTTCATAGTTAGCAAGCGGGGCATTGAGATCGATCCAAATAAGGCCAAGGCTACAGCAGAAATGCCTCCTCCAAAAACATCTCACAATTAAGAGGGCTAATCGGGCATTTGCAATTCATCAGAAGATTTATCTCCCAGCATTCGCAAAGATGTCGCCCATTTTATGATCTCTTGAAAGGAGGGGCAAAATTCGAATGGAATGACAAATGCCAAGCAGCCTTCGATGAGCTGAAAAGTTATCTCATGAATGCCCCAGTCTTACAGCCTCCTGTACCCGGAAAGCCGCTAATCCTATATCTCTCAGTCATTGAGGACTCCCTAGGAGCAGTCCTGGCACAACATGATGAATCTGGGAAAGAAAGGGCAGCATACTACCTCTCTAGGTTCTTCAACACCGCCGAATCCAAGTTCACCACCGCGGACAAAACTTGTGCCGCACTCGTGGGGTAGTCCAAAAGCTCAAGCACTATTTCCTTGCCACGAGGTCAAGCTGATCTCGAGGATGGATCCACTCCGATATCTTCTCAAAAAGCCCGTCCTCTCTAATCGGCTAGCACGCTGGTAGAGTTTCCTCTCTCAGTTTGACATCTCCTTTGTGGTCCAAAAGGCCGTCAAGGGTTATGCCATCGCTGAGCATCTAGCCCATCTTCCACTCCCTTACAGCGACTCCCTCCGAGAGGAATTCCCCGATGAGGAACTCTCGGTCATCATCAAAGACCCCTTCTGGTCCCTTCATTTCGATGGCGCACTCAACTCTCAGGGACGGGGCATCGGAGCTGTGCTGCTCACCCCGGAAGGCATTACCATCCCCTTCGCACATCAACTCACCTTCCCCGCCACTAATAACATGTCCGAGTATGAAGCTCTCCTTGCTGGCCTCAAGCATGCTTACTTGCTAGGGGCATCCCACCTCAGAATCATAGGGGACTCTCAGCTCATTTTGCGGCAGGTGCTCTCAACTTACCGCACTTGTGACCCGAAGCTCAAGCCATACCAAGACCTGGTCACGCTGTTGGCAAGGCAGTTACGAAAGCTCATCTATATCCACACTCCTCGTTCCCAAAATATCTTGGCCGACGCTCTGGCATCGCTAGCCTCATCCCTATCCTTCCCTCTGAGTCACCGGACTGAGACAATCGTCGTCCAGCGTCTCAATGTTCCATCTACTTAGGACCCTTGGTTTAGTGACTTAGGGCAACTTTAGAAGAGAGGGCTAGGAAGAGAGGAGCACAGCAGGTCATGTTAACTGAGCTCGAGGAGATCCTGAGTGAAAGAGAACTGCCATGGTACTTTGAGATAGAACAATATTGCAGGGATGGAACATATCCTGAAGGGGCATGTAACACCCCGAAAATTTAGCAATTTAAAAATTGTCAGAAATATAGAGGGATAAATAAATAAACGTATTGGAGAGACTTCCAATACCATGTGTTAATGACCTATTAACAAGATTGGGGCCAATAGAGCATACTTGGCCCAAGGATATGAATAAACTAGGACATGAAATTGCCCAGAAATTCGTGTAGGTAATTATGCAGTAATTAGTGAGGGTAATTTAGGGTCATATTATGGATGAGTAGTCATGTAAGGTAAGCCAAAACCGAACTCAATCCCAATTGGTGGTTTCCGAAACCTTGGCTACCTCTTTTAGGTAAAGGAATCCCAGATTTTCTGAAAACTAGGAAACAGAGCTCGTAGCCCCTTTCCTAGTATCATTAGGACTCTTAAAACATCCTAAAACTATAAGAACTCGTCCCTAAACTCTTGGGGAAGGTTTAACAACGAAGTTGGAGTCGTTTGGAGGCAAGCAAGAACTTCTGAGGAGCAAGAGAAAGGCTGGGAATCCGGAGCTTCATCCCCTGCATCCTCTGTTGCGTCCAGAACATCAACGGTTTTAGATCTTCGTAAAGGTAGGTGTTCTCGGGCCAAGATTAAAGAAAACCAATGCCAACATGTAGTTCTTTGAGTCTAGGATCATTTGCACTTGATTTGCCCAATTTTCATGGAGTATTCATCGTGTATTGGTGATTTTCCCGAAGTCTTGTACAGTTAGGGCTTTTCTCGTTCATCTTATTGTGCACATGATTCAAGATCAAAGTTGACTAAACTTACTTCATGAAAGTTCTTCTATTTGAAGTCACGATCATCTTCTATGTTGGACGTTTTGTCCAAAGGTTTTTCGTTAGAGAGTTAGGAGCATGATAAGAGAGTCTCTGTTTTAACTGTGATTTCGGGTTTCACTTGATTTTTGTTCTTCACATGATTTCTCGGGATTCGAGACCGAATTTGATTAAACCCTCAACATAAAAATCTTTCTACTAGTTGTCTTCTTCATCTTTCATGTTGAACGTTTTGTCCAAATGTCAATCGTTAGAGAGTTATAAGGGTTTGAAGTGAATCGCTGCATGGCATGTGTTTTCGGGTCTCACATGACCCTTAAGTTTTGTTCTGGAAGGACTCTTGTCGACACTACTTGGACTAGTGTCGACACACTGTCCCAAGGCAGCCCAGAGAGTGTTCTGGGAAGCCCTCTAGTGTCGACACTGCCTCAGCTAGTGTCGACACCCTGTCCCAAACAACCCAGAGAGTGTTCTGGGTAAGCCATCTAGTGTCGACACTACCTGTCTCTAGTGTCGACACACTGTCCCAGTTTTTCCTGAAAGTTCTGGGAAAGCTATCTAGTGTCGACACTACCTGTCTCTAGTGTCGACACACTGTCCCATGTTTTTCAGATGGGTTCTGGAATCTGTCTCTAGTGTCGACACTACCTGAACTAGTGTCGACACTACCTGACCAGTTTTGCCTGATTTTGTCTTGGGTTTGGAGCATGGTGTCGACACCACCTGATCTAGTGTCGACACTACCCTTACAAGATTTTTGTATAATTTGGGTCTAATCATTTCATGATGTCTTCAAGCATGTACATGATGTTATATAGTATGCATGGACTTAAAATAAATCAAACCATTAAAGGAAATGGTAATGATATGAATATGATTCTAATGTGTAATTTTGATTGTTCTTATGATCCTTGATTATCTTGTGATCTTGCTTATTGTCAATTGATAAGATAAGAATATGGGGGATGAATACATGATTAGTATGGACATGTTAGTGGTGATTTGCATATGAGTTTCATGGTTACATGTTTTCCGGTGTTCAATTGATTATTTGTCATATGCATACATGTTAGGAAAGTACATGTTCTACATATGATCTGTCTTTAGAAACACCCTCATGTCAAGACATTAATGAATTATGAAATATAAGATACGTCGTTATCCTGCCTTGTTCTTTTGAGCTGTTTGTCATTCCTTGACTCTATGAGTGATCATGTTCTTTTTACTATGAGCTTGTCATTGAAACTCTGTGGCCATAATATGAATATGTTTGTTCGGCACATCGTGGGACTCCGGTCCAAAACTTGATACAATGCCTGTGCAATAGGGCCCTGTCCGGTCCTGGGGAGGAGCGCCCCAACGTACTTGTTAACCGAGGGAGTATGGACTCTTGGTGCTTGGCATAGCACACCTGACATGCAAGATTGTGAATATGTGCCTCCTGTTTGACTTGATAAGTTTGACTTGACATGATATGATAAGTTTGTTCTTGTGAACACATGAACTCTGCTTGAATATGGCCAATCTTTCTGACATGATTTTATTCTTGAAATATCTGTCCATTGTATATGGAACTCGACAATTGATCTGATATGATATCCGTTCTACTTTGCTATTCAACTTGTTAGAAAAGCATGCATTGTCAGCATACTCATAAGCATATCTGCCTATATAAAATGTTAATCATGTATACTAGTGCCCGCACGTGATTGAGATATAAATCCTACTGAGCTAGTTCGCTCACCCCTATCATCCTGCCCTTTTTCAGGTAGTGATGAAGAACCAGTGGAGTCGGATGGGACTGGGCAAGAGTGACGAGCACCGTCCTAGAATAGATGACAGTTTAGAAATAGAAATTTGAGTAGTCTATGTAATAGTGAAACTTTTGTGGAAGTTTATTTGAATGATGGACCCTTTGGTTAATTCTTCTTATGTGAGGTTGTATCTAGTTGAATGAAATGAATTAAAGTATACTAATGGTGACCATATTATAGTCTTGAATGTGTTATTATATTCGATTGTGACTCTGCACTATTCAACTGTGATACGCCGGTTTGTATCGTTCACGTCCCCCGGTATTTATTCCGCTGCTAAATATTCGGGCGTGACAGTTGGTATCAGAGCCTGAACTTTAGGGTCCAAGGGATTAGGAATATGGAATGAAACTAGATTACACGAGTCAAAACCTGTCGTACCTAATGTGAGCTTGGGTAGAGCCATGGGAATAAAAGTCACATGTGATATATTTAGATGACTAACTACATTATTATCTTGAAGGTGATTATTACCTCAATGGCCGCAGAACGTGCCCAGGCTAGGGACATGCAAAGAACCATACAGAACTTGACTCAGGCTATCTTACAAGCCACCCAGGGTGGAGGTAATCGCGGAGCCGGTGAGCTCCACCGGAATTTTCGGAACATGGATCCACCTAGGTTTGAAGGGAGTACTAACCCAGATGTTGCTGAGCACTGGGTTAAAGAGATTGAAAGGATATTCAGGGTTATGCAATGCACAGACCAGAACAAGGTACTCCTGGCGACTTTCCAGTTGGAAAAGGATGCCAGGGCATGGTGGGAGTCGGTAGAAGCAACCCTCAATGGACAACAACTTACATGGGCTCAGTTCATTGAGCGTTTTAACGCCAAGTACTTTTCTGAGAGGGTCCAAGAACGGAAAGCAGCCGAATTTGCGGCTTTGAAGCAGAGAGGACTTAATGTGGCTGAGTATGAGGCCCAATTCTCTCGGCTGTCCCGATACGCTGTTCACTTGATTGGGACAGAAAGGATGAAGGCGAAACGCTTTCTGAATGGCTTGAGGCCCCAGTTCATCACCCAACTGGCGCCAATGGACATTCAAACTTATGCTGAAATGGTTAAGAAGGCTCAACTACTGGAAGATGCATGGAGACTGCTGAAAGGATTAAGGGAAAATCTGTGAAACGGGAACAAGTGTCTTCTGCTGGGAGGTATCAGCCGACTATTGGGAAGAAAGGCCCAGTGGCGGGGTAAATGAACCAGCGGATAAAAAGCCGAAGGAGCTAGGTAAGCAAGTGATAGTGGCAACGGGAAAGGTGTAAACATTGTGACCGAGCTGGTCATCGGACTGAAGAATGCTGGAGAGCGCAAGGGAGATGCCTACGCTGTGGGAGTCGTGACCATAGGATCTCGGACTGCCCAATGTTGAAAGAACAAGCCCCTCATGACAAACGTCAAAATGGACAGAAGAGGCAAGGCCGACTGCAAGCTGTCCAGGAACCAGAAACTGCTGAAGAAGGAGGTATCGTGGAAGGTACACTTACTATTCTTTCCCGACCTGCTTATGTTCTCTTTGATACGGGAGCTACGCACTCCTTCATTTCTCAAACATTTGTTGATACCCTATCTGTGAAACCAGTCCCAATGAAATCCGGAATAGTTGTGTCAACCCCGATTGGTCCGGGTACCAATCTTACAAACCATATACCATCCAGTGAGGTGTTGATTGAAACCCAAAACCTACCAGCAAATTTAATATGTATGGACATGGCAGGGTATGATGTGATACTGGGAGCAGACTGGATGTCTGAACATGGGGCTAGTATAAATTGCAGGAGAAGTAGGGTAACTTTTAGCCAGTACCCAAAACTAGTGTTCACAGGGGATAGAAACCGCAGGAGATTGTCACTTATCTCTGCACTGCAAGCCAAAAGGATGATGAGGAAAGGTTGTATGGCCTTTCTTGCTGCTGTAGTCATTGCAAAGAAGGAAGTCAAGGTAGAGGACATCCATGTCGTCAGCGAATACGCTGATGTTTTCCCCGAAGACTTGCCAGGAATTCCTCCGGAGCGAGAGGTCGATTTTACCATCGAATTGGTCCCTGGTGCAGCACCGGTATCTAGGGCACCATATAGAATGTCCCCCGCAGAACTGAAGGAATTAAAAGAGCAACTGATGGAACTGTTAGAGAAGGGTTTCATCCGACCAAGCACATCGCCATGGGGTGCACCTGTCCTCTTCGTCAAGAAGAAAGATGGGTCGATGAGGCTATGCATAGATTACAGACAACTGAATCAGTTAACCATCAAGAACAAATACCCTCTGCCGAGAATTGATGAGTTGTTTGATCAATTATCTGGAGCTAGGTACTTCTCTAAAATAGATCTCCGATCCGGTTATCATCAATTGAGGATCAAAGGAGAAGACATTCACAAGACTGCCTTCCGAAGCAGGTATGGGCATTATGAATTTATTGTTATGCCTTTTGGACTAACAAATGCCCCTGCAGTTTTCATGCAACTGATGAATAGCATTTATCGCCCATATCTTGATAAGTTTGTGGTGGTATTCATCGATGATATATTGATTTATTCCAAGACAAAGGAAGAGCATGAGGAGCATTTGAGGATTTCATTGCAGATTTTGAGGGAGAACAAACTATATGCCAAGTTAAGTAAATGTGAATTCTGGCTTGAGGAGGTATCCTTTCTCGGGCATGTGGTGACCAAAGATGGTATCGCTGTTGATCCATCAAAGGTTGAGGCTGTGTTGAAATGGGAAAGACCGACAAGCGTCACAGAGATCAGGAGTTTTCTGGGATTAGCTGGGTATTATCGAAGGTTTATAAAGGATTTCTCAAAGATTGCAGTACCATTAACCAAGCTGACCCGGAAGGAAAATCCGTTTGTGTGGACTGAGGATTGCGAGGAAAGTTTCAACAACTTGAAGAAGTGTCTGACTACTGCTCCTGTCCTCGCCTTACCCACTGAAGAGGGAGGATTTGAAATTATTCAGATGCTTCTGGTACTGGACTGGGATGTGTCTTAATGCAACAAGGGAAGGTAATAGCTTATGCTTCCAGACAGTTGAAATCCACGAAGTGAACTACCCGGTTCATGACTTGGAGTTAGCAGCTGTGGTATTCGCCTTAAGATTTGGAGGCATTATATCTATGGTGAGCAATTTAAAGTCTTTTCTGACCACAAGAGTTTGAAATACTTGTTCTCACAGAAGGAGCTTAACATGAGACAAAGAAGGTGGTTAGAGTACCTTAAGGACTTTGACTTTTCCATCCAATATCACCCTGGGAAAGCCAATGTAGTGGCAGACGCTCTAAGTAGACAACCAGGAACTGTGCTAGCTAGTATGATGCTGGGCGAATGGAAGTTACTGGAGCAATTTGCAAGTCTGAATTTAGACATGGAAAAGAAGGAGAAACAAGTAATGATTTCCAATCTCCAGATACAATCCGGTCTACTGACCGAAATCAGGAGAAACAGGGAGAAGATCCATTCTTAGTTCAGATCAGGGAGAAGCTAGAACAAAGACCCGACTTTACTCTATCAGCAGAGGGAAGATTATTATTCAGAGGTAGAACATGTGTCCCTGATCATGAAGAACTCAAGAAGAGGTTACTGAATGAAGCTCACCAGTCCAAATATACGATTCATCCAGGATCAACAAAGATGTACCAAGATTTAAAAAGGTCGTACTGGTGGCCAAACATGAAGAGGGATGTGGCCGATCATGTGGCATACTGTTTAACATGCATGAAAGTCAAAGCCGAGCACTTTCGTACAGCTGGTGGACTGCTACCACTAGAAATCCCAGAGTGGAAGTGGGATAGTATCGGTATGGACTTTATCATGGGATTGCCCAAGACTAGAGGTGGTATGGATGCAATTTGGGTAATAGTTGATCGATTGACTAAGTCGGCTCACTTCTTGCCGATCAAGAGTACATGGTCAGTGGATGTGTTGGCCGCTCTATATGTTAAGGAAGTAGTTAGACTGCATGGGGTTCCATCTAGCATAATATCAGATCGGGACCCTAGATTTACTTCACACTTCTGGAAGGGTTTACAAGCAGCAATGGGTACTAAACTAAACTTTAGTACTGCCTTCCATCCTCAGACTGATGGACAAACTGAAAGGACCAATCAAATTGTGGAGGATATGCTTCGTGCTTTGGTGCTGGATTTCAAAGGTCGATGGGATGATCAGTTGTACTTGATGGAGTTTGCTTATAACAACAGCTATCAGGCTAGTATCAAAATGGCTCCATTTGAAGCCTTATATGGCAGGAGTTGCAGATCACCCCTTTGTTGGGAAGAGGTTGGGGAGAACCAATGGGTTGGACCCGACTTGATTGAGGCCACTGTCCGGAAGGTTCAGATTGTCAGGGAACGTCTGAAGATAGCACAATCCAGACAGAAGAGTTATGCAGACAAGAGAAGGAGAGAACTGGAATTTCAGGTTGGCGAACATGTTTTCTTGAAGGTCTCACCTTCGAGGGGAATACAAAGATTTGGGTCAAAGGAAAACTAAGTCCCAGATTTATAGGGCCATTTGAAATTCTGGAAAGAATTGGTCAGGTGGCGTATAGACTTGCACTACCTCCGCAACTGGCAAACGTGCATAATGTGTTCCACATATCCATGCTGCGGAAGTACTTATTCAATGCCGACCATGTAATTGACCACGAGGACTTGGAGATTCGGGAGGACCTGACTTATGAAGAGAAGCCGATCAAACTGTTGGATCGGAAGATTCAGCGACTCAGGAATCGTACCATACCTATGGTGAAGGTTCAATGGAGTCGAGACGGAGTTACTAATGCTACCTGGGAAACAGAGGAAAGAATGAAGAAAAACCACCCGGAATTATTCTCAGGTACGGATTACACCATTATGCTTAAATTTGGGGACCAAATTTCTTAAGTGGGGGAGGATGTAACACCCCGGAAATTTAGCAATTTAAAATGTCAGAAATATAGAGGGATAAAATAAATAAACGTATTGGAGAGACTTCCAATACCATGTGTTAATGACCTATTAAAAGATTGGGCCAATAGAGCATATTGGCCCAAGGATATGAATAAACTAGGACAGAAATTGCCCAGAAATTCGTGTAGGTAATTATGCAGTAATTAGTGAGGGTAATTTAGGGTCATATTATGGATGAGTAGTCATGTAAGGTAAGCCAAAACCGAACTCAATCCCAATTGGTGGTTTCCTAAACCTTGGCTACCTCTTTTAAGTAAAGGAATCCCAGATTTTCTGAAAACTAGGAAACAGAGCTCGTAGCCCCTTCCTAGTTCATTAGGACTCTTAACAACATCCTAAAACTATAAGAACTCGTCCCTAAACTCTTGGGGAAGGTTTAACAACGAAGTTGGAGTCGTTTGGAGCAAGCAAGAACTTCTGAGGAGCAGGAGAAAGGCTGGGAATCCGGAGCTTCATCCCCTGCATCCTCTGTTGCGTCCAGAACATCAACGGGTTTTAGATCTTCGTAAAGGTAGGTGTTCTCGGGCCAAGATTAAAGAAAACCAATGCCAACATGTAGTTCTTTGAGTCTAGGATCATTTGCACTTGATTTGCCCAATTTTCATGGAGTATTCATCGTGTATTGGTGATTTCCCGAAGTCTTGCACAGTTAGGGCTTTTCTCGTTCGTCATATTGTGCACACGATTCAAGACCAAATTTGACTAAACTTTCTTCATGAAAGTTCTTCTATTTGAAGTCACGATCATCTTCTATGTTGGACGTTTTGTCCAAAGGTTTTCGTTAGAGAGTTAGGAGCATGATAAGAGAGTCTCTGTTTTAAACTGTGATTTCGGGTTTCACTTGATTTTTGTTCTTCACATGATTTCTCGGGATTCGAGACCGAATTTGATTAAACCCTCAACATCAAAATCTTTCTACTAGTTGTCTTCTTCATCTTTCATGTTGAACGTTTTGTCCAAATGTCAATCGTTAGAGAGTTATAAGGGTTTGAAGTGAATCGCTGCATGGCATGTGTTTTCGGGTCTCACATGACCCTTAAGTTTTGTTCTGGAAGGACTCTAGTGTCGACACTACTTGGACTAGTGTCGACACACTGTCCCAAGGCAGCCCAGAGAGTGTTCTGGGAAGCCCTCTAGTGTCGACACTGCCTCAGCTAGTGTCGACACCCTGTCCCAAACAACCCAGAGAGTGTTCTGGGTAAGCCATCTAGTGTCGACACTACCTGTCTCTAGTGTCGACACACTGTCCCAGTTTTTCCTGAAAGTTCTGGGAAAGCTATCTAGTGTCGACACTACCTGTCTCTAGTGTCGACACACTGTCCCATGTTTTCCAGATGGGTTCTGGAATCTGTCTCTAGTGTCGACACTACCTGAACTAGTGTCGACACTACCTGACCAGTTTTGCCTGATTTGTCTTGGGTTTGGAGCATGGTGTCGACACCACCTGATCTAGTGTCGACACTACCCTTACAAGATTTTTATAATTTGGGTCTAATCATTTCATGATGTCTTCAAGCATGTACATGATGTTATATAGTATGCATGGACTTAAAATAAATCAAACCATTAAAGGAAATGGTAATGATATGAATATGATTCTAATGTGTAATTTTGATTGTTCTTATGATCCTTGGATTATCTTGTGATCTTGCTTATTGTCAATTGATAAGATAAGAATATGTTATGAATGTGGGGATGAATACATGATTAGTATGGACATGTTAGTGGTGATTTGCATATGAGTTTCATGGTTCATGTTTTTCCGGTGTTCAATTGATTATTTGTCATATGCATACATGTTAGGAAAGTACATGTTCTACATATGATCTGTCTTTAGAAACACCCTCATGTCAAGACATTAATGAATTATGAAATATAAGATACGTCGTTATCCTGCCTTGTTCTTTTGAGCTGTTTGTCATTCCTTGACTCTATGAGTGATCATGTTCTTTTTACTATGAGCTTGTCATTGAAACTCTGTGGCCATAATATGAATATGTTTGTTCGGCACATCGTGGGACTCCGGTCCAAAACTTGATACAATGCCTGTGCAATAGGGCCCTGTCCGTCCTGGGGAGGAGCGCCCCAACGTACTTGTTAACCGAGGGAGTATGGACTCTTGGTGCTTGGCATAGCACACCTGACATGCAAGATTGTGATATGTGCCTCCTGTTTGACTTGATAAGTTTGACTTGACATGATATGATAAGTTTGTTCTTGTGAACACATGAACTCTGCTTGAATATGGCCAATCTTTTCTGACATGATTTTATTCTTGAAATATCTGTCCATTGTATATGGAACTCGACAATTGATCTGATATGATATCCGTTCTACTTTGCTATTCAACTTGTTAGAAAAGCATGCATTGTCAGCATACTCATAAGCATATCTGCCTATATAAAATGTTAATCATGTATACTAGTGCCCGCACGTGATTGAGATATAAATCCTACTGAGCTAGTTCGCTCACCCCTATCATCCTGCCCTTTTTCAGGTAGTGATGAAGAACCAGTGGAGTCGGATGGGACTGGGCAAGAGTGACGAGCACCGTCCTAGAATAGATGACAGTTTAGAAATAGAAATTTGAGTAGTCTATGTAATAGTGAAACTTTGTGGAAGTTTATTTGAATGATGGACCCTTTGGTTAATTCTTCTTATGTGAGGTTGTATCTAGTTGAATGAAATGAATTAAAGTATACTAATGGTGACCATATTATAGTCTTGAATGTGTTATTATATTCGATTGTGACTCTGCACTATTCAACTGTGATACGCCGGTTTGTATCGTTCACGTCCCCGGTATTTATTCCGCTGCTAAATATTCGGGCGTGACAGGGCAAGTGCAGAAGACCGCAGGCCATTAAAGAGCCGCCTGAGGTACACAGTTGTCGGAGAAGTTCTGTACAGGCGAGCTCTTAATGGAGTCCTTTTAAGATGCCTTACCGATGATGAGGCTTGGAAAGTGGGAAGGGCCCATGCTAGTGAATGCGGAGGGCACGTTACAGTCAAATGCTTACAAAGAAGATTATTAGGCAGGGCTATTACTGCCAACCCTAGAGGAAGACTGTACCATCACGTCATAGGGGTCAAGTGTCAACTCCATGCAGATAAATCATGACCCTTCCTCCTCACTACATCCGCTCTCCACACCTTGGCCATTCTCCATGTGGGCTTTCGACATTGTTGGCCCTCTTGGTGACTCTAATGCTCAAACCAAACAGAAATCATTCATCCTAACAGCGACTAAGTATTACACCAAATGGGCAGAAGCCGAAGCTTTCACAGAAATCAAAGCATCCACGGTGTGCCGCTTCATCATGAGGAATATCATCTCGCGGTTCGGAGTGTCAGGCAGCATTGTCACGGATAACGGGCCACAATTCATCTCGCAAGAGCTCCAGGACCTCTGTAAGAAATACAACATCACGCTGCATCATTCATCGTCGTATTACCCACAAGGCAATGGCCAGGCTGAAGCAACCAACAAAACCCTTCTTAAAATCTTAAAGAAGACCTGTGAGTCGCATAAATTCGCCGACTGGCCAGAAAAGCTAATAGAGGCTCTATGGGCCTACCGTACCTCCGTCCGCACTCCCACGAGACAAACCCCGTACACTCTCACTTATGGGATAGAGGCGGTAGTTCCATACGAGATCCTAATCCCGTCACTAAGAGTCCAATTAGACAAGGAACTTAATCTTGATGAACGTCGAGAGGCGTTGCTAGTCCAATGGAACTCTTAGACGAAAGGCGGCTTATGGCAGCCGACCATGTGCTTTCATATCAAAGGCGAATCTCAAGGTCTTTCGAAAAGAAGGTAATTGAGCGTAAATTCAAAGAGGGAGATATGGTTTTGAAGCGCATTTTATCAAACCTGGAGGTCCTAGGTCCAAACTGCAGCCTAACTGGGAGGGTCCCTACGTTGTGAGGGAAGTCTACCCTGGAAATGCTTATCTCATAATCAATGCTGAGGGCGTCGAATTGTCGCATCCGTGAACGGGTTATACCTCAAACGTTTCTATCCTTAGGCCTATAGGTGTGAGGCCACAACAGTTAGATCAGGGAATAACTCCGTTTTGAGAGTCTAAAATCCCTCCCTAATCGTCAAGGATCGCTCTAAGTTAGGATTAACACACACCCCCGACAAGCCCGGATAACTGCACTTGGTAGATTGTTGCAGCTATGGGTCCCACCCTGGCGATGCGTCGGTCATTCTCTCCTAATCGGTCAAAGTGTAGGCGCAAAGGGGTTGTAAGGGTGAAGGTCGTCAACCTACAGCATACCCCGACGAGAGGAAGTCTCAAACAGGGACGGTCAAATAACAAAGGGCAAAGAAGCAAAGAAGAAAAGAAGAAAAATTCATAGTACAACAGGGGCATGGCAAAGAGTGGCAAAGTCCCCGTGGGATGCTCATGAGCCCGGTCGTACGCATGCCCTAATAGTGCAAGTCCATAAGCAAAAGACCATAAAGTCCCTCCACAACAGGCCTAATCTCCGAAGGGTATGCTGTAGGAAGTAGTCGAACCCAACATCTCTAACCCACACAAGACTTTCCTTAAAAAATCTTTCATTTCTCCCTATAAGGCCGAGTCATCTCTTGGTACGGCTTTAGCTAGTCGCAGCATCAACTAAGGGTAGTTTCCCAAGGCATTGTCATCTCTCAACGCACATCCTAGCCTAGTGAGGTATGTGGCGAAGATCGGAGTTGATCAAGACTCTAAACCAGTGGCTCGAACCAGTCTAAGTGTTGTGGCCCGAAGGTGCGAGTACCTTCCATCTCGCACGTCTTATTTTAGGAAGGGCTAACGTCGGCTTTAGACGCTCACCAAAACTAAAAAAAAAAAACAAATCAAATATTTTCAAAAACTCCAAAACAAAATCAATATTTTCAAAAACTCAAAAAAA
>CM024758.1:38025860-38438889 GCA_014218235.1 Colocasia esculenta | reverse complement strand
TATTCCCGACACCTGTGCTATTTTTTGAAAGTCTATATTTGGTCGGTTGTACTATTTCGTTCACGTGCTATCCTGCTATCTTTTACTTGACTCTCTCGCTCTATCATTAGTTACTCTGCCTTTAATGCATTAACTATTTAAAGCCTGCTTGACTATTGAGATTTAAGTCCTATTAGGCGTTATCGCTTACCCTGCGTTATTTGTCGTTGTGTTCTTAGGTGAGACTGAGGATGAACCATACACTCAAGAGGACGGGAACGACCTGGAGTGATGTTACGAGTACCCTAGCGTCCTATTGCTATGTTTAGCGTTGTAGTAGTTAGGTTTGAAGTTTGGTCTTTTGCCTTCTTTCAATGTAATTGGGCCCTATAGATTGGCTCAGATATTAGTGGTTGTAACTAGGCATTGGAAGTATTAATGAAACAAATTTGCTTTAGTATTATTCATTTCGAAATGGTTTGATGTCTAGTATTCGTTTTATACCCTTTACTTGCAACTGCCTCGCGTTCCGATATTCCGCGTTGGGGCATGACAGTTTTGTGGTATCAGAGCCTAGGTTATTCTTAAGTATAGGATGATCTTGGTTAACCTTCCTCGACTAGAGCCAATTATTCACCTATGTGAGTTGAGGTTAGAGCCGAGGGTAACTAGCTAAAATAAACTCACACACACATGAATTGAATTTCACATCAGTATCATAACAGTAAGCTATTTTGTAGGAACTAAGGAATCAAGATGACTGCCGAACGTGCTCAAATGAGGGGCATGCAACAAACCATCCAAGAACTAACACGCGCCATTGTGCAAGCCACTCAAGGTGGTGGCAATCGTGGTGCAGGCGACCTGCATCGCAACTTCAGAAGTATGAACCCACCCTGGTTCAGCGGATTCACAGATCTGGATGAAGCTGAGCACTGGCTCTAAGAGACGGAAAGAATTTTTTGTTGGTCCACTTGTGGTACGGCGGAAAGGTAACCTAGAGGGGGGGTGAATAGGTTTTTCTGCAATCTGAAATCAAAACGGAAATACTTAAAAATTTGGTTAGTGTTAGTGTGATGAAGAGTGGCAGTGCGGAAGCAAAAGAACAATCACACAAAGGACACAAGAGATTTATCCTGGTTCGGTCCTTCCCACATGGAAGTCCTACGTCCAGTCCCCAAGCAAACTCTTGGGATTTCACTAACCGAAGGTACAGTCCCCTTCAAGGACACTACAACACCCTAGATACCCCACCAGGTCTTCTTCTCTTTCCCGGGCAAGAAGGCAGCCCACTTCTTTTACAGGCTCAGAAGCAAACCTCCTGGAACAAACCCCAGTGCGGTTCTGCTAGACACTAACCCCTAGATAGGTTATCAACTGGTACAACTTTGGATGGTAATGGTGAGAGGTGAGATAGAAGGCAAGAACAAAGGATTTGATGGCAATAGATGTGAATTAAGTAAGGTAAGGATAGAGAATGTACAATAATGGAAAGATGAGGGAGCACACAATGAACAACATGGTCCATGGGAGGAAGGCATGCCCCTTGTGATAGGATGAACATTGGAGAGAAGTGAACTCCTGTAGCACTCCGAAAAATTTTATTACATAAAAATTCAAATAAATGAAATAAATAATTTCTATAATATCAGAATATTTAAAACATACATACCATTATCGTATGTGCAAGAACACATCGAAAAATTCGTGAAAATTATAAATCAACCCCAAACATTATTCTTAAATGTTCCATGAAGAAATTCGTGCAACGAAAAAATCCGATTGACCAAGTGTACGTCACATTGTGACAATTATCCAAATTAGGAAACTAGGTCGAAAAACCGTGAACTCGGAAATACGATGCGATCATAAATTCAATAAAAATGTGGGAGAGACTTCCAACATTATATATTGAAGACCCATTAACATAATTGGGCCAATGGACAACATGTGGCCAAAAATCAAATGAAGTATAATAAGATGAATGGAAATTCGTAACCATAAATAAGTTGAAATTACAAAGAGGCAATTAGGGTAGAAATTGGATGCAATCATGCACTCTTGGTAGCCCAAATTCGTGCCTAGCCATCCTTGGGGATTGCTTGATGGCCAAGGTACTCCAATGGAGGTAGAAATCTTCAAAATATGGAAGGTAATATGTTTAAACCACAACTTTGCCTTCCTTGTTGCAATAGGACTCCTAAAAGGCATAGTTGTTTAAATACTCTCCACCAAACCCTGGGGATGAGTTTTACAACTTGCTGGGGTCATGTGGAGGAGTTCTTGGCGGCTGGGAAGCTATGGAACGACCACAACAAGCTCATCTTCTTCCCCATCACGTCTACTTTGACCTGTGCAAACCGTCCACTTAGAATTGACCAAAGGTAGGACAAACCTAAATCCCATAGTGCAAGACTTATACCCCTGGAAAGAAGGTCAAGTCTACTTCCTAACCCAACTAGAATGCACAACTTTCATGCAGTATACTCGGAGTATTAGGCATTCTTCAACCAGTGGTCGGAGCAAGGGTTTTCTAAAGAATGAAACTTCCCCAACCCAAAAGGTAGGTTTTCTTAGACGAAACATTAACAAATCTTATACCAATGTGTAGAGCATCAAGTCTAGTTTCATTCCCAATTAGTTTCATCGAATTCCAATGAGTATATCTTGAGTTATAGTCGTTTTTCCATAGTCGCGCATGATAGGGAGTTTTTATGTTCATGTTGATTTATCATGCATCACGAGGTCGTTTTAAATTATTTAAAAATCATATTTATCTCCTACTCCATGTTCCCTACAACTTTCATGTTGAGACTTTTGTCCCAAGAGCCCTAGTTCAGAAGATATAAACATTTCTTTGACCGAGCACCAGTTTTCTTGCATGTTTCGGCGTTTTCGGTCTGAGTTCTGAACCGCGTCCAGTTCTGGCGATGCGTTTCAAGCATCTGGAATCATGTCGCTCATGGCCAATGTGATTCTGTGAATCGCAACCGTCTGGTACGACACGATTCTCGCACTGACCAGTCAACGGCAGGCGTGGGTCTTCGCGCCGCTTGGGAGTCGGAGCCGGTCTGAACCGCGACGAGATACCCCGACGCGATTCAGGTGGTTTTCCCTCCCATTGCCATATTTAACTATTTCTCATTAATGCGTCAGGATTCCTCGACGCGATTCAAGTGTAAACGTGGCGACATAGGGGGACGCGATTTACCATCTTCACAATTTTCGCTGGTTTTCACTATGCACTACGTTTTGAAGTGCATCCACTGTATAGGATGTGTATTTCAAGGCTTAACCGAGGTTTGTTTAACATGGTATCCAGTGTGTAATTGGCTTATCTTGGGTTTGATCATTACATCATGTCTGTTTAATGGCTTAAAATTTATTAACCCATTTAAAAGCTATAATTACACAAATGATATTCTAATTGTTTCCTAATTGACGTGACCATTCATGTAACTTGTGATTCACTCTTCCTACTGTTCTACCATTTTTAAATGATAATTGTTATCTTAAAATCTTGTAAACCATGATTAGTTAAAGTGCATAGTTTTATCACATGTTACCATGTTAAGTGTTTTCCGCGAGTTGGAAACCGGTGGATTGTGGATTGAGATGCGTACATCACTACACACTTGCACATCTTGGTAGCCCTTTCATGGGGATTTGGAAGCTCTCTATCGGTCATTCCATATCGGTAGACAAGCGACCTTTTCTCTAAGACCTCCGTAAATCTCCGTACTCCGTGGATTCCCTCATGGACTGAGTTGGTTATACCATTGAAGTTTCCTGGAGATAGCGTGCACTTCCTCTCTCATCTTGTTCTCCTGAGTGTAATTTACAATCTAGACTCAAGCCATTAATGTAAAGATTGAACTAAAGTATAAATCATACTGTTATGCTGCCAAATTTATCTCTTGACCATTGTTATCATGAAATCATGTTCAATTTCCTTATTACTTGATTCTCATCATCATTATGAACATGACATTACACATGCTTACATCTTGAAACTCTCATTGACCATTATTAATGATTGTGGGTATCTACATTTAAATTGAAATGAGATGCTGACCGGGCATGGTGAGTGTCCAAGGGCTCCAGTCTAGCCCCAATGACGGAGAGTCATAAATATATTGTTAACCATGGGGTATAATGATTACTGGCATTGCATCTACACTGGGAGTACTCGCATGTTGAATGCTAGATACAATAACCAAATACATGTGTCCTAGTGTGCATTTCTAGGTGGATCTTTCCTTGGTGTACATTAGTGTCTCATGCTTAATTAATGTTACACGATCGTGCTCGTGCGTGCTTGCTTTCTTGCGTGATATGGCCATCCTGCATTTATTGCGATTAGTGATATCTTGCGTTCTTGAAAGCTATTGACATCAAGTGAAATCATGCGTGCTTGTACAAAATGATCTATTGCTAGTTCTATCTTGTTATATCATTCTAGATCTTGCTCTATCATGATCACTCTATCTAGCTTTTTTTTTTTTTTTGCCTTAAGAGGTCCTCAGGGCCTCAAACTAGGAGAGTGCACCCTCTCCCATAGGGGGAGAATGTCCTCACTCCACCAGTGAGGGCGACCTGGGCCGAATATATTAATAAAGAAATGATAGAGAGAACAACCATCCCAGGGGAAAACCCCTTACATAATTCTAACATTGAGAAGGCCAAATTTATCAATGATCATAGGGCCTTTACAGGAATGTGGTAAATGAAGCGCACCCCCCCCCCCCGAAAACCTCATTACATTTGGCGTAAACAGCATAGTTTGCAAGAGCATCAGCCAACTGATTTGTTTCCCTGTAAACATGGACATGGATATGGGCTCTCGGCTGATGAGATAAGCAATCTTTCTCCACCATCTATAGGATCGCCAGGATAGCATTTTCTTATTGGAGAGAGAGTTAACAAGAACTTGAGAATAAGAATATATGATAGAAAGCCTGTAGCCCAAAGATATTGCCAGCCGCAATCCATCACAAAGAGCCCGAACTTCAGCGATCATGCTGGTTCCCACACCATAGAACTGAGAGAAACCCATATGCACATTACCCTGTGGGTCACGGATGCACCCACCACCTCCACACTCCCCTGGGTTACCTTTGCAAGCACCATCAACGTTAAGACTGAAATCGCATATGGGGGGAATCCATCTAACAAGCTTAAGCATTTTGGTGGAGAATGTAGGAGCATAACCAAACCACAGGAGACTATGTAAATCCTTGGAATCCAGATCCACTTTGAAGTTGAGCATAGATAAAGACTGTGCCACAATTGATTTAATGTTGTTAATAATTACCTCAGCAGTAGAGTGGGTGGACTCAAACCTCCTAGATCATCTTTTCTTCCAGATAAACCAGAACATGAGGATAACAGAGTAAAGGGAGACAAAGCCAATAGGAGAGCAGATATTAGAAACTTGCAGGAAACTCCAAAGGCGAGTAGAGATGTGACTATGCAAGGTCACCTTAGGGGAAACCAAGGGGTATATCCAGCACCACAAGGTTGCTGCAAGATCACTTTTTATGAAAAGGTTATCAAAGTCTTCAATATTAGCGTGTGACAGCAGGAGCAGCAAGACACCAAGGGTATTCCAATTTCAGAAATATGGGTATCAACAGGAACAGCCCGATGCAGTATCTTCCAAGAGAACAAAGAGGCCCTTCTATTGAAGGAGTTATGCCATAGCTTCGCAAAGGTGGGTCTGTGAACACCTTTGGGCCTAATCAAATTATAAACAGACTTAGATGTAAAAAAACCGCTATCAGTGGCAGCCCAAACACATCTATCCTCTTTAGTAGAAAACTCCAACCCTTCTAGGAGATAGTGTGGAATACTTGCTCTGAGAGAGTGAGCAATGTCATTAGCCACCTCGCTCAAGGAAGCCTCCACAGTCATATTATTCACCTGTAGGATATCCCCAAGAGGGTTGTCTCCAATCCAAATATCTTGAAGAATTCTAATCTTCTGACCATTGCCATGAATCCATCTGGTATTATCTTTGAGAACATCCCTGGCCTTCATAAAGATCACCTTGGGAATGCCCGACATACTATTTATATTGTGTATGGGATATCTCCTTCTAGCATAGGTGCCCCACATGGAAGAACTTTGAGTTAAATTCCACAACTGTTTAACCGCAAGAGAGAGTTGAACATGCCATAAACTTCGGACACCCAGACCTCCTTCAGATAGTAGTTTTTGGATGGATGGCGACACCACCCAGTGTCTCCGGTGAGACCTGTTGGCACCATCCGAGAAAAATGCTGCAGAGGCTTTGTCTGTAGCACCCCAGAATTTTTAACTATATAAAAATTCGAATAAGGGAAATAAATAATTTCCATAATATCAAGGTGTTAAAACATACGTATCATTATCGTATGTGCTAAATCACATAGGAAAAAATCGTAAAAATTGGATCTATATAAAAATTCGAATAAATGGAAATAAATAATTTCCATAATATTAAGGTGTTAAAACATACGTATCATTATCGTATGAGCTAAATCACATAGGAAAAATTCGTAAAAATGGGAAATCAACCCCACACATTATCCTTAAGGGTTCCACGATGGAATTCGTGTGATGAAAAATCTGATTAACCAAGTGAGCATCACATGGTGACTAATTATCCGAATTAGGAAACAAGTCGGACAACCGTTAACACGGAAATGCGACGCAACCAAAAATTAAATAAAGGTGTTGGAGAGACTTTCAACATTATATATTAATGACCCAATATCATAATTGGGCCAATGGATCACATATTACCCAAAAATCAAATAAAGCTAGAAAATGCATGGAAATTCGTAACTATAAATAGGCTGAAATTAGAAAGGTGTAATTAGGGTTTAATTGGGATGCAATCATGCACTTTTAGCAACCCAAATTCGTGCTTACCCACCTATGGGGGTTTCTTGATGGCCAAGACTCTCTAATGGAGGAAGAAATCATCAAAAATAGGAAACCAACATGCTAATCCCGCAACCCTTCTTTCCAAGTTACAATAGGACTCCTAAACACCATGGTTACTTAAATACTCAAAATGTCACTAGTTGTCCTACAATAGCACTTTTAGCAATACCAAACTCATAACATGAAAGTTATTCTACTAGTTGTCCTCGTCAGGTTTTGTGTTGAACGTTCTGTCTAAATGTCAATGGTTAGAGAGTTATAAGCGTCGTAATAGGGTTGCTGCAAGAAACTACGGTTTCAGGTTACACTTGGTCTGATGTTGTGTTCGACTTAATCAAAGCCTATCGAAGCCATCCTTATTTTCTAATTCTGATTTACTGGAAGTACCCTTGTATGTCTAGGTTGTTTTAAAACTAGTTTCGTTATTTTTCATACACTGTACAATTTATTCTCTATTTCGGAAGCACCCTGTTTCAATATATGGCAGTTCTGGACCACAATCCAAGAACATGTCCTTGCTCTGTCAAAGTCTGGCGTAGACCCTGTGAACGCGACGGCCCGATAGGCCGCGTTCTGAGGTCTCGTAGGGACAGCCCACACCGTCGTGATCTGATCGCGACTCGACGCTCCGTCGCGATCGTGCTGCCTGATCTGACGGCCCAGTCGCATTCATCACAACACCCTGTCACTTTCTAGTCCCGACCCGTCGTGACCCTTGTTGTGACCTGGGGCGACCTGACCCGGGCCTGACAACACCCTATCGCCTTCCTCATATGAACCTATCGCGACCTGACCCCGGGCCTGACAGCCCTGTCGCCATCCTTATATGCCCCTGTCGTGATCTCAGGATTTATCACTTAACCCCACTTACCTTCTTGCAAACCTAACCACTATACCCGAGGTCTGGTTAAGGTAATATTTAGTGTGTAATTCACATGTCTTGGGTCTGACTAATGCATGGTGGACATATAAATGGCTTAAAAGTGTTAAACCCATTTAAAAAGCTTTAAGTTCACGAACATTATTCTAATTTCTTTCTTAATGACGTGACTATTCATGTGACTGTTGATTAACTCTTTGAACTATTCTAGCTTCTTAAATGAGGAATTGTTATCTTAAAAATCATGAAATCCATGTTTAGTCAAGTGCATAGTTTCCTTTCATGCTATCATGTTGAAGTGTTTTCTGCGAGTTTGAGACTGATGGTTTGTGAATTGAGACACGCATACCGCACTACACAGTAGCACTGTTAGGTAGCCCCTTTCTTGGGAAACGGGAAACTCTCTACCGGTCATTCCGAATCGGTATACTACCGACCTTTTCTCCAAGGCCTCCGTAAATCTCGTCTGACCATGGATTCCCATATGGCCGACGAGTTAGTTGTACCATTGAAGTTCCCTGACGATAGCGTGCACTTCCTTTCTCTTCTTGTTCTCGTGAGTGTGATTGACAATCTAGACTAAAGCCATTAATGTAAAGATTTAACCAAAGTACAAATTGTACCGTTATGCTGCCAAATTTATCTCTTGACCATTGTTATCATGAAATCGTGTTCAATTACTTATTACGTGTTCCCATCATCATCATGAACATGACATTACACATGCTTACTTATTGAAACTCTCATTGGCCATTATTAATGACTGTGGGTATCTACATTTAAAAATTTACATGAGATGCTGACAGGGTACGACGTGTGTCCAAGGGCTCCAATCTAGCCCAATGACGGCGAGTCATAGATATACTGTTAACCATTGGGTATAATAATTACTGGCGTTGCATCAGCGTTGGGAGTCTTGCTTGCTTGTTGAATGATAGATATAAAAACCACATACACGTGTCCTAGTGTACATTCTTGATGGATCTTTTCTCAGTGTACATTAGTGTCTACATGCCTGATTAGTGTTACTTGATCGTGCTCGTACATTCTTGCTTGCTTGCTTGTGTGATATGACCATCCTGCATTTAATGCAATTACTGATATCTTGCGTTCTTGACATCAAGTGAAATCTCGCGTGCTTGTACAAAGTGATCCATTGCTAGTTCTATCTTGTCATCTTGTTCACAAATCTTGTTCTATCATAACCACTCTCTCTAGCTTCTTTTATATATCATGTTTTAACGAGTTTTATTCATTCTTGCATATCATTCATCGTACTTGCCTAGTTCTAAAATGTTTATCACTTATATCAATGCCCGCACATTGAGATATAAATCCTACTAGGCTAGTTTGCTAATCCCCTATTTTTACCCAATCTAGGTGGCTACGAAGTTCAAGAGGAAGACCAAGACGAGGATGGGAATGCGTCCGAGTGAAGAGCGTTCCAAACATGAGTCTATCTATAGTAATTTATTTTGAGTGTTAGAACAATATAGTAGGAAGTGAGGTATTATGTACTTTTGCTTTTATTGAGTCTTAGTCCTGTACTAGTTTCCATCTGAATACAAAGAGTTGAGATTTGAATACAATTTATATTGAGTTCAACATATGGGCCCTATTATGATGTTGTGTTGATACACAATTAGTGCGTGCTAGCTAAAGGCTTATTTGCCGATTGTTCACGTCTAGAATTCTTTGAATTAATAATATCCGCTGCGTAATTCTCGGGACGTGACAGTTTAATGGTATCAGAGCCTAGGAATACCAAATAGGATATGTCTCAGGAATAGGAGATACCTATGGAACCTAGGTCATGAAAATTAAATACAGTACCTGGTGAGAATGGGTAGAGACTGGGAATATGTTAGAAGAATTAAACACTCCTACCCATTGACTCTTATAATGTATCTAGAGACATTAATTGGTTTCCATCCTTTTCTCAGGAACCTCATAACTCTTGCAGTCAACCACAATGGCTCGTAATAAGTGGCAAGTTATGCAAGAAACCGTGGCTGGATTGACCCAGGCACTACAAAATGTAGTTCAGGCTAGAAATCAAGCTGGAGCTGCAAGGAATGGAGCCGGTGACCTGCACCGCAACTTTAGGAGTTTAAACCCTCCTCGTTTCTCTGGAACCCCTGACCCAGACGAGGCAGAAAACCGGCAGGAAGAAATAGAAAGGATCTTCCAAGTAATGCAATGCACTAATAGGAAAGGTGGTACTAGCCACTTTTCTATTTACCAAGGATGCCCGAGCGTGGTGGAAGGCCACATCGGCCCACCGGCCTAATATAGCTGAACTGGAGTGGGCTGAATTCCTGGAGATATTCTGGGGAAAATATTTCTCTGAAAGAGTGAAGGAGAAGAAAGCGACAGAATTTGCCGCACTGAAGCAGAAGGGAATGTCCGTGGCTGAGTATGAGGCTCAGTTCGCGCGTCTTGCTGTGTATGCCCCACATCTGGTGGGAACTGAAAGACTAAAGGCTAATTATTTCATGGATGGGCTCAGGCCCATGTTCATTGAAAGGCTCGAACCACACAACATTCAAACTTACACTGAGATGGTCCAAAGAGCTCAGCTGGTAGAAGACACCGTGGCCAAAGTGGAGGGCATGAGGGGCAAGGACAACTCCAAGCCGGTCTTCGTCAAGAAGGGAGCACCTAATATTGCTCCAACCTTTCGTAACAACAACAAGAGACCGAATATCGGAAGGGATATTGCTGGAGATAAGAGAGCTAAGGTGGAAGGTAGGCAGTTGGCGGAAAACTGCAAATTCTGTGATAAACCGGGGCACCGAGCTGAAGAATGCTGGAAGAAGCTCGAGGCATGCATGAGATGTGGTGGTCGTGACCAATGTATTCCTGACTATCCAATGATGAAGAACCAACCAGGCAGAGCTCAGAATATACCACGGCGTCAGGGACGTCTTAATGCTGTCATAGAAGACGACCTACCCGAGGAAGGGGGCATGGTAGAAGGTACCATTTCCATACACTCTCAACCTGCTTTTATACTTATTGATACTGGAGCTGCATATTCATTTATTTCCACCACATTTGCTGCAACTCTACTTGTCGAACCTGTACCCTTGAAATCCAAGATCACTGTAGCCTCTCCACTAGGCTCAGAATCTGAACTCACTCACTACTTGCCAAAATGTGAAACTATAATTGGAGGACACAATCTCCCTGCCGACCTTATTAGTTTAGACATGAAGGGTTATGATGCCATTATGGGTGTCGATTGGCTAATTGAATATTATGCCGATGTAAACTATCGCCATAGGAGGGTCACTTTTAAAAGACCAAACCTTCCAACTTTATCACTACTTGGCACCCGATATCACAAACACCCTATCTTGATATCCTCTCTAAAGGCTTCTAAGCTGATCAACCAGGGTTGTGATGCTTTCCTAGTTTCCTTCTTGGTGACCGAAAAGAAGAAACCAACCCTAGAAGACATTCCAATAGCCAGGGACTATCCTGATGTATTTCCAGAGGAATTACCAGGTATACCACCTGAGCGGGAGGTTAACTTCACCATTGAGTTACTCCCTGGGGCAGCTCTTGTTTCAAGAGCTCCATATCGCATGTCCCCTGTAGAATTGCAAGAGTTGAAGAGACAAATCCAAGAATTGCTAGATCAGGGTTTTATCAGGCCTAGCACATTCCCGTGGGGAGCGGTAGTGCTATTTGTCAGAAAAAAGGACGGGACAATGAGGCTATGCATTGATTACCGTCAGTTGAATCAGTTGACAATAAAGAATAAGTATCCACTGCCCCGCATTGACGAGCTATTTGACCAGATCTCCGGTGCACAATATTTCTCTAAGATAAATCTAAGATCAGGCTACCATCAACTATGAATAAAGGAGGAGGATATTCACGAGTCTGCGTTCCGGAATAGATATGCTCACTATGAGTTCGGGGTCATGCCGTTTGGTTTAACAAATGCCCCAGCGGCTATCATGCAACTTATGAACAATATCTATAGGCCATACCTGGACCAGTTTATAGTGGTGTTCATTGATGACATCCTTATTTACTCCAAATCCAAAGAAGAACATGAAGAACACTTAAAGGTTGCTCTGCAAGTGCTCAGAGATAATAAACTCTATGCTAAACTTAGTAAGTGTGAATTCTGGATGGAGGAAGTGTCTTTCCTTGGTCACATTATATCCAAGGAGGGAATCTCTGTGGACCCATCCATGGTGGAGGCGGTAAAGAACTGGGAAAGGCCGACAACTGTGTCGGAGATTAGGAGTTTTTTGGGTTTAGCCGGTTATTATCGTCGCTTCATTAAAGATTTCTCAAAGATAGTTGTACCATTGACCAGGCTTACCGGAAGGAAATCCATTCACATGGACTGATGAATGTGAAGAAAGTTTTAGGGCATTGAAAGAATACCTCACCTCAGTACCCGTACTAACCCTGCCAGTTGCTGGGGGTAGTTTTGAAGTATACATCGATGCATCCGGGATCGGCCTTGGCTGTGTGCTGATGCAAAGTGGGAAAGTTATATGCTACGCTTCCAGACAATTGAAGAAGCACGAGGACAATTATCCTGTACATGATCTGGAGCTAGCTGCTGTAGTCTTCGCCTTGAAGATATGGCGTCATTATCTATATGGTGAGAAATTCATTGTGTTTTCTGACCATAAAAGTTTGAAGTATTTGTTTTCTCAGTAGGACTTGAATATGAGACAGCGGAGGAGGTTGGAGTATCTCAAAAACTTCGACTTCACGATCCAATATCATCCAGGAAAAGCAAATGCTGTGGCAGATGCTCTAAGTAGAAAGCCAATGATCACATTGTCAAGTTTAATGGTAGACGAATGGAAGTTATTAGAAGATTTCGCCAAGTTAAATA
Source organism: Colocasia esculenta (assembly GCA_014218235.1). Lineage (NCBI taxonomy): Eukaryota > Viridiplantae > Streptophyta > Magnoliopsida > Alismatales > Araceae > Colocasia > Colocasia esculenta. The sequence goes on along the minus strand of CM024758.1, from coordinate 38,426,230 downwards.
TTGATGCTGACATCAAAGAGAAGGGATGCTTCGTTGCTAGTGTTAGAGCACAACCCACACTATTGGAGGACATCACAACACTCCAAGACAATGACCCCGTACTTGTGGAGATTAAGGCTAATCTAGACCAGAGGCCGGATTTCTCATTAACTTAAGATGGAAGACTATTGTTCCGGGATCGAGTCTGTGTACCCGACCATACGGAGACAAAGGAAATGATTATGGATGAGGCTCACAAGACCAGGTATACCATACACCCGAGAACTACCAAAATGTATTAGGACCTGAAGAGAAGCTTTTGGTGGCCAAATATGAAGAGGGAGGTGGCAGAATATGTCGCCCGATGCTTAACATGTCAAAAGGTAAAGGCGGAACACTTGCGACACGCAGGTAAACTCAAACCCCTAGAAATCTCGGCATGGAAATGGGAAGGTATAGGGATGGACTTTATTTTTGGACTACCCAAATCTAGAGGTGGGTTCGATGGTATCTGGGTTATTGTCGACCGCTTAAGTAAGTCGGCTCACTTCTTGCCAGTGAAGAATAAGTGGTCAGTAGATGTTTGGTTGCATTATATGTGAAGGAAATAGTCCGATTACATGGAGTATCGGTGTCTATCCTGTCTGATAAGGACCCTAGGTTTACATCCCACTTTTGGAAAGGACTGCAATACTCCTTGGAATCTAAACTAAACTTTAGCATGACTTTCCATCCACAGAGAGATGGTCAGACGGAGAGAACCAACCAGGTGATTGAAGATATGCTTAGAGCATGTGTCCTAGATTTTAGAGGTAGCTGGCATGAACACTTACCTCTTGTGGAGTCCGCCTACAATAATAGGTATCAAGCTAGCATTCAGATGGCACCGTTTGAAGCACATTATGACAGAAGTTGCCGATCTCCAATATGCTGGTATGAAGTTGGCGAAAAATAAATGTTAGGACCAGAGATGATAAGGGAAACCACAGAAAAGGTAAAGCTTATTAAAGAAAGAATGACGGTGGTGCAGCAAAGACAAAAGGCATATGCAGACAATAGAAGAAGAGACCTGGAATTTAGGTGGGTGAACATGTATTCTTGAATGTGTCTCCAGGCCATGGGATGAGACGATTTGGCATTAAAGGCAAGTTGTCACCAAGGTTTGTCGGGCCTTTCAAAATCCTTGATAGAATCGGTGAGGTGGCATATCGTCTCACTTTACCACCACAAATGGATGGAATACACAATGTGTTCCACATATCCATGTTGAAAAAGTATGTACGAGATCCGTGGCATGTCATAGAATATGAACTCTTGGAATTCAACAAAGACAGAACTTATCAAGAGAAGCCAGTTAAGATCGTGGACCGGGAACTGCGCCAACTAAGGAACAAGGTTATTCCACTAGTAAGGGTTAGATGGAATCAACGCATCGATGAGGACGACACGTGGGAAACTGAGGAAGCAATGCACAAAAGATACCCGGAGCTATTCACAAGTAAGTACACCTCACTTTCACAATAATTTTCTATACAAGAATTTGGGGACCAAATTCTCTTAAGTGGGAGAGGGTGTAGCACCCCAGAAATTTTAACTATATAAAAATTCGAATAAATAGAAATAAATAATTTCCATAATATCAAGGTGTTAAAACATACGTATCATTATCGTATGTGCTAAATCACATAGGAAAAATTCGTAAAAATGGGAAATCAACCCCACACATTATCCTTAAGGGTTCTACAAAGGAATTCATGTGATGAAAAATTCGATTAACCAAGTGAGCATCACATGGTGACCAATTATCTGAATTAGTAAACAAGTTGGACAACCGTTAACACAGAAATGCAACGCAACCAAAAATTAAATAAAGGTGTTGGAGAGACTTCCAACATTATATATTAATGACCCAATATCATAATTGGGCCAATGGATCACATATGACCCAAAAATCAAATAAAGCTAGAAAATGCATGGAAATTCATAACTCTAAATAGGCTGAAATTAGAAAGGTGTAATTAGGGTTTAATTGCGATGCAATCATGTGCTTTTAGCAACCCAAATTTGTGCTTACCCACCTGTGGGGGTTGCTTGATGGCCAAGACTCTCTAATGGAGGAAGAAATGATCAAAAATAGGAAACCAACATGCCAATCCTGCAACCATTCTTTCCTAGTTACAATAGGACTCTTAAACACCATGGTTACTTAAATACTCTTCATCAAACCCTAGGTATGAGTTTTGGAACTTGCTGGGGTCGTGTGGAGGAGTTCTTGGTGGCTAGGGAGCTGTGGATCGACCACAAGAAGCTCATCTTCTTCCCCATTCGTTCTGCTGCGACTTGGACAAACAACCTTCTTAAAGCCGATCAAAGGTAGGCCAAACATGAATCCCATCATGCAAGGCTTATACCACTAGAAAGAGGGTCGAGTCTACTTCTTGACCCAAGTGGAATGCCCAAATTCCATGCAGTGTACACGGAGTATTAAGCGTTCTTCTCCAAGTGGTCTGAACACGGGTTTTCTGGAAGAACGAGACTTCATCAACCCAAGAGGTAGGTTTTCTCGGGCCAAACCTTAACATATCCTATACCAATGTGTAGAGCATCAAGTTAACTTTCGTTTCCCACTGGTTTCATCGAATTCCATTTAGTAGATTTTGAACTATAAGCGTTTTGCCAAAGTCGTGCACTGTTAGGGCTTTCACCGTTCTTTGTATGTTGCATATGATTCAAGACCGAATTAGAGTAAACTCATAACATGAAAGTTATTCTACTATTTGTCCTCATCTGGTTTTGTGTTGAATGTTTTGTCTAAATGTCATTGGTTAGAGTGTTATAAGCATGGTAATAGGGTTTCTGCAAGAAACTACGGTTTCATGTTACACTTGGTATGATGTTGTGTTCGACTTGATCAAAGCCTATCGAAGCCATCCTTATTTTCTAATTATGATTTAATGGAAGTACCCTTGTATGTCTAGGTTTTTTTAAAACTGGTTTGTTATTTTTCATACACTATACAATTTATTCTCTATTTCGGAAGCACCCTGTGTCAATATATGGCAGTTCTAGACCGCAATCCAAGAACATGTCCATGCTCTGTCAGAGTCTGGCGCAGACCGTATGAACGCGATGGCCCGATAGGCCGCGTTCTGAGGTCTCGTAGCGATAGCCCACACCGTCACAATCTGATCGCGACTCGACGCTCCGTCGCGATCGTGCTACCTGATCTGACCGCCCAGTCGCGTTCATCACAACACCCTGTCGCTTTCTAGTCCCGACCCGTCGCGACCCTTGCTGTGGCCATGCGCGACCTGACCCGGGCTTGACAACACCCTGTCGCCTTCCTCATATGAACTTGTCGCGACCTGACCCCGGGCCTGACAACCCTGTTGCTATCCTTATATGCCCCTGTCGCGATCTCAAGATTTGTCACTTAACCCCACTTACCTTCTTCAAAACCTAACCACTATACCCGAGGTCTGGTTAAGGTAATATTTAGTGTGTAATTCACATGTCTTGGGTCTGATTAATGCATGGTGGACATTTAAATGGCTTAAAAGTGTTAAACCCATTTAAAAAGCTTTAAGTTCACGAACAGTATTCTAATTGCTTTCTTAATGATGTGACTATTCATGTGACTGTTGATTAACTCTTCGAAATGTTCTAGCTTCTTAAATGAGGAATTGTTATCATAAAAATCATGAAATCCATGTTTAGTCAAGTGCATAGTTTCCTTTCATGCTATCATGTTAAAGTGTTTTCTGCGAGTTTGAGACCGATGGTTTGTGAATTGAGACACGCGTACCGCACTACACACTAGCACTGTTAGGTAGCCCCTTTCTTGGGAAACTGGAAACTCTCTACCGGTCATTCCGAATCGGTAGACTAGCGACCTTTTCTCCAAGGCCTCCGTAAATCTCCTCTTCCATGGATTCTCACATGGCCGACGAGTTGGTTGTACCATTGAAGTTCCCTGAAGATAGCGTGAAGGATCGAAGTGAAGGTGAGGAAAAGATCTAGAAGGGGGGGATGAATAGATCTTTGCCACTTTTGCGGAAGCTTATACAATTTAAAAACACTTTTTAATCAGAGGCAATTTTATCAGTGAAAAACCACAGATCTGATGAGATTTGAGTGAGTTGGTAAAATAGATGTGTAACAAGTTGATTAAGTGAATATTAACCGATCCTTTGCAAGCATCTAACGGATGAAATGATCAAACCACAATTAGATAAATGCACAAGGATTTTTAGGTGGTTTGTAAATCAACTAAGTGATTCCTACATACACCCCTCACACCCCGTGAGGATTCACTAAAACAACTGGGTAACACACCCACTGGAGCCTGACAACTCCAACACTTGAGAGCTTACAACTCACACAACTTCTAGAGTAAGACTACTCTAGAACAACTGAGCAAGACTGCTCAACACAACCTTGAGTTAGACAACTCAAACTGACCACAACTGCTCACAACAACCTAAGCACAATGCTCACACAACTTGAGCACAATGCTCACATAAGACTTGCTAGACACTAACCCAAGACATAGACCTTCTAGCAACAGATCTAGTCGAAAATGAGAGCACTAATGAGAGCTATGCAGAAGCACTTGCATAATCTCAAAAGATATCTCAAAAGAATAGAAGTACAATGAATTGTATTAAATAACTTCGTTCTTCAAGTGTACTCCCTTGTAGAAGCTTGGATTGGGAAGAGGCTTGCAATCGTGAAGTCCAAAACCGATGCTCTGCACTTTGGAATTGTTGGATCTTCCTTGAATTCTTCTCCAACGAAGGCTTCTACTGGATCTGCTTCCTTGGGATGCTTCAGAGGTTTCTACAGGGATCACACTCCAATTCTCACACTTGAATTGGTGAGAATTGGTCTTCTGGAAGCACATAGAGAGCAAAGGAGGGAGACGACCTCTTGTAGCCGCCAGGAAACTTTTTAGAGGCTCTAAGAGTTAGTTGGGTCTCATCTCTTGATGGACAGCCAATTGGGGTCCTTTTATACCCAAAAGATTCCAAAGATATCCTTTAGGTACAAGGGCACACGATCCTAGGTTGATACCCCATCGCCCTAGGCTGACACGTGGCAAACATCCAATTTAAGTTGCAAACTTTCCGTAGTGTGTCGACCTGCCCTGGTGGTGGTGTCGACACACTGCCCAAATCTTGAAACAGGCTGTTCTGGGAACTGATCCAGTGTCGACCTGCTTTGGTATTGTGTCGACCTACTATCCTGGTTCTGAAACCAGCTGTTCTGGGAGCAGGATCCAGTGTCGACCTGCCCTGAGAGTGCGTCGACCTGAGTAGTCTGATTTTCGGAATCTGCAACTCGTGTCGATACACTCTTTGATATGTGCCGACACAGTCTCAACATTTGTTCATCTTTTTGCCTTTGAATTTGGGTTATTGTGTCGACACCATTGTGGAGTGTGTCGACACTTCTTTTGCAAAAAGTGTTTGTACCTGAAAATTAAACACATATATCATTAGTAAAATGTTTTATTATGAGTGCAAATGATAAGTGTGCTTTGAGACATGTTTTTTTTGAATATGAATTTTAGGTAAAATGTATTTATCATGTTTCAAATAATTTGCATTCAAATCACATTTGTCATCATCAAAATAGGAGGGAAAAAGATATGAAATTACACTCAACCCAACAATCTCCCCCATTTTGATGATGGCAACATTAAATCCATATGTCAATGAGGTTTTGATGAGGTGTGATTTTAAGCAATTTTTGGTTATTCAATGTCCTTATTTTTGTTCATGTTCATGCTTGTTAAAGACCTTTAAATATGGCACATTCACAATTGATGGTTGTACTAACGAAGTACAAAGTAACTTGAAGTAAGTTAGTGCATAAAGAAGGTCAAGCAACTTGACAAGCATTCATTCATTCACATTGAAGTCACAATTGAGAAAAAAAAAATCATTCAGGCTAAGAAAAATGCATTTCATTTCATTCAAGAGACCCATTACAATCATTCCAGAAAGATTACAAAATAACATCAAAAGAACATTTCTCTTTCTTTCTTTCTTTCTTCTCCCCCTTTGACATCATCAAAAGAAAAATTACATTAAGTAGAAGATGGAGGAGGAGGAGGAAGGGGAAGTAAGATGGTCTCAATGTCAGACATTCTTTTCTCCATAAAAGTCAAGCTGGACTTGATTTGATCTTGAATGGTTGTGTTTGGTGTGCAAGAAGTGTTCCATTCTATCTGAATTCTCTATGAAGGTAGCTTGAATTCTTGCTAGATCAGCTGTAATGGGCTGTGAAGAGGAAGAAGATCCAGCGGACCAACCAGGCCTTTGCAATATCTTGAATTCTTTTGTCAAATCAGATAGCTGTGTGTCAATGTGTGCATTGAAGTTCCTCATGCTCTCCAAGTCATCCACAAAATGAGCAAAAGATAGTCTAGTGCTGGTGATCTCATGTAATGTCTGGTTGGTGTTAAAGACATCAGCTTGGGAATTTGCCAAAATTCCCTGAAGTACTATCTCTAACTTTTGCTGGTGCTCCTTAAGCTGTAATGAGGCATCTGCCATGGTACCAATCAGTCTGTTGAATCTTTGAGCTGCATAGTCTGAGGCAGCTTTTTGTTCTATGAATTTGGTAGATACAGTGTTCTCCAACCATTGAATCCTCAACTCAAAGGTTTCTGACATGGTTTGAATGGAGGAGTTCAAGGTTTCAAATTTTTCATTTAAGAAGGAGAACAACTCTGGTGGAACAGAAGGTCCACCAGAGGATGTGGATAGTTGAAATGTGGGTTGTGGAGATTCAGAGTGTATGAATGAGGGTTGAAACTGAGGTGAGATAGGAGCATGAAGTTGGATATCACCTTCAGTTGGGACTTGAGGGTTCCTCATTCAAAGGAGGCTGATCCTCCTGACCTTGGGGCTGGTCCCCTTCAGCTGGAGGCTGGTCCTCTTGAACTTGGGGCTGGTCCCCTTGATTTGAGGCTGTTCCTCCTGAGCTTGAGGGGCCTCAACCACAACTGGCCCTCTCCTAACTTGAGTACCCTCCAGTCTAAATCCCATAAATTTCTGAATATTCTTAAAGGTATAGATGTTGGACTTAGGGATAGACTGGGATTTCTCATTCTCCAAGGGCACACCAAAGTGCTGGAACACTGAGGTCAGATGTGCAGCATAGGGAAGAGATCTCTTGAGGTCTTTCCTGGTTGTTTCAGATATGATTTGATACATTATTACATGGAGGTTGATTTTGATGTCTTTTACCATGCAATAAAGAATGAACCTCTGTATGTCTGTTAGCCTGTCCCTTCCACCACCTTGAGGGGTAATAATTGTGGTCAAAATGTGGTGGAGGACTCTCAACACAGGGGGAAAGGAATTTGTGTTGAATCTGGTAACATGGGTTTGTTTTGGATCAGAGGCATCAGCAGGAAGGCCTGTCATGATGGAATAGGCTTCATGAAGATCAAATTCAAATTCATGATAATCTGCCCCTTCATCTGGTACTTTGAAAATAGAGGCAGCTGTATCAGTTGGCATGTCAATAACTATGCCCTTAACCTTTGATTTATATCCATCCTCTGTGCATTTCAGGTTCTTGTAAAATTCCCTAACAAGTCTTGGATAACTAATTTGAAATTCAGAAATGAATATCAACCAAGACTGAAAAGAGAAATAGGTCTGAATTTCTGGAAATGTGTCTGCTAGCTGAATATCTGATAAATCCACTATCCTGGGCTTTAGAATAAGCTTGGCTTCACTGGTGGTGTCTTGAGACTTGGAAGACTCTGAAGATGATGATGATGAATCTGAAGAGTCTCCAGAAGGGGAGCCCGGAATCTTTGTTCTAGAAACCCTACCTCTGCCTGAAGAAGATGGTCTACCTCTTTGGGTGCTGGCTGAGGTGCAGAGGAGGACCCTGGTTGCTGTGCAGGGTCATTCCTCCTTTGGTTCTCCTTTCGAACTGAGGAGCATCATCCTCTGCCGGAACTGGCCTGGACGACGCCTGAGATCTTGCTCCACGGCGAGGACCCAACTTTCTCACCATGGTGGCAAGGATGGAGTGGAATCGGGAGTTGATGAAAGAGAGGAGAGATGATGGAAAGAAGGATGAGATTTAGAGAGAAATGGTGAAGATTTCTTGCCGGAAATGATGAGAATGTGGCCGTCGGGTCGACCTGATGCCTAAAAGGGGTGCAGTGGTGCACTGCCCGCAGGAACAAAAAGGGCTTATCATGAACCGAACGGTTTGAAAAACAATCAGGCAAGGGGTTAGTGTCGACACAGGATGAAGGTAGTGTCGACCTGACCGAAAGTGTGTCGACACGAGTACACTATGTGTCGACACGGCCTTAGAAGAAAAAATTGAATTTTTGAGAGGAAATTTTTGAGAAATTTGGGACATCTTTAGAATGATGAACAATGAGAGAATTATCATTTCAAGGATTTTTAAGAGGCTTAAAATTCATTTGTTATATTTTGCAAAAGATTCATCACAATTCAAGTTTTTCAAACAATTTCCAACAGGATATTAGCATTCCAAGACTTGAATCAACAAAATGAGAAATTGAGGGATATAATATATCTAACAATCAACTATAAACTACCATATTTCTCAACTTTAAAGAATTAAAGATGTCATCTAGACTAAATGCAATTGTGTTGAAAATAAAACACAATCTCAAAGAACAACTTGATGAGGAATGAAGATGATTCTTTCTAGACACATCTCCAATAATGCTCACATTTTGTTCTTTTAACAAACTATCAAATGATATAAATCTCTTTCACTCAAGTACTAGTGCTTTTTACACACCATAGTCCCTGGATACTTAAGATTTAGTCATTGTCAAGTCTCAAAGGGGTAAATGATGGCCTTTTGACATGAAAATATACGTTTTGTAGACGCCAATATTTCCAGTTACTCAGTCATCATCAAAAAGCATAGCACATTTTGCTTTTGTTTTGAATTTATTTTTATTTTGTTCCCCCTTTGAACAGAGTTAGCAATAGTGCCTCATGACATACATGGCACTTCATTCATTGTGAAGGTGTGCAGTTTCTCAGCACAAGTGCCATTGCTCTGTTGGATTTTAAAATTTTGGAGAGTTTGTGAGATAGAAATCAAATACATCCAATCATCAGTTGCAAACAAGGAAATGTTTTAAGTTCAAGGCACAAGTTGATGTTTAGTCTAGGAAGAGATCTGAATTTCTGTGGGTTGAGAGATATAGTTGAAAGTTGATTAGTAAAAAATATAATAGATCACTCAAGGGTTCATTTTGAGACTCTAGACTTCTAAATGATGACATCATGCAAGGAATTGATGAGATTCAAGAAAAGTTGAATTTTGCAAAGTCATGACTTGTGAATTTTCTAGCTCCCCTGAGATGATGATTTCAACCACTTTTCATCAAAATAAAGATACGTAAATTTTGGAAATCAGAAAAGTTTTCTTCTTAGACAACAAAGACTCCCCCTCAACAATTGCATATCCATTTCTTGGTACTTGGCGGAGACATATACTCACGCATAATGAAAGGTTTCCAGACAAGCCTAACTTGTCCTTCTCCAAACACCATTTGATATACCAAGAAATTTCAATACAATAAGAGTTGAAGAATTCATTATCAAAAAGAAATGGAAGTGAAAATAAGCAAGTTTTTGAAATCAGAAATAGTATCTTCTTTGAACAATAAAAGCTCCCCTCAACAATTGCATATCAATTTCTTAGTACTTGGCGGAGACATATACTCTCGCATAGTGAAAGTGTCCAGACAAGCATAACTTGTCCTTCTCCAAATCACCATTTGATATACCAAGAAATTTCAACACAATAAGAGTTGGAGAATTTATTGTAAAAAGGGGAATAGAATTGAAAGTGAGAGAGATATGAACAATGTAACTCAAGGAAGCAAAGAATTATGAAATGCAAAGAACTCCCCCTTAGACAATGCATAACACTCAACCCAAACCTTGAGAGAGATCAAGAAGGTGGACATTTACAAAGACCAAGTTCTCTCCTTAAGGATGAAAATCTGTTTTCAGGAAGGGGTTTAGTGAATATGTCTGCAATTTGTTTTTCAGTTTCAATGAAGTGGAGTTCAAAGGATTTCTTGGCAACCTCATCTCTCAAGAAATGATGTCTAATTTCAATGTGTTTTGTTCTGGAGTGCTGAATGGGGTTTTTAGACAAATTTATGGCACTAGTGTTATCACATAGGATGGGTACACACCCTAAATCTTGGTTGTAATCAAGAAGTTGATGTTTCACCCAGAGAATCTGAGTTCCACATCTACCTGCTGCAACATATTCAGCTTCTGCAGTTGACAGAGCAACTGAATGTTGCTTCTTAGAAGCCCAAGAGATAAGGCACCCACCTAGAAATAGACACAAGCCACTTGTGCTTTTTCTATCTAATTTGCACCCAGCATAATCAGCATCACAATAGGCAAACAGATCTAACTTGCAACCAGCAGGATACCAAATACCTAAGTCACATGTTCCAACAAGATATTTGAAGATTCGTTTAACAGCAAGCATGTGACTTTCTTTAGGATTAGATTGGAATCTAGCACATAAACACACACAAAACTGAATATCAGGTCTAGAAGTTGTAAGATAGAGCAGAGAGCCAATCATACCTCTGTAGGTCTTTGGATCTACTGACTTACCAGATGGATCTTCTTCTAGTTTAGCATTAATTGCAATTGGTGTGCTTGAGTGCTTGAGGTTCTGAAAGTCAAACCTCTTTAATAGCTCCTTGACATATTTGGTTTGACTGATGAAGATTCCTTCATGTGTTTGGTTAACCTGCAATCCCAAAAAGAATGTTAAATCTCCCATTAAGCTCATTTCAAATTCATTCTTCATTTGATTTGAAAATTCAGTGCAAAGGCCTTTATTGGTTGATCCAAATATTATGTCATCAACATAAATTTGGACTACAATTATTTGATTTTTAACTGTTTTTGTGAACAATGTTTGATCAACATTACCTCTAGAATATCCTTTTTCAAGTAAAAAGGAACTCAACCGGTCATACCAAGCTCTTGGAGCTTGCTTAAGACCATAGAGAGCCTTATTAAGCTTGAAAACATGGTTAGGATATTTTTCATTTTCATATCCAGGAGGTTGTTCAACAAAAACATTTTCCTTTATATATCCATTTAAGAATGCACTTTTGACATCCATTTGATAGACTTTGAATTTCATGGAGGATGCAAAAGCAAGGAAAATTCTGACAGCTTCTAGTCTAGCTACAGGGGCATATGATTCTTCAAAGTCAATTCCAAATTCTTGGTTATACCCCTTTGCAACTAGCCTAGCTTTGTTTCTTATTACTTGACCAGTTTCATTTAACTTATTTCTGAAAACCCATCTAGTACCAATCACTGCTTGGTCACTAGGTCTAGGTACTAATTCCCATACTTGATTTCTTTCGAATTGATGAAGCTCATCATGCATGGCATTAATCCAATCAGAACTGGATAAGGCTTCATCAATTGACTTGGGTTCAATTTGGGAAATTAGAGCTAGTGGGTCTTCTTCAATATTTTGCAAGAAGGATGATCTGGTCCTTACTCTATCATTTAAATTGCCAACTACACTGTCTAATGGGTGATCTCTCAGATATCGAGGTTCAGAAATTACCTGTTGAGAAGTACCCACTTCTGGAGCAATGTTACCTGACCCACTTGAAGATGGTGAGTTGTTGTTCAGGTTCTCTTCATTATTGACAAGCTCCTCAACAGTTGGTGAAGAATCCACAATGAGGTCATCCTCTTCATTGTCTTGTCTTTCCCTGCAAGATTTAGAATCATTAGTGGAAAAGGAATTTTCATCAAAAATAACATGTGGAGATTCTTCAACAGTTTTGGTTTTTAGAATGTACACTTTGAAAGCCCTTGACACTTCAGAATAGCCAAGGAAGATAGCTTCCTGACTCTTAGCATCAAACTTGTCAAGGTTTTCTTTGTTATTATTGTGTACAAAGCATTTGCACCCAAAAGTTTTGAAATAAGAAACAGTTGGCTTTTTGTTTTTCAACAATTCATAGGGGGTTTTTCTGATCTTTGGTCTGATCAAAGCTCTATTTAGGATATGATTGGCTGTGTTAACAGCTTCAGCCCAGAAGGATTTGGGCAGATTACTTCCTAAGAGCATGGATCTAGCCATTTCCACAAGAGTTCTATTCTTTCTTTCCACAACTCCATTTTGTTCTGGAGTTCTAGGTGAAGAAAACTTGTGAAATATTTGAAATTCAGCACATAGATCAGAAAAGGATGTGTTATCAAATTCACCCCCATGATCAGTTAAAATGTTTTTGATTTTATATGGATAAGTTGTTAAGATAGTGGTACAGAAATTCCTGAATTCAAGGCAAGTATCACTTTTGTGGGATAGAAAGATAACCCAAGTAAATCTAGTAAAGTCATCAATGATTACAAACCCATATCTCTTGCCACTTAAGCTTAGAACTCTTGTTGGCCCAAAAAGGTCCATGTGAAGAAGTTCTAGTGGCCTAGATGTAAGTACCTCATTGAAGGTTTTAAAAGATTTCCTAGTTTGTTTTCCTTTAGCACATATCCCACAAACTTGATCTTCAACATTAGAAAAAGATTCAGGAAGACCCTTAACCAAGTTCAGTCTTAACAACTTATTCAATGTTCTGAAACTTGCATGGCCAAGTCTTTTGTGCCAAGTCCATGCAATTTCATCTTTATTTGCAACAAAGCAAAGATTTTCAGAAAAGTTTTTATTAAGGTTGATCATGTAGACATTGTTTTCTCTTTTTCCAAAGAATTTGATTTTATCAGTTGATGAATCAATTATCTTACAAAAATCAGATTCAAACACAACTTTGTGACCTTTGTCACATAGTTGGCTGATACTGAGCAAATTATAATCAAGACCATCAACTAATAAAACATTATCTACTGAGTTTGAAGAAGTTTGACCAACCTTTCCAGATCCAATGATCTTTCCTTTATTTTTACCTCCAAATGTAACTGACCCTCCCTCCTTTTCAAGCAGGAATGAGAATTTGGCTCTGTCTCCCGTCATGTGTCGTGAACACCCACTGTCAAGAAACCATACATTGGTGTTGGGTGCACGACCTTCCTGCAAAAAGATCAGTGGAGAGAAGATTTTGGTACCCAAACAGAGTTGGGACCATCAGAATGTTTGAACATTGTCAGTAAATCTTTCTCACCCAAATTTGACCTGTTTTTTATTTTGTTTTGTTACATTGGTGTTTTCAGCCTTTTTCTGTTTGTTCTTTCTTTTAGGAATGAAAGCACCAAGATTTTTTTTTGGTAGGAGGGGAGTTTTTCATTTGAAAATTGGAGTTCAGATGAGGAGGTGGAATCCAGGGATTTTGTTGGTACATCAAGAGATTTGGATAAAGGAATTGAGGATGATACCAACATGGGTTATCATACCATTGGCTCCAAGGATTGGTCCAATCATCTTGAAATGTTGTCTTGGAGGTCCAAGGTTTTTCATGAATTATTTCTTTTGACTTTTTCTTATTTTCAAATTTTTTTTGAATTTTTGGTTGAGTTGTTTGCAGCTTTTGATGTTGAGCAGGTCGACCTCTCCTGTACTGGTGTCGACATAGCAGCCACAGAAGCCTTGTTCTTGTGGACTGGTGTCGACCTGTCAGGGGACTGTGTCGACCTGATTGTCTTCTTTTGTTTTTGAGTTTTTGCTTTGTTTTGTGTTTTGTTTAAGGTTTTGTTTGCTGTTTGTTGAATTTCTGTGTTCTCAAGATTAGGACCCTTGACAAATTTAATTAGTGGTGCTTTGCCCTTTTTCTCACCAGATTTGTCTTTCATGGGTTTCTTTTTGTTGAATCCTAATCCATGAGAGGTGGTTGTCATGGTGGTTCCTAGCAGTGCCTCTAAGTTATCTTTACCTTTTGTGAAGGTTTGGATAACTTCATCCCTTTCTTTTAGCTGGTTTTTAAGAGTTTCAATTTCTTCAATCTTCTGTTGTTTTCTTGTTTTTCAATTTCCAGCTTTTCAGTTAAGTTTTTGAATTCTTGGGAGGCCTTTTGAGAGGCAAGTTTTAGTTCATCAATAAGGTTCAGGAGATTTTCTTTTCTTCATGCAATTCTGTTATTTCAGTTTCCAGTTCACAAATTCTATGGTTTGAAGATTGGTTATGGTAAAGGTTTCAATTTTCTTTTTGATGTGTTTGTTTTCTTTCCTCATTTCAGAAATTTTTCAACAAATCAGCATAAGCATCCTGCCAATCATCTATAGTGTAGTCTTCGAAGGATGTACTTACCTTTCCATCTGAGCTGTTGGCCATGAAGCAAACCTCCTCACTTTCAGAGCTTGAGGATTTCTTCTCTTCTTCTTCCTCACTTGAGTCTTCATCAGACCAAGTGGCTACCATGGCCTTTGGCTTCTTAAATTTCTGGAGGACACTCTCCCTTCATGTGTCCTGGTTTGTTGCACCTGTAACAGACAATATTTTCGTCAGATTTGTGATTCTTGTTGAAATTAGAAGAGGAAGTGTTTTTCTTACCTGAGAAAAACTTCTTTTTCCCAGACATTTTTCCTTTTCTGTATTTCAAGAATTTTCTGAATTGCCTGGTCATGAGGGCAATTCATCCTCATTTGACTCAGACTCCTCAGAACTTGTCTTTTCCTGACTTTTATCTTTATTGCTTGAAGAGGCCTTAAGTGCCATAGGCTTGGTCTTAATTATGTGTTCTTCATTTCTTTTTAAGTTGATTTCATATGTCATTAAGGATCCAATCAATTCATCCAAAGAGATTTTGGACAGATCTTTTGAATCTTCAATGACAGTGGCCTTTGTATGCCAAATTGAAGAAAGTGAACGTAAGATTTTTCTTACCAAGTCTGCATCTGTATATTCCTTACCCAAGGCCTTTAATCCATTCACAATCACCATGAACCTGGCAAACATTTCAGAAATATTTTCGTTAGACTTCATCATGAAAAGTTCATATTCTGAAACTAGAATATTTGCCTTAGTCTCCTTTACTTGTGATGTTCCCTCATAGAGTAATTCGAGTTTATCCCACATCTCTTTGGCAGATTTGCACATTGAGATTCTCGAATACTCCTTGGGATGGACAGCACATTGAATCATGTTCATGGCACTATAATTCAATGTAGCTTTCCTTATTTGTTCCCTAGTCCAGGTGTCTTCTTCTCCCTGGTTTTCATAGGGACCCACTTCCACTACTTTCCAGATCTCATAGTTCTGGGCCCTTAAAAATACTTGCATTCTGTTTTTCCAGTAAGAATAGTCCGTCCCATTAAAGAATGGTGGCCTATTTATGGAATGACCCTCAGCTATGAAACCTTTGGAATCCATGACTCTAAAGCAGAAAGAAAATGCTTAGCAAACAAACAGGCAAACACTCAAACACACAACACTCAGAAACAAAAACTGCTCAGATCAAATCAGATCAAAGTAAACCCGCTCTGATACCAATTGAAGGATCGAAGTGAAGGTGAGGAAAAGATCTAGAAGGGGGGGATGAATAGATCTTTGCCACTTTTTGCGGAAGCTTATACAATTTAAAAACACTTTGAATCAGAGGCAATTTTATCAGTGAAAAACCACAGATCTGATGAGATTTGAGTGAGTTGGTAAAATAGATGTGAAACAAGTTGATTAAGTGAATATTAACCGATCCTATGCAAGCATCTAACGGATGAAATGATCAAACCACAATTAGACAAATGCACAAGGATTTTTAGGTGGTTCGGAAATCACCCAAGTGATTCCTACATCCACCCCTCACACCCCGTGAGGATTCACTAAAACAACTGGGTAACACACCCACTGGAGCCTGACAACTCCAACACTTGAGAGCTTACAACTCACACAACTTCTAGAGTAAGACTACTCTAGAACAACTGAGCAAGACTGCTCAACACAACCTTGAGTTAGACAACTCAAACTGAGCACAACGGCTCACAACAACCTGAGCACAATGCTCACACAACTGAGCACAATGCTCACATAAGACTTGCTAGACACCAACTCAAGACATAGACCTTCTAGCAACAGATCTAGTCGAAAATGAGAGCACTAATGAGAGCTATGCAGAAGCACTTGCATAATCTCAAAAGATATCTCAGAAGAACAGAAGTACAATGAATTGTATTAAATAACTTCGTTCTTCAAGTGTACTCCCTTGTAGAAGCTTGGATTGGGAAGAGGCTTGCAATCTTGAAGTCCAAAACCGATGCTCTGCACTTTGGAATTGTTGGATCTTCCTTGAATTCTTCTCCAACGAAGGCTTCTACTGGATCTGCTTCCTTGGGATGCTTCAGAGGTTTCTACAGGGATCACACTCCAATTCTCACACTTGAATTGGTGAGAATTGGTCTTCTGGAAGCACACGGAGAGCAGAGGAGGGAGACGACCTCTTGTAGCCGCCAGGAAACTTTTGGAGGCTCTAAGAGTTAGTTGGGTCTCTTCTCTTGATGGACGGCCATTGGGGGCCTTTTATACCCAAAAGATTCCAAAGATACCTTTAGGTACAAGGGCACACGATCCTAGGTTGATACCCCATCGCCCTAGGCTGACACGTGGCAAACATCCAATCCGTAGTGTGTCGACCTGCCCTGGTGGTGGTGTCGACACACTGCCCAAATCTTGAAACAGGCTGTTCTGGGAACTGATCCAGTGTCGACCTGCTTTGGTATTGTGTCGACCTGCTATCCGGTCTGAAAACAGCTGTTCTGGGAGCAGGATCCAGTGTCGACCTACCCTGGGAGTGCGTCGACCTGAGTAGTCTGATTTCCGGAATCTGCAACTCGTGTCGACACACACTTTGATATGTGTCGACACAGTCTTAACATTTGTTCATCTTTTTGCCTTTGAATTTGGGTTATTGTGTCGACACCATTGTGGAGTGTGTCGACACTTCTTTTGCAAAAAGTGTTTGTACCTGAAAATTAAACACATATATCATTAGTAAAATGTTTTATTATGAATGCAAATGATAAGTGTGCTTTGATACATGTTTTTTGAATATGAATTTCAGGTGAAATGTATTTATCATGTTTCAAATAATTTGCATTCAAATCACATTTGTCATCATCAAAATAGGAGGGAAAAAGATATGAAATTACACTCAACCCAACATAGGTTACACTTCCTTTCTCTTGTTCTCGTCGTGTGATTGACAATCTAGACTAAAACCATTAATGTAAAGATTTAACAAAGTACAAATCATACGTTATGCTGCCGAATTTATCTCTTGACCTTTGTTATCATAAAATCGTTCAATACTTATTACTTGTTCCCATCATCATCATGAACATGACATTACACATGTTACTTATGAAACTCTCATTGACCATTATTAATGATTGTGGTATCTACATTAAAAATTTACATGAGATGCTGACAGGGCACGGCGTGGTCCAAGGGCTCCAATTTAGCCCCAACGACGGCGAGTCATAGATATACTGTTAACCATGGGGTATAATGATTACTGGCGTTGCATCTGCGCTGGGAGTCTTGCTTGCTTGTGAATGATAGATACAAAAACCACATACATGTGTCCTAGTGTACATTCTTGATGGATCTTTTCTCGGTGTACATTAGTGTCTACGTGCCTGATTAGTGTTACTTGATTGTGCTCGTACATTCTTGCTTCCTTGCTTGCGTGATATGGCCATCCTGCATTTAATACAATTAGTGATATCTTGCGTTCTTGACATCAAGTGAAATCTCGCGTGCTTGTACAAAGTGATCCATTGCTAGTTCTATCTTGTCATCTTGTTCATAAATCTGTTCTATCATATCACTCTCTCTAGCTTCTTTTATAATCATGTTTTAACGAGTTTATTTGTACTTGCATATCATTCATTGTACTTGCCTAGTTCTAAAATGTTAATCACTTATATCAATGCCCGCACATTGAGATATAAATCCTACTGGGCTAGTTGCTCATCCCCTATTTTTACCCAATCTAGGTGGCTATGGAGTTCAAGAGGAAGACCATGATGAGGATGGGAATGCGTCCGAGTGAAGAGCGTTCCAACATGAGTCCATCTATAGTAGTTTATTTTGAGTGTTAGAACAATGTAGTAGGAAGTGAGGTATATGTACTTTTACTTTTATTGAGTCTTAGTCCCTGTACTAGTTCCATCTGAATACAAGAGTTGAGATTTGAATACAATTTATATTGAGCTCAACATATGGGCCTATTATGATGTTGTATTGATACACAATTAGTGCGTGCTAGCTAGAGGCTTATTTGCCGACTGTTCACGTCTCGAATTCTTCAAATTAATAATATCTGCTGCGTAATTCTCGAGACGTGACATTGTCAATATAGGAGATGGTGGACCTTGGAATATAGGAGGCAGTAGCGATATAGATATGAAGTGAGGAGATGACAGAATTGATCAGAGTAACTCTACCAGCCTGAGAAAGTAGTTTAGACTTCCAAGCAAGGAACTTCCCATTAACCTTGTCAACCAGATATCTGTAATCCATGGAAGACAATCTGCCAGCTTATGGGGAACACCCAAGTAGATCAAAGAATCAGAGTGCCTAGTAAAACCAGTAACCTCTTTAATCTTGTTGGTAGTGGAGGGAGGAGCCTTGGAAGATCGCAGAAAATAGCTTTTATGAGGATTAATTTGTTGGCCAGAAGAAGCAGCATATCTGGATAGAAAACCTTGCAATCGTCTAACATTTCTGATGTTTCCATTAATGAAAACCAGAGTATCATCCGCATAAAGCAGTTGAGCAGGAGTAGAAATTCCTCTATGTCCAGAGTAAGGAATTAGATAGCCAGAGTGAACCATATTTTGATACCCTTACTAAGAGCTTCTTCCATAATGATGAAAAGAGCCGGGGCAATCGGATCACCTTGTCTGAACCCCTGGAAGACTTGAAATAGCCAACCGATGAACCATTAAAGAGAACAGAGAACCAGCAGTTAGAAACCATCATACCAATGTAGGAAATGAATCTGGAGGAGAAGCCAAATTTTTGACCACTGCTAAAAGAAAGTCCCACTCAACGCTATCATAAGCCTTTTTCACATTGAGCTTAAAAACCACATTACTACCCCTAACTTTCCTGCCAATATCTCTAACCAACTGTCTTGCCATGGAAACATTTTCCAGAATAGATCTACCCTTCACAAAGGCTCCTTGCTCTTCAGATATTATAGTAGGGAGAATATCAGTCAATCGATCACAAAGAATCCTGGAGATAATCTTATAGGAGAAGTTGCATAAACTGATAGGTCTATAATCATTGAAAGAGACTGGATGGATCTTCTTGGGAATAAGGGTAATATGAGTCGATGTAACACCTCGTGGGAAGGAAAAACCATGAAAGAAACCACAGACCGCATTGACCACATCATTGCCTATGATATCCCAGCAAGAAGTATAGAAAGAGCCAGTAAAACAATCTGGGCCAGGAGCACTGTTCCCATTCAAATTCCAGACCACCATTTTGATTTCATTTGTATCCAGGGGTTTGCATAAGGCATGGTTTTGATCAGCAGTAATCATTAGAGGAATAACGTTTAGGAGGGACCCGTCAATGTTGTGGTCTGTAGACTGGAGAAGAGCTTCAAAATAATTTGCTACCTCCTTAGATAGCACCTCCTGGTCTTCACACAAGCTGCCATTAACTTGAAGCCTATGAATTTTGTTCCTTCTCCTGTGACCTTGAACAACTGCATGGTAGAAAGCAATGTTCTTGTCGCCATCCTCTAACCACTGAAGCCTCGCTTTTTGTGCCCAGAAAATCTCTGCACAACGAATGGATTTTTTGAGATTAGCATTAGCCACTCCCAAGGATGCACGATTAGAAGGGGAAGGGTTGTTATCAAAAGCCTCCTGCATGTCCTTCACCTCACGGTCCCATCTTGAAATATTTTTATTAATGTCTCCAAATTCTGATTTGTTCCAAGATCGAAGGGCACTACGAACCGCCTTAAGCTTAAGGTGTAGGGTAAGAAACTTGTTAGGATTGTCGCTGCTCACATCCGTCCATGCATTATTCACAGTGTTCATAAAAGAGTCATGGGTAATCCACATTGATTGAAAGTTAAATCTAGTTGGACCTCTTGGAGTAATAGCGCAGGAGGCTAAAAGGGGAGCATGATCAGAAGGACCTCTCACCAGATGGAGAATTTGAAAGCCAGGGAGAGCAGTCTCCCATAAATTATTAATAAAGGTTCTATCTAATCTAGCCTTAACAGCAGCCAAACCTACTCTGTTGTTGGACCAGGTGAAGTGAGATCCAACGTAGCCTGCATCAGAAAGAGAAGAGGCAGATATGCAAGCATTGAACTCCATCATAGCGTTGAGGTTAGGAGGGCGACCACCACATTTTTCTGCTGGAGTAGTCACAAAGTTAAAATCACCTCCGACAAGCCAAGGAACAGTTATATTAGAAGTCATTTGAATGAGATCATCATATAATATCCGCCTAGTGATAAAGCTACAGGATCCATAAACCACCGTAAGCATGAAATGGATGTTGTGGTATTGCTAATGGACAGAGTGATTTGTAGCTCACTATGACTAACAGTGAGAACTGCATTAGTATTGTTCTGACGCCACATTTTTTTTGTTACCTGATCAATATCATGTGTTTCTTGCAACTTAAGGATAGGTTGCTACATCCCATTTTTTTTGTCTTCCTCGCACAATCGGAATCAACATGCCCAATCTTGTGGCAGAAACTGCAAATAGTTGGAATTCTATAATACTTAATAGTCTGCCAAAAACCATCCGCTCCGCATCCATCCATATCCTCTCCGGTCTTGGCTTGAGAATATCTATCTCAACACAGACAAATGCTTCGCTGGTCTGAGTGAGAGCCAAAGTGGGTTCATAAATTCTATGAACATGGCCAACATTACCTGCTATGGATCTCAGAAAATCTTCATAGTAATAGTTGACAAGGAGCATAGTAAGGCCTATGCAGATAGGCATGACTGTTGGATCGGCATCAAAATCAAACTTTGCATCGTATTTAAAAGATCTGTATAGTAAGCCTTTGATGTATACGTTTCTCCTCATCACGACAGACAAGTAAACTTCTTCAGAATCAAAGCGAAGCAAAAGGTGTCGTTTGTTAAGAACACTGATGATGAAATCCTCTTTAAGATGTAGCTGCTGTGAAAGCGCAGATTTGAATTCTGGGATGGAACACCTGCCATATGCACACCTTACGATGATAGAAAGTTTCAGGGTAGCAATGGATTTTCCTACCTCTTCCTTGGTGAAGAAAACTTCTGGTTCACCATCATCTGTGAAAGATGGAGGCTTCATAACAATAGCAAGTGCAGGAGGTGGCTTTGTAGCCGCAATTACTTGAGCATAAGATCTTCTCTCCAAGGTGGAAGCCTTGCCAGCATCAACCGCTCGCCCCGCTCCCCCTTCAAGTGATATGGCGAGAGACGCCATCCCAGGCACGCATGCCGCCAGCCACCAGGGCCGGTGTCCAAGGAGGAACCGGCCAGGAGAGCAGGAAACACAGAGCTTCTCTCTGTACAATCTCGAGAAAGAAAATGCTAACGTCATGTAAAAATTAAGATCACTCTATCTAGCTTGTTTCATGTCTTAATGAGTTTTACTCGTACATGCATATCATGACATTCATCGTGGTTACCTAGTTCTAAATTGTTAATCACTTATATCATTGCCCGCACATTGAGATATAAATCCTACTGGGCTAGTTTGCTCATCCCCTAATTTTAACATTTTAGGTGACTATGAAATACAGAAGAGGAGCAAGTCGAGGATAGGAATGCATCCGAGTGATGAGCGTTCAACTATGAGTCTAGTTATAGTAGGTTGCTTTGAGTGTTAGATTCATCTAGTAGGAAGTGAGGTAAATGTACTTTTCTTTTTATTGAGTCTTAGTCATATATTAGTTACCTTTGATACATTGACATGAGATTTGGATACAATTTCATTTGAGTTCAATATTTAGGCCCTATTATGATGTTGTGTTGATACACATCTAGTGCCTGCTAGCTAGAGGCTTATCTCCCGACTGTCCACGTCCCGAGATATCAACTCGAAATATCCAAATTAATATCCGCTGTGTAATTCTCGGGACGTGACAGTTTAATGGTATCAGAGCCTAGGAAAACAAATAGGATTATGTCTCAGGAGGATTAAGAGATACCTAGGAACCTAGGTCATGGAAATTATATATAGTACCTGGTGAGAAAGGTGTAGAGATTGGGAATATGTTAGAATGAACAAAACACACCTTACCCATTGACTCTTATAATATATCTAGAGACATTAATTGGTTTCCATTTTTTTCTCAGAAACCCTCATAACTCTGACACTCAACTGCAATGGCTCGCAATCAGTGGTAGGCTATGCAAGAAATCGTAGTTGGTTTGAACCAAGCATTAAAAAATGTGGTTCAGGCTGGAAATCGGCTGCTGCTGCTAGAACGGAGCCGGTGATCTGCACCAAATTTTAGGAGTTTGAACCCTCCTAGTTCTCTGGATCCCCTGATCCGGACGAAGCAAAAAAACTGGCAAGAGGAAATAGATAGAATCTTCCAAGTTATGCAATGCACCAATAGAGAGAATGTGGTATTGGCCACTTTTCAATTCACTAAGGATGCGCGAGCATGGTGGAAGGCCACATCGGCCCATCTGCCTGATGTTGCTGAACTAGAGTGGGCTGAATTCTGGAGATATTTTGGGGAAAATATTTCTCGAAAAGAGTTAAGGAAAAGAAGGCGCGGAATTCGCCACACTGAAGCGGAATGGAATGTCCGTGGTTGAGTATGAGGCTCAGTTCGTGCATCTAGCTGTGTATGCCCCACATCTAGTGAGCACAGAAAGACTAAAGGCTAACCGGTTCATGGATGGGTCAGGCCCATGTTCATTGAGAAGCTTGGACCTCACTCCATCCAAACTTACACTGAGATGGTCCAAAGAGCCCAGTTGGTAGAGGACACGATGGCCCAAGTAGAAGGAATGAGGGGCAAGGACAACTCAAAGCGAGTCTTTGTCAAGAAGGGAGCACCTAATATTGCTCCAACTTTCCATAACAACAACAAAACAATAACAACAACAATAGGCCAAATGCTGGAAGAGACAATGTTGTAGACAAGAAGGTCAAGGTAGAAGGAAGGCAGTTTGCTGAGAACTGCAAGTTTTGTGATAAACCAGGGCACCGACTGAAGAATGCTGTAAGAAGCTCGGGGTGTGCTTAAGATGTGGTGGTGGTGACCACCGTATTCCTGATTGTCCAATGCTGAAGGACCAGCCAGGCAAGACCCAGAATGTACATGGCGTCAAGGACACCTTAATGCTGTCATAGAAGTGGACCTACCGAGGAATGGGGTATGGTGGAAGGTATATTCCATACACTTCAACCTGCTTTTGTGCTTATTGATACTGAAGCTTCATATTCATTTATTTCCACCACATTTGCTGAAACTCTACCTGTCAAACTTGTACCTCTGAAATCCAGATCACTGTAGTCTTCCCTTGGCTCAGAATCTAAACTCACCCACTACTTGCCAAAATGTGAAACTATAATTGGAGGACACAATCTCCTTGCCGACCTCATCTGTTTAGACATGAAGGGGGTTATGATGCCATTTTGGATGTCGATTGGCTAATTGAATATGATGCCGATGTAAATTGTCGCTATATAAGGGTCACCTTAAAAGTCCAAATCTTCCAACCTTTCGCTACTTGGCACCCGTTATCCTAAACACCTATATTGATATCCTCTTAAAGGCTTCCAAGCTGATCAACTAGGGTTGTGACGCTTTCCTAGTTTCAGTCGTGGCAACTGAAAAGAAGAAAAACCAACCCTAGAAGGAATTCCCATAACAAGAGACTATCGTGATGTATTCCCAGAAGAATACGTGGTATACCACCTGAGCAGGGAGTAAACTTCACCATCGAGTTACTCCCTGGGGCAGCCCCTGTTTCCAAAGCTCCATATCACATGTCCCCTGTTGAATTGCAGGAGCTAAAGAGGTAGATCCAAGAACTACTAGATCAAGGTTTTATCAGGCCTAGCACATCCCCGTGGGGAGCGCCAGTACTATTGTCAGAATGAAGGAAGGGACAATGAGGCTATGCATTGATTATTGTCAGATAAACCAGTTGACAATAAAGAAGAAGTAACCACTGCCCCCCATCGATGAACTGTTAGATCAGATCTCTGGTGCACAATATTTCTCCAGATAGATCTAAGATCAGGCTACCATCAACTGAGGATAAAGGAAGAGGATATACAAGTTTGCATTTCGGAGTAGATATAGTCACTATGAGTTCGTGCTGATGTTGTTTGGGTTAACAAATGCTCCAGCAACTTTCATGCAACTTATGAATAATATTTACAGGCCATACTTAGACCAATTCGTGGTGGTGGTCATTGATGACATCCTTATTCACTCCAAGTCTAAAGAAGAACATGAGGAACACTTGAAGGTTGCTCTGCAAGTGCTTAGAGATAATCAACTCTATGCAAAACCTAGTAAGTGTGAGTTCTGGATGGAGGAAGTGTCTTTCCTTGGACACATCATATCCAAGGAGGGAATCTCTGTAGACCCATCCAAGGTAGAAGTGGTAAAGAACTAGACAAGGCCGACAACTGTGTCGGAGATCAGGAGCTTTATGGGTTTAGTTGGATATTATCGTCGCTTTATTAAAGATTTCTTAAAGATAACTATACATTGACTAGGCTTACTAGGAAGGAGAATCCATTTGCATCGACTGATGAATGTGAAGAAAGTTTCAGGGCATTGAAGGAGCACCTCACCTTAGCACTTGTACTGACATTTCCAGTGACTGGGGTAGTTTTGAAGTATACACAGATGCATCCGGGATCGGCAGGCTGTGTACTGATGCAAAATGGAAAGTCATATGCTATGCATCCAGACAATTGAAGAAGCATGAGGACAATTATCCTGTACATGATCTGTAGCTAGCTACTGTAGTCCGCCTTGAAGATATGGGTCATTACCTTTATGGTGAGAGTTCATGTGTTTTCTGACCATAAAAGCTTGAAGTATCTATTTCTCAATAGGACTTGAACATGAGACAACGAACGTTTGGTTGGGTATCTCAAAGACTTCGACTTCACTATCCAAATCATCTAGGTAAAGCAAATGCTTAAGTAGAAAACCAATGATCACATGTCAAGTTTAATGGTGGGAGAATGTAGACTATTAGAAGATTTTGCCAAGTTAAATATTGATGCTGACATCAAGAAAAAGGGATGCCTTATTGCTAGTGTTAGAGCACAACCTACACAATGGAGGACATCATAGCACTCCAAGACAATGACCCCGTGCTTGTGGAGATTAAGGGAATCTAGATCAGAGGATGGATTTCTCTTACTGAAGATGGAAGGCTATTGTTCCGAGATCAAGTTTGTATACCCGACCATGCGGAGACAAAGAATATGATTATGGATGAGGGTCACAAGACCAGGTATACTATTCATCCTAGAACTACCAAAATGCATCAGGATCTGAAAAGAAACTTTGGTGGCCAAATATGACGAGGAGGTGGTGGAATATGTCACCCGATGCTTAACATGTTAAAGGATCAAGGAAGAACACTTGTGACCGGCAGGTAAACTCAAAACCCTAGAAATCCAGGCATGGAAATGGGAAGGTATAGGGATGGACTTTATTTTCAGACTACCTAAATCTAGATGTGGATTCGATGGTATCTGGGTTATAATCGACCGCTAACTAAGTGCTGCTCACTTTTTGCCAGTGAAGAACAAGAGGTCAGTAATGTTCTGGCTGCACTGTATGTGAAGGAGATAGCCAGATTACATAGAGTACCGGTATCTATCGTGTCTGATAGAGATCCTAGGGTACTCCTACTTTTGGAAAGGACTGCAGTATTCCTTGGGATCTATACTAAACTTTAGTATGACTTTCCATCTGTAGACTGGTGGTCAGATGGAAAGAACCAATCAGGTGATTGAAGATATGCTTAGAGCATGTGTCCTAGACTTTGGAGGTAGTTGGCATGAACACATACCTCTTTTGGAGTTCGCCTACGACAATAGCTACCAAGCTAGTATTCAAATGGCACCATTTGAAGCACTTTATGGCAGGAGTTTCCGATCTCCAATATGCTGGTATGAAGTTGGTGAAAAACAAATGCTAGGACCATAGATGATTGGGAAACCACAGAAAAAGTGAAGCTTATTAAGGAAAGAATGGCAGTGGCGCAGCAAAGACAAAAGACATATGCAGATAATAGATGAAGAGACTTGGAGTTTCAGGTTTGCGATCATGTATTCTTGAAAGTGTCACCATGACGTGGGATCAGGCGGTTTGGCATTAAAGGCATGTTTCACCAAGGTTCGTCAGGCCTTTCGAAATCCTCGAGAGAGTCGGCGAAGTTGCATACCGTCTGGCATTACCACCAGAAGAGGCTGGAATACACAATGCGTTCCATATATCCATGTTAAAGAAGTATGTACGAGATTCGTATCATGTTATAGAATATGACTTCTGGAGTTCAACAAAGACAGAATTTATCAAGAAAGGCCATTAAGATTGTGGACCGAGAACTGCGTCAACTAAGGAACAATGTAAGGCCCTCGAATTTTGCCCTTTTATTAGATGTTTGACCAAGTGATGGTTAGTTGTCGTGTATATAGCCTTGTGTATATGTGTATGTATCTATATAAGTATATGTAATTGTTCTGTACAATTGTATTCAAATGATGTTATATGAGTTACTATGTACATATTGTTGTATTTACATAGTATCTATAATATTTAAGTATACATCACAAATTCATGTATGTATATAGTGTATATATATGATTTTGGATATTTTCTGTGTTGGCCAAAAGACCAGTGGCGTCAACATGCATAGACGTGCATGGGGTTGTCAGCATCCAGATCGATGGACGTTAACTCCTGGTAGGCGGCTAGGTATGTGGACGTCTGTCTCCCAGATTTGTTGTGGTTTCATATCCAGAAAGGCTAGCAATTTGTTCGCCCCAGTTTTTAGAAACCATCTTCCAACGATTAGATACCCTTCTAAATGCGTCCCTAATCCCTTTAGCCTATAAAATACCTTGACTAGAGCGTAGTTAGGTCCTTTTGGCTTTTTGTCAAAAACCCTAGAAACTATGTGTGAACCGTGAATTTTGAAGCTCTGGATCTGGCGACTCAGTGCATTCCCAGGTGATCTTCATCGACTGGAAGGAACTTGGAACATCAGTAAAGCTTCGACTCCGGCGTGCTTCATCCATTAACACAGAAGTCGGATCGAGGGGAGATTGGAAGGCTTCTTGGCTTGGCCAAGGAGAGCTTCTCTAGCAAATTAATCACATCTAGCATTTTTTGTGAGGCAAGTAATTCTTATACATTAACCCTATGCATGTCAGCTAGGTCCTAGGGAATTTTTGGGAATTTTCGTCATGTCCTAGAATCCCCATTCATCATTGTTTCTGCGTTCAGTCTGTGTTTACATAGAGAGAAACTTAACGGCAGCATCTGATGCCGTTAAGATCCATGGTTGGCAGCCACTTCTTGTGCCGTTAATTCATGTTGGCGGCAGCCTCTGTGCCGCCATGTTCATCAGGTTTTGACAGAATGCTTATTTGATCCTTGTGGCATATTTCCGGATCTTTGGACATGATTACCGCTATAAAACTTTTATATGGTCATGTATTCAGTAGATCATGCCATGTGTTAGGTTGAAATTTTTGTCAACTATGCTAGTTATTAGAATTATGTAACAAAATATTGAGCATGATTTAGCATTGATAAATTATATTTAAATAGATCCATCTGTTGAATTAGAATTTAAGAATTACTGCGACTGTATAATGACTGTCACATGTTTCCAAACTGATATACATGACTGTACTGCTGTGGGCCATGTGTAGTGGAATTAGTGGTAAATGTGATTGAAGCATGTTTTAATTCTTAAAATTTGTTACAGATCTGAAAATATGAGAAATGGAGCATGTAATAAGGTTACTATTGGGAAACTGTGATTAAAATTCGTTGCATTTTGATAACAGTAGGTACTGTCATGAGTTAAATGACGTGTTAAGCATGCTAATGTTAATTGTATGAAGTTCAATTGTTAGTATCATGTTTAGGTCTGTATTAAGAGTCAATTTCATTGTGAAATAGAAAAGTATACCATGTATATGTGTTAAAATGCATGTGTGTGAGTAAGTGTATGTAAATACTATGACAGTGTGATAATGTGAGAAGTGTATAAATTGTGTCGTGTGTGATATGCTGCCATTGAGGGCTGTGGAACTGTACCGTGTAAAGTTCCTACGGGAAGGTTCAATGTGAGTTATATCCTAAGGGCAATTAGGATTAAATCTGAGGTGGACAAGTTCCACTGGTTAGGGTGGAGAGTGCTTCTCCCGGTTCTGCGCAGTCAACTAAGATCCATTACTGTGTTGCCTAGCTGATGGATAAGTGTATATGTATATGTGTGTCCTTCTAGTGGTGGTTGGACTATGTGTCACGGCAAACTAAGTGTAAAAATGTGAATATGTGTAAGTAAATTGTGAAATGCGCAATGTGTAAATGAGCATGTGAAAGTATAAAATGAATGTGTTATCATGTGAACAAGTGTAAACCATTGTGAATATGATTAATTATGTTAAAACAACAGTAAAAATGTGTGTATCATTGTGTAAGTCATGAGAATTTAAATAGAATCCATGCTAGGTGTGATGCTTACTTTATGCGTAGTTCCATTGCTTAAATTGTATACACTATAATATGATTTTAAATGAGATTTGAATTGTTTAATCATGTCAATGAAAAAATGTAGAAAGCAATGTTATAGGTTTATACTTAATTGTTGTAAGTAAGATAACTATGTATCATGTTCTCTAATGCTATAAGTTCCATGCTTAGTAATTTAAATTGTATGAACCATACCATATGTGTTAATTACTTTCATTGAATGTTAGCATGTGCATATGATGTGTGTAGAGGGATGCATATGGATTGCTCGCTGGGTCATTTAGACTCATTCTTGCTTCGGGCGTACAGGTGTAGGTGTCTCAACTTCTTCTAGGAGATAGTTAGGAGCGACTCCGAGCAAGGAAGAGTAGCATTAGTGTGGAGATCTCTCCATTGTATTTTCCTTTTCATAGTATGTAATGAATAAACTTTTGTAATTCATTGGACAATGTAATTATTTTCATATTGATATTGTGGACTTTAGTTTTTTTTTTGTACTATATGGACTGTGGATAGAATGGGATGATGGAATAAGAATAACACTTTTATTCCGATGTTCTCTTTAATACTCATGTATATCTCAATCCACTATTTAGTGTTGGATCAATGTCCCACTGTGATGACGTTCATTACATACTACGTGGATTGGTATATAATCGTATCGGTATAAGGAGGGTCATTATAAACAAGGTCATCCCACTAGTAAGTGTGAGATTGAATCACCGCAGTGAAGAGGATGAGACACGAGAAAACGAGGAAGCTATGCCCAAAGATATCGGAAGCTATTTGCAAGTAAGTACACTCGCTGACAATAAATAATATCCAGAATTTGGGGAAAAAAATTATCTTAAACGGTGGAGGGTGTAGCACCCGGAAAATTTTAATTACATAAAATTTAAATAAATGGAAATAAATAATTTCCATAATATCAGAATATTTAAAACATACGTACCATTTATCGTATGTGTAAGAACACATCGGAAAATTCCGTGAAAATTTATAATTCAACCCCAAACATTATTCTTAAATGTTCCAAGAAAAAATTCATGCAACGAAAAATCTGATGACAAAAGTGAACGCACATTGTGACAAATTATCCAAATAGGAAACTAGGTCGGAAAACCGTTAAACACGGAAAATACGACGCGATCATAAATTAAATAAAAAGTGGAGGAGATTCCAACATTATATATTGAAGACCCATTAACATAATTGGCTAATTGACAACATGTGGCCCAAAAATCAAATGACGCAAGAAAAGCATGGAAATTCGTAACCATAAATAAGTGAAATTAGAAAGAGGCAATTAGGGTAGAAATTGGATGCAATCATGCACTCTGGCAACCCAAATTCATGTCTAGCCATCCTTGGGGATTGCTTGATGTCCAAGGCACTCAATGGATATAGAAATCTTCAAAATATGGAAGGTAATATGGCTGAAACCGCAATTTTGCCTTCCTTGTTGCAATAGGACTCCTAAAAGGCAAGTTGTTTAAATTCTCCATAAACCCTAGGGACATGTTTTACACTTTCTGGGGTCGGTGGAGGTGTTTTGGCGACAGGGGAGATGGAACGACCACAACAAGCTCATCTTCTTCCCCACCGCGTCTGCTTCGACCTGTGCAAACCCTTCACATAGAATCGACCAAAGGTAGATCAAACCTAAATCCCGTCATGCAAGACTTATATCCCTGGAAAGAGGGTCAAGTCTACTTCCTAACCCAACTGGAATGCACAACTTTCATGTAGTATACTTGGAGTATTAGGCGTTCTTCAACCAATGGTCGGAGCAATGGTTTTCTGAAGAGTGAAACATCCCCAACCGAAAAGGTAGGTTTCTCGAGCCAAACATTAACAAATCTTATACCAATGTGTAGATCATCAGTCTAGTTTCCTTCCCAATTGGTTTCGTCAAATTCAATGAGTACATTTGAGTTATAGTCGTTTTGCCATAGTCGCTCATGATATGACTTTGTACGTTTCATGTTGATTTATCGCACATCCCGAGGTCATTTTAAATTAAATTAAAATCTTAGTTCTCTCCTACTCCATATTCCCTACAACTTTTATGTTGAGACTTTTGTCCCAAGAGCCCTAGTTCAGAAGATATAAGCATTTCTTGGACCGAGCACCAGTTTTTCTGCATGTTTCGACATTTTCGGTCTGAGCTCTGAACCGCGTCCAGTTTAGGCAACGCGTTTCAAGCGTCTGGAATTACGTCGCTCGTGGTCGACATGATTTTGTGAATTGCGGCTGTCTGGTACGAAGTGATTCTCACGCTGACCAGTCAACGGCGCGCGTGGGTCTTCCCGCCACCTAGGAGTCGGAGCCAGTCTGAACCGCGACGGGATACCCCGACGCGATTCAGGCGATTTTCCCGCTCATTGTAATATTTAACTATTTCTCATAACGCGTCAGGATTCCCCGATTCAATTCAAGTATTAATGCGGCCACATAGGTGGACGTGATACCATCTTCACAGTTTTCGCTGGTTTCACTATGCACTATGTTTTGAAGTGTGTCACTGGTCCCTGTGAGGACGCGTATTTCAAGGCTTAACCGAGGATTTTTTAACATGGTATTCAGTGTGTATTGGCTTATCTTGGGTCTGATCATTACATGATGTCTATTTTAATGGCTTAAAATTTATTAACCCTTTAAAAGCTATAATACACGAATGATATTCTAATTGTTTCCTAAATGACGTGACTATTCATGTAATTTGGGATTCACTCTTCCACTATTCTACCATGTTTAAATGATAATTGTTATCTTAAAATCTTGCAAACCATGATTACTTAAAGTGCATAGTTTATCCCATGTTACATGTTAAGTGCTTTCCGCGAGTTTGAAACCTGTGGATTATGTATTGAGATGCATACATCACTACACACTTGCACATATAGGCAGTCCTTTCATGGGGATTTGGAGCTCGCTATTAGTCATTCCGTATCGATAGACAAGCGACCTTTTCTCTAAGACCTCTGTAAATCTCCATACTCCGTAGATTCCCTCATGCAGACCGAGTTGGTTGTACCATTGAAGTTCCCTGGAGATAGCGTGCACTTCCTCTCTCATCTTGTTCTCGTGAGTGTGATTTACAATCTAAACTCAAGCCATTAATGTAAAGATTGAACTAAAGTATAAATCGTACCATTATGCTGCCAAATTTATCTCTTGACCATTGTTATCATGAAATCATGTTCAATTTCCTTATTACTTGATTCACATCATCATTATGAACATGACATTACACATGCTTACATCTTGAAACTCTCATTGGCCATTATTAATGACTGTGGGTATCTACATTTAAATTGAAATGAGATGCTGACCGGGCACGACGAGTGTCCAAGGGCTCCAGTCTAGCCCCAATGATGGAGAGTCATAAATTTACTGTTAACCATGGGGTATAATGATTACTGGCGTTGCATCTGCGCTGGGGGTACTTGCGTGTTGAATGTTAGATACAATAACCACATATACGTGTCCTAGTGTGCATTTCAAGGTGGTTCATTCCTTGGTGTACATTAGTGCCTCGTGCCTGATTATTGTTACATGATCGTGCTCGTGCATGCTTGCGTGCTTGCGTGATATGGCCATCCTGCATTTATTGCGATTAGTGATATCTTGCGTTCTTGAAAGCTATTGACATCAAGTGATTTATTGCATGCTTGTACAAAATGATCTATTGCTAGTTCTATCTTGTTATATCATTATAGATCTTGCTCTATCATGATCACTCTATCTCGCTTGTTTCATATCTTAATGAGTTTTATTCGTATATGCATATCATGACATTCATCGTGCTTACCTAGTTCTAAATTGTTAATCACTTATATCATTGCCTGCACATTGAGATATAAATCCTACTGGGGTAGTTTGCTCATTCCCTACTTTTAACCATTTTAGGTGACTATGAAATACAAGAAGAGGAGCAAGTCGAGGATGGGAATGCATCCGAGTGATGAGCGTTCCAACTATGAGTCTAGTTATAGTAGGTTGCTTTGAGTGTTAGATTCATGTAGTAGGAAGTGAGGTATAATGTACTTTTCCTTTTATCGAGTCTTAGTTCTGTATTAGTTACCTTTGATACATTGAGATGAGATTTGAATACAATTTCATTTAAGTTCAATATTTGGGCCCTATTATGATGTTGTGTTGATACACATCTAGTGCGTGCTAGCTAGAGGCTTATTTGCTAACTGTCACATCTCGGGATATTGACTCGAAATATCCGAATTAATATCTGCTGCATAATTCTCGGGACGTGACAACTCCTCAAAGTCAGAAGGGTTAGCAGAGGTAGACTGAGAGAAGTGGAGTCCCCCTCAAGCATAAAGAAAGGAGTTGAGCTTGACAGGGACAAGGATGAAATTTTTATGACCAATGTGAATTGCCCTTGAGAAAGGAGTGTGACGAGCTAAATGGTGTGCCCCAAACCCGAGCTGAATTACACATTACAGAGATGTCAACATCTGAACAAGGTTCGGTATGAAATTGGTATAAGAATAGACAATGGACCATATATGAGATGGTATGCCGCTTGAAGCCAAAGCCAACGCAGATAACGAAGTAGCCAAAGTTCCCCTTAAAAGTGCCTTGTTTGAAAAGGAGGTAGATGGATCCAGCTAGAATGAAAGGGTTGCCCATGTTCTTGAATGATAGGCACATCTAGGCAGCCCTTTCTTGGGGATTTGGAAGCTTGCTATCGGTCATTCTGTATCGATAGACAAGCGACCTTTTCTCTAAGACCTATGTAAATCTCCATACTCCATAGATTCCCTCATGCAGACCGAGTTGGTTGTACCATTGAAGTTCCTTCGAGATAGCGTGCACTTCCTCTCTCATCTTGTTCTCGTGAGTGTGATTTACAATCTAAACTCAAGCCATTAATGTAAAGATTTCCGGTGGGAGTTTGCAATAGCTCTTCCAAGAATGAGACTTTGGCAAATATTTAGCTAGGAGCATCCTGACATACCCCTCCATCTCACTCCTATGGATGTAGTCTTGTGGTGGAGGAGCTTTAGGAGACGTAGAGTGCATTGATTTGCAGGGAATGGTGGATCGAACTTGTGTAGAGGTCCTAGATTGAGTATGAATGTTGGACGGGACCCTACCACTAGGAACTTTAGGTTGAGCTTGAGAATTGGCGTGGGGGATTGGAGTAGAAACACAAGATGTCTTGCCCTTGGACAAGAATTGAAGGAGTTGACTGGGAGAGTAATGTGAAAGGAGATGAGACAACTCCACATCGGGGAGGAGAGGAGTTGAGGAAGAAGATTGCTGAAAGAATGAGTTTTCCACTGGTTACTTCCATTCAAGCTCATGTATCAGGTTAGCATACATCGTGAACTCATCCATCAAGTTCTTCTTTAGGTAATCAAGCCAAACATGTTAACAATGTGAAAAATAGACGGCAATGATGATTGACGTCAACACACATGGGGACGATGTGCACTATCGTGAAAAAGATAGACGACAAGCGAGCTTGTTGCCAACACTGAAAATCAGACCATTTCTCAAGAGTTGCATCCCAAATAGCTTTTAAACTTATTTTGGCCAAACTTATAATGATTTTCTTAATTGTTCTCTCAAGATGAGATGGTCATCCTTATAGACTCTTGAGCTCACAACACACA
Organism: Colocasia esculenta; assembly: GCA_014218235.1. Classification (NCBI taxonomy): domain Eukaryota; kingdom Viridiplantae; phylum Streptophyta; class Magnoliopsida; order Alismatales; family Araceae; genus Colocasia; species Colocasia esculenta. The sequence continues at coordinate 38,391,890 of CM024758.1, read as the reverse complement.
ACCCAAGTTTTATAGACACAGGGTGAAGGTCATCCTGCCCCGTACCGTGAGGGAATCCACGAAATGTAAGGACTTATAGAGTTCTCATTTGGCACTGATCCAATTTACTTGAGAGGGAATCCCCAAGTAAAAGACCGTGAACCAAAGAGGGGGCTGTCCTAGAATGTGTAAAGAGGTTGCTCTCTTACCACTCGCCAACTTGTAGATAGAGAGGGAAAGAAGAAGAAGAGAGAGAGTAGAAAAATGAACAGTGGTCCATCAAACATTAAAGATAAAAAACAAAGCATACATGGACAAAGAAAAAAATGGAATCACCTCACTAAATCCGTTGTACACAAATAGCACCAAATGACATCTAAATCTCATAAACTAATGGAAACATACCCATACTAGGAAAATGACGACATAGCATGCCCTTTTAAAAGAATAGATAACAGGGCACCACCACGTTATCTTGTGCTTTACTTCAAGAAGAATCCATGTTCAGGTTTGCATGCAACATTTACACAAAGTAAACTCCACGGCATGCAGATTTAGCAATAAAATAAGTTGGGAGTCATGCGATATTGACTTTAAATCAACCTGAAACTCCACTCCATTAAAAGGTTGCAGTTGACATCATGAAATAAAAAACTTGCATGCTGCAGAATCATGAAAACGACAAGGTGCTAAGACTACAAACAAGAACACAAAACTAGCATGAAGTGAAGTGATGTCACCATGGCAAGCAATATGAGTCCCACCGTGATCGCAAAAATGAAATAAAAAACTTGCATGCTGTAGAAGCATGCAAACGACAAGGTGCTAAGACTACAAACAATAGCACAAAACTAGCATGAAGTGAAGTGATGTCACCATGCCAAGCAACATGAGTCCCACCGTGATCGCCAAAAAATTGTAGATGGATTTTTGGTCATGAAAAAAATGTCCATCATCACGTTGACAAAAAGATGTGAATGGAGAAATGATGAGTGATCGCCATGGACTTTTTACCTCTGCTCAGAGGAGATGTGATTGTGTAATGCCTCGATGTGGAGATGATGGATTCTTCACTCCTCCTCCTTCGGCCGGCCAATGGGTGAGGGCTCCACGGTGTAGCTTCAATTTTCCTGCAAAAGAAATAAGCACCAAAGACCCATTAGACTGAAAACTATGGTAGTATGTGCTCACATATATAAAAAACACACACAATCGAGGGGCATCTTACCGGTTGGAGGCTTGAGAAAGAAGACGGCCCAATGTTATGACTGCCTTCCATCCCTCCTTTGTTTTTAGAAACCCCCTCTGTCACACCCGGACGCGGAATATCAGAACGTGAGGCACTTGCAATTAAGCGAGTACAAAGCGTATAATAGACATCCACCAATGGACATTGAATAAATACTAAAGCAAATGTATTTCATTGATAATTCCTCAAATGTCTATTACAACCACTAATATCAAAGCCATTCTATAGGGCCTAAATGACTCTATTATATTGAATGAAACTAAAAGACTAACTAAGACTCTAACATAGTACTAATGCTCCAGGGTACTCTTGATTCACTCCTGGTCATTCCCATCCTCATGAGTGTAGGTATCTTATTCGGTTTCACCTGAGAACACATATCAAATAACGCAGGGTGAGTGATAACGCCCAGTAACCTGATAGAGAACGAGAATCAAGTATTGTCAAGCAAGTGATAGCACATAAAATGATCATATAGCACAAGTGTCGAGTGTAGCACAAAGAGCAAGATGGCCATAACACAAATAGCACAATATAGATCACGATAGCACAACGTCAAGTATAGCATAGCACTTTGATCGTCATATAGATAGTCAAGATAGATAGCACTTGAGTGAATGCCAAACACTCTGGCAATTAACTCCTGCGAGCACTAGCACTTTTGGGCGCACCTCCCGGACCAGACCGAGCCCTTTATATTGCCAGCATTAGTCTATTGTTTATCTTTAGACAATCAGTCAAATGGCCATAGAGAGTAGCAAGTAAATGTGAGTACTTGATGAAATAGATGAGATTGTAGAGAATGTGAATAGATGAGCGAGTAGAGTATAGAGGAGAGCTAGTGGTCACTGCACATGAAACAACGTTAAATAGGCGAAAGTAATGGTTGCACAATACACATGATTTAGTGCTGGCAGTCTGGTAGAATTCACTAACCAACCAATGGCCATGCTACGAACATAGTCCAGAGGTCCAACGTGATCTCATCATAAGAGAGCATTCTAGGCCATTTGGATCATACTGATCTCTAAGGTATCATAGGTATTGAGAGTACAACCGGCTCATCGACTGTAAGGCCCTCGAATTTTGTTGCATAATTATATTGCATGTAAATAATTCATGTTGTGTATGTACTTATGTAAATATCTACGTAAGTACTAGTTTGTATACTATTGCATGCATGTGTATAAATTATATGTAAATAATGTATGAACGATATGTTGGTAGTGTGTACATGATAATACATATGTATGGCATGTAAATATGTATAAGTTAAGCATGGTTTCTGCATGTTTTAGAGTTCTGGCCGAAGGCCAGATTGGCGTCAATATCAACAGACGTCGATGTGGTGTCGGCGTCAACCATATGGACGCCAACACTAACCCCAGCGTCCAGCGATGTGGACGCAACTTCTCTGACCTGCATGCGTTGCAGAGCCCAAAATTCCGGAGCAAGCTAGCTCACCCATTAAGGAGTTGTCTCCAACAGTCTGAAAGCCTCTTGTCCGACCTGCGTGAGAGGAGAGCTCCTCTCCTCTATATACAGACCCTTTTGCAACCCTCAGCCTCTCTTGCTCTTTGCAAAGAGAAGAAGAGAAACCCTAGCTCGGAGCTGTGCAAAGACTGAACTTTGGAGGCTTTAATCCGGCGATCCAAGGCTTCATCCGGCGTTCTATTGCAACTGGAGGCTAGAGGGAACCAAGGAGAAGGCTTCCCCACCACTGGCTTAGCACCTGCATCGACCAAGAACCCGGAGGAGTGGTGTTTTGGAGGCTTCTTGGGACTGCCCAAGGAGAGCTTCACCGCCATTTCAGATCCCTTGGAGTATTTTTGAGAGGCAAGTAACACTCACACTCCATCCATGTAGATGTCAAGTAGGGTTTTATAAATTTTATGTATTTTTCCTCGTGTCCTAGATCCCCCTTTCACCTTTGCATTTGGAGTTCGGTCTGTGTTTCTGCACAGACAGGAACTTGGCGTCAATGCCCTTGACGCCGAAATCCCTGGTTAGCGTCCAGCGATCTGGCCGTCCACTCCTGGAACGGCCAGAGACCGCCGCCAAGTTCGTCTGGACAGAACAGTGACTGTTCTGCCCTTCTATATGATTAATTTCGACGTGTTTTGCGATGAGGATATAATGTAACTCTTATATGCTATATGTACTAGCTAATGTGATGAATGGGAGAATGAATGAACATTTATTTTGTGGGTGGTTGAATTTATTCGTCTATCTAATGTGTATGCGAAATGAATGGCAATGTATATTCACCATGATCCTAATGATCCGTGGCAAAGTGTTGTGGCCCAAAATTTTTAGACCATGTATGTATGATTCTGTCTGTGTTCTGAGTTTCTGACATTTTCCCCATGCTTGTATGGTTATTGAAATTTCTGTTTTGGGGAAATAGAAATCATGCGTAGGTCATGTTAAATTTCCAGTAAATTGCGTGTTGCTCGGTAAATTCGGGAATAAATTCTGAGACCCTGTGCATGCTAGGGTGCAGACAGTGAGCTGTTAAAGTTGTGATTACGTTCAACTCCATGTTAATTTGCATTATGAATAATGTGAAATCGATTTGAATTTTCTGTAACTTCATTTTGAGTCAGAAAAATCTAAAAATTTTCATGTGGGATCATAAACCTGAGATCAGCGTGTGGTTAAATTTTCAAGTTATTTGGACAACTGTATAGTGAAATATGAATTTTCCATGCGAGAAATGTGAAAAAGAATGCATGCTAATGTGGGAATAATGTGACATGTGCGTGTGATCTAATTGTGTAAAATTCTGAACCTGTAATCACTGTTAACTGTAGATCATGTTTGAAAAAAAAGAGCGCTTGTGTGAGTGAGAAAATGAAGAGAGGCAAGTGACATGTGTAAAGATATGTGTTAAAAATCGGTAAATGTGTAAATTGTGCCAAGTGTGATACTGCTTCCATAGAGGGCTGTGGAACCGTACCATGGAATAGTCCCCATGGGAAGGTTCAATGTGTTGTGATCCTAAGGGCATTAGGATAAATCCTGAAGGTGGACAAGTACCACTGGTTAGGGTGGAGACTTGTTCTCCCGGTCTGCGCAGTCCAAGAGTCGTCACTGTTTTGCCTAGGTGACGTCTATGTGTATGTGATGTGATGTGTCCTTCTCATGGTGGTTTGGGCTATGTGTCACGGCACTAAACTGAAAAATGTGAATGTGATTGTGATCATGTGCAAATGTGTAGTGTGAACAATGTGTAAATGTGAATGTGTAAAAGTGCAATGTGTAAAGAGTGAAGTATGTGAATTAGAAATTTTGTAAAATGTGAAACCAAAATGTGAGGATGTGAAATTGAAATCCATGATATGATGATCTGAAATCATGTTAGAACAACAATATAAATGTGGTTATGATCATGTTTTATATGTGTACAATGCGTAGAATCCATGCTAGGGACAATCCTTACTTATGTGTAAACCATTCCATGTATGTTTACTCTCACGTTGTGATTTGAATGAGAATGTAGCTTTCATGTGTTAGATTGTAAAGTGTTAACCATGTCAACATCAAGCTTAAAGCATGTAAAATGGTTATGTGCATGTGTAAGAATGAGTAGTAACCATGTTAGCAAGGTTTTCTTTCATGTATGTAAGCTAATTAGGCTAATTGCTTTCATGTTTTAGTTGATTGGAAGTAGAACTTTCATGTGTTGGAAGATTAGAGAGCATGTGATAGGAGATTTTAATTAGAAAATCTGAAAGCATGAATCATGTGTTTATAAGTAGAATCACCATGATAGGTTGTTAATTTCAATCACAGCATGCTACATGATTGTGTCTTGTAATGTGTATGTAAACCTGCTATGTCATGTATATAAATGGTATGTGTAGAGTTATTTGCTGAGTCTTTTAGACTCATTACTTGCTTCGGCGTACAGGTGTAGTAGGTGACACACCTTGTAGGAGACCGGTGGAAAGCGTCCGAGCGCGGAGAGTAGCTCGTTTGCGGAATTTAGTTGTGACATTTGGCATTTTGATGTATGTAATTGAACATTGTACTAGCATTATCATGGAAAGAAATGTTTAAGTGGGACAATTATGTATTTGATTTTCAGCAATTTAATTATGTGGACCTTTAGTTCTTTAATGTTATCGAATCATGTATGTTAAATGTGGATGATGAATGAAATGAAGACAGTGGTTCTTTTACTTCCGCTACTCTGTTCTTATATTCACGTGTATCTCAACTGAATGTTATTGTTGGGTAAATGTCCCACTGTGGCAACGTTCACTATATCGACGTGGGTTGGTATAACCGTACCGATATAATGAGGGTCGCTACAGAGATTGGTATCAGAGAGACCGGTTGAGATTGCACATGAATATACATACGTCATCATCCCAGTTACATGCTAAGTCTACATAGACATGTCCACATGTGAAGAATTGATTAATAATGACTGAAAATAGATAAGAAAACGGTTAGGAAATAAATTAAGTAGCTCTAATGGTGGCTGAAATTTTTTACAGCCATGGCTTCGAGAGGTAGGCGTGGCGGAGCGCCGGCCCGTGAGGACGAGCCGAACGTGATGAGCGGGCGGAGCAGCAGGCCCCGGCACCGCAAGGTCCTGTACTTCCCCACCGCCGCCTGTGGATTATGGAGTATTCATGCAAGGTCTGGTGCAAGCCATGCAGACGCAGGCTCATACCCAGGCAGCACTCCAGGCACAGTTGGAGGCTCAGGTTAGACTAATAAATGATTAATAGTCTGTTTTATTTAATTACGCGATATTGTGTTGATTGTGATCGCTTGTTGGGTACTGTAGCAGGCTCAAGTACCAGCTCAGGACCATGGTGGACCTTCTACCATGGAAAGATTCAAGAGGATGCTGCCACCCTCTTTTAAGGGGAGAGCGATCCATTGCTAGCAGAAAGCTGGATGAGGGAGATTGAAAAGATCTTCCGAGCCGTCAGGTGTGCAGATGAGGATAAGGTCACATTAGCCACCTACATGCTACAGGTATGTTTAGTTTATATGCTTGTATGTTTTGTTAAGTAGATTTTTTTAGATGGTGCTTATGAGCGGTGTATGCAGGAAAGAGCTGATGTATGGTGGGCTTCACTACTGTACGCGGTTTGAGGACGGAGCAGTAGAGGTTGCTTGGGACGAGAGTTCGTGAGGCTCTTTCAGGCTAAGTTCGTCCCTGAGCATGTTCAAGATCGGATGGAGCAGAGTTCCTCTCTTTGGCTCAAGGCTCCATGACCGTGCTAGAGTATGAGGCAAGATTTTCTGAACTCTCTAAGTATGCACCTCATATCGTGGCAGATGAGCGCAGGAAGACAAAGAAGTTCGTGATGGACTCAAGCCATCACTGCGGACGAGACTCGTGGCGTTTGACCACCGCACTTTGGACGAGGCCCTTAGTGCTGCTTGTAGGCAGGAGGGAGAGATGGAGCAATACCTTGAAGAGAAGAAGGCTTCGCAGAAGAGACCTGCAGCTACGTTCCAGCGACAGATAAGAGAAAGCGGTGTACCAGACCAGCAGCGATCAGTGGCAGTCAGCAGTTCTCAGGTACCTTCTGTACGTTCCCCTGGTGTGAAGAAAGAGTGTCCCCACTGTGGGAAGACACATGGTGGTACCGAATGTTGGATGATTACGGGAAAGTGCTTGAAGTGCGGAAGCAGCGACCACAAGATCAAGGATTGCCCAAGACTTCAGCAGGGAGTCCAGCGCGGAGCGCCAGCCCCAGCAGTAGCGGCAGCAGCGCCAGCTACAGGAAGACCAGAAGGCCTCGAGCCCCAGCTCGAGTGTTTGCTTTAGCTCGCGAGGACGCCGAGCAGGCGGAGCATGTCACCGAAGGTACGGTTTTGCTTTTAGGTGTGCACGCTCGGGTTTTGTTTGATACGGGTGCTACTCACTCGTTCATTTCCGAGCGGTTCGCTAGGCAGTTAGCCCTAGAGTCAGGCATAGAGTCTGAGGATTTAGAGGTCCCTTTGTCTGTACACACCCCTGCGGGTACGGTATCGACTAGGAAGTGCATTCCGTCGTTACCTGTGTGCATTGAGGATAGAGTCCTAGAAGGGTGTTTCTTCTTGCTAAAGATGAAGGACTATGATGCTATTCTTGGTCTGGATTGGCTAGAGGAGCTATGCGTTAGTGGATTGTCGTCGGAAGAGGATTGTTTTCCCATTCCTGGTGAGGATGAGTTCTCTCATCCCTTGCCAAGGAACTTGGCGGGAAAGTGGTCATCTCTGCCATGAAGGCGATGCGCATGGTAACAAGGGTTGTGACGCTTTTCTTGCCAGCGTGGTGTTAGTGCCAGAGGCTGATGAGTCACCTACTTTGCAGAGATTGAGGTAGTGCAGGATTTTCGATGTCTTTCCTGATGACTTGTCTGGTTTGCCACCGATAGAGAGATAGAGTTTACCATAGAGTTGCTTTCGGGCACCTCTCCTATCTCGAAGGCTCCATATCGGATGGCACCTGCGGAGTTAGCCGAGTTAAGGAAGCAGTTGCAAGAGTTGCTTGATAAGGGATTTATTCGCCCTAGTGTTTCCCCTTGGGGCGCACCTGTATTATTCGTCAAGAAGAAAGACGGTCACTTAGGTTATGCATTGACTACAGAAAGCTGAACCAAGTGACTGTGAAGAACAGGTATCCCTTACCTCGTATTGATGATTTGTTTGACCAGTTGCGAGATGCATCAGTCTTTTCTAAGATTGATTTGCGATCTGGTTATCATCAGTTGAGGATTCGGAGTGAGGATGTGTCCAAGACGGCGTTTAGAACCCGTTATGGACATTATGAGTTTTTGGTCCTTCCTTTCGGATTGACCAATGCCCCTGCAGCGTTCATGGATCTCATGAACAGGTGTTTAGGCCTTATCTAGATAGCTTTGTCGTAGTGTTTATTGATGATGTGTTGGTCTACTCTCCGGACGAGGCCACACACCGTCAGCATTTGAGGGTAGTGTTAGAGGTTCTTCGTGAGCACAAGCTGTATGCTAAGTTCAGCAAGTGCGATTTTTGTTTGCGAGGTTCATTTCCTCGGGCATGTTATCTCCGGTGCTGGTGTAGCAGTTGACCCAGCAAAGGTCCAGGCAGTTATGGATTGGGAGATTCCCAGACCCCTTCGGAGATTCGTAGTTTTATTGGTTTAGCTGGTTACTATCGGCGATTTATTGAGGGATTTTCATCCATCGCCGCCCCTTTGACTCAGCTCACCAGAAAGGGAGTGAAGTTTGTTTGGTCCGAGAAGTGTGAGAGTAGTTTTCAATTGTTGAAGACTAAGCTCACGTCAGCCCCGGTGTTAGTCTTACCGAGCGGTGTAGAGGGTTTTGCTATCTACACGGATGCGTCTCGGATTGGTTAGGTTGTGTGCTATGCAGCAAGAAAGGGTAGTGGCTTATGCTTCTCGTCAGTTGAAGAGCATGAGAAGAACTATCCGACTCATGACTTGGAGCTCGCAGCAGTGGTTCATGCACTAAAGATCTGGAGGCACTATCTTTATGGTGTCAGATTGAGGTGTTTACCGACCACAAGAGCTTGAAGTATCTTTTCTCCCAAAAGGAATTAAACCTGAGGCAGAGGAGATGGATTGAGTTCTTGAAGGACTATGACTTCGACCTTCAGTATCACCCTGGGAAGGCGAATGTCGTAGCGGATGCTCTGAGTAGAAGGAGGCCATCTCTCCAGCAGGATTGGAAGATGTTGAAGATGCGGCTTGCGCGTTGACTGAGTTAGAGCCATCGCTATGCCAGGCTTTTGTAGCTCAGTTATCCCTTAGGTCCTCAGTTTTGGATGAGGTGATCGAGCAACAGGAAGCCGACCCTAGACTCTTAGAGTTAGTGGGCAAGGCAGGCATTGCTCGTGATGAGGACGGTGTGATTAGATTCCATCACCGTGTTTGTGTCCCTGATTTAGTAGATGTCCGTGAGCATGTGTTAGCGGAGGCTCATAGATCGCGATTCTCTATTCATCCGGGTAACACTAAGATGTATCAGGATTTGAAGAGATCATTTTGGTGGTCCGGTATGAAGAGGATGTAGCGGATTATGTGTCTAGTGTTTGGTGTGTCAGCAAGTAAAGGCCGAGCGACAGCGACCATCCGGCCTTATGCAAAGGATGGAGATCCCAGTGTGGAAGTGGGAAGCTGTCACTATGGACTTTGTTTCGGGTTTGCCTCGATCTAGAAGGGCAATGACTCGATTTGGGTAGTTGTAGATAGATTCTCGAAGACTGCTCATTTCTTGCCTATGAAGAAGAAGCAGTCAGTAGAGAGTTTAGCTAGATTGTATGTTAGTAGTGTCATTAGATTGCATGGTGTGCCGAAGTCGATCATTTCGGATCGAGATCCGAGATTCACTTCGAGGTTGTGGAAGGGTCTTCAGGATGCTTTAGGTTCGGAGCTGAAGCTCAGTTCGGCGTTTCATCCCCAGACTGATGGACAGTCCGAGAGGACTATCCAGACGCTCGAGGATATGTAGGCGTGTGTGCTGGATTGGAAGGATGATTGGGAGCGTCATTTACCTCTTGTGGAGTTCGCATACAACAACAGCTTTCATGGAGTATTGGTATGGCTCCATTTGAGGCGTTGTATGGTAGGCCCTGCAGATCTCCTTTATGTTGGGAGAGACCGTGATAGGCAGTGATCGGTCCGGAGTTAGTTCAGGAGACTTCGGATAAGATCCAGCTTATCAGAAGAGGCTTGTTGCGGCACAGGATAGGCAGAAGAGTTATGCCGACAACAGAGAAGGATTTGAGTTCGAGTTGGTGATCATGTCTTCTTGAAGATATCGCCTACTCGAGGAGTCGTCAGATTTGGCAGGCATAGTAAGTTGAGCCCTAGGTTCATTGGCCCATATGAGATTCTCAGACGTTTGGGCAGCGTGGCGTATGAGCTAGCCTTACCCCCTTTGGCTAGTGTTCATCCCGTTTTCCACGTTTCGATGCTCAGGAAGTATGTCCGAGATCCGTCTCATGTGATTAGTCATGAGCCAGTGGAGATTCAGCCAGATCTTTCGTATGTCGAGCAACCAGTAGCTATTCTTGACCGGGTTCAGCATCTCCGGAACAAGAGTATTGCGTCGGTGAAAGTTCTCTGGCGGAACTTCTCACGAGAGGAGGCTACTGGGAGCTTGAGATGCGATGAAGAAGAAGTATCCCCTTTTGTTTGAGTAGTGTCGTTCTAACTTCGAGGACGAAGTTTCTTTTAAGGGGGAGAGGGTGTAAGGCCCTCGAATTTTGTTGCATTATTGTATTGCATGTAAATAATTCATGTGTGTATGTACGTATGTAAATATCTACGTAAGTACTAGTTAGTATACTATTGCATGCATGTGTATAAATAGATTGTAAATAATGTATGAATGATATGTTGGTAGTGTGTACATGATAATACTATGTATGGCATGTAAATATGTATAAGTTAAGCATGGTTTCTGCATGTTTTAGAGTTCTGGCCGAAGGCCAAATTGGCGTCAATATCAACAGACGTCGATGTTGTGTCGGCGTCAACCATATGGACGCCAACACTAACCCCAGCGTCCAGCGATGTGGACGCCAACTTCTCTGACTGCATGCGTTGCAGAGCCAGAATTCCGGAGCAAGCTAGCTCACCCATTGGGGAGCTGTCTCAACAGTCTGAAAGCCCTCTTGTCCGACCTGCGTGAGAGGAGAGCTCCTCTCCTCTATATACAACCCTTTGCAACCTCAGACCTCTCTTGGCTCTTTGCAAGAGAAGAAGAGAAAACCCTAGCTCGAGCTGTGCAAGACTGAACTTTGGAGGCTTCAATCCGGCGATCCAAGCTTCATCCGCGTTCTATTGCAACTGGAGGCTAGAGGAACCAAGAGAAGGCTTCCCACCACTAGCTTAGCACCTGCATCAACCAAGAACCCGAGGAGTGGTGTTTTGGAGGCTTCTTGGACTGCCCAAGGAGAGCTTCAACGCCATTTCAGATCCTTGGAGTATTTTTGAGAGGCAAGTACACTCACACTCCGTCCATGTAGATGTCAAGTAGGGTTTTTAATTTTATGTATTTTCCTCGTGTCCTAGATCCCCCTTTCACCTTTGCATTTGGAGTTCGGTCTGTGTTTCTGCACAGACAGGAACTTGGCGTCAATGCCCTTGACGCCGAAATCCTTGGTAAGCGTCCAGCGATCTGGCCGTCCACTTCTGGAACGGCCAGAGACCGCCGCCAAGTTCGTCTGGACAGAACAGTGAACTGTTCCGCCCTTCTGTATGATTATTTCGACATGTTTTGCGATGAGGATATAATGTAACTCTTATATGCTATGTATACTAGCTAATGTGATGAATGGGAGAATGAATGAACATTTATTTTGTGGGTGGTTGAATTTATTCGTCTATCTAATGTGTATGCGAAATGAATGGCATGTATATTCACCATGATCCTAATGATCCGTGGCAAAGTGTTGTGGCCCAAAATGTTAGACCATGTATGTATGATTCTGTCTGTGTTCTGAGTTTCTGACATTTTCCCATGCTTGTATGGTTATTGAAATTTCTGTTTTTGGGAAATAGAAATCATGCGTAGGTCATGTAAATTTCCAGTAAATTGCGTGTTGCTCGGTAAATTCAGGAATAAATTCTGAGACCCTGTGCATGCTAGGGTGCAGACAGTGAGCTGTTAAAGTTGTGATTACGTTCAACTCCATGTTAATTTGCATTATGAATAATAATGTGAAATCGATATTGAATTTTCTGTAACTTCATTTTGAGTCAGAAAATCTGAAAATTTTCATATGGGATCATAAACCTGAGATCAGCACATGGTTAAATTTCAGTTATTTGGACAACTGTATAGTGAAATATGAATTTTTCCATGCAAGAAATGTGAAAAGAATGCATGCTAATGTGGGAATAATGTGACATGTGCGTGTGATCTGATTTGTGTAAAATTTTGAACCTGTAATCCCTGTTAACTGTAGAATCATGTTAGGAAAAAAACAGAGCGCTTGTGTGAGTGAGAAAATGAAAGAGAGGCAAGTGACATGTGTAAAGATATGTGTTAAAGATCGGTAAATGTGTAAATTGTGCCAAGTGTGATACTGCTTCCATAGAGGGCTGTGGAACCGTACCATGGAAAAGTCCCCTGGGAAGGTTCAATGTGTTGTGATCCTAAGGGCATTAGGATGAAATCCTGGAGGTGGACAAGTACCACTGGTAGTGTGGAGACTTGTTCTCTCGGTCTGCGCAGTCCAAGAGTCGTCACTGTTTTGCCTAGGTGACGTCTATGTGTATATGATGTGATGTGTCCTTCTATGGTGGTTTGGGCTATGTGTCACGGCACTAAACTGAAAAATGTGAATGTGATTGTGATCATGTGCAAATTGTGTAGTGTGAACCTGTAAATGTGAATGTGTAAATGTGCAATGTGTAAAGTGAAGTATGTAAATTAGAAATTGTGTAAAATGTGAAACCAAAATGTGAGGATGTGAAATTGAAATCCATGATATGATGATCTGAAATCATGTTAGAACAACAATATAAATGTGTTATGATCATGTTTTATATGTGTACAATGCGTAGAATCCATACTAGGGACAATCCTTACTTATGTGTAAACCATCCATGTATGTTTACTCTCACGTTGTGATTGAATGAGAATGTAGCTTTCATGTGTTAGATTGTAAAGTGTTAAACCATGTCAAAACAGCAAGCTTAAAGCATGTAAAATGGTTATGTGCATGTGAATGAGTAGTAACCATGTTAGCAAGGTTTTCTTTCATGTATGTAAGCTAATTAGGCTAATTGCTTTCATGTTTTAGCTTGATTGGAAGTAGAACTTTCATGTGTTGGAAAGATTAGAGAGCATGTGATAGGAGATTTTAATTTAGAAAATCTGAAAGCATGAATCATGTGTTTAATAAGTAGAATCACCATGATAGGTTGTTAATTTCAATCACAAGCATGCTACATGATTGTGTCTTGTAATGTGTATGTAAACCTGCTATGTCATGTATATGAATGGTATGTGTAGAGTTATTTGCTGAGTCTTTTAGACTCATTACTTGCTTCGGCGTACAGGTGTAGTAGGTGACACACCTTTGGAGGAGACGGTGGAAAGCGACTCCAAGCGCGGAGAGTAGCTCGTTTGGCGGAGCTTAGTTGTGACATTTTGGCATTTTGATGTATGTAATTGAAACATTGTACTAGCATTATCATGGAAAGAAATGTTTAAGTGTGGACAATTATGTATTTGATTTTCAGCAATTTAATTATGTGGACCTTTAGTTCTTTAAATGTTATCGAATCATGTATGTTAAATGTGGATGATGAATGAAATGAAGACAGTGGTTCTTTTACTTCCGCTACTCTGTTCTTATATTCACGTGTATCTCGCACTGAATGTTATTGTTGGGTAAATGTCCCTTGTGGCAACGTTCACTATATCGACGTGGTTGGTATAACTGTACCGATATAATAATAAGGTCGCTACATCGACCATGTGGGAATCATGGACAGAGGACTTACGGAGGCCTTGAACAGGATTCACTAGTCCGGCAGAAAGAATATCTGACGAAGAGTTTTTCCAAAAGTCAAGAGAAAGTGTTATATTAGAAACAAAGTGCTCGATGTTCTATAGGAATTCTAGAACAGTGGAGCGTCGGTAATGATATTCCAAAACATCACGACGAAGACAGTGCATTAAAAATAGGCAATTTAAATACATTATTGAAGTAAATTACCATATATATTATAAGATATTTCATGCCAAGTCAAATCATAATGGATGATTACAAGTAAAGATCATTTGTTGTCTTTTCATAATCAATACATGTTCACATTATACAATCTTCTTTCACTGTGTTTAAGACTGTTAACAGTAGTTAATCACTGTAGAAAGACAATAGCACCAAAAATCTAGGGTTTATGTGTAAAAGTCTAGAAGGCAACGTACCCCTGTAAGGAACACGATAGGGTACATCAAGAACGCGACAGGTCTTCACAGAATGCGACGGTCTGTCAGACAGACGACCAAATCGCAACGCCAAGGCCTGAATGTTCAGAACGCGACAAGATTATGGTCGCAATCAGCCCTTGAGAACGTGCCTATGGGGACGTCGCGTTCTCAGGTCCTGTACCTCACCCGAAAAGGAATAGCTTGCCTTAGATTGCGGTCCACGTTCTTCTAGCATTGATACAGGGTAGTTTAAAAATTGAAATCTCGGTGTACAGATGATAAAAATTGTGGAACCAATTTTAAATGAACTAGACATGTGAGAGTATACATAGTAATAGGATTTTGAAAATTGATCAAGTTCTTTCATGAAGTACACATCACATGATGCAGTGATGGAAAAAGATTTAATTCGAGTAAGATACTCAATAGAATATGGGGAAAATGATGGAGAACGATTTCTGACATCGAGCAGCATGCACAGTAAATATTTCATAGCACAATATCAAGTGTACAAGGAGATCTAGGATCAACATGAGGGTTTAGGGTCATGATGATAACAGAACTTCAAAAATGTATCTCAAGATAGGGTAGATGAAAATTATGTAAATAGAGGGCTTTTGTTCTTGAGTCAAGAACATCCTTCAAACGAAATTAATTAGGTTTTGCTTGTGAGAATGCCTACCTTTGGGTCGATTTGACTTCTAGGGCTTAAAACTCGAAGAACAGTTGGTAGATCTTGATCAATCCTTTCCCCCACGATTCCTCCCTTCCTTTGGCATCTCCTCCACGTCCAGCAAGTCTCAGCAACGCAATAGGGTCGGTCATGAAGAGGTTGGGGTGTATTTATGTAACACCCGAAAATTTAATACCAAATTAATAATATGATATCAAAAATTAGAGAAGATTCTAATTTTTATAAAAGACATAAATACTTACTAGAAACATGATTATCTTTATTTTAGAGATATTTCTACATTATTAAAGTAACCCCGGTACTGTCTTCAGATGTACGCACTCCGACAGGGCGCCACCAGAATTTGATAACAGAATTGAAATCCGAAAACACCATAATTCTCTGAAAAATGTGTTGATTCTTGAAACATAAATTTCCTAAATTATTGACGCCCGGATATCCAGATTAAGTCCACACAATGATTTTCGGGGTAATTTTTGCTAGATGAAAATTTAATTCCAAAAATTAAACTAAATCACCATAATTTGTAAAACCTTCCAATTAGCCTACGTTTGAAATTTCAACTTGTTTGGACATCATTTGGATGCAAAAAATGTTCGGACAATGGGCGAGCTGATTTATCTCCTATTTACGTCAACCACTTTTTTTTGGAATAATTGCTTACGGAGCTTTGGCTACGTAAGACCCATCTCACTTGGAGTATGTGGGTTACACGTAGCTTGATTTGTGTGAGTGGGGTAAAACCCATGGTAAAACGTGGCTTTGTGATGGAACGATGGGTTTTTACGGCTACACATGTATGGCTACGTGCCATACATGCATGCAAACCTGGATGTTTATATAAACCCCTCTCTAACCATCCATTTTGGCTTTTACCCACTTGCTCAACCTTTCACTGCTGCTGTTGTTGCTCCTGCTGAAGCTGTCGTTGCTTCTGCTAAAGCTGTCGTGGCTCCTGTTGAAGTTGCTGTCGTTCTTGCTGTTGTTGCTGTTGTAGCTACTAATGCTACGACTCCTGCAGTTGCTACTCTTGCAGTTGCTACTGCTACAACTACTACTGCCATAGCTCTTGCTAAGTTGCCAAACTATCCTTGCACTTTTACCTGAAGTAGAGGAGGATTTGCATTCCTATTTGGCTAAGTAGGTTCCTCCCTACGACTCTTCTTCCATTCCTTATTTTCATACTTATGCTCTCCATTTGTACAACCCATATTTCCTTTTGTTCCATGTTCTGTAGGATTTCTTTCCTTCTTGTCTCTTTTTTTCATTAAGAACCTTGTGCCTAAGTGTCTTACCATGTTCCTATCTTGACTTATGTTCAGTAGAAACTAATAGGAATAGCTTTCTTTCCTGTTATCATGTTTCTTTTAGTTATGTCCATGTTTATAGTCGAAGTTCATGTGCTCTTGACATGGACTTTCCACTAGATGCAAGGAGGAAGCTCTTAGAAGAGTTCTATATACAATGACCTTCCTTTCATAAGTTTTTCATGCCACCTATGTGGTAAAGACTTTCTCCCATTGTTCTATATTCTTTTCAGTAGGATGTGTAGGGAATGTATTAAGATTTACACAAACTAATGTTAGATCCTTCATAGAATAGTAGGAACTCTTAGAGAATCTCCTAAGTTGATGTTAAACCATTTATAGAAGATTAACTTGCAGCTGTCGATAGACAGAGCCTAGCTGTCAACATGTATCATGCTCTACAACCCAGAATTACAGAGGAACTAGTAGATGTCGACAGATAGAACCCGCCTGTCGACAGCTACCTATGGCATGTCGACATATAGGGACCAGATTCCAGAATCTTGTTCTGGATGGGTTAGTAGCTGTCGACAGCCACCTTATGACTGTCGACAGCTACTGCTTGAATTATTCCAGAAGTGTCAGTAGGAAAACTGTAAAACTGCAACTAGCTCAAAGAAAACTTTCAAATTCTGAATGGAATGAATTCCCTGTTTGGGGAAAATGAAGATCTGGTTGGACATCATTGCGAAGCTGGCTTTGACTAATCATGAAATGTGAAGCTCAAGTCCTACATGATGCATGCTGGGCTAAAATAAAAAAGAAACCATAAAATAAAGATGCAAAGAAAAGGAGAAAATAACAAATACTCAAGGATAATATTGCTAGACAAAATGAGCAAGGGTCAAGACACTTCGCATCCCCGGCGTACGATAGAATCCATCGTCCCCAAACCATACCATCTAACAGCCTATCCAACGATAACAGTGCGCACTTAGATCATCCTTGTTTTGTTGAAGGGGAACTCAGATCCCAGAACACACTAAGAACCAGCCGATCCTTGAGATGATATAGTAGAGTAGATACTATATAGTAATGTAGGAAATTAAGGTGAGAAATACTTACCTGAACTTACCTGACGAGCCATTTTTCTGGATTTTCTGATCTTTTTGGATTTTCTGTATTTTCTGATTTTTATAGATTTTCAAAATAATAAAAGTAAAAAGAACAAGATAAAGACATCAATTTGCACTAAACAATTATAGAACTAAGCATAAGTCCAGGAATACATCTTGAATTGGCAAAACAATCATGACAATGCAAAGAAATCAGCCAACAAATGTCAAACAGTGAACGCGACAGGATGCTTGTCGCTATCTAAGGTGAATGCAACGCCAACTTTGTCGCGATCAGGTGGCGACGTGTCGATACGTTGCCGTTGGATAGAGATGGCACTAATGATGTCTTGGGGGGGTGAATAGGACTTCTTGTGCTTTTAAATTTTATCTGAAATTAAACAGCACTAAACAAATCTGTTACATTTTAGTGTAGTGTGTGATTCAAGTGTAAATTGCGGAAACAATCACACAAGCGCATAAAGAGTTTTATCCTGGTTCGACCCTTCCCACATAGAAGTCCTACATCCAGTCCTCAAGCCAACCACTTGAGATTTCACTAACTGCCAAGAGAACTTGGCCTTCTCTCACCCTTGAGAGGTATTACAAGCCCACTTGCTCCCAAGCAAGTCTTCCCTTACCAAGGGTACAAGACTACCTTTCACAAGGTCTTCCCTACACAAGAGGGGAACAACAGGAACAATCCTCCTGCAGGATTACACAGAAACAAAATGAAAAGACTCTTGGTGTTTTCCTCAAGAATGAGCAAACACTGAATTCAGAAAAGGAGAAAATAGTAAGACTTGTAATTCGACTCCTTTCAGAACTACAGAGGTGGACAGAAAGATATTAGTTACAAGTGCAACCCGATACAAAAACTTTGTGAGAAAGGAGAGAGCTTGGAGAATTTCTGAATGTGGAGCTCTCAATCTCGTAGCTTGGAAGAAGGCTTGTGGAGATCTCTTTTTGCCAGCAGAAGACAGTTGAGAGTTGAAGGAGTGCTAGCTGGTCTCTGAAAAATTCTAAGTGTTCCGATCCCTTGTATGTACGTGTGTATGTGGTCTCCTTTCAAACTTTGGCTTCTTTATTTTCTTCAGAAGAATGTAGCCATTAAAAAAATGGTCGTTGGGAATCTGGCTGTTTGAGGAGAGACCTTTAATCCTTTGGATGCTGGTTGAGGTTGTTGTCCATAAGTCCTCCTATCTTTGTCTCTTTCCAATGTCTTTAGACGAGGCTTGCAGCTTCATAGCTAAGGGGTCAACTCCAATTAATTACTCTAAGAAAGCCCATGCTGAAAACATGTCTAATAAATATCCTGCAGCAAAGACATGACAAAAAGACAGGGTACCTCCATACATTCTAAGGTAGGTAAGTCATAGAAAATAAAAAGTATAGAAACCTCAGACATATAGCTTTTCAAACCATAAAGGATGGACAGACAGTTTGCAACAGAAGGTATGGACATGTTCTGACAGTGGTAGGTGAGCCTCTGTCAGATGCCGTGCGTCTGAAAATAATAAATGCAACATATCTTTTGAAATGAAGAAAATTTGGACTACTGTCATGAAGAAGAGATCCATTTGAACAGATGTATCAAATATATTTATAGACAATTTTAGAAGAATATTTTGAGTATAATATGTCTTATCATGTCAGATTATATTAAATAATGTTAATATGATAGACAGAGAAAATATTCAGTCAATGTAAGTTCTGACCGAATCATATTAAGAAGATAAGATGATATGCAATCAATATTTTATAAGTTGATAAAATATTATCTGCACAGAAAAAACTACAAGTACAGGACTTGTCAGTGAAGTCGGATTCAAAAGAGTGTACTTAGAATCTAGGAGTCGGAGACAGAAACATGAGAATAGACTGATTCGACTTCATAAGAAGTTGCATTGAGATTATATCATTCGACATAGAAGTTGGATAGAAATAAGTCATAATTCGACTTCCATGGAGTTAGACAGAAACAAGACAGAGAATTCGACTTTAGAAGTCGGATACAAAAAATCGATTTCTGAGAATTGAAGTCTAGAATGAAGTATCCGACTATATAAAATCGGATTCAGAGGAGTTAGATTTCTGAAGTATTCGACTGTATGAAGTCGGAGTTGATAGTCAGATACAGTGTAGAAGTCTGGACTTAGAATTTTTTTGAGATGATTTTGTGCAGAAATTTTCGATTCAAAAGAAGTCAGAGTCCACAGTCGGATTCAGTATGATACACATAGGTAGTTTGGGACTGAGAAAATTTTCGAGATAGAGTTGTTCAAACTATTTTCTGTAGTATATAATTGATACATTTATTTGTAGAAAGTCTTTAAAGGTTTGTCAAAGAAAAAAATGATATAATAATATTTTAAAATCTTAATTGATTTCTTAGGTGTAGTTGCTCAACAATTCTCCCCCTTTTGTTAATGATAAAAAACTTTAATAGACAGTGAAAAAACAAATTATAACTTCAAACATATAATCTCATGAAGAATTTTAGTGATGTTGTTCTTACTTCTTTCTCCCCCTTTGTGGCATTAACATAAATGGTAGACAGCAAAAACGGAAGAAACCAACACATAGATTGCATTCAGAAACTTAAACATGCAAGTAAATAATAGTATCTAAGATCTAGATAAAGAGCTTGGTAGATACAGGGAACGGGGGATCTAATCTAGGTAAAGTGGAGAAGGTCCCACAGCTTCTTCTCATTGTTAGGGAAGAAGTTTTCAAAAAGACTAGGATCAATCTTATAGTTGGGGCCTATAGCAGGGAGTTTCCTATAAGATTTTACATGTCGTTTGTGGAACCAAAAGAGTTTTTTATGATAGAGACTCCTGCGCAAAAGAACTCTAAGAGGAACAAACTTCCTATGGGTTGCTAGATGAAGGAAGTCATGAATGGTAATGTTCCAGTGCAAGCCTTGAGAGATTGTTGCTTCCTTAGCCTAATAGTAAACCAAATATCTCTCCTGCCATTTATGAGCAATGTTTTCATAGATCATAATATCCTTTGGAGAGATACTCATTGACAGAAATTTTCAGCTTTTCACAATCTACATGATCCTCAGGTTAAGCTGCTACCCATTGATCTTTTGTAAACCCCTATGACTCAGCAAGACAAAGCTGGAAATCTGGCATATGTTGGGAAAGCTTTGGAGCTTGCATAAGGATAAACCTATGGAAGGATAGTTTCAATTTGTACTTGATCTTGAACCTGGTGGCTATCCAGATGTGCCTATTGAAAACTAGCTAAGCAAAATATTTCTAGTAGAAATGGCTCCATATAAGGACGGATACAAACCAGAAGATAAGCCAACTGTCATGGAGGGGAAAATCTATCTCTGACCTCTAAAGATGTGTTCCCATTGATCTTTACTGACATCAGGCAGCCCTAATTTGAATCTGGCAAAATTGAAATGCTTCATCATGGTGTACTTGTCCTGAGAGTCTCTAATGAGGATCCAAACATGTCATAGAACCGAAGATTTAGGTGGAGATGAACATCAATAAACTGGTTCCTGGTTTGGGCCTGCTGGTACCTGGTGGCTTCGCCAGGGTAGAGTTCAAGAAACTTCGTTGGAGAGAGACTGTGGCATTTTTGAGAAATAAGCTAAAGATCAGACAGAACTACTTGGGTGGCATGGATGAGAGTAGGAAGCCAGTCTTCAAAGGTGAAACCTGGCATTTCATGAACCTCAAGAAAAGCCCTGATGGACAGGAATTCCCTGAAAAGGTTAATATGGTGTTCTGAGTGGTAGATGAATGCATACCAAAACGGATGAAGAAGTTTGGCAAGATTGTCTTTCAACAAGTGCCCACTTTTTGATGAAAGTTGCATGTTGGGAATTATTTCTGATAAGGAGAGGGGGATTTGCCTGCTACAGATTTGGAGGCAGTAGGAAGACAAGAAAATAAATGAGGAGGTTGGGTGTTGAAGAGTGGGTATGGTTGACTTGGATTGTTCAAATTGGTTTTCAAAGGATAATTTTGAATGTCACATTGTCAAGGCAATGGTTGATCTCTGGAATAAATGTAGAGGGAGGAGGATCATATGAGGTAGAAGGTGGAGGTTGCTCATCAGTGGAAGGAGTAGGAGCAGTGAGTGGAATAGGATGAGATGAGGATGTAGGGGGGTTGTTTTGATGAGGGGAGCAGGATCAATGGTAGTGGTAGGAGCAGAATCAGTTGGTTTAGGTAGAGGAGGGGGAGACACAAGATGACCATTTTTATGGAGTCATCTCTTCACCTTCCTCTTAATGGTCTTGACCTTGGACCTGACATCAACATCTGAATCCTGAGACTCTAGAGGTGTGTTAGGCCTAGATTTCATAGGAGACTACTGTTGCTGCTCAACTTCCTCTACTACTGCAGCTGAAGACTGTTCTGGCACTGATTGCTGCTGTTGCTCATCCTTCTGCTGAACTTCCACAATGGCACTGGGGGCAGATCTTCCTCTGGCTCTTGCTCTTGCTACTGCTGCTGATGCTCTTTGCTCTTCCTATGCTCTTGGTAACATTGTTGTGTTGGCTGCTGCTCTTCTTGATGGGTGGATGAGGGTGCAGATGGTTGTTTAGTGCCGTGTTGGCACACTAACTGAAGTAAAAAGGTCCTTCATCAGCCATAGCATCAAACTTGGCATCCACAAATTCCACTTGCATATGTAAGACTAACAAGATCTCCTGTTGTTTTGTCATTAAATCCAATATAGTGTTCATACTATTGCTACTCTCCCTGAGATCTTGGTCGGGTCTCAAACTGAGAAGTGGAGGAAGGTGCTGCCTTTCTTCAAATTCTTGCTCTATAGGAGTAGATCTGGGAATGTTATCTTGTTCTTGTGCTACTCCCTTTCTCTTAAATCTCTTAACCTGATTGATGGTCTCTTTAGGTGCAACTTGTCCTGGAGATGAGGAGGAACAAGTTCTTGATGTTATTATTCTTGATGCTCTTCTTCTTCTTGCTCTTGATAGAGGCTACTCTTCTATCTTCTTCTCTAGCTTCTTGTTCTTGCTGACCTGCTAGAAGGGATGAGGAATCTTGTGCCTCATCAAGGAAAACTCATGAGAGCACTGGGGCACAGAGTCCTTTAACCACAAATTCTGGCTTCTGTTCACACAAGAGTGTAATGGCTTCTTCTCAATGTATATAAGCCAATCTTTTCTTTAATTCCAACTGAAATTCCATTGCTCAAATCAATCAAAAATCTCTTAAAAAACACAGTAAGCAGAGTCCATAAGGAAGGGACTCCTACACATTTTTGATGCTATCATCTTTTCCAAAAATGAAGCTGGCAGGTTGACCCTATGTTTTTGATGGCCCAAAACAACAGACTACCATCCCTGGCAATTATGGATGAATGGGTCCCTGCCCTTGGTGTTACAATATTGGTGATGACTGAGTGGATGATTCTTTTCTCTGCAGGCAGTTCATTAACTGACAAACCCTTCTTACTTACTGTCCCCAGGCTACCAATGATGCCCATTTTCTATTTATCCATGGGACAATTTCATTAAGCTTGTGCCCGGAGTTGGGACAATCTAACAATCCACTAACAACTCTTCAGAAAACTGTGACCTTGGTCCCTTTTACATATCATGTGACTAAGCTTCAGAGGAGACTTGAAGGGAGACAAAAAAAGGCCTTGAGAGCATTCTCAAAAGTGGGTTCAGAAATGGACACATTTTGTCCAACCCATGCTGCTAGGTTTCTTTTACCCATGCTAGGCTACCATGCAACTGAGAGAAATCTACCACCTTCCTAGACAAATGGAGAACTTGGCACGTGTCACGCCCCTCCAATTTAGCAGCGAAATAAATCGGAGGAAAACGTGAGCAACAAGTATGGTAACGTGAATTGCGCAACAGACGCAAACATCAGAGCATCTAACGACAATAATTGAAAAAATTCTTCATTTCATTAAAATCACTAAAACTATTACAACCACTAATTCGGAGCCAATACCTAGGGCTCAATGACATCATTACATTGAAAAGAAATCTAAAGCAATAACTATTAGACTCCATAGTAGTAGGGAAACTTCATCACTGACTCCAGGTCGCTCATCACACTGGTCCCGTCCCATTGGTGTGTGTGACGTCATTATCTGACTTACTTGAGACACAATAACAAATAACGAAGGGTGAGCGATAACACCCAGTAGGACTTAATCTCAGGCTCAAGCAGGCTTTATAATAATGCAGTAAATGGCAGAGTAACTAATGATAGAGAGAGAGAGAGAGTCAAGTAATGTAAGAGACAGCATGATAGCACGTGATTGAAAATAGCGTGAGTGTCCAAATATAGCACAAGAATCGAGTATAGCACAATGACTATGACACAAGTAACGTCAACATCAAACAATAGCAAGTAACATGTATAGCGAGGAGAGAGAAAGTACATGGTCACGTAGAGAGAGTAAATTACACTTTGATGATTTTCCTCAATCGAAATAGTATGGCACTTTGGTTATCCGTAGATAGCCGAGAGAAAACATAGCACTTTTATTGTCAAGAGACAACGAGAGAGTATAGCACTTTGAATGCGATATAAAGTCGCGATAGCACGTAGTAACTCAAGATAACGAGTATCAAGTAGAGCAACTAAGAATACGATAGTAGTCGCTCAATAACAGTTCAGTAATAGTCAGTGGCAGTACATTAACAGTGCAGTACGTCTGATTTAACAGACTAACAGTAACAGTGTAACAGTCAGATGTCTAGCTAATTCAGAACAGTCAGTCAGAACCGGTGCAAATGCAGACATCGTCATTAGCCCTCTGCAGGTATTTTCGGGTGGCTCTCTGCCCCCAGGAGTAGATTGGAGCCCCTCGGACACTCTCCGTGCCCTCAACAGTATGCATTCAATTCAGTAGAGTCACAAGACCCATTTAGCGCTAGACAGTCAAGAACTGTACAAAACAGTAGGAGCCACACAGCTCAAGGGTGCCAAGAGAGTACCAGATGATAGACGAGATAGATGAGATAGTAGAGTGAACTTGAATAGATGAGCGTATAGTGTAGATGAGATCTTATGGTCTTTGCACGTGAAACGTCGAGTAACAGGCGATAGTAATAGTTGCACAACACGCGCACTTGGTGTTGGCAGTCAGGTGGAATACAATACCTTCCGCTGGCCATGTTACACACAGGTCTAGAGGTTCGGTGTGATTAAAGAAAAATGAGAGCAAAAACTAGGCTGTTTGGATCTTGCCGATCCCTAAACGGTATCATAGGTGTTAGGGTACAACCAGCTCGTCGACCATGTGGGAATCCATGGACAAAGGAGACTTACGAGGGCCTTGGTCAAGGGGTCACTAGTCCGGTGAAAGGAATATCCGATGGAGAGTTCACCACAAGCCAAGAAGAGGCTTTCCTATCGTGTTAGAGTGTGTGCGCATGCCCACGATGAGAATCGCTCAAGTGCGTTCGTGTGAATCCGATTATGGAAACTCTAGTTAAAAAACTCCGTTATGGAAACTCATTTTTTGGAAACTCTATATATGGCAAGTATCATGAGTACTAAAAACATGCATGACCAAATTTAGAAAGTAACTATGCGTTTTTAGCAAGTTCATTAACAAGGCAAGAAGTGAATAATCGATAGGTAGAGAGCTTGATCATGAACTTAAGATCAATTAAAAATCATGTGAACATGTTTTAACATTCATATGGGTTGTCAAATGCATGAAAAGACTTTCTAGAACCTTCCTAGAATGGATCAAACTCACACATGCAAGAACGACACAAAACGATGGAAACCAAGACGTATGCCCCTTAGAAGGCAAATGCAGTCCCATCCCTTCACTTCCTTAGGTCATAACTCATTGATTTTTATTAAATCTCACACATGAATATACCGTATTGAAGACCTTTTAATGAGGAATCTATCAAGAAAACGCTCGTCAATCTGAGGTCTATAGAAAAAGTTATGGCCGATAAAGTGGACATAGGCAGAACGCGACACATTGCCTGTCGCCTTCTGAAAGTGAAGGCGACCATCATCTTGTCGCCTTCTGAAGAAGACCCGAAACTATCTGATTTTTAGTATGAGTCGCGACCATGATGTTGTCGCTTTATGGTAGCGACTTTTCGACCTGTCGCTACCTGAAAATGACGTTTGGGTTTGCTTTTTCTACCTATTTCCAACTCTGACTTGGATTGGGTTGACACCTGTGGGTTTGAAAAATCCAAACAAATGCTAGGGTGATCCAAATCGGGTGAAACCACCTTTATTAGTTAGATTACAACTAATACTTTGTACAGTAGCAAATAATCGAGAGACAAAGATCGGTTGACTATGTAATAAGATGTATTGTGACTGACTACGTGAATCTGACACAATGATCATGTTTGGGCTAAAACTCTTTGTACAATAAAGTAAAATTAACGAACTCAGTGTCAATGACAATAGACTCATAGGGTAACAAGTTCTATGTTGAACACTTGACCTAAATCCACAAAGAGGTATGGAACTTATAACACAAGTTAAGGTTAAATCGCGATTGTACATCGTCAAGATCATGCAACATTTAATTCATGACGATGGATGGATGAAAATTAGGGCTTTTAGGGGAAAAATATGCCTAACATCCATCAGTAACTCCAGTTAAATTTGAGAGCACGAGGTTGAGTATACATGGAGATCAAGAATAAAGAAGAAGGGTCGGGTTCATGGTTTTTACATAATTTCTAAAATCAACCATAAAAGATTGGCTTGATGGAAAAATATGAAACTGGAGGGTTTTGTTCCTAGTACATGGAACAATCTACAGACAAAATTAATTAGGTTTTGCTCATGAGAATGCCTACCTTTGATCGTTTTCCTCTTCTAGGTCAAAAACTTGAAGAACTCGGGATGAAGCTTGAGAGAGACTTCTTCTCCACGAATTCTCCTTCTCCCTGGCTCCTTACCACGTCCAGCAAACCCTTGGCATGAGCTAGGGCCGGCCATGAGGGTTTTAGGAGAGTATTTAAGCTTCTCCTCTTTCTATTTCCTATTTGGACTATAACTCCTATTAATTCCAATTTCCTAATTTTCTCTTCCCTTTCTAAGCATGAGAACTTCTATTTGGGTTGGGATGGGAGCTAAATTCGTGTCCAAGCAACTAGGGTAGGTGTAGGAATCCAATTCTAACTCAAATTGCTTATTTAATGCATTAAATACCTCTTTTATATTTAAGTATATTTAAGTTGCGAATTTAGGGTATTTTCAATTATTCTTCTTCTAAAAATACTTATTTTGGCCCACTAAATTTTAATGGGTCCGATTAATAAAGCCCATTACTCCTTTTCATTTCATAGGTTATATTTAACTCCGTTTATTTAATTTCCTAATTTATTTAATAATTTTCTTACTTGAATTATTTATGGCTATGGGAGGTCCACTGGTCCATTCCGATAATGGGTAATCATTTCATGATGTTGGAAGTCTTTCCGACATGTTCGTTTAATTTATAGGCGCGTTATTTTTCCATGTTAACGGTTTTCCGACTTAGTTTCCTAATTTGAATAATTAGTCACGTTGTGACGTACGCTTGGCCACTCAGATTTTTCGTTGCACGAATTTCTTCGTGCACACTTAGAGATAATATTTAGAGTTGATTTACAATTTTTATGAAATTTTTAGATTTGTTCTTGCACATACGATAATGGTACGTATGTTTCTATTATTACATTTTTATAAAAATTTATTATTTCGAATTTTTAAATACGGAATTTTCCGGGTTGCTACATCCTCCCCCACTTAAAAAGAATTTGGTTCCCAAATTCATATGATATGATACAACTACCAATTTATTCTAAATATTTCAATCCATCATCTCCCCCACTTAGGGTTTTGCTATCGTGAAAATAATATGAACTTATCTAATGGTTTAGTGATGATACCTGTCCACCTTATTAGCATGATTTATATCCACAAGGGCTTTTAATCGTCCTTGGCATGGAGTTTGGTTCTTCTTTGTTGGACAATCGATGACTCGATGTTGTTGACTACCACATCGCAAGCATCTGCTCAATTTCTTCCAACATTTATCATTTGATGCCCTGGCTTTTTAAAAAATTCACAAACTTCCTTCCGTTTCACCTAACCTTCATTCTCTTGCTATCTACTGTATTTCTTCCTTTATTATCATTGGATTGAGTAGCACGTCCCTTTTCAACACCTTCTTCTTATGGATCTTTTCAAGAAGTTCCATGGTGTCCTCGACTAATTGAGCTCTTAATACCATGTCTGAATATACTACAATGTCTAGTGGAGCCAACTTTTCCCAGAACACAGGTCTCAACCCTTCTATGAATCTCTTTGCCTTCATCTTTTCCGTACTCACCAAATGTGATGCATATTGTGCTAGTCTTTCAAATTGCACTTCATATTCTGCTAAAGACATCATTCGTTTTTTAAATTGGCGAATTCATTTGCCTTCTTCTCACGAATCCTCTCGGCAAAGTATTTGGTGTTGAAGAGTTCTACACATTTATCCCACTCTATATTGATGTTGGGTAATTGTCGACTGACAGCTTCCCACCAAGCTCTAGCATCGCGGTCCAACTGGAAGATTGCCAAGGACTTTCTCCTGCTCTGAACATTGCATAACTTTAAAGATTCATTCCATCGCGCCTTCACCTAATTTTCAGCTTCATCAGGATCCAGAGTTCCATAAAACCTAGGGGGATATATTCGTTGAAAGTTCCCATATAAGTCTCCTGCCCCATTTCTTGCTCCTGCTTGGATCACGTTGTTAAGGGCTTGAGTTAACCCCTGTACAGTTTGCTGTAATTCGTGCATTTGTGCATGCTCGCCAGCCATCTCCTCTAGTTCCCACGAGCAATAATACTTATTAATTTTCTTCTTAAACTTAGGGTGCTTATACATATAGTTAAGCTCCTAGCATAACCCCAAGCTTTACCCAACCTCTCACAAAGGTATGGTGGTTGACTTAGACACGTGTCATGGCAGTTCGTCCTAGAACACCCTATACCTAAGAGATCCAATGAGGACATCCTAGAACATCTTAAACCTAAGATATCCAATCAAGACATCCTAGGCTCTGATACCAACTGTCACACCCCTCCAATTTAGAGCGGAATAAATCGGAGGAAAACGTGAGCAACAAGTATGATAACATGAATTGCACATATAGACGCAAACATCAGAGTATCTAACGAACAATAATTGAAATAAATTCTTCATTCATTATAAAATCACTAAAACTATTACAACCACTAATTTGGAGCCAATACCTAGGGCTCAATGACATCATTACATTGAAAAGAATCTAAGCAATAACTATTAGACTCCATAGTACTAGGGAACTTCATCAACTGACTCCAGGTCGCTCAACCACTGGTCCCGTCCCATTGGTGTGTGTGACGTCATTGTCTGACTTACCTGAGCCACATAACAAATAACGAAGGGTGAGCGATAACGCCCAGTAGGACTTAAATCTCAGGCTCAAGCATGCTTTAAATAATTAATGCATTAAATGGCAGAGTAACTAATGATAGAGAGATAGAGTCAAGTAATGTACGAGACAGCATGATAGCACGTGATTGAAATAGCGTGAGTGTCCAAATATAGCACAAGATCGAGTATAGCACAATGACTATGAACACAAGAAACGTTAACATCAAACAATAGCAAGTAACATGTATAGCGAGGAGAGAGAATGTAGATGGTCACGTAGAGAGAGTAAATTACACTTTGATTGATTTTCCTCAATCGAAATAGTATGGCACTTTGGTTATCCGTAGATAGCCGAGAGAAAATATAGCACTTTTATTGTCAAGAGACAATGAGAGAGTATAGCACTTTGGTTATCCGTAGATAGCCGAGAGAAAATATAGCACTTTTATTGTCAAGAGACAACGGGAGTATAGCACTTTGAATGCGATAAAGTCGCGATAGCACGCAGTAACTCAAGATAACGTGTATCAGTAGAGCAAGTAGAGAATACGACAGTAGTCGCTCAATAAAAGTTCAATAATAGTCAGTGGCAGTACATTAATTGCAGTACGTCTGATTTAACAGACTAATAGTAACAGTTAACAGTCAAATGTCTAGCTAATTCAGAACAGTCAGTCAGAACCGTGCAAATGCAGACACCGTCATTAGCCCCTGCAGGTATTTTCGGGTGGCTCTCTGCCCCCAGGACTAGATTGGAGCCCCTCGGACACTCTCTGTGCCCTCAGCAGTATGCATTCAAGTCAGTAGAGTCACAAGACCTATTTAGCGCTAGATAGTCAAGAACTGTACAAAACAGTAGGAGCCACACAGCTCAAGGTGCCAAGAGAGTACCAGATGAATATGAGATAGATGAGATAGTATAGTGAACTTGAGTAGATGAGCGAGTAGAGTGTAGATGAGATCTTATGGTCTTTGCACGTGAAACGTCGAGTAAACAGGCGATAGTAATAGTTGCACAACACGCACACTTGGTGTTGGCAGTTAGGTGGAATACACTACCTTTCCGCTGGCCATGTTACACACAGGTCCAGAGGTCCGCCGTGATTCAAGATAAGAACGAGAGCAAACTAAGGCCGTTTAGATCTTGCCGATCCCTAAACGGTATCATAGGTGTTAGGGTACAACCATCTCGTCGACCATGTGGGAATCCATGGACAGAGGAGACTTACGAAGGCCTTGGTCAAGGGGTCACTAGTCCGTGAAAGGAATATCCGACAGAGAGTTCACCACAAGCCAAGAAGAGGCTTTCCTATCTTGCTAGAGTGTGTGCGCATGCCACGCGTGAGAATCGCTCAGTGCGTTTGTGTGAATCCGATTATGGAAACTCTAGTTATAAAAACTCCGTTTATGGAAACTTCATTTTGGAAACTCTATACATGGCAAGTATCATGAGTACCAAACATGCATGACCAATTTTAGCAAGTACTATACGTTTTTAGCAAGTTCGTTAACAAGGCAACAAAGTGAATAATCGATAGGTAGAGAGCATGATCATGAACTTAAGATCAATTAAAAATCATGTGAACATGTTTTAACTTTCATATGGGTTGTTAAATGCATGAAAAGACTTTCTAGAACCTTCCTAGAATGGATCAAACT
Organism: Colocasia esculenta; assembly: GCA_014218235.1. NCBI lineage: Eukaryota > Viridiplantae > Streptophyta > Magnoliopsida > Alismatales > Araceae > Colocasia > Colocasia esculenta. The sequence continues at coordinate 38,361,640 of CM024758.1, read as the reverse complement.
CACACATGCAAAGAACGACACAAAACGATGGAAACCAAGACGTATGCCCCTTAGAAGGCAAATGCAGTCCCATCCCTTCACTTCCTTAGGTCATAACTCATTGATTTTTTATTCAAATCTCACACATGAATATACCATATTGAAGACCTTTTAATGAGGAATCCAGCAAAGAAAACGGCTCGTCAATCCGAGGTCTATAGAAAACATTATGGCCGATTAAGTAGACATAGGCAGAACGCGACACATTGCCTGTCGCCTTCTGAAAGTGAAGGCGACCATCATCTTGTCGCCATCTGTAGAAGACCATGAAACTGTCTGATTTTTGGTATGGGTCGCGACCATGATGTTGTTGCTTTATGGTAGCGACGTGTCGACCTGTCGCTAACTGAAAATGACGTTTGGGTTGCTTTTATACCTATTTCCAATTCTGACTTGGATTGGGTTTGACACCTGTGGTTTGAAAAATCAAAATAAATGCTAGGGTGATCAAATTGGGTGAAACCACCTTTATTAGTTAGAGTACAACTAATACTTTGTACAGTAGCAATAATCGAAAGACAAAGATCGTTTGACTATGTAATAAGATGTATTGTGGCTGACTACTTGAATCTGACACAGTGATCATGTTTGGGATAAACTCTTGGTATAGTAAAGTGAGATTAGCAAACTCAGTGTCAAATGACAATAGACTCATAGGGTAACTAGTTCTATGTTGAACACTTGATCTAAAAATGACTCCACAAAAAGGTATGGAACTTATAACACAAGTCAAGGTTAAATCGTGATAGTACATCGTCAAGATCATGCATCATTTAATTCATGACGTAGGATGGATGAAATATAGGGCTTTTAGGTGAAAAAGATGCCTAACATCCATCAGTAACTCCAGTTAAAATTTGAGAGCACGAGGTTGAGTATACATGGAGATCAAGAATAAAGAAGAAGGGTCGGGTTCATGGTTTTTACAGAATTTCAAAAATCACCATAAAAGATTGGCTTGATGGAAAATATGAAACTTGAGGGTTTTGTTCCTATTACATGGAACAATCTACAGACGAAATTAATTAGGTTTTGCTCATGAGAATGTCTACCTTTGATCGTTTTCCTCTTCTAGGGTAAAAACCTGAAGAACTCGGGATGAAGCTTGAGAGAGACTTCTTCTCCACGAATTCTCCTTCTCCTTGGCTCCTTCCCATGTCCAGCAAACCCTTGGCATGAGCTAAGGCCGGCCATGAGGGTTTTAGGAGAGTATTTAAGCTTCTCCTCTTTCTATTTCCTATTTGGACTATAACTCCTATTAATTCTGAATTTCCTATTTTCTCTTCCATTTCTAAGCATGAGAACTTCTATTTGGGTTGGGATGGGAGCTAAATTCGTGGCCAAGCAACTAGGGTAGGTTTAGGAATCCAATTCTAACTCAAATTGCTTATTTATGCATTAAATACCTCTTTTCTATTTAAGTAATATTTAATTGCGATTTAGGTATTTTCCCATTATTCTTCTTTTAAAATCCTTATTTTGGCCCACTAAATTTTAATGGGTCTAATTAATAAAGCCCATTACTCCTTTTCATTTCATGGGTTATATTTAACTCCTTTATTTGATTTCCTAATTTATTTAATAAATTTTCTTACTTGAATTTATTTATGGCTATGGGAGGTCCATTGGTCCAATTCCGATAATGGGTAATCATTTCATGATGTTGGAAGTCTCTCCGACATGTTCATTAATTTATAGGCGCGTTATTTTTCCGTGCTAACAGTTTTCCGACTTAGTTTCCTAATTTGGATAATTAGTCACGTTGTGACATACGCTTGGCCAATCGGATTTTTCGTTGCACGAATTTCTTCGCGCAACACTTAGGGATAATATTAGAGTTGATTTACAGTTTTTACGGAATTTTAGATGTGTTCTGCACATACGATAATGGTACGTATGTTTCTATTATTCCATTTTTACAGAAATTTATTATTTCAAATTTTTAAATACGGATTTTCCGGGTTGCTATAGCATGAGTGAGGCGTTGGAACTGAGTTCCTTCAGGAGCCCTAGATGATGCCATCTAGACAGAAAGCAAGGAAGAAGAGTCGGAGACTGTCAAAGGATTGAAGGAAATGAAGTTTAGAGTTCACAGATCATACCTTTCTTCAGAGAAAATGAAGGTCTTGGAGATGCTCTGAAGACGTTTGCCAAGAAGATGAACAGTGTAGGCGCGAAGAGGAGCAAGACGACAGGAGAGTCGGAGAGAGAGTTTGAAAGGGTGCTTTGGAAAAGGGAATGGATGTCCTAATATAGAAGTTAGAGTAGTAACTGACAAAGGATGAGGAGATGAACGGTGGGGATTAAAGAGAAGTACCATTATGTAATAAATTCTACCTTTTTTAAAATTTTTTTGCCATTTATTACATTAATTAATGAGAGCATTTATATAGACTTCGACTGTATAAATTCGAATTTCCTATCCGACTTATAGAAGTCACAAATCCACTCCGACTTCATGAGTCGCAGAGTTGGGACTTAGAAATTTTCACAGTGAAAGCTTAATATACAATTCAGACATGAATTTTATTTTATTTTTCACAGCAAGTTCTTAACACATAATTCAATCATGATTTATCATAGCAATTTAATCAGGATTGCATATACCTATTTATCTTCTAATAGATGTAAATCTATCTTCAGGAAGGGGTTTGGTAAAAATGTCAGCAAGTTGATTTTCTGTAGACACAAATTCATGTAAAATATCACCATTACTTACATGGTCCCTGATGAAGTGATGTTTAACCTCAGTGTGCTTTGTCCTTGAGTGCTAGATAGAATTTTTGGTTAAATTAATTGCATTAGAATTTCTTGAAGTATGTGACCATAGTCTTGCAATTGGTGTTTGATCCACAACAGTTGAGTACAGTAACTTCCAGCTGTAATGTATTCAGCTTCTATTGTGGATAATGCCACTGAATTTTGCTTTCTGGAAGACCAAGATATCAAGCAACTTGCAAGTAATTGACAAGTACCACTGGTGCTTTTTCTATCTATTTTGCATCCAGCATAGTCAGTATAACTGTATCCAATTATTTGAAATCTGAACATCTGGGATACCATAATCCTAATTTACTTGTATTTATAAGATATCTAAAAATTCTTTTAACAGCATGAACATGTGATTCTTTATGATCAGCTTGAAATCTTGCACACAAACATACACTGAACATTATATCTAGTCTACTAGCAGTGAGATAGAGTAGTGATCCTATCATGCCTCTATAGACCTTTTGATCTACTTTCTTGCCAAGTGGATCACTATCTAACTTAATTCCTGAGCTCATGTGTGTTCCTAGGGCTACACTTGTCAAAGCCATATTTAGAAAGTAAATCTGAAATATATTTGGTTTGACAATGTGAGTACCTTCCTTGGTCTGCTTAATTTGCAACCCAAGAAAATAATTAAGCTCACCCATCATGCTCATTTCAAACTCACTTTGCATAAGGTTTTCAAAGAATTTACAAAGTGATTCATTTATAGATCCAAAATAATGTCATCAACATATTTTGCACAATTAGATTCCTTCTGAGAATTTCTTAATAAATAGTGTGCTATCTACTTTACCTCTTATAAAATCATGTGATATAAGATCAGCACTTAATCTTTCATACCAAGCTCTTGGAGCTTGTTTCGGACCATATAGTGCATTCTTTAAACGGAAAACATGATTTGGATATTTAGTATCTTCAAAACCTGGTGGTTGCTCACCATAAACTTCCTCTTTTATGAAGCTATTCAGAAAAGCACTTTTAACATCCATCTGAAATAAATTGATATTCAGTGAGCATGCATATGCTAATAAAATTCTGATTACCTCTAATCTAGCTACTGGCGCATAAGTTTCATCAAAATCAATGCCTTCCTCTTGGGAATACCCTTGTGCTACAAGTCTGGCCTTGTTCCTAGTGATTACTCCTGATTCATCCATTTTATTTTTGAAGACCCATTTGGTCCCAATAACTAGATTGTCAGAAGGTCTAGGGACAAGAGTCCAAACCTGGCTGCGTTGGAACTGATTAAGTTCCTCTTGCATAGCAAGGACCCAATATTCATCAGCTAGTGCATCATTGATTGTCCTAGGCTCAATTTGAGAGACTAAAGCAGAAAAATCACAGGAATATGCATACCTCTTGTTCTTACCCTATCTTGAGGATCACCTATAATATTTGCTCTTGGATGATCTCTGTGATACCTCAATTCTCTAGGCAGCCAATCTTGTTGTTCTTCTTACTTTTGAAGTTCTTCTAGTGGAGAATCTTCCTTTTCGTCTTCTTTTTTTTCATCTTCAAGATGTTTTTTTCAGATCCCTGCACAAATCTTCAACGCAATCTTCTTCTTCTATTCTTTTAATAGAAGTGTTAGTCTCATCAAATAATATATGCATAGTTTGTTCTATGGTTAAAGTTCTCCTATTAAAACTTATATCCCCTAGGTTTTGAAATATATCATAACAAAAATCCTTCATCACTTTTAGCATCTAGCTTTCCTAATTTATCCTTACAATTATTCAAAATGAAACACTTACAACCAAAAGGTCGAAGATGACTGATGTTGGGCTTCTTTTCTTTGTAAAGCTCATATGGGGTCTTCTTTAGAATTGGTCTGATCATGCACCTGTTGATGATGTAGCAGGCTGTGTTGACTGCTTCTGCCCAAAAATATCTTGGTAAATTGTATCCTGTGAGCATAGTTCTGGCCATGTCTAGCAGTGTTCTATTCATTCTTTCTGCTACTCCATTTTGTTGGGGTGTTCTTGGTGCTGAAAATTATGTTCATTCCATTCTCTTCGCAGAACTTCATGAACACTTCATTCTTGAATTCTCCACCATCAGATCTGATGCTGACAATCTGAATTTGCTGATTCTTTTGTACCACTTGCTAAACTTCAGAAAAGCTGAAAAAGTTTCTGATTTGGCTTCTAAAAAGACACCCAAGCATATCTTGAGTAATCATCTACTATTACATAGCCATATACCTTTCCTCCAATACTAACTATTCTTATAGGTCCAACAAAAAATCCATATGAATTAGCTCTGTGGCCTCATTGGCGTGTCGGCATGTAGCAACCTGAATTTTTGTGAAAAATAAAAATTTAAAATAAGAATTAAAACATAGCTAAATGGTATTTAAATAGAGCATTAAATAAAACCCATTAAATGGAAAAGAGTAATGGGCTTTGCTTAATGGATCTTCTAGAATTTATTGGGTCAAAAATGAATTTACAAAGGGAGATATAATAGGAAAATACCCTAAATTCGTAACTAAATTATTACCTAAATAGAAAAGGGGTATTTAATGCAATAAATAGGAAGTTAGAGTAGGAATTGAATTCCTAAACCTACCCCATATGGGTAGCACGAATTTGGAGCTTTTCAAGTCTAAAAGAGATTGGAAGCAAGGATGGAAGGTGGGAGTAAGGAAATTTCGTAATTAAAGAGGAATTAGAGTAATAGTAGGAATAGAATACATACTTGCATAAATACACATCTTAAACTCTCTTGGGCAACCCTAGCTCGTTGCCAAGAGTTGCTGGATGTGGAGGGAGGCTAAGGAGGAGAGGATTTCGTGGAGAGAAGAAGAGCTTGAAGCTTCTTCCCTTGTTCTTCAAGTTCTAGCCCTAGAAGACAAATCGAGTCAAAGGTAGGCATTCTCACAAGCATAAACCATGAAACGTTTTCTGTAGGTCTTCCTACCCTCTTGAACGAAACCCCCAAGTTTCATATTTTTCCATCCATCCTATCTTTGTTCTTAATTTTTGAAGAACTGCAAACATGATAACCCCGAGATGTCATGTTTAATTCAAATCTCTATGTATACTTGATCCCATGCTACGAAGTTTTACTGTAGATACTTCATGTTGTTAGGGATCATTTGCCCCTAAAAATCCTAAATTTCATTGAGCATGTTGCCCGAATTAAATCCATCTTTCTCTCTGTGTCTGGTTCTATGTTCCTCGTTCTTGTTTGTTCTCAAACCATGTTCAAACCATGTTCTCTCTTGAATCCCTATTTATTGGAGGTACCCTTACATGTCTAGTTTAATTTTCACTGATTTCATGATTTTTTGTTGACTATACAATTAGTTATGATTTTCTAAATGACCTTGTATCGAAAGTTAAATATTCTGGTCCGCAATCCAATGTCTGGTCTGACTCCTGTCAGAGTCAAGCACAGACAACCAGAAGGCGACACCTCGACATGTCGCTTTCTGGGGCCTGATTGCGACAACCTCCCTGTCGCGACCAAGAAGGCGACAGGTGAGCTGTCGCGTTCTCAGTACCCGATTTGCATGCCCTGTCGGCGACCTGTGCAAGACCCTGTCGCGATCTTACGGTTATACCCCCAGTAAAAACCCTACTTAAAAATGGTGCTATATTGAATGATTTAAAATACATGTTCACGACTTATTTCTATCTATGATTTCTCTTGCACTTGCACACACATGAACCATCCATTTATGGCTGAAATCTTGCAGAAAATATCTCATAATGTATCTGGTAATTTATTGAAATAAAGTATATTAATTGCCCTATTTTAAAGGACTTGTATTCGTTTTCTTGCATTGTTTTTAATACCGATATCGACGCTCCACTGTTCTAGAATTCCTCTAGAACGTCGAGCACCTGTTTTATATACACATCTTACTTGGCTTGTGGTGAACTCTCCGTCGGATATTCCTTTCGCCGGACTAGTGAACTCTTGCACAAGGCCTCCGTAAGTCTCCTCTGATCATGGATTCCCACATGGTCGACGAGCCGGTTGTACCCTAATACCTATGATACCCTTTAGGGATCAATATGATCCAAACGGCTATTAGAAGTTCGCTCTTACCTTGAATCACGTCGAACCTCTGGACTTGTGCATAACATGGCCAGCGGAAAGATCGTGAATTCCACCTGACTGCCAATACGACGTGCGCGTGTTGTGCAACTGTTACTATCGCCTGTTTACTCGTCGTATTACGTGCAATGTCCCCTAGCTCTCATCTGTACTCTACTCGCTCGTCTATTCACGTTCACGTCCACTTTCTCGTCTATATCATCTAGTGCTCTCATCTACTTCTTGGTACTCTATATTGGCCATTGACTGATTGTCTAAAGATAAAATATAACCAATGCCTGGCAATATATATAAGGGCCCGTTCTGGTCCTGGGATGTGCGCCCGAAAGTGCTAGTGCCCATGGGAGTTAAATGATCAGAGTGTTTGGCATTACACTCAAGTGCTATCTATCTCGACTATCTATACGACAATCAAAAAACACAAAACGTGCTATACTCTCTCGATGTCTAGAATGACAAACAAGTGCTATACTCTCTCGATGTCTAGAATGACAACAAGTGCTATACTCGTCGTGCTATTACTATACTTGTGCTAGTTGTGCTATGGCCATTCTGCTATTCGTGTTATACTCGATACTTGTGCTACTTTAGAAACTATACTCGCTCTCGTGCTATTGTTATCTCTTGCTATATTTGACTCTCTTGTACCTGCTATCTTTAGATACTCTGCCATTAAATGCATTAATTAATAAAGCCTGCTTGAGCCTGAGATTTAAGTCCTACTGGGCGTTATCGCTCACCCTACGTTATTTGATGTTGTGTTCTCAGGTGAGACCGAGGATGACACATACCCTCACGAAGGGGGGAATGACCAAGAGTGAAGCCAGAGTACCCTCGAGTTATTATGTTATCTTAGAGTTATAGTTAGTCATTTCCTTTTATTGAAATGTAATTGGGCCCTATAGATTGGCTCTAATATTAGTGGTTGTAACTAGACATTTGAAAAGTTATTAATGAGAAAGATTTGATTTAGTATTATTCAATGTGCAATGGTTTGATGTCTAGTATTTGCTCTATACCTTTTTCTTGCAACTGCCTTCGTGCTCCGATATTCCGCATTGGGGCGTGACACGGCATGTGCCCCAGTGCAGGGTTGCCCTTAGGACCTTCTGGTAGGGAACGCGGCAGGTTGCCTCCCGGCGTTCAGTGACCAAAGGTGACGCCTTCGTTGTCGTGTCCTAGCAGCAGTGCTAGGAGGCTCGCGTCTATCTAATATTGATTGTCTGATTGTCAATTGATTATTAAAAGAGCAATGGTTTCTGTACTGTTCTGTGGTGTTCCAGGTTTTCTAGCCGTGCCGTGTGTGCCGGTGTTGGCGCGACACCCTCCTAGGTGTTCCGGAAGGGGAGCCATGCATGCCTGTGCCTGCTGGGCTTGTCTTGGTTACATGCCAACTGTGCCGGTTTCTGTGGTGGTTGTCCCACCTGTTCTCTTTTGCCCGGTGCTTTGCACTTGAGGGCTTATCATGTTCAGAGGTTGTCTCCATTTCTTGGGAACCCCATCCTCGGGAGCCCATTGAGGGAGTTCTCCGGGCTACGAGCGTGCTCGAGTTGACAGCCTAGTGTGGCGGACTCCAGAGCTGAGGGGAAAACGGTGGTGGGCAGCAATGTATAGTCGCTTGTGGAGTTTTCTTAGCTGTGTCTGTGTCTCCGGGGTGTTGAGGCATTTTTTAACCGTTGCGGACCAGCTAGTCCCTCTCACTGCCTCACACTGCATTGGTTCCGGAGTCGTGAAGGAAGGGTAGGTGTGGGCCGCAGCTCGGCCAGGTTGTGGTGGTTTGTTAGTTGTTCTTTGCTGTGGCTCACTAGCCTCACTCTACCGGTGAGGTTGTAGGCAGGAGTCAACGGCTGTCGAGTTGGAGGTGTGGGCAGTGTGTCCTCCTCTTAGCTGGCTATGGCAGTGGCTTGGTTGCTCTTGCTGTGACGGAGTTTCTCATGTTGTTTCCAAGTGAGTTTCGTCACCCTAGCCTGCACGGTGGTTGTAGCCTAGCCGTGTCTAGTTTCATGGGCGTTGTCAGTCTGGCGTTGGTGGCATGTGCCTGTGGTGGTTTCCATGTTATGGGTTCTCTCGGGGTGCCTGGTGCAGGCACCCGACTGCTGTTTGTGTAACTCGTTCCTTGGTGCTATCTGTGGTGGCACCGGAGTGTGCAGTTCCTTGACTTCGTGGCATGTATGAGGTCCAGGATGGTTCTATTGTGGGCCTTCAGCCATGGTGGGGTTTGAGGTGGCCGTGCCTGTGGTGAGACATTCCTTCTCACATGGTTGCTCGTGTCTCTCGTGGTGACACGTGGTTGTTCCTTCCTGACCTCGTGGAGGTCTGGGATGTTGGTGCTTGTGTCGTGAGACTCTGGTCTCACTTGGTTGCTCCGGTGTTCCGTGAGCCCCTTGTCTCGGAGGGTGCGTGTCGAGGGTTGCTTCCGCTTTGTGTTTGACTCTGTTGGTTCTGCGGGAGTCGTGTCTGGCCCGACCCTGGTTGTGGGTCATGGCTTTCCTCTGTTCCGCTGCTTTGTAGTAGTCTACAATAGGTGTTTTCACGCTTTATTGCTTTCTAGAGTAGTTTGGTTCCGCTTTCGTTGGAGTTCCTGCTGCTCTGGCTGGTAAGGGACTGGTTATCCCTACTGAGCCTTGTTCGCGAGGCTCACCCCCCTACTCTCTTCAGGTAGGGACTCACAGTCGCAGGAGTTCGTTGCCGAATGGTTGTGGTGGCGACTTGTTGCGCCGTGCGTTGCCGGCAGTGTGAGTTGTGAGCGTGAGCGCTTGTATAGGAGTGAGTCGAGAGTTGCCTTTTTGCAAGTCCTCGAGGTATGCCCCTTAAGGACTGCACCTTTCCTTCTGTACCTGTACTTTTATTTTGGACATGTTGTATATAATTCCCTTATTATTGTATGAACTTTTTGTTATAGTTATTTGAATTCATTTCTTATCTCACTGTACTAAATTGTAACCCTTCCGGGTCTTCGGATCGGTGGGTGGCGGCGCGACCTTCGGGGTCCCTGGCGGGGGTCCGAGAGGTTGGGTCGTTACAGTGGTATCAGAGCTCAGGGTCCAACAAGATTGGTAATGGGTTATACTATGGCTGTCCAAAGAAAGGTACTAGTACGCTGCTGGCCTGTCTGTGTAGAGTGGTGTTAGGTGAGCATTTTGATCTTTGTTGCAGGTGACTAGCTCTCCAGGAAGATCCGAGTGTGAGCTGCAGGAGAGTGTTGCTGCTATTGCTGGTGGCGTGTGCAACGAGTGTGGTTGTTGGTTCGCTCGTGCTGCGGTCGGTTTTCATCGGCCTACGCATCCGTGTGGGTGTGTCGCGAACGTTGAGAGAGCCTACGTTTGGTATGGCCTTCTGTAACATCCCGGAAATTTGCAATTTAAAATTTTCAGAATTATAGAGGGATAAAATAAATAAACGTATTGGAGACTTCCAATCCATGAGTTAATGACCTATTAATAAGATTGGGCCAATAGAGCATATTTGGCCCAAGGATATGAATAAACTAGGACAGAAAATTGCCCAAAATTCGTGTAGTAATATGCAGTAATTAGTGAGGGTAATTTAAGGTTAAATTATGGATGAGTAGTATCATGTAAGGTAAGCCAAACCGAACTCAATCCCAATTGGTGGTTTCCTAACCTTGGCTACCTCTTTTGGTATGGGAATCACAGTTTTCTAGAAACTAGGAACAGAGCTCGTAGCCCTTTCCTAGTGTCATTAGGACTCTTAACAACATCCTAAAACTATAGAACTCGTCCCTAAACTCTTGGTGAAGGTTTAACAACGAAGTTGGAGTCGTTTGGTGGCAAGCACGAACTTCTGAGGAGCAGAGAAGGGCTGGGAATCCAGAGTTTCATCCCCTGCATCCTCTGTTGCGTCCAGAACATCAACGGGTTTTAAGATCTTCGTAAAGGTAGGTGTTCTTAGGCCAAGATTAAAGAAACCAATGCCAACATGTAGTTCTTTGAGTCTAGGATCATTTGAACTTGATTTGCCCAATTTTCATGGAGTATTCATCGTGTATTGGTGATTTTCCCAAAGTGTTGCACAGTTAGGGCTTTTCCTCGTTCGTCATATCGTGCACACGATTCAAGACCAAATTTGACTAAACTTTCTTCATGAAAGTTCTTTTACTTGAAGTCACGATCTTCTTCTATGTTGGATGTGTTGTCCAAAGGTTTTTTGTTAGAGAGTTAGGATTATGATAAGAGAGTCTCTGTTTTATACTGTGATTTCGGGTTTCACTTGATTTTTGTTCTTCACATGTTTTTTTGGGATTCGAGACTGAGTTTGATTAAACCTCAACATAGAAATCCTCTACTAGTTGTCTTCTTCATCTTTCATGTTGAACATTTTGTCCAAATGTCAATCGTTAGAGAGTTATAGAGTTTGAAGTGAATCGCTGCATGACATGTGTTTTCGGATTTCACATGACTCATAAGTTTTGTTCTAAAGGGGTCTAGTGTCGACACTACTAGAACTAGTGTCGACACACTGTCCCAAGGACAGCCCAGAGAGTGTTCTGGGAAGCCCTCTAGTGTCGACACTGCCTCATCTAGTGTCGACACCCTGTCCCAAACAACCCAGAGAGTGTTCTGGGAAAGCCATCTAGTGTCGACACTACCTGTTTCTAGTGTCGACACACTATCCCAGTTTTTCCTGAAAGTTCTGGGAAAGCTATCTAGTGTCGACACTACCTGTCTCTAGTGTCGACGCACTGTCCCATATTTTCCAGAAGGGTTCTGGAACCTATCTCTAGTGTCGACACTACCTGACTAGTGTCGACACTACCTGACCAGTTTTGCCTGATTTTGTCTTGTGTTTGGAGCATGGTGTCGACACCACCTGATCTAGTGTCGACACTACCCTTACAAGATTTTTGTATAATTTGGGTCTGATCATTTCATGATGTCTTCAAGCATGTACATGATGTTATATAGTATGCATGGGCTTAAAATAAATCAAACCATTAAAGGAAATGGTAATGATATGAATATGATTCTAATGTGACATTTTGATTTTTCTTATGATCATTGGATTATCTTGTGATCTTGCTTATTGTCAATTGATAAGATAAGAATATGATATGAATGTGGGGATGAATACATGATTAGTATGGACATGTTAGTGGTGTTAATGTTATGATTTGCATATGAGTTTCATGGTTACATGTTTTCTAGTTGTATCATTCACGTCCCCCGGTATTTATTCTACTGCTAAATAGTTTGTATCATTCACGCCTTCTTACTGTTATACCCCCAGTAAAAAACCTTACTTAAAAATAGTGCTATATTGAATGATTTAAAATACATGTTCACGACTTATTTCTATCTATGATTTCTCTCTTGCACTTACACACACATGAACTATCCATATGGCTGAAATATTGCAGAAAATATCTCATAATGTGCCTGGTAATTTATTGAAATAAAGTATATTAATTGCCCTATTTTAAAGGACTTGTATTCGTTTCTCGCGTTGTTTATCACCGATATCGACGCTCCACTGTTCTAGAATTCCTTTAGAACGTCGAGCACCTGTTTTATATACACACTTTTCTTGGCTTGTGGTGAACTCTCGTCGGATACTCCTTCCGCCGGACAGTGAATCCTTGTGCAAGGCCTCCGTAAGTCTCCTCTGATCATGGATTCCCACATGGTCGACGAGCCGGTTGTACCCTAATACCTATGATACCCTTTAGGGATCAATATGATCCAAACGGCTATTAGAAGTTCGCTCTTACCTTGAATCACGTCGAACCTCTGGACTTGTGCATAACATGGCCAGCGGAAAGATCGTGAATTCCACCTGACTGCCAATACGACGTGCGCGTGTTGTGCAACTGTTACTATCGCTTGTTTACTCGTCGCATTACGTGCAATGTCCATTAGCTCTCATCTGTACTCTACTCGCTCGTCTATTCACGTTCACTCTACTTTCTCATCTATTCATCTAGTGCTCTTATCTATTCCTTGGTACTCTATATTGGCCATTGACTGATTGTCTAAAGATAAACAATATAACCAATGCTTGGCAATATATAAAGGGCCCGATCTGGTCCTGGGATGTGCGCCCGAAAGTGCTAGTGCCCATGGGAGTTAAATGATCAGAGTGTTTGGCATTACACTCAAGTGCTATCTATCTCGACTATCTATATGACAATCAAAAAAACACAAAACGTGCTATACTCTCTCGATATCTAGAATGACAAACAAGTGCTATACTCGTCGTACTATTACTATACTTGTGCTAGTTGTGCTATGGCCATTCTGCTATTCGTGCTATACTCGATACTTGTGCTACTTTGGAAATTATACTCGCTCTCGTGCTATTGTGCTATCTCTTGCTATATTTTGACTCTCTTGTACCTGCTATCTTTAGATACTCTGCCATTAAATGCGTTAATTAATTAAAGCCTGCTTGAGCCTGAGATTTAAGTCCTACTGGGGTTATCGCTCACCCTACGTTATTGATGTTGTGTTCTCAGGTGAGACCGAGGATGACACCTACACTCACGAAGAAGGGAATGACCAAGAGTGAAGCCAGGAGTACCCTCGAGTCATTACGATATCATAGAGTCATAGTTAGTTATTTTCTTTCATTGAAATGTAATTGGCCCTATAGAATGGCTCTGATATTAGTGGTTGTAGCTAGACATTGAAAAAGTTATTAATGAGAAAGATTGCTTTAGCATTATTCAATGTGCAATGGTTTGATGTCTAGTACTTGCTCTATACCTTTCTTGCAACTGCATTCGCGCTCCGATATTCCGCGTCGGGGCGTGACAGGTGGACTGCTACCACTAGAAATCCCAGAGTGGAAGTGGGATAGTATCGGTATGGACTTTATCATGGGATTGCCCAAGACTAGAGGTGGTATGGATGCAATTTGGGTAATAGTTGATCGATTGACTAAGTCGGCTCACTTCTTGCCGATCAAGAGTACATGGTCAGTGGATGTGTTGGCCGCTCTATATGTTAAGGAAGTAGTTAGACTGCATGGGGTTCCATCTAGCATAATATCAGATCGGGAAGGGTTTACAAGCAGCAATGGGTACTAAATTAAACTTTAGTACTGCCTTCCATCCGCAGACAGATGGACAAACTGAAAGGACCAATCAAATTGTGGAGGATATGCTTCGTGCTCTGGTGCTGGATTTCAAAGGTCGATGGGATGATCAGTTGTACTTGATGGAGTTTGCTTATAACAACAGCTATCAGGCTAGTATCAAAATGGCTCCATTTGAAGCCTTATATGGCAGGAGTTGTAGATCACCCCTTTGTTGGGAAGAGGTTGGGGAGAACCAATGGGTTGGACCCGACTTCATTGAGGCAACTGTCCGGATGGTTCAGATTGTCAGGGAATGTCTGAAGATAGCACAATCCAGGCAGAAAAGTTATGCAGACAGAGAAGGAGAGAACTGGAATTTTAGGTTGGCGAGCATGTTTTCTTGAAGGTCTCACCTTCAAGGGGAATACAAAGATTTGGGATCAAAGGAAAACTAAGTCCCAGATTTATAGGGCCACTTGAAATTCTGGAAAGAATTGGTCAGGTGGCGTATAGACTTGCACTCCTCCGCAACTGGCAAACGGCATAATGTGTTCCACATATCCATGCTGCGGAAGTACTTATTCAATGCCGACCATGTAATTGACCACAAGGACTTGGAGATTGGGAGGACCTGACTTATGAAGAGAAGCCGATCAAACTGTTGAATCAGAAGATTCAGCGACTCAGGAATCGTACCATACTATGGTGAAGGTTCAATGGAGTCGAGACGAGTTACTAATGCTACCTGGGAAACAGAGGAGAGAATGAAGAAAAATCACCCGGAGCTATTCTCAGGTACGAACTACACCATTATGCGTAAATTTGGGGACCAAATTTCTTAAGTGGGGGAGGATGTAACACCCCGAAAATTTGCAATTTAAAAATTTCAAAATTATAGACGGATAAAATAAATAAACGTATTGGAGACTTCCAATACCATGAGTTAATGACCTATTAATAAGATTGGGCCAATAGAGCATATTTGGCCCAAGGATATGACTAAACTAGGACAGAATTGCCCAGAAATTCGTGTAGGTAATTATGCAGTAATTAGTGAGGGTAATTAAGGTGAAATTATGGATGAGTAGTCATGAAAGGTAAGCCAAAACCGAACTCAATCCAATTGGTGGTTTCCTAAACCTTGGCTACCTCTTTTGGGTAAGGGAATCCAAGATTTTCTTGAAACTAGGAAATAGAGCTCGTAGCCCTTTCCTTGTGTCATTAGGACTCTTAACAAATCCTAAAACTATAAGAACTCATCCCTAAACTCTTGGGGAAGGTTTAACAACGAAGTTGGAGTCGTTTGGTGGCAAGCAAGAACTTCTGAGGAGCAGGAGAAGGCTGGGAATCCGAGCTTCTCATATCATCTGCTCTCTCTGTGCGGTAACAATCAACGGTTTTAAGATCTTCGTAAAGGTAGGTGTTCTCGGGCCAGATTAAAGAAACCATGGCCAACATGTAGTTCATTGAGTCTAGGTTCATTTGCACTTTGATTGCCCAATTTCATGGTATTCATCGTGTATTGGTGATTTCCCGAAGTCTTGCACAGTTAGGGCTTTTCCCGTTCGTCATATCTGCATACGATTCAAGACCAATTTGACTAAACTTTCTTCATGAAAGTTCTTTTAATTGAAGTCACGATCATCTTCTATGTTGGACGTTTTATCCAAAGGTTTTTCGTTAGAGAGTTCGGAACATGATAAGAGAGTCTCTGTTTGATACTGTGATTTCAGGTTTCACTTGATTTTTGTTCTTCACATGTTTTCTCAGACTTCGACACCGAATTTGATTAAACCCTTCACATAAAAATCCTTCTACTAGTTGTCTTCTTCATCTTTGATGTTGAACGTTTTGTCTAAATGTCAATCGTTATAGAGTTATAAGAGTTTGAAGTGAATCGCTTCATGGCATGTGTTTCGGATTTCACATGACTCATAAGTTTTGTTCTGAAGGGGTCTAGTGTCGACACTACTAGAAGAACTAGTGTCGACACACTGTCCCAAGGCAGCCCAGAGAGTGTTCTGGGAAGCCCTCTAGTGTCGACCACTGCCTCATCTAGTGTCGACACCTTGTCCCAAACAACCCAGAGAGTGTTCTGGGAAAGCATCTAGTGTCGACACTACCTGTCTCTAGTGTCGACACACTGTCCCAGTTTTTCTTGAAAGTTCTGGGAAAGCTATCTAGTGTCGACACTCCTGTCTCTAGTGTCGACACACTGTCCCATGTTTTCCAGAAGGGTTTCTGGAACCTGTCTCTAGTGTCGACACTACCTGACTAGTGTCGACACTACCTGACAGTTTTGCTTGATTTTGTCTTGTGTTTGGAGCATGGTGTCGACACCACCTGATCTAGTGTCGACACTACCCTTACAAGATTTTTGTATAATTTAGGTCTGATCATTTCATGATGTCTTCAAGCATGTACATGATGTTATATAGTATGCATGGACTAAAATAAATATCAAACCATTAAAGGAAATGGTATGTATATGAATATGATGTATTCTAATGTGACATTTTGATTTTCTTATGATGTCATTGGATTATCTTGTGATCTTGCTTTTGTCAATTGATAGATAAGAATATGATATGATGTGGGGATGAATACATGATTAGTATGGACATGTTAGTGGTGTTAATGTTATGATTTGCATATAGTTTCATGGTTACCATGTTTTCCGGTTTGTATCGTTCACGTCCCCCGGTATTTATTCGCTGCTAAATATTCGGGGCGTGACACCTTCACCGGTGCAGGATTGTTGCTTGTGGATCCAGTCGAAGGTGTCCTTGCCTCATTAGCTATCCTCTTGTTGTTGGGGTGCGTGTTGTGTTGTTGGTTTTGTGTGTTTGGCCTCGCGTGCCTGTGCGCCGTTGTGCGTTGTGCTCTGCTCGGTCAGCGTCATTGCTCGAGCTAAGGAGATGCTTGTGTGCCGTGTTGCACCTCTGGTTGAGCGCGCTACACCTGTCTGTGGTTTTTGTCAGCTTTATGCGGGCTAATTGTGAACTCTGGTGAGCTGCTTCCGGAGTTCTTCTCTGTTGGTTCTGGTGGAAGTGAGGTTTCCCCAAAACTGTGTTGTGCACATTTATGATTGTTGTTTTTTGTTGCCGTCGAGGGTGAGGTGCATCGCTTGGTTACCCTGTGTTCTGGTGATGTTTCCCATAACGGTTTGCTGTTGTCCTAGTGAGGGTTTCTCTCAGGACTGTCCCGTGCTCGCTTCTGTCTATTACTGTGCTACCTCAGGGTCTAAGGTGTGCTGTCCGTTGGTGGTGCGTTCTGGCGGGTTTTTCCAGAGTGGTGCCTTGGTGGTTCTAGTGGAGGTTCTCCTAGGACTTATTTGCGTTGCTTCTGCAGTTCTACGTGCTGGAGTGTTTTCTCTGATGGTCCGTGTTGTTGGCCATTTGGGTTGTGCGTGCTGGTGAAGGTTCTTCCCAGGATCGCCCCTTGTTGATTTGGCAGAGGTTCTTCCCAGGAGTGCTCAGTGTTTGTTTTGGGCTACCGTTGTGTTGCCTCTGTGGTTTGAAGTTCATCAATTGGTTGGGCTTCGTTATGGTGAGGTTCTCCCAGAAAGGCTTTTGGCGCTTTTGGTGGAGGTTTTACACAGAGCTGCCCTGTGTGTTTTGGTCGTCGTGCTCTCTCTCTCTCTGTAGGGATGAGCTATTGCTGTTGCCGGTCGGATGTCTATGTGACAGTCTGCTTGGGTTGTGTCGGTCAAGGTGTGGTGCCTTTGACCGTGTGTCTGGCCGTGGTGCTAGCCAAGTTGTCTTCTTGTTCGTTTTTGAATTTCTCGGCTGCGCTAGTGAGACTTCATGTGTCCCCATGGTCGGGTGGTTTGCTTCGCTTCTCACGCCTATGTGCTTCTCCCAGATGTGGTCTGGTGAGTGTAGTGGGTGTTCGGCTGGCTGTGCCTTTTGTGCGAGTGCTAGCCTTGTGTGTTGTTTTCTCTTTGTGTGAGGAAGAGGCCTGTGGCGTGTCTTTTCCTCCATTTTTCGAGGGTTGCTCGAACTGATGGTGCTCTACCATGGCTTGTGGTCCCGGTTGTACACTGTGGCGACTTTGTGGCGAAGGTCCCTCCCTTTGAGCTATCTTGAGGTGAGCTGGTTGCTTCCTCGTACGCATTGTTTCCTTATGGGCGATACGTCGTGGTGACCTATTGTGCCGTCTCTTACTATGTCGGTTCCTTATTGCCTGGATGGACGATGTGGGGCAGTGTACCCTGTGTTCAGTGTGACACAACACTAGTTTTCTTCTGTTCGGCTTGCTTGTGCAGGCATTGTTCCGGTGCGTGTTTTGCTTGTGCTCAACGTGCTTTGGAGGCATTGTCGCCATTTGGTGTGTGGCCCTCTCCGCCTATGGTGGTAGGAGTGGTGCCTTGTTGTTGTGTGCTTCTAAGAGCCAACGGGTTGTGCGCTCTTGAAGCTGTGGTTTTGTAACGTCGCGTGCTTCTTGGATCCATTAGATCGTGTGAATCGTGGTTGAGAAGGCCGCTGTGAGGCCAGTGTGGTGTAGACGCGTGGTGTGTGTAGGTGTGGTTCAGGTTAAGTCCCGAAATGAAATAGGACCTGCTGCAGTTGAGTAAGAGTTGGCGTCCAGGTAAGTGGTCGTTGACAGCATGAACTTGGCGGCACAGGATGTGGACGTTTAGGGTGGCGGTTGCCATTGGCGCAGAGGGGTTGACGCAAACCTGAGAATTCTTCAGGTTATAGGGTCACCTGAGAGCAGGTTTTTACCTGGTTCTCATTCTCCCTTGCCCTAGCTTCACGTTCCTGTGTTTCTAGAGCTTCCATCAGGTACAAAAGGGTGCTTGGAGGACCGTGGGACGTGTGGCGTTGCCGAATGCGCGAGGAAACGCCGTGGCGTGGTGCAATTTCCGTCGGAGCTCGCGGAGGGTTCGGTGTGAACCGGGAGATTGCGGGAGGTTATAGCGTGTTCTGAGGTAGGGGACGAACCCTGTTAGCTCTGGTAGAAGAAACATTAAAACATGACGTAACCACCTGAATCGGTATGTTTAATGCATTTCGGATTAAGTTGCACCGTGCGAGGATAATGGGTGGTTTAATGATTTTAAGTAGTAAAGCATGTTGTTTAGTTTAATTATATTGCATGGAAGTTAGAGGAGTGGTTTTATCCTATTCCTCAATGATTTCGGGATCAGGAATGCTTGTGGGATCGGTTAGGGTTTGCAGGGAAAGAGCTGAAGACTTTGGCGTCAACATCGCTTGTCGCCAAGCTCATCAGCCAAGATATAGACGGCTAGATCGCTTGCCGTCTACTTCCTGTAAGCGGCAGTCGATTGTGGCCGCCTACTTGTATATAAGCAGAAAAGACTATTTAAGGTATTTATCGATAATTATGGTGTGGCACCTGAGGTGCACTGAGTGCCATGGTTTCTGTGTTTAGCATAAAAAGTATGTAGTGACTTACTTACTTTTGTGGTTGCGTGTTGTTCACGCTAGTCCAGTTAGGTTCACATGTGGTTGGACCGCTTGTTACTTGAGGTTTACGTGAGTTTCACATGGTTTGTGTGTGACGTGCACGTGGTTTTGTGTACGTGGCGAGTAGTACGACGCCTACCGTGGTTACCTCTCCAGTTGGGTGCCCCAGGTTCTTTGTGAGCCAGGCTGTTAGCTCGGGGCTTTGTCCCAGTACTTGTGTTGTACCGTCGAGGTCTGTGTCGTCTGACCTGGAACCCCTCACTCCTTTGCTTGAGTTGTACGTCCGGCTGAGGGAAAGACGACAGTGGGACAGTGACACTTGTGTGTCTTTAGTCACTGTAGCGCGCTCGTAGTTGGGGGTACGGACACCAGTAGTCGACACTGGTCCCCAGCTAGTCTTTTCCAGTGCCTCACTCTAGTGAGCCCAGGCCAGGGTCTCCAGAGGGTCAGGCATGGGCCTGTGACCGTGTGGTCCGCAGGTGGTGGTGTTTAGTTGGTCTCCACAGTTGCTTGACCTTTCACGTGGAGCGGCAGCTGGACCTTTCGTCCGTGGCTGCGAGACTGAGAGGTAGACATGTGTTAGTTGTCCGAGTCAGTGCTGGTGTCGCGAACCAGTCACGTGGCTCGTGTTTGGCTGTCTCTACTTTAGCTGTACATTTGTACTGGTTTGCCATTTTTTATTACAGTTGTTTTTCATAGTTGGTAGACGGTGAGTACTTTTACAGCTTTAATATCTTCTTAGCTGTTCTATAAATTGTTGGTACTGTTTACTGCTTTCGTACCTGTGGTTTGGTTTGCTCGGTGTTGGGGGAGTTCCCTACTGAGCTAGTGACTAGCGAGGCTCACCCTACCCCCACAGGTGTAGGCGAGGAGGACGTTTCTCGACCGTCGTCCAGTTCAGAGCCGCGTCGTAGCGGTGCAGGGTCGGTACCTCCAGCTGTGTAGTAGCAGCTCCAGCAGTGTAGTGTAGTTAGTTGTTTATTTTCTTCAGTTGTACCTCGGGGTATGCCCCAGGCTCTTGTACTTCTTTTCGTTTTGTGGAAATATGGCTATGTAACTTGTGATATATATATATATAATGGGTGGTGTGTTCTTTGTGTTTACACGGACTGTGTTTGGTATCCCTTGCGAGGCTTCGGCCCGTTCGCGGGAGGCGGACTCGGATCAAGTACGTTATCGGTTTAACGGGCTTGGCCGAGGCGTTCCGTCACAGTTGGTATCAGAGCAAGGTCCGTGTTAATATAAGGAAACTAGAAAGATACATAGCCTTATTTCGGTCTTGTACATGCTGGTAGGGACCTGGTTTTTGATAATTTGTTGTTTTGATTTTGCTTGGTGTTTTGTTTATGTAGAAATTTCTGGAATGGCTGATAGAAGAGATTGGGGTGGTGGAGGAGATGATCGGAGGAAAGTACTCAGCGTATGATAGAAAGGATCTGGGAAAGCCTCACGGATATTCGGACAAGGATGGATCAGCAGGCCGGTACCACAGGTTGCAGTGCCACCTGGGGATGGAGAGACTGTACCTGTTGCTCCAGTCCCGCCAAGAGTAGAGGTGCCTTTTGTAGCACCTGTGCCACCACCACAGTGTTATTAGCAGAGGAACCAGTGATGCAGGTGGAGAAATTTGAGATTGCAGCCGCCTACTTATTCAGGAGGGCCGAATCCAGATACAGCGGAGCACTGGGTTCATGAAATGAAAGAGTCTTTGCGACTATGAGGTGTCTGGCAGCAGATAAAGTTGTATTAGCTTCTTATCAGTTGAGGGGTTTTGCATTAGAATGGTGGCGACTGAAGATGCAGACCACCTTTGCAGGCAGGACAGAAGAGGCTATTACTTGGTCGGAATTTCTTGATGTATTTAACGATACATTCTTTCCGATTCAAGTGCAGCAAATGAAAAGAGAGCAATTCCGAACACTCCAGCAAGGTAACTCTTCAGTTTTAGAGTACCAGATGAGGTTTATGGCGCTTAGTCGTTATGCACCTTATGTAGTTTCAGATAATAATATGATGGTTGAGTATTTCATTAGAGGTTTAAGAGTGGAGTTGCAGGATGCAGTAGTACCTCTCATGTGTAAAACAGTGGAAGAAGTAGCCCAGATAGCAGCTACATTGGAGATCTGTTCGGACTCGTCAAGTGGGTGAGTCAGGCTCAGGTAGTTTTCGGCTACCGCAGCAGTCTGTAGGTGCAAGTAAGGATAAAGCACCAGCAGGACCTTCTTCATCAGGTTTTGGTAAATGGGTGGGCCAGAAATTGAAGAAGCAAGCATTTAAATGAAAAGGAAGAGGATGGGGAGGTCGTCAGCAATTTCAGCAAGGCCGAGGTAGACCTGAGGTGGAGGGAGTCGCAGCAGAGTACTACCAGGCAGCCTATTACTCCACCAGGATATAGATGTTATAATTGCATTCAGCCGGGACATTTGATCCGCAATTGTCCTTATCCAAGAGAGTATGGGTATGGAAGAGGTGTGCAGCAGCAGTAGCCTCAGTAGTTCAGCAGCCACAAGCAGTCGTGGCAGAGGAGCACTGCAGCAGCGAGGAAGAGGTCGGGTTATTGCTATCACCCAAGCCCAGGCGGAGGCAGCATCGAATATGATAGAAGGTACTTACCTCTTTATGATTATTCAGCAAGAGTTTTATTTGATTCGGGTGCCTCTCATTCTTTCATTTCCGAAGAATTTCTGGATTGTATGACTCATCCTTTAGAGGAAAAGTCTTGTGAGTTAGTAGCGGAGGTTCCTTCGGGTGAGTTCCTACTCACTTCAAGTTATATAGATGAAGCTCCTGTTGTGATCGAAGGGAACCAGATGCCGGGTCGGTTGTATGCCCTACAGTGTCAGATTATGAATTATCTTGGGTATGGATTGGCTTGAGATGTATGGAGCAATGTTAGATTGCAGAAAGAAAAGGATCAGATTTTGTCATCCTAATGGTGCAGTGTTTGAATATCAAGGTATGCCTTTTTATACCTCTAAGTTTCTAATTTCTGCAATTAAAGCTAGAAAGTAATAAATGCTGGATATGTAGCATTTAGCCTCGGTAAGTTGGTAGAAGCTAGTCAGTCAGTGGAAGCAGTTCCCGTGGTTAGGGAATTGCTGATGTTTTTTCCTGAGGATTTGCCAGGTTTAGCTCCACATAGAGAGGTGGACTTTATCATTGAGTTGCTGCCATGTACCATGCCGATCTCTAAAGCTCCTTATCGGATGGCACCAGCAGAGAACTTAAAGAATTGAAAAAGCAATTAGAAGAGTTGTTGCAGAAAGGGTTATTAGACCGAGTCATTCCCCGTGGGGAGCGCCGGTTTTGTTTGTGAAAAAGAAAGATGGAAGTTTCCGAATGTGTATTGATTATAGAAAGTTAAATGATGTGACCATAAGAATAAGTACCCATTGCCGAGAATAGATGATTTGTTTGATCAGTTGCAATCGGCAAAAGTGTTTTCTAAAATGATTTAAGGTCCGGATACCATCAGCTGGAATTAAAGGGAGGATATAGATAAGACAGCTTTCAGAACCAGATATGGTCACTTCGAGTTTATGGTTATGCCATTTGGATTGACTAATGCTTCCGCAGGTTTTATGGATCTGATGAATTGAATTTTTCATCCGTATTTAGACCAATTCATTGTGGTCTTATCGATGATATTCTAATTTATTCAGCATCTGAAGAGGAGCATGCCGCTCATTTGAGGTTTACTCTGCAGTTGTTAAGAGATAACCAGTTGTTTGCTAAATTCAATAAGTGTGAATTTTGGTTGAAGAAATTCAGTTTCTGGGTCATGTTATCTCAGCTAAAGGAGTAGCAGTGGACCCAAGTAAAGTTGAAGCAGTGATGAGATGGGAAGTGCCTAAGACAATAACTGAGATTAAAGTGTTCTGGGATTAGCAGGTTATTATAGGCGCTTTATCAAGATTTTTCCAAGATTGCAGCACCTATGACTAAGTTGACTAGAAAAGGGGTACCATTTTTGTGGTCCGTGAATGTCAGAAAAATTTATGGAATTAAGAGAAAAGACTTACATCAGCACCTATATGACATTACCGCAGGGAGTGGTGGTTTTGTGTTGTATACTGATGCTTCAAGGAAGGTCTTGGCGCAGTGCTTATGCAGCATGGCAAGGTGATAGCTTATGCGTCCAGACAATTGAAGCCGGCAGATGGAATTACCCACTCATGATTTGGAATTGCAGCAGTTGTGTTTGCTTTGAAAATGTGGAGGCATATCTGTATGGCGAGAGATTTGAATCTTTACAGATCATAAAAGCTTGAAGTATATCTTCTCGCAGAAAGATTTGAACCTTCGCCAGCGCAGATGGATTGAATATTTAAAGATTATGATTTCAGTTTGGCTTACCATCCGGGTAAGGCCAATGTTGTAGCAGATGCCTTGAGTAAAAAGGCATATGTAAGTCTGATGATGATTAAAGAGTGGAAGTTGTATGAAGAAATAGTGGAGAACTCTTTGTATGTGCCCAGTAGTCAGCGACGGGCAGTATTAGCTGCTAGTGCTGTAGAGTCGTCTTTGTATTGGCAGATTGTTGAAGCTCAGAGAGCAGATGCAATTTAGCAGAAATTGTTAAAATGGACGGAGTTACCATTGATGATAATTGTGTGGTTAGGCTCAGAGGCAGGTTGTTTGTTCCGCTGAAAGAGAGGTAAGCAGGCGAGTGTTGGAAGAGGCTCCTAAATCTAGTTACACTATCCATCCGGGTAGTACTAAAATGTACCATGATTTGAGAAGCATTTCTGGTGGCCTCATATGAAGGAAATAGCAGAGTTTTGTTGCAAGGTGTGCTATTTGTCAACAGATTAAAGCAGAACATCAGAGCCTGGAGGTTTGTTACAACCGTTACCCCTTCCGCAGTGGAAATGGGATGATATTGCTATGGACTTTGTGGCAGGTTTACCAGGATCGAGTGCCGGGCATAATGGAATATGGGTATTGTTGATAGATTAACCAAGGTGTGCAGATTAGTGGCAGTAAGTATGTCTTGGACAGTGGACAGATTAGCAAATATTTATGTTGAAAAGATTGTTCCATTGATGGTATTCCGAAGACTATTGTGTCTAATAGAGATCCAAGATTTACTTCTGGTTTTTTGGAGGTCTGCAGAAAGTAATTGGTACTGAGTTAAGGTATAGCTCCGCTTATCATCCCAGATGGATGGTCAGACAGAGAGGACTATCCAGACTATTGAAGATATGTTGCGGGCTTGTTGTTTAGTTTGGGGAGGTAGCTGGGAGCATCATCATTTGGGATGATAGAGTTTGCCTACAATAATAGTTATCATACCATTCTTGGGATGGCACCGTATGAATCTTTATAGGAAGGCCATGTAGAACCCCATTGAACTGCATGAAGTGGGAGAAAAGGCAGTTAGTGGGTCCTGAATTGATTCAGCAAACCACAGAAGTGGGAAGGTTTATTAAAGAAGATTGCAGGCAGCTCAAAGCAGGCAAAGAGCTATGCGGATAATCGGAGAAGACCACTTCAGTTTGAGGTGGGAGATTTGTTTTCCTGAGAGTTTCTTCGAGTAAAGGAATTATGAGGTTTGGCAAGACTGAAAGTTGAGCCCGAGTATGTGGGCCCTTCCAAGTGATAGAAAGGATTGGGGAGACGGCTATAGGCTGGATTTGCCAGCTGATTTTGCAGATGTGCATGATATTTTTCACGTCTCCATGTTAAGAAAGTGTATTGAAGATCCAGCTCAGATAATTAGATTCAAGTGGTGACCTGAGGCCGGATATGACCATGCCAGAGTATCCGGTACAGATCACGATCGAAAGATAAAGAAATTCGGAATAAAGAAATTGAGCTAGTTAAAGTAAGATGGAAATAGGTTGGTTGGTGAGGATACCTGGGAGTTAGCCGAGGAAATGGCTAAAGGGTATCCTATTCTGTTTGAATAAGTTTTTGTATTTCTTTTTAGATGATAGTGCTTGTAAAGGTGTATATGTTTAAGTTATTTGTGTTTAAATTGTGTTATGAATTCGAGGTCGAAATTTTCTTTTAGATGATAGTAATGTAACGTCGCGTGCTTCGGGATCCATTTGGATTGTGTGATTGTGGTTGAGAAGGCTGCTGTGAGGCAGTGTGGTGTAGACGCGTGGTGTGTGCAGGTGTGGTTCAGTTAAGTCCCGAAATGAAATGGACCTGCTGCAGTTGAGTAAGAGTTGGCATCCAGGTAAGTGGTCGTTGACAGCATGAACTTTGCGGCACAGGATGTGGACGTTTAGGGGGCGGTTGCCATTGGCGGCAGAGGGGTGTGACGCCAACCTGAGAAGTCTGCAGGTTATAGGGTCACCCGATAGCAGGTTTTCTACCTGGTTCTCATTCTCCTTGCCCCAGCTTCACGTCCTGTGTTTCTAGAGCTTCCATCAGGTACAAAAGGGTGCTTGGAGGCCGTGGGACGTGTGGCGTTGCCGAATTGCGCGAGGAAACGCCGTGGCGTGGTGCAATTTCCGTCGGAGCTCGCGGAGGGTTCGGTGTGAACCGGAGATTGCGGAGGTTATAGCGTTTTCTGAGGTAGGGGACGAACCCCGTTACTCGGTAGAAACATTAAAACATGACTAACCACCTGAATCGTATGTTTAATGCATTTTCGGATTAAGTTGCACCGTGCGGGATAATGGGTGGTTTTATGATTTTAAGTAGTAAAGCATGTTGTTTTAGTTTATTTATTGCATGGAAGTTAGAGGAGCTATTTTCTCCTATTGCCTCAATGATTACGGGATCAGGAATGCTTGTGGGATCGTTAGGGTTTTCTGCAGGGAAGAGCTGTAGACTTTGGCGTCACATCACTTGTCGCCAGTTCATGAGCCAAGATATAGACGGCTAGATCGCTTGCCGTCTACTTCCTGTAAGCGGCAGTCGATTGGCCCGCCTACTTGTATATAAGCAGAAAAGACTATTTAGGTATTATCGATAATGTATGGTGTGTTGGCACCTGAGGTGCACTGAGTGCACATGTTTTCTGTGTTTAGCATAAAAAGTATGTAGTGACTTACTTACTTTTGTGGCTGCGTGTTGTTCACAGCGAGTCCAGTTAGGTTCACGTGTGGTGGACCGCCGTTACTTGAGGTTTACGTGAGTTTTCACATGGTTTGTGTGTGACGTGCACGTGTTTTGTGTACGTGGCAAGTAGTACGACGCCTACCGTGGTTACCTCTCCAGTTGGGTGCCCCAGGTTCTTTGTGAGCCAGGCTGTTAGCTCGGGGCTTTGTCCCGTACTTGTGTTGTACCGTCGAGGTCTGTGTCGTCTGACCTGGACACCCTCACTCCTTTACTTGAGTTGTACGTCCGCTAAGGGAAAGACGACAGTGGGACAGTGCACTTGGTGTTTCTTTTTAGTCATTTGTAGCGCGCTCGTAGTTGGGGGTACGGACACCATAGTCGACACTGGTCCCCAGCTAGTCCTTTTCCAATGCCTCATATTGGTTAACTGCCATCGACTCCCTTAGGAATCGCTGCCACTATGATGATGGGTTAGGCAGCATAGTGACATCGGGGCTGGCAACCCAACCCGCCGCAGGGGTAAAACCTTGTGCGAAGCCCCTCATGCCGACCACAGCATTGACGTGGTGCTTTGCGCTTCCGCCTTAAGATTTGGCTACCGCCTTCACTACTAGCTCGAGCTTTTGGTTGCAACGGTAAGGGGCTCGGTCCAACAGTGGTATCAGAGCGAGGTTGCGGGTTCGATTCCCCCGGGTCCGCTGGGCGGGAGTTGTTGGTTAATGCCATCGACTCCCTTAGGGATCTCTGCCATTATGCTGTTATGGGGCAGCATAGTGACATCGGGGCTGGCAACCCAACCGCCGCAAGCGTAAAACCCTGTGCGAAGCCATCATGCCGACCACAGCATTGACGTGGTGCTTTGCGCTTCCGCCTTAAAGATTTGGCTACCGCCTTCACTACTAGCTCGAGCTTTTGGTGCAACGGTAAGGGGCTCGGTCCAACACATCACTCTAGTGAGCCCAGGCCCGGGTCACCAGAGGTGTCAGGCATGGGCCTGCGACCGTGTGGTCCGCCACGTGGTGGTGTTTAGTTGGTCTCCACAGTTACTTGACCTTTACACGTGGAGCGGCAGTTGGACTTTTCGTCCGTGGCTTCGAGACTGAGAGGTATACATGTGTTAGTTGTCCGAGTCTATTGCTGGTGTCGCGAACCAGTCTACGTGGCTCGTGTTTGGCAGTCTCTACTTTAGCTCGTACATTTGTACTAGTTTGCCATTTATTTATTACAGTTGTTTTTCATAGTTGGTAGACGGTGAGTACTTTTACAGCTTTAACATCTTACTTAGCTGTTCTATAAATTGTTGGTACTATTTACTGCTTTCGTACCTGTGGTTTGATTTTGCTCGGTGTTGGGGGAGTTCCCTACTGAGCCAGTGACTAGCGAGGCTCACCCCTACCCCCACAGGTGTAGGCAGGAGGACGTTTCTCGACCGTCGTCCAGTTCAGAGCCCGCGTCGTAGCGGTGCAGGGTCGGTACCTGCAGCTGTGTAGTAGCAGCTCCAGCAGTGTAGTGTAGTTAGTTGTTTATTTTCTTCAGTTGTACCTCGGGGTATGCCCCAGGCTCTTGTACTTCTTTTCAATTTTGTGGAAATATGGCTATGTAACTTGTGATATATATATATAATGGGTGTGTTTCTTTGTGTTTACAAGGACTGTAGTTTGGTATCCCTTCCGAGGCTTCGGCCCGTTCGCGGGAGGCGGACTCGGATCAAGTACGTTATCAGTTTAACGGGCTTGGCCGAGGCGTTCCGTCACAGTTTTCATCGTGCTTCTCTGGTGGTCTCTAGTGGAGAGTCCCTTCCATTTGGCCTAGAGTTGTTCCAAGTCATTGGTGCAGTCGTGTACTGCACCTTGAGCGTGTTTCTTTCATTGCTTCGTGTCTTGTGCCTTGAAGGTTGGGGCCAGTATGGCCTGTCGTGCCCTTCTTAGGCTTGCGGTTTCTTGCGTGTGGCTTTTGGCAGGTCTCTCGTGGAGAGTCCTCCCTGTTAGCCTATGTTGTTTGGCCGTTGGTAACAACTGTGTTTCATCTTTCCGGGTTGTGGTGCTTGTTGTAGCACCATGTGCTCGTGCTCGAGTGGTTTGTTTTGTGTCGTCAGGAGCCTTGGTGCATTGTGATGTACCTTGGGAGTTCCTGGTGCTTGTGTTAGCACCGTTGTGTTGTGATGTTTTCCCTAATTGTGAGCTTCGTGCGTCGTTTCACGAGTTTGCTCGGTGTTCGAGGCATTGAGCTTTCCGCCTCTGGGACACTTTGTGTTGGCCCATGAATTGTGGCTGTACCGTTTCCGCTGTGGGGTGGCTGCTTTACCTTGTCTAGGTAGCCCTATCGGTGGTACACCAGGTTCTGGCCGTGGCAAAGTTTTCTCTCTTGCTTTGGAGCGAATGAGTTTTGGTTGGGGTAACTCAGCTTCGGTTTGGGCCCCTTTGAGGTCGACGTGTTGTTCTCGACCCCTGCAATTGTTTTGTTTCTCGTGCAGTTTGCCGACATCTTGGTTGCTTGGCTCTGCCAAACTCAGACGTCATTCCTGGTTTTGCCTCTACGCGTGTGCCTGTGGAGCGTGTGGTTTAGTTTTCTAAAACTCCACAGTCGTTGTGTGTCCTTGTCGGACCACGAGGATGATCTGGTTGAGATCTAGTGGTGCCGGCAGACACTGTCCTGCATGTCGTGGTGCTCTCCACGTGCATGCTATCGCTTGGTTTTGGGTCACCCTTTAAGAACTCACGCTTGGCCTTGCCGTGGGTGCTAGTTGTCGCTAGTTGTGTGGAGCCATTCAACGGAGTCTTGTGGATGACCTCTTGGCATTTCCCTCGGTTTGCTGTCAGTAGATGAGACCTCTGTCTAGTCACTGATGACAGAGTGAGTTACTGACCGGTTGGTCTCAACAGCTTGGTCTGTTAAGAGGCTCAGTCGCGTGGTTTTCGACTGGCGGTTTCAGTGTTTCTGGTCGGTTTGGTGCCCGCCGCGCCTGTGGAGTTGTCGACATCTGATTGTGAGCTCCATGCCGTTTGGGGTGCGCTCTATGAGCTGTCGGATGTCTGGTTAGGCACTCCCTTTGTGGCAGGGCCGTGGTGGCGACAACCAGGAAGTCGTGGTATGACTTAGTGGTCCCTTGGTACCTGTTGTGTTCTCCGACCGAGTTTCGCCCTTAATTTCGAGGACAAATTATTTTTTTGTTGGATGTATTGTAACATCCTGGGTTTTCGGCTTTCCCGTTTGTTGTGTTGGATGACTGGCCACTAACGTGTCCGACATGGGCGACGCGTTAGTGTCGCGTCGGAGGTGCCCGACGCGACAGTCATCTGGGTTGCGACACTTTGTGCGTCGCGTTCCTGTCACGCCCGGTCAACGCGTCGCGACAGGGTTCTGCTTTTTGGTCGTCTAACACCTGTCAGAAGGGCAGGTATGTCAGAGCGACCTGTCAGGTTGTCGCGGCGTCCCAAAGGGGCGCGTTCTGGTCGCGGTTTGCTGGCCCGTCGCGTTAAGGTCTTAACGCGACGCGGAGCCCCGTCCCGCGTTGGCGGCCGAAGGCTAAAGGCCTTGGCCGGCGCCCCCTTCCCTTTTCTCTCCTTCCTCCTTTCCCTCCTCCTCCCTGAGGTGGGGAAAGCTTTCCTCTCCGTGGTTCGGCGTGGAGCGGCCGGTGGCTCGTGCAGAGCGGTGGAGCGGCATCATGGAGCGAGGAGGAGGCGGCCGAGTTGTCGTGAAGGCCCATTCGTGGTTCAGTTCTTCTTTTCTATAGGGATTTCTTGTGCCCTTTCCAATCCAGGTGATTGGGAGCCCTCTTGGTTGATTGCATGCTTTTACAGCTTTCCCCATGCTCCCCTCTCCGTTGTGGTGCTTGTTGTAGGGTGTGGGCTGAAGGATCGAGATAAGGTGTGGACAAGATCTAGAAGGGGGGGTTGAATTGATCTAATGCCAATTTACGCGGAAGCTTAAGCAATTAAAAAATACTTCTAATCAGAGATCAAATCACCTAATTAATTTACTGATCTGAAGTGTGATTTAGGTGTGTGAGCAAATCAATTAGTAGTGTGAACGAAATCCCTATGCATGCATCTAGCGAGATACAAAGGCAAACCAAAATTCAAACCAATGCACAGAGGATTTTTAGGTGGCTCGGAAATCACCTCCAGTGACTCCTACGTCCACCCCTCACACAGTGAGGCCACACTACTCAAAAACCCTGAGTACAACTCACATAGGAGCACGACGACTCCAAACACCCTTGAGCACGACGACTCAAGAAACACCTGGAGCACGACGACTCCAAACTGAGCACGACGGCTCAAACAACAACCGGAGTATGACGACTCCAAATTGAGCACGACGGCTCAAACCACACAGTGAGTACGACGACTCACAAACTAGAGCACGACGGCTCACAGTACAACTTGCTAGAAAAACACAAGACTAAGATCCTCTAGCAAGAGATCTAGTCCAACCAGAGTTAATTCATGAGACTCATGCAACAACTCATGCATAATCTCAGAATCACTCAGAAGAGAAAAAAGGAACATGAATATTGATTGATAGATTCTTCTCTTCAGATGTACTCCCTTGTAGAAGGTCGAATTGTGAAGTGCTTTAATCTCTGGAAGTTCCTGGACGATGCTCTGCAATTTGTTCTTCAGGATCTTCCTTGAATTCTTCACAGAAATCGGCTTCTACTTGATCTGCTCCTTTGAAGTTGATGCTAGTGCTTCATGTTGATCAGACTTCTATCCTTGTGCTTGGAGGAGGATGAATTGAGGTGTAGAAGCACAGGAGGGAGCAAAACAGGGAGGAGGAACCTTCCAGCCGCCAACCGGATCTCTTGGAGGCTGTGAAAGGGTTCTTAGGGATGAGTGCCCGTAAGGAGGGTATTTATACCCTAAATATCTGAAAGGTACCCTTGGGGTACGTGGGCACATGATCCAAGAATGATCTGACATCTCCCTGGGGTGCCACGTGTCCAGGAGGAATCTTAAGTTACAGAGAATCCGGAGTGTGTCGACCTGCCCAAGAGGTGTGTCGACACACTGTCCCAGACTGGCCAAACAAGTCCCTGGGAGAGGTCTCTAGTGTCAACCTGATATGGTTCAGTGTCGACCTTATCCCTTGTAGTGTCGACCTGAGATGGCTCAGTGTCGACCTGCTGTCCCAGACAGTAAAACAGGCCTTCTGGGAAGGCTATCTAGTGTCGACACTGCCTGATTTGGTGTCAACCTGAGATGGCAATCTGTTCATATATTTCTCTGGAAACTGTCTCTTGTGTCGACCTGATCTGGACTCGTGTCGACCTGAGATGAACTTTTCTTCACATTTCTGCCTTTGTTCTGAACCATTGTGTCGACACCAAGGATGGTTGTGTCGACACTACCTTTGCAGAAAATGTTTGTTCCCGAGAAAATAAACACATAAATCATTAGATAAATATATTATCATGAATATCAATGATAAATGTGCTTGGAACAATGCTTTTTGAATATTGTAATTTCAGGTGATGTATTTTATATGTTCCAATTGTTATGCATTAAAATCACAACTTGTCATCATCAAAATGTGAGGAGAAATGAATCATATTCACACTCAACCCAACAATCTCCCCCTTTTTGATGATGGCAACATTAAGTTCATTTTGAGTTGGAAATTTTCAATGACATGTGATTTTAAGCATTTTCATTTTTCTTTTATTTGTACTTGTCAAGGACCTTTGAATAATTTTTAGTGACATTGAGATTTGTACACATTTGAAATACACAGGTCAAGCAGCTTCACAAGCATTCATCACATTCAAATTCATTTAAAAGATTTGCAATCACATTCAGACACAAATAATGGGCACATAAAATTTTTCATTCATGATAATATGAACATTACAATTTCAAACAACCTTCTCCCCCTTTGACATTATCAAAAGAAAGTACATCACTGAGGAGGAGGAGGAGGAGGAATGGGTAACAAGATTTGCTCAATGTCTGAGAGCCTCTTTCCCATTGAATTCATACTAGACTTCACTTGATTTTGAAGAGTGGAGAGTCTTGTGTGCAGAAGATTCTCCATTCTTTCCAAATTTCTGACAAGGAAGCTTGAAGAGCTCTGAAGTCATTGGGCCTTGGCTGTGAAGATGAAGATGAACCAGATGACCAACCAGGCCTATTCAACACTTTGAATTCTTGCTTGAGTGCAGATATTTCTTCATCTATATGGGCAGACAGGTTTCTCATTCCTTCCATGTTGTCAACCAAATGTGCAAATATAATCTTGTCTTTGAAATCTCAGATAGTGTCTGCTTTGTGTTGAATACATCTGCTTGGGAATTTGCCAAAATTCCCTGCAGGACTATCTCCAACTTATCCTGGTGCTCCTTCAGCTCAACTGAAGCATCTGCCATTGTTCCAATCAACCTATTGAACCTTTGGGCAGCATAGTCTGAGGCTGCCTTTTGCTCTATGAACTTAGCAGATACTGTGTTCTCCAATCTCTGAATCCTCAACTCAAAATTTGATGACATGGTCTGAATGGATGTGTTCAAGGTATCAAACTTGTCATTTAGGAAAGAGATCAACTCTGGTGGAACAGAAGGTCTACCAAATGATGAGGATGCATGAACTGGATGTTGTGGAGAAAAAGATGGGATTTCAGTGTCCAAGTTCATGGAGGAGGAAGGCTAAATGTGAGGTGAAAGAGGGGCAATAAGTGGGTCAGTAGCTTGAGCTGCCATAGGAGGCTGGTCCTCATGTATGGGAGGCTGGCCTTCATGCACTGGAGGCTGGTCTTCTTGCATTGGAGGCTGGTCCTCATGCACTTGAGGCTGGTCCTCTTGCATTTGAGGCTGGTCCTCTTGCATTGCAGGCTGTCCCTCTGGCA
Source organism: Colocasia esculenta (assembly GCA_014218235.1). Lineage (NCBI taxonomy): Eukaryota > Viridiplantae > Streptophyta > Magnoliopsida > Alismatales > Araceae > Colocasia > Colocasia esculenta. The sequence goes on along the minus strand of CM024758.1, from coordinate 38,328,431 downwards.
TTTGAGGCTGATCCTCTTGCACTACAGGGGCCTCTACTGCAACTGGCCCTCTTCTCACTTGATCACCAACAAGTCTAAATCCCATGAATTTTTGCACATGCTTAAAGCAGTAAATGTTTGACTTAGAGATTTTCTCAGACTTCTCATTCTCTAAAGGCACACCAAAGTGCTTGAAGACTGCAGTCAAGTGAGCTTCATATGGAAGTGATCTTTTCAAGTCTGCCCTGGTGGTCTCAGAAATGATCTGGTACATGATAACATGAAGGTTGATTTTAAGGTTCTTGCTCATACAGAAGAGAACAAATCTCTGGATGTCTGTCAACCTATCTCTCCCACCACCTTGAGGTGTGATGATGGTAGTGAGCATATGATGAGTAAGCCTCAAGACAGGGGGAAAGGAGTTGGTGTTGAATTTGGTGACATGGGTTTGCTTAATGTCTGATTCATCTGCTGGCAAACCAGTCAATATGGTGTAGGCTTCATGGAGATTAAAGTCAAAGTTGTGATAGTCTTCACCTTCATCTTTGACTTTGAAAATTGTGGCTGCTAGGTCTGTGGGCATGTCAATGGCAACACCCTTGACCTTAGACTTATACCCTTCATCTGTACACTCCAAATTCTGATAAAACTATTGCACAAGCCTAGGGTAAATGATACGAAATTCGGAAATGAAAGACTGCCAAGACTGAAAGTTGAAGAAACTTAAGACTTCAGGAAATGCAGCTTTCAATTCTCTGTCATCCAAATCGACTGCTCTTGGTTTCAGTAAGGTCTTCCCGGCACTGAGAGGTTTGGAAGGGGTTTTCCTAGTGGGCTGGGAGGACTCTGAGGAGGAGGATGAGGATGATGATGTGGACTTCTCAGAAATGTCAGGAGAGGATTCTAGAATTTTTCTTCTAGGGTGCTTAGACCCTTGACCTGAAGAGGATGCCCTACCTCACTTAGAAGATGAAGATCCTGGCTGCTCTGCAGGATCATTGCGACGCTTGGTTCTCCTCTCAAAAGAAGGAACCTCATCTGCCGGAACTGGCCTTGCCGTGGCCTTTGCTTTTGCTCCACGGCGGGGAAGATTCTTGGGTGCCATGGAAGCATAGTGGAATCGGGGGATGGAGAGAGAGAGGAATGAGAGAAATTGGGTGGAGATGAGATGGAGGAGAAAGGAGATGGAGAGAGTTCAAAACCCTTGCCGGAAATCTGAAAGAACCAGACCGTCGGGTCGACCTGGAGAAGAAAAAGCGGTTTTGAAGGTGTGTTACCCCGCAGGAACACCAAAGCCTTAACCGGCGCCCGCGGTGAAAAAGAGTCTGGCATGGGTTCTGTGTCGACACTAGATGAGGTTAGTGTCGACCTGACTCAAGGTGTGTCGACACTAGATGTGGTAGTGTCGACCTGGCCTGAAGAAAATTTTTATTTGAGTTTTGAAAAAATTTGTGAGCTTTTGGGATAACTTTACAATGATAATTAGTGGGAGGAATGATCATTTCAAGGATATTTAAGAGACTAAAAAATTCATTTGTTATATTTTTTGAAAAGATTCAACACAAATCAAGTTTTACACAATATCCAACAGGATATGAGCATTCAGTGACTTAAGTCCTGAAAAAGATAATTTGAGGGATATAAGACATTTAACAATCAACTACACACTACTATATTCTTCAATTCCAAAGAAGAAAAAATCTTTTAGACTGAAATCAAGTGTGTTGACATTAAACAATTTTTTAAGAACAATTTGATGATGGATAAGAATGATTCTTTAAAAACATATTCTCCAATGACATACATATATTGTTTTGAAACAAACTATCAAATGAGATATATCTTTTTCACTCAAGAACTAATGCTTTTCACACACTATAGTCCCTGGATACTGAAGATTTATTCATTATCAAGTCTCAAAGGGGTAAATGATGACCTTTTAACATGAAAATATGCGTTTATCAGATGCCAATATTTCCAGTTACTCAGTCATCATAAAAATTGCATAATTATTTTGTTTTGCATTTATTTTGATTTTTAATCCCCTTTGAACAGAGATAGCATTAGTACCTCATGACATGCATGGCACTTCATTCATTGTGAAGGTGTGCAGTTTCTCAACACATGTGCCATTGCTCTGTTGAATTGATAAATTTTGGAGAGTTTTTGACAAAAAGACATCATCCATATCCAACTTCAATTGCAAACAAAAAACATGTTTAAAAAATCAAAACACACAATATCCTTCAGTCTTAGAAAGAAATTTGAATTTCTATAGATTTGAAAGAATATAGGTGAGAGTTGACAAATGAATGTAGAAGATCACTCAAAGGATTATTTTTAGACTCTAGACACCTGAATGAGGACATCATGCAAGGAAATTGATGTAATGCAAGAAGAGTTTTGAATTTTTCAAAAGGCATGACTTGTGAATTTTCTAGCTCCCCCTGAGATGAGAATTTCAACCACTTTTCATCAGAATAAAGATATGCAAGTTTTGAAATCAGGAATGATTCTCTTTAAACAATAAAAGCTCCCCCTCAACAATTGCATATTCATTTCTTGGTACTTGGCGGAGACATATACTCTCGCATAGTGAAAGTGTCCAGACAAGCAGAACTTGTCCTTCTTCAAATCACCATTTGATATACCAAGAAGTTCAACACAATGTGAGGTGAAGTGTTCATTGTCAAAAGAACTGGAAGTGAAATGAAGAGAGATATGATGAATCAAGGAGGCAAAGGAGTATGATAATGCAAAGAACTCTCCCTCAGAATATGCCTAACACTCAACCCAATCCCAAAGGACATTTACAAAGATCAAGTTCTCTCCTTAAGGATGAGAATCTACTGTCAGGAAGGGGTTTTGTGAAGATGTCAGCAATTTGTTTTTCTGGTTCTATGAAATGGAGTTCAAATGATTTCTTTGCTACCTCATCTCTCAAGAAATGATAAATCAAACATGAAAGAATATTTCTTCAGCATTTCACACAAAGATTCCTTTGGCTCACTTCCCATAAGATATATATGATTTTAAATGATCATACATGCAATTCAGATATGTTCATTCAAAGTAGTTTGCACCGATGGAATATGAACATGATCAAGCATGCATTAACAGGCAATTTATTAAACAAAATTTTTGCATCTTTTCAAATTTACTCCCCCTTAATTTATGCATGGAATGAAAATGTTAGCATGCAATTCACACATGATTATGAGCACAATTAGCTTTAAACATAATATGACTTTTGGTACTTGGCGGAGTATTTTACTCACGCATAATGATAGTTTCCAAACAAGCATAACTTGTTTTTCCACATGTCATCATTTGATATACCAAGAAGTCAAAGCAATTAGTATGCACACAGACTCATGGGAACAGTTAAGCATGCAAGACAACATAAACATGATTCCAATTGTTATGACATAAAGTTCATTGATGGGAGTAGCATTGAAACACATTTCTCATTGTTCAGATAAAGATTAACATTCATTCCAATTCAATCAATTCAAGTTTGAAATGCTAAAGAGATTTTACCTGAACAATCTTCATTTCTTTCTTAAAGATTTTACCTGTGTTCTCCAGTCATTTCTAGTCTTGCACAGCCAATATCTTGAATCCATTTACAATGTATGGCTGCAAGACTTCTCAGCTTGCTGATCAAGCTGGTTTTGAGACCCACATCTGTTTGGGTCCTGCAATGAAATCAATGTTAGATTGCAGCAAAGATTTCTGAATCCAAAATATTTTTATTTTTGTATAGATGTATTTCCTTCATTGATAGAACTATGAACAGAATTAGTTCCATATTTTCTTTTTGCCTTGATCAATGCATCTATGTTTTCATGAAGTTTTCTATTTTTTGGATTTTTAATATGATCAGAAACAAAATGATTTTGTGCAACATTTCTATGCCTATACACATGGAACTTCTGAACATTTTCATTATGAACATGATGTTTATTCCTATGTGTATGAGCATGTGCATTAGACTGAAATTTCTGAGCATGCACAACAAAATCATTTCTGTACCAACAGTCCCTAGTAATATGACCAATTTTATGACAATGAAAGCATTGGACTGATTTGGCATTTTTATTGAAATTTTGATTTCTATTCCAGCAATGTTTGGCAAGATGACAAGGTTTATTACAATTAAAGCAAATGAGAGCATTTTTTACCTGGTACTTACCTTGGCATGTATGCATTTGCTGGAATCTCCTTTTTACGTGAGGAGGCTTACCATGAGGGAAGGAGGTACCTTTTGGTGGCTCTTGGCATGATGTGAATTTTGAACTTGCCTTGGAGCCCTTTGGACTGATGAAGAAGGTAGATGAATCTTCTTGACAGTGGCATTCTCCTTTTTCTTTTCTGTTTCTGAACAAGAACTTTCACTAGTTTTCCATTAGAGATATCAGGGTTCTTGTTCACAGCAGATTTCACAAATGTTATTGTACTTTTCTTTTCATTTTTCTTATTTTTAACAGAAGCAAGACTTGAGTTCTTCAAGGTATTTTGAATCTTCTGTTTTTCAGCTCTTAATGCAACAACTTCTTTTTCTGAAGTTTGAAGCTTGTTTAGCATGACATCCAAACCATTTTTCATCTTGATCTTTTCATTCTCAAATTGAGCAATTTGTTTTTCCAAGTCAGAAATTTTATTACTCAAATTACTACATTCATTGTCCAATGGTCTGTCATGGAACAAGCCTTCAATCTTCCTTTTTAGATGATGATTTTCTTCAACAAGTTGTTTGCATTTCTCATTTATTTGATGATCATGAGCCATGTTGGAAATCTGTTTGTTTAATTGATCATTATCAAATTGGAAGTTTTCATTGAGATCAATCAATTTTCCATTTTCCTCTTCCAGATCAATAACTTTTGTTTTCAATAGCTCATGATTGTCCTTCAATCCAATCAATTTATTTTCACAGATTTGGACTTCATCTTCTAAATTTTCTTTCTCAGAATTTAATCTTTCAACTTCATTTTTCAAATTCTCAATTTCTTCTGAAGGACATTTATCATTTTTCTGGAGCAATTCAATTCTATTTTTCAAGTTTTCACTTTCTTTATGGCAATGATTTAAACTCCTTTTTAAATCATTATTTTTAGTGTTTAGCTTTGCATTAAGATTTTGCATCTTTTACAGAATTCAATCAATTCAGCATAAGACATACTTTCATCTTCATCAGAGTCAGAATTGGAATACACAAATGGATCTGGAGTTAATTTACCTGACCTTTTAGACCCATTTGTACTCTTATGTTCTGAAGAGGATGAAGCATGCTCTGAGCTCTTAGAATGTGCTGTCAGAGCCATAACCTTATGAATTGTTGATTTTCTGGATTCATTGAGGCTCCTCTTTGCCATTAAGTACTTGTGAATTTCTTTTGCTCTGTGCCTTTGTGAGTCCTTTAAGAAATCCAATGAAAATAAGCTTGGGGATTTCTCTGAAATTATAACAGGAGATTCATGCAGATTAAATAGATTTGCCATAATATCAAGACTCACAAAAGACTGTTAGATCTAATCACTGTGAATCAATGTGAAAAGGAATTAGATCTAACAATTAGATTGGTTAATCTGCTCTAATGCCAAAAGGAGGAATCAGAGCGATTAAGCACACAGATCAAGCAATTAAATTAGATCAGCCAATTAACACAGAGATCAGCCAGAAGCAATCAAATCAGATCAGTAACAGACATTAACCCGCTCTGATACCAATTGAAGGATCGAGATAAGGTGAGGACAAGATCTAGAAGGGGGGTTGAATAGATCTAATGCCAATTTACGCGGAAGCTTATGCAATTAAAAATACTTCTAATCAGAGATCAAATCACCTAATTAATTTACTGATCTGAAGTGTGATTTGGGTGTGTGAGCAAATCAATTAGTAGTGTGAACGAAATCCCTATGCATGCATCTAGCGAGATACAAAGGCAAACCAAAATTCAAACCAATGCACAGAGGATTTTTAGGTGGTTCGGAAATCACCTCCAGTGACTCCTACGTCCACCCCTCACACAGTGAGGCCACACTACTCAAAAACCCTGAGTACAACTCACACAGGAGCACGACGACTCCAAACACCCTTGAGCACGACGACTAAAGAAACACCTGGAGCACGACGACTCCAAACTGAGCACGACGGCTCAAACAACAACCGGAGTACGATGACTCCAAATTGAGCACGACGGCTCAAACCACACAGTGAGTACGACGACTCACAAACTAGAGCACGACGGCTCACAGTACAACTTGCTAGAAAAACACAAGACTAAGATCCTCTAGCAAGAGATCTAGTCCAACTAGAGTTAATTCATGAGACTCATGCAACAACTCATGCATAATCTCAGAATCACTCAGAAGAGAAAAAGGAACATGAATATTGATTGATAGATTCTTCTCTTCAGATGTACTCCCTTGTAGAAGGTCGAATTGTGAAGTGCTTTAATCTCTGGAAGTTCCTGGACGATGCTCTGCAATTTGTTCTTCAGGATCTTCCTTGAATTCTTCACAGAAATTGGCTTCTACTTGATCTGCTCCTTTGAAGTTGATGTTAGTGCTTCATGTTGATCAGACTTCTATCCTTGTGCTTGGAGGAGGATGAATTGAGGTGTAGAAGCACAGGAGGGAGCAAAACAGGGAGGAGGAACCTTCCAGCCGCCAACCGGATCTCTTGGAGGCTGTGAAAGGGTTCTTAGGGATGAGTGCCCTTAAGGAGGGTATTTATACCCTAAATATCTGAAGGGTACCCTTGGGGTACGTGGGCACATGATCCAAGAATGATCTGACATCTCCCTGGGGTGCCACGTGTCCAGGAGGAATCTTAAGTTACAGAGATTCCGGAGTGTGTCGACCTGCCCAAGGGGTGTGTCGACACACTTTCCCAGACTGGCCAAACAAGTCCCTGGGAAAGGTCTCTAGTGTCGACCTGATATGGTTCAGTGTCGACCTGATCCCTTGTAGTGTCGACCTGAGATGGCTCAGTGTCGACCTGCTGTCCCAGACAGCAAAACAGGCCTTCTGGGAAGGCTATCTAGTGTCGACACTGCCTGATTTGGTGTCGACCTGAGATGGCAATCTGTTCATATATTTCTCTGGAAACTGTCTCTTGTGTCGACCTGATCTGGACTCGTGTCGACCTGAGATGAACTTTTCTTCACATTTCTACCTTTGTTCTGCACCATTATGTCGACACCAAGGATGGTTGTGTCGACACTACCTTTGCAGAAAATGTTTGTTCCTGAGAAAATAAACACATAAATCATTAGATAAATATATTATCATGAATATCAATGATAAATGTGCTTGGAACAATGCTTTTTGAATATTGGAATTTCAGGTGATGTATTTTACATGTTCCAATGGTTATGCATTAAAATCACAACTTGTTATCATCAAAATGTGAGGAGAAATGAATCATATTCACACTCAACCCAACATGGGCGACCCTAGGATGTAGCATCCCGGCGGTCTGCCTTCTGACTGATGTCGACAACGTCGTGCGCGTCGTGACATCATAGAAGGCGTCGCCCCATTCGGGTGCAACCTTATCGCGGCTCAGTTGGCCGTCGCGATAAGAGTCGTGTCGCGACTTGGTTTCCTGTCGGGACAAGCTTGTTGTCGCGAGAAGCTTACCCGTCGCAACAGGGTGCTTGTCGCAGTTGCCCTTCCTGCCGCAATGGTATCACGACAGGCTAGGATGGCGCGACAGCACCAGGCTTGCCTCGGGTGTTTCCGTGGCCTCGTTGGCGTGTCAGCCTGTGCCTCAGGGCAGGGTTGCCCTTAGGACCTTCTGGTAGGGAACGCGGGAGGTTGCCTCCCGACGTTCAGTGACCGAAGGTGACACCTTGGTTGGTGTGTCCTAGCGGCGGTGCTAGGAGGCTCGCGTCTGTCTAATAATCGATTGTCTGGTAGTCAATCAATTATTAGAAGAGCGATGGTTTCTGTAGTGTTCCCTGATGTTCCAGGTTTTCTGGTCGTGTCGTGTGTGCCGGCGTTGGCCGACGGCCCTCCTAGGTGTTCCGGTAGGGGAGCATGCATGCCTGTGCCTGCTGGGGTTGTCTTGGTTACAAGCCAGCTGTGCCGGTTTCTGTGCTGGTTGCCCTGCCTGTTCTCTTTTGCCCCGTGCTTTGCACTTGAGGGCTTGTCTCGTTCAGAGGTTGTCTCCGTTTTCTGGACCCCCATCCTCGGGAGCCTGTTGACGGAGTTCTCTGGGCTACGAGAATTCTCGAGTTGACAGCCTAGTGTGGCGGACTCCATAGATGAGGGGAAAACGGTGGTAGGCAGCGGCGTATAGTCGCTAGTGGAGCTCCCTTAGTTGTATCTGTGTCTCCGGGATAGTTGAGGCAATTTTACCAGTGCGGACCAGCTAGTCCTTCTCAATGCCTCGCTCTACGTTGGTTCCGGAGCCACATAGGGAGGGTAGCCGTGGGACCACAGCTCGACCGGGCTGCAGAGGTTTGTTAGTTGTTCTTTGTTGTGGCTCACTGGCCTCACTCTACCGGGGAGGTTGTAGGCAGGAGTCAACGGCTGGCGAGTTGGAGGTGTGGGCAGTGTGTCCTCTTCTTAGCTGCCTGTGGCGGTGGCTTGGTTGCTCTTGCTGTGATGGAGTTTCTCACATTATTTCCAAGTGAGTTTCGTCGCCCTAGCCTGCACAGTGGTTGTAGCCTAGCCATGTCTAGTTTTGTGGGCGTTGTCGGTCTGGCCTTGGTGGCCTGTGCCTATGGTGGTTTCCGCGTTGTGGGTTCTCTCAGGGTGCCTGGTACAGGCACCCAACTACTGTTTGTGTAACCCATTCCTTGGTGCCGTCTGTGGTGGCACCGGAGTGTGCAGTTCCTTGACCTTGTGGGCCCACAACCTGGGTGGGGTTTGAGGTGGTCGTGCCTGTGGTGAAACGTTCCTTCTCACATGGTTGCTCAGCGTCTCTCGTGGTGACACCTAGTTGTTTCTTCCTGACCTCGTGGAGGTCTGGGATGTTGGTGCTTGTGTCGTGAGACTCTAGTTTCACTTGGTTGCTCTGGTGTTCCGTGAGCCTCTTGTCTCGGCTGGTGTGTGTCGAGGGTTGCTTCCGCTTTGTGTTTGACTCTGCTGGTTCTGCGGGAGTCGTGTCTGTCCCGACCATGGTTGTGGGTTGTGTCTTTCCTCTCTTCCGCTGCTTTGTAGTACTCTACAGTAGGTGTTTTCCTGCTTTACTGCTTTCTAGAGTAGTTTGCTTCCGCTTTCGTTGGAGTTCTTGCTGCTCTGGCTAGTAAGGAACTGATTATCCCTACTGATCCTTGTTCACGAGGCTCACCCCCCTACTCTCTTCAGGTAGGGACTCGGAGTCGTAGGAGTTCGGTGCCGGACGGTTGTGGTGGCCGCTTGTTGCGCCATGCGTTGCCAGCAATGTGAGTTGTGAGCGTCAGCGCTTGTACAGGAGTGAGTCGAGAGTTGCCTTTTTGCAAGTCCTCGGGTATGCCCCTTAAGGACTGCACCTTTCTTTCTGTGTACTTTTATTTAGGACATGTTGTACATAATTCCCTTATTATTGTACGAACTTTTCGTTATAGTTATTTGAATTCATTGCTTATCTCACTGGACCAAATTCTAACCCTTCCGGGTCTTCGGATCCGTGGGTGGCGGCGCGACCCTCGGGGTCCCTGGCGGGGGTCCAGGAGGTTGGGTCGTTACACCAGCAGTGTTATCAATTAATACATCAATGTGAGGAAGCAGGAAGTCATCCTTCAGACATGCCTTATTTATGTCTCAGAAGTCGATACAGATTCTGACCTTTCCGTCATTCTTCATGACCGAGACTATATTTGCCACCCAGTTCAGACAAAGCACTACCCTGATAAATCTAGCTTTGTGGAGTTTGTCCACCTCGGCTTTCATATTCAGGGCCATAAGTGGGTGGAATCTTCTGAGTTTTTGCTTTATGGCCCTTGCCCCTTCTTTGAACACGAGTTGGTGCTCCACTAATGAGGGGTCTAGGCTAGACATGTCCTCATATGACCAGGCAAATGTGTCTTTATACTCCCTCAGAATTTGCACAAGTTCCTCCTCTTCATCAGAAGGGAGGTTCGCTGAAATCATCACAATCCTGAGATCTTCCTCTGTTCCAAGGTTGACTTCCTTATTAGGTTCATGCACCGCCATTGTGGGCTCATCAAATCTTCTTACGCCACTAGCGTACATCTCGACAGTGTCATCTACTTTGCTATCCTCTTCATCGATTGGGTCCTCATCATTCATGATTTCATAGACACCAAACTCATCGTCTACAAACACCCCATCCTGCACAACTTCTTCTTCTAACACCAACGCTTCTTTTGTGAACTCCTCTATTAACAATAGTGCTTGACATCGCCGAGCTAACTCTTGAAGGTATCTGAGGGGAATAGCCTTGCCCCGCTGCTTCCTAGGGTGATGTTTTGACTTGGTGGACGGTGGGTTGACCTAACTCTCTACCCTAGACACACCTAGATGAAGACTAGACTCTTCTAACCTAGATGACTCTACCTGACTAGACAACTCTACAGGACAAGTTGAGGATGTGGGGTCCTCGAAGAGAATGGCTCCTAATGAAGGAGTGAAAGGGGAAGCCCCAGTTGAGGGGTGCCTCTAAGCAAGAGAGTGAAGGAGGTATGCCGACTCCTCGAACTCAATATGCATTTGAAAATCAACATTTTTTTTGGGAGACCAGTGGAGAGCATGCAATATAAGAGAGTGATCTCGTAGTCGCTTGGATCAGACTATAGAGCAATGAAGACTGAGTGTGGGAGGCTAGGAGTGAAAATGTTGTGCGCAGCTGCCAGGAGTTGGGGAGACAATTGAACGATGATGTGAAGGGACGAAGGAATGAGACTGAGGAGGATGGAGCACAGGAGTGATGGATGGATGGCCAGACATGTGCCTCTCCACAGCTCATCCACCGTCTTCCCTTCTTCGTAAGGAATGTCTGGCTCTCCCACGTCGGTGGCGTCGCTCATCAATTGCCGCTTGGACATGATGGATGTGGGAGGATCTAACAGTTCAGCTGCGGCTGGCGGCCATGTTCCTTCTTCTTCCCAGAATGGACGGCTAAAGGCTATAGTGATGTCTTCCATGTTGAACCAGTGATACCATTCAGCCTCTAGGTCCCCTGTCTTCCTTCTTTTTCCTGGGCGAAGTGTTTCCAATGCTTTGTAGGTAAGCATGGGGGCCATGTGTCGGGAGAAGTTCTTGCCATGTATATCATGTTGTGATAGCTCTGCCTTGACCACTACAGTGTTGTACCCAGGTTGGGTTGGGCCTCTGATAAAATGACACCATAGTGTCCATGTGAGTGGTTGGCAGAGTGGATGTGCTGGATGACCACGGCTTGGACTTCTCCCTGTAACCCAATCCCCATCGACTTGTCATCACGATGTCTGGAATCGGCTTAGTAATGCCTTGCAGTTCTGCCCCTAGGCCTTTTCCTTCTTCATAGCCTAGATTCATCATAATCTACCACCCTTTAGTGCTTAGTGGCTCCTTCCTCTTGACCACATTGACTTGTGCAGGACTGGCCTCTTGTTTGCAGTGGAATGAGTAGGCCCAAGGATAGTTGATGTCCAGCACCGAGACAACAGGCTTATTGGCGGGCCATATGGCTGGAAGAAGAGTATCGTTCATAGCATCGACTGTGTGGGCAGTGCTATGCTTTTGACTTTGATAATCCGTCCTTGGAAAGGGAACTTCAAACATTGGTGTGCCGTGGATGGTATGCATCCCAGCGCTTCTAACCATGGGCCCCCCAGGATAGCCTTAAACATGGGGTCGATGTCGAGTACATAGAAATCGACAGTGACAGCTAGCGGTCCCAGTTCGGCTTGTACAGTCACCATGCCGTGGCAAGATCTTCTGGAGTTGTCATATGCGGCTATGGTGGTTGGTGTCGGTCTTAGCAGTTCCTCCGACACATCACATGCCCTTAGAGTGCTCAGTGGTCAAACATTAATTGATGCCCCCAGTGTCGACCAGTGCTGCCCCTACTGCTACATGGTTGATGACTAAGGTGACACAGAGTGGGAGCCTCCTGGCTTCTGGGGGTGCTAGTTCATTTTTGGCAAATGTGATGGCCGGCCCACGAGTTACCATGGCTAGTGCACTTGGCAGTTTGTCGGCAAGCATGTCCTCATTCACCACTACCCTTTGCAGAAAATTTCTCAAAGCTTCTTGGTGCTCTTTGGATTTCTTTATCAATTCCAGTATGGAGATCTTGGCCGGAACAAGGTCAAGATGTTTGAGGATATCATAGTGTGTGCCGGGAAATGGCTCAAACACCCCCTCTTCTTGTTGCTGTGGCTGAGGTGGTTGCAAGACCTGTTGGGGATTGTTTTGGCTGGTGGAGGTAGTGGAGATGGGTGGATACGGGCGATGGAAGACTCGTCCGCTCTGCAGGGTAGTGGGTTGGTTGACGAGTTGTCTGGTGGAGGATAAGGTGGCGGAAGAAGGTTGTTCCATCCCAGGTAGTGACAAGATGATGGGTGTGGGAGTGGTTATGACGAGTGGTGGTGGCATGGAGACAGGTGGTGCGAGAGGTATGATAGGTGGGAGGATAATGGAAGGTCTAGCGACAGGAGTTGATGTTGAGCCGACAGGCACTGCGATGGTGTTGGCCTGGGAAACTAAAGGAGGGATTGATTGAAGGGCCATGGCGGCTGGTGGTATTGTTTGACGTTGTTGAGGATATTGGTGGTTAATAGCCATCATCTGCTGAACATCGGGTTCATCATCGTACATCTAGTTTTCTTGAGGAGGGGGGTGATGGACAATGGGATTCACCTGGGCTGGTGGTGGTGCTGGATTGGGAGCTAGCGGGTGGTTTGGTAGTGGGTTATGGACAATTCCTAGGTCTTGCAACGACTGTTGTTGCTGCTGTTGTTGAGGGGTGGCTGGTGCTGCTGCCTTTGTTGCTATTGCTGCCTTTGTCATTCATTGATATCTCCGATCACTCTTCGGAGAGCTGTCCAGTCTAGCTTGTTCTGCTCATGGAGATCATACACCAGGTCTTTGAATGTGAAGCATTTCTCAATGGTATGACCTGGCCACCAGTGGAACATGCAGTACCTTGTTTGGTCCACACTCGGGTTCAATGGCCTTTCCGGAGGGAGCTTGATGGTATCTGTGGAGACCAAGGCCATGAAAATGTCAGAGAGTGTCTCAAGGAGTGGTGGGTACTGAGTTCTCCTTGAACCTAGGGGACGCCTTTGTTGGGAGCCATTAGGAGGTGGTACTTGGTTATATTGGCGTGGCTGGCCTTGTGGAGGATTAGTGGCATTTTGACCCTGGGCTGTATAGGATTGGCTGTTGTTGTTTTGGCCGACAGGGTTGAATGCACTCACTTGCTCATTGACTTGGACACCCTCGGTCACTAGCCCATAAGGTTTTCTTTGGAAGCGAGATTTTTGGGGTTCTAACATGGAGTGTATATATGGGATAGTCTTTGAGCTGTGTTTGGATAAACCAGGCCCGACTGTAGAGCTGATGCATAGTGGTGATATCATTCATTGCTAGGATGTTCTTATATGCGGGGGTTGCGTTGGCAATGATGATCTTGACTTTCTCTCCCTCCGGAAGGTACCCGGGGACTTGTGTGGCCATCTGTCTCCATCTGTCAGCATAAGTGGCGAACTCTTCATCCAGCTTCATTCTTTCTGCCATGAGATCCGTAAGAGAGTATTCTGGCCCAACCCTGTCTTGAAACTGTTCAAGAAACTTCCCTTTCACTGTGGCGACGTCCTCTGCATCCTCGGGTAGCAATGAGTAGAACCAATCTAGCACTGGCCCATCCAATGATTGATAGAACAAATATGCCATTAAGCGGTGATCATGCTGATAAGGTGCAGACTCATAGATGAAGTCGTTGATGTGAATCTACTATTTTCCAGTGCCATTGTACTTGCGGTACTTTGGAAGTTTAGATGGAGATGGGACCCATAGGCCATTGAAGTTAGGCATGTGAACATCATGGTGTTGGCTGGGGTCGACTTGCTTTCGTATCTCTTGGAGTTCCTTCATGATAGACGCCCACTCAGACATCATGTCGGGAGCGGTGGATGGTTGAGCATATAAGGAGGAGGCACGAGATGTGGGCCTGGCATGTGGCTCAAGCTGCTGTGATGAATAGCGAGGGAGATAGGGGAGAGACCAGGTCCTCGACTCACAGGGATGGTAGTGCTCAGATTCAAAGGGTGTGAATCGAATGGCCCGTGGCTGGATGGGGGTGTTCTCGGATTCTCCCGTGATGATACGGGGGCCGGAGGTAGATGCCATTGGGCGAGAAGTGCCCGCCGTGGGAGAAGGTGATGAGACGGCCTTTCCTTTGAGGGCTGTCATGAGATCTTGAATTTGGGATTGATCAAGCTGAGGAATTAAGCACATGAGTTGAGCAGCTTGATCATCCGCTTGAGGGGGACGGATAATTTATGATGGGCCATCTTTGTCAGGATGGTGACTCTAACTGGTGTGGACTGTGGTGACCCAGGGCTGGGTCGACTCCTCAAGGAGATCATGAGGAAGAGATTCCTCATAGTTTTAGGAGTTGTAGAAGGCAGCATCCTGATTCTCATCACTATAAATCGGGTTAAAGTAAGACTCCATGTTTAGAAAGTGAGAGTTCTTGACAAACCAAAATAGGGGACACCTGTCCTGACTTTAAGAGACAATCTTACCTAAACGGAGACCTAGTTTCCTAAACAAGCAATCCTACGCAAACAAAAGAAAGAGAAAATGTCTCACCCAAAGCAAGCAATTGACAATGATGATGGTTTCTTATATTTGCTTCAAGTTTGCCTTTTAATGGATTGACTTTTAGCAAATTCCCTCAAAGGATGGGTTTCCTAAAGGGAGAAGGCTTCCATCTTCGGGTTTGACTAGGATTTCCACGGACTCATCAATGCATGGATCCTAACTCTATGGTGGCAACAGCTACAACTAGCCCGGCGAGCATGTGGGAATCCATGGTCAGCGGGGACTTATAGAGGCCCTCAAGCGAGTTCTCTAGTCGGACACAAGGAACATGTGGCCGAGAGAGCTAACGTCGTCGAGGAGGACAACCTAAACTACAATGGGAAATATGTATGCCCCCTATGTGCACCGGAGTGCATGCAAGAATCTCACCTAAAGCTAACAAACAGAAAATTAGGCCGACCTGCTCTTAGAAGCAGAAGGCGACGAACTTACTGTCGCGACCTGGATCGCGACAGGAAGCACGTCGCGTTCCTCTTCACAGTGGACAGCGATCAAGTGGGACCTGATTATGCACAAAAATTCAAACAATCCTATAGCAGGGATGACCTACAGACTCTTATAAGCATGGATCAGGCGCAAAATAACTCAAATCATGGAGGGAGTGCTCAAAATAACCCAAAAAACTCAGAACAGATGGAATCAGAAGAACTGACCTGATCGCGATGACCTCCCTGTCGCCTTCTGGGTAGCGATGGATTTCACATCGCCTTCTTACCAAGTGCATCAGAACTCAAAACAATAGTGGAATAAAATGGGAAAACATGGAATCTAAACAAAAACCACACACATGGAAGACTAAAAAAATTAGGAGAAGACAGAAACAAGCACGATAGGCACTAGAAGTCCCACCGTGATCGCCAAAAGGTGTAATCATGGGAATTGATCCCCAAATAATGATGATAAAAATGATGAAAAGGACTGTGATCACCACCAAAGTAGTTGCGAAGAGTGATATGATGAATAACAGACGCTAACTACCTTGGAAAAGGAAGAAAAGTGCAGAAGAATTCCTGCCTCTGAGAACGCAACAAGAAGGCCGTCGCCTTCTAGAGAACGCGACAAGGAACTCGTTGCCTTCTGCAATAGAGGATGGAAACTGTGGGTTCTTGTTCTTCCTGCTCCTCAGCTGGCCAAGGGGCAAGAGCCTCGTGCTTGAGATGTCTTCTTTAACTTGCCAAGAACATCAAAACGGCAGAAAACCTATTAGAGATTCGTTGGATGTAGCATCTATCCCAAAGTAATGAAAGAACATGAAAGAATGGGGGGAACTCATGTGGGGTGGTGTTTTAACCCTTTTGGGTGTTTAAGATAGGTGTGTGTGGAGTGATCTAATGCAAAACTACGAACAGAAAACGATCTAAACGTGCATACATGAGGGGAAAAACATGAAGAATAGGAGAGAGATAGTATAGATGTAACGACCCACTTTATACCAGTACGATTATACCAATCCCCATCGATACAAAGGCGTCATTACAATGGGATAACAACTCAACACTAAACGATAGGTTGATATGTACACAAATACAAGTGAGTATAGCGGGAATAAAGAAATAATTTAAACTCCATTCCATCATCTTCACGTCATTCCACAGTCTATATAGCAAAAGAAAATAACAGAGTCCACATTATTACAATTTCAAAAGAACTAGATTGTCTATTACAATGACCCTACGAATGACATTATTCATACTATGAAATAAATAAACTACTAAAAGGTCTCCACAAACAACAACTCCTCGTATGCGGCGCTGACCATCACTACACTCTCCTCAGGTACAGGAACACCTGTCACACCTGTACGCCGAAGCAAGTATGAGTCTAGAAAGACCCAGCAAGCAATCTAAGTACACCACCTTACACACATCACACACATGATAGCTATTAAAAAATAAGGAACACAAGCTATCTTTTAAACCATAAACAAAATTTGCATGGCACATGCTTTATATTACTTACAAATAAACATAACAACCTAGACATGTTTTCTAAGTATGAATACAATTTGGTTCATGTTACTAAACACCGTACACATTAGTCATATTCTTAACATAAATATATATCCTTGAATTACCTATAGCATGCTTTCTATACATTATGTTCAACATGAATTATGGTTTCAATCTCATGCAATTCTCATCACAATTCTAAGCAATTTAGAACATGGATCTATGCACATGGCAAATAAAATCCTAGCATGTTATCTAACCTATTTCACCTGTAAATATAATATTTTTCACATATTTAGCTTGCTGTTTTAACATGAATAAATTACATTTACATGAATTTACATCCTTTCACATGCTAATCCATTCATACTACATTAACACCTCATCCACTTTTCACATTTGTTCATATTCACTTAACACTAGTACATGGATGTTATTAAACAACATAACATGTACTAAACATGATATTGTATTTAACATACTAACACATGAAAGATATGAATATATGCATTTTACCTTGATTTTCACATACATTTACTCTCTCATTTACCTTCACTTTTGCTTGTATAAGATTTCACACATTTAGCTCATAGCTTTCTTCTGCACTTTCATTTATCACTTTACTGGCACTTACCACGTGCCATTTTCTCATTTCACACCTTTCTACACTTAATTTTCCGTGACACATAGTCCTAACTACCATCTAGATGAAACCACACATTCTCATCATTTAGCAATTAGCATATAGCTTTTCACTTCATTTAACACACACTCGCCACCTAGGCAAACTAGTGACGAACACTAGTTACTGCGCAGACCGGGAGAAGCCCTCTCCACTGTATCCAGTGGTACTTGTCCACCTCCAAGATTTCATCCTAATGCCTTTAGGATATATTTTACATACGTTGAGCCTCCCATAGGGACTTTTCTATAGTACAACTCTCAGACCTCTATGGTAGCAGTGTCAATATTGGCCAATTTATTTCACATTATTCCTTATCACATTGTCATATTGTTCGCACAATTCTCATGCACTATGTAACATATTTACATGCATTATTTTATAATCCCACATGTTCAGGTTACCTAACATGATGCTACTATTCACAGTGACTATTTGATCATGATATAATCTTAAACATGCTGCTAATCTTTGATTTACACATAATTAAACCTAACATGCTCATTATGGCCATTTTCCTTCATTAAAATAATAATAGTACTTCCTTTAATCAAAACAAAGAGATATTTTTATCACAGGTTAGAATCAGATAATATATCACATGCTCAATTTTCCAGATTTTTCAGATGTGTACACTAATTATGAAAATTAAAACAATTTCAAGCATATTTATCCACAAATCCAATTAAGCATGGTACACAGCAAATACGTCATGTCCAACAATATCAAAACCTGAAAACGCTCTCTACAAGCATATGGAAAATTTATGGAACCCTAGTTTACAATGGATCTAATCATTTACAAATTTTCATGGTTAAATCATGCCCACAATCTAATTACAGAATTCTAATAATTAAAACTAATTCTAGAAATTCTGTACATTCTCATGATATGACCTACTAACTGTTACTGACTCAATAAAAGTGGCGTAGCATGTACTGATATCCAGAAATCTAATGAACATGTGACAAGGATCAAACAACCATTCTGCAAAAGCCTAAAGAACTTGGCGACACAGAACTTGCCGCCAACAGGGTTAAAGGCACAACATGTGGCCGCCAACCATGGATCTTGATGGCATCAGATACTGCTGTTAAGTTCCTGTCTATGCAAACATAGACTAAATGCAGAAACAATGATGAATGAGGGTTCCAGAACGCGATATAAAATCTCTAAAAATACCTAAGACCTGGAGGATATGGGTAGGGTTGATGTCCAAAGGTTACTTGCCTCGAAATAAATCCTAGAAGATCAAACTTTGCTGGTGAAGCCCTCCCCGGCCAAGCCAAGAAGAGGTCCAAAAAACGCTAAGATCTAGTCCTTGTGTCGATGAAGGCCGCTCACAGGAGTCGGGGATGCTTCCTTGATGCATGTTGTATCCTCCAGTCGGTGCAGAACGTCAGAGAACTCCTCTAGACACCGAATTGAAGCTTGCGAAGATCAGCTCCTCTTCACAGAAAACCTGTAGTACCCCGAAAAATCCATTAATTAAAATTAAAGATAAATTGAAATTTTATCTGTAGCACCCCGGAATTTTTAATTACATAAAAATAAAAATAAATGGAAATAAATAATTTCCATAATATCGGAGTATTTAAAACATACGCATCATTATCGCATGTGCTAAAACACATCAGAAAATTCCGTAAAAATTATAAATCAACCCTAAATATTATTACTAAATGTTTCACAAAGAAATTTGTGCCAAGAAAAATCAGATCATCTAAGTCTAAAGTGTTTCGCGACTTATTATCGTAATTCATGAATAAGTCGTAAAATCATTATCACAAGTACGTGGATGAGTCAGAAAATTAAATAAAAATCATATATGGACTTCAAATAATATCCTCTAATGACCCATCAAGAAATTTGGTTCAATAAAAATCATTTGGGCTAGGTTTAAGAGTTATTGCGACTGATCATCTAAATAAGGAAACAAGTCGGAAAACCGTTAACACGGAAATACGACGCAATCAAAAATTAAATAAAAGTGTTGGGGAGACTTCCAAAATTATATATTGATGACCCATTATCATAATTGGGCCAATGTGCAACATTTGGCCCAAAAATCAAATAAAGCTAGAAAATACATAGAAATTCGTAACCATAAATAAGCTGAAATTAAAAAGAGGCAATTAGAGTTGAATTGGGATGCAATCATGCATTCATGGCAACCCAAATTCGTGCCTAACTATGAGGGGAGGTTTCCTAATGCCTCACACACTCAAAGGGAGGAGGAAATCATCAAAAATAGGAAACCAAACATGCCAATCCCGAAACCCTCCTTTCCTAGTTATAATAGGACTCCTAAACACCATGGTTACTTAAATACTCTTCACCCAAACCCTAGGAACGAATTTAGAACTTGCTAGGGTCGTGTGGAGGAGCTCTTGGTGGCTGAGGAGCTGTGGAACGACCACAGGAAGCCGTTCTTCTTCCCCTTCTCGTCTGCTGCGACCTGCACAAACCCCTCTCTTGAAGTCGACCAAAGGTGAGTCAAACCTAAACCAAACCTTACAAGGCCTATACCCCTGGGAAGAGGGTCAAGTCTACGTTCTAACCCAAGTGGAATGCCCAAATTCCATGCAGTATATACGGAGTAGTAAGCGTTTTCCTCCAAGTGGTCTGAACACTGGTTTTCTGGAAGAACGAGACTTCTTCAACCCAAAGGGTAGGTTTTCTCGGGCCAAACCTTAACATATCCTATACCAATGTGTAGAGCATCAAGTTAACTTTCATTTCCCACTGTTTTCACCGAATTTCATTTAGTAGATCTTGATTTATAAGCGTTTTGCCAAAGCCGCGCACTGTTAGAGTTTTTCCTGTTCTTAATATATTGCACATGTTTTAAGACCGAATTAGAGAAAAATCATAACATGAAAGTTATTCTAATTGATGTCCTCGTCAGGTTCCATGTTGGACGTTTTGTCTAAATATCATTAGTTAGAGAGTTATAAGCGTGGTAATAGGGTTGCTGCATAGAACTACGTCTTCAAGTTACCCTTTTTCTGACATTGTGTTCCCCGTGATCAAAGCATATCGAAACCATCTTTATTGCCCAATTCCGAATTACTGGAAGTACCCTAGTATGTCTAGGTTATTTTAAAACTAGTTTCGTTATTTTTCATGCACCGTGCAATTTGTTCTCTATTTTAGAACAACCCTGTGTCAAAAGAAGGAGAGACTGGTCCGCAATCCAAGGCACTGTCCTTGCTCTGTCAGGATCTGGCGCAGACCCTGTGAACGCGACGGCTCAATATGTCGCTTTCAGAGGGCTTGTTGCGACAGCCTTGTTGTCGCCTTCTGAAATGCCTGACAGACATGTCGCCTTCTTCACAACCCCCTGTCGCCTTCTAGCCATCTCTTCGCGGCCCTTCTCCTGTCGCAATCTGACACCCTGTCGCCTTCCTAATAGGGATATGTCCCGATCTCAGGACTTTACCTGAAACAACGTGTTTTCCTGCATAGTTTTCCACATATACCCAAGATCTGTTTAAATATGATATTTACTGCGTAAGTTGCATGTCTTGGGTCTGATCATTACATGATTGTTATTTAATGACTTAAAAAGTGTTAAACCCATTTAAAAGTTTTAATTACATGAATGCTATTCTAAGTGCTCCTTAAATGTTATGATCCATTCGTGCTACTTGTGATTTAATCTTCCTACTGTTCTTCCACGTTTAAATGATAATGCTTATCATAAAATCTTGCAAACCATGATGAGTTAAAGTGCATAGTTTTATTCCATATTTTATTGTCTAGTGCTTCCTGCGAGTTTGAGACCGATGGTTTGTGAATTGAGACATGTGTACCGCACTACACACTAGCACTTTTAGGCAGCCTTTTCTTGGGAAATTGGAAACTCTCTACCGGTCATTCCGAATTGGTAGACTAGCGACCTTTTCACCAAGGCCTCCGTAATCTCCTCTGACCATGGATTCCCACATGGCCGACGAGTTGGTTGTACCATTGAAGTTCCCTGAAGATAGCATGCATTTCCTTCCTCTTCTTGTTCTCGTGAGCGTGACTTACAATCTAGACTAAAGCCATTAATGTAAAGATTGAACCAAATGATGAATCGTACCGTTATGCTTCCGAATTTACCTCCTGATCATTGTTATCATGAAATCATGTTCAATTTCTTATTACTAGCTTCCCATCATCATCATGAACATGACATTCCACATGTTTACTTTTTGGAAACTCTCATTGGCCATTATTAATGACTGTGGGTATCTACATTTAAAAATTTAAGTGAGATGCTGACAGGGCACGGCGTGTGTCCAAGGGCTCCAATCTAGCCCCAATGATGGCGAGTCATAGATATACTGTTAACCATGGGGTATAATGATTACTGGCGTTGCATCTGCGCTGGGAAAATCGTGCGTGCGTGTTGAATGATAGATACATAACCACATACACATGTCCTGGTGTACATTCTTGATGGATCTTTTCTTGGTGTACATTGTTGTCTACGTGCCTGATTAGTGTTACTTGATCGTGCTCGTGCGTGCTTGCTTGCTTGCTTGCGTGATATGGCCATCCTGCATTTAATGCAATTAGTGATATCTTGCGTTCTTGAAAGCTATTAACATCAAGTGAAATCTTGCGTGCTTGTACAAAGTGATCTATTTCTAGTTCTCTCTTGTCATCTTGTTCATCAATCTTGTTCTATCATAATCTCTCTCTCTAGCTTGTTTTATATATCATGTTTTAACGAGTTTTATTCGTACTTGCATATCATTCATCGTACTTGCCTAGTTCTAAAATGTTAATCACTTATATCATTGCCCGCACATTGAGATATAAATCCTACTGGGCTAGTTTGCTCATTCCCTACTTTTACCCCATCTAGGTGACTATGAAGTTCAAGAGGAAGAGCAAGTCGAGGATGGGAATGCGTCTGAGTGATGAGCGTTCCAACTATGAGTCTATCTATAGTTAGTTTATTTTGAGTGTTAGATTCATGTAGTAGGAAGTGAGGAATAGAATGTACTTTTCCTTTTATTGAGTCTTTAGTCCTGTACTAGTTTCCGTTTGAATACAAAGAGTTGAGATTTGAATACAATTTATATTGAGTTCAACATGTGGGCCCTATTATGATGTTGTGTTGATACACATTTAGTGCGTGTTAGCTAGAGGCTTATTTGCCGACTGTTCACGTCTCGAAATATCGACTCAAATTAATTAATAATATCTGCTGCGTAATTCTCGGGACGTGACAGTTTAGTGGTATCAGAGCCTAGGAATACCAAATAGGATATGTCTCTGGAATAGGAGATACCTATGGAACCTAGGTCATGAAAATTAAATACAGTACCTGGTGAGAATGGGTAGAGACTGGGAATATGTTAGAAAGAATTAAACACTCCTACCCATTGACTCTTATAATGTATCTAGAGACATTAATTGGTTTCCCTCCTTTTCTCAGGAACCCTCATAACACTCTCATTCAACTGCAATGGCTCGCAACCAGTGGCAAGCTATGCAAGGCACTGTGGCTGGACTTACCCAGGCCCTACAAAATGTTGTTCTGGCTGGAAATCAAGCAGGAGCTGCAAGGAATGGAGCCGGTGATCTGCATCGGAATTTTAGGAGTTTAAACCCTCCTCGTTTCTCTGGATCCCCTGACCCAGACGAGGCAGAAAACTGGCAGGAAGAAATAGAAAGGATCTTCCAAGTAATGCAATGCACTAATAGGGAGAAGGTGGTACTGGCCACTTTTCAATTTACCAAGGATGCCCGAGCGTGGTGGAAGGCCACATCGGCCCACCTGCCTAATATAGCTGAACTAGAATGAGCTGAATTCCTGGAGATATTCCGGGGGAAATATTTCTCTGAGAGAGTGAAGGAGAAGAAAGCGGCAGAATTTGCCGCACTGAAGCAGAAGGGATTGTCCGTGGCTGAGTATGAGGCTCAGTTCGCGCGTCTTGCTGTGTATGCCCCACATCTGGTGGGAACGGTAAGACTTAAGGCAAATCGATTCATGGATGGGCTCAGGCCCATGTTCATCGAAAGGCTCGGACCACACAATATTCAAACTTACACTGAAATGGTCCAAAGAGCTCAGCTGGTAGAAGACACCATGGCTAAAGTAGAAGGCATGAGGGGGAAAGACATCTCAAAGCCAACATTTATAAAAAGAGGATCAGTAGATACAATTGGAACTTTCGCCAACAACAACAAAAATAACAACCAAAGGCCAACCACTGGGAAGGACAATGGCGTGGAGAAAAAGATCAAAGTAGAAGAAACAAAGACGGTGGAATATTGTAACTTTTGCAATAAGCCTGGACATAGAGCAGAAGAGTGCTGGAAGAAGACAGGAGTGGAGGGAACCAAATGAATAGTACTGGTGGCTATAGGTGTAGATGTTGGACTAGCATCCACGATGTTGAAACAAGTTAGAGGAATTAAATCTGAAACCAACTAAAGGATCATAACTTTCAAAAGCCAATTAATGATCAATGAATTTGGGGACCAAATTCTCTTATGTGGGGGAGGGTGTAGCACCCCGGAATTTTTAATTACATAAAAATAAAAATAAATGGAAATAAATAATTTCCATAATATCGGAGTATTTAAAACATACGCATCATTATCGCATGTGCTAAAACACATCGGAAAATTCCGTAAAAATTATAAATCAACCCTAAATATTATTACTAAATGTTTCACAAAGAAATTTGTGCCAAGAAAAATCAGATCATCCAAGTCTAAAGTGTTTCGCGACTTATTATCGTAATTCATGAATAAGTCGTAAAATCGTTATCACACGTATGTGGATGAGTCAGAAAATTAAATAAAAATCATATATGGACTTCAAATAATATCATCTAATGACCCATCAAGAAATTTGATTCAATAAAAATCATTTGGGCTAGGTTTAGGAGTTATTTCGACCGATCATCTAAATAAGGAAACAAGTCGGAAAACCGTTAACACGGAAATACGACGCAATCAAAAATTAAATAAAAGTGTTGGGGAGACTTCCAAAATTATATATTGATGACCCATTATCATAATTGGGCCAATGGGCAACATTTGGCCCAAAAATCAAATAAAGCTAGAAAATACATAGAAATTCGTAACCATAAATAAGCTGAAATTAAAAAGAGGCAATTAGAGTTGAATTGGGATGCAATCATGCATTCATGGCAACCCAAATTCGTGCCTAACTATGAGGGGAGGTTTCCTAATTCCTCACACACTCAAAGGGAGGAGGAAATCATCAAAAATAGGAAACCAAACATGCCAATCCCGAAACCCTCCTTTCCTAGTTATAATAGGACTCCTAAACACCATGGTTACTTAAATACTCTTCACCCAAACCCTAGGAACGAATTTAGAACTTGCTAGGGTCGTGTGGAGGAGCTCTTGGTGGCTGAGGAGCTGTGGAACGACCACAAGAAGCCGTTCTTCTTCCCCTTCTCGTCTGCTGCGACCTGCACAAACCCCTCTCTTGAAGTCGACCAAAGGTGAGTCAAACCTAAACCAAACGTTGCAAGGCCTATACGCCTGGGAAGAGGGTCAAGTCTACGTTCTAACCCAAGTGGAATGCCCAAATTCCATGCAGTATACACGGAGTAGTAAGTGTTTTCCTCCAAGTGGTCTGAACACTGATTTTCTGGAAGAACGGGACTTCTTCAACCCAAAGGGTAGGTTTTCTCTGGCCAAACCTTAACATATCCTATACCAATGTGTAGAGCATCAAGTTAACTTTCATTTCCCACTGGTTTCACCGAATTTCATTTAGTAGATCTTGATTTATAAGCGTTTTGCCAAAGTCGCGCACTGTTAGAGTTTTTCCTGTTCTTAATATATTGCACGTGTTTTAAGACCGAATTAG
The DNA here is from genome assembly GCA_014218235.1 of Colocasia esculenta. NCBI lineage: Eukaryota > Viridiplantae > Streptophyta > Magnoliopsida > Alismatales > Araceae > Colocasia > Colocasia esculenta. The sequence goes on along the minus strand of CM024758.1, from coordinate 38,303,201 downwards.
AGAAAAGTCATAACATGAAAGTTATTCTAATTGATGTCCTCGTCAGGTTTCATGTTGGACGTTTTGTCTAAATCTCATTAGTTAGAGAGTTATAAGCGTGGTAATAGGGTTGCTGCATAGAACTACGTCTTCAAGTTACCCTTGTTCTGACCTTGTGTTCCCCGTGATCAAAGCCTATCGAAACCATCTTTATTGTCCAATTCCGAATTACTGGAAGTACCCTAGTATGTCTAGGTTATTTTAAAACTGGTTTCGTTATTTTTCATGCACCGTGCAATTTGTTCTCTATTTTAGAACAACCCTGTGTCAAAAGAAGGAAAGACTGGTCCGCAATCCAAGGCACTGTCCTTGCTCTGTCAGGATCTGGCGCAGACCCTGTGAACGCGACGGCTTGATATGTCACTTTCAGAGGGCTTGTTGCGACAGCCTTGTTGTCGCCTTCTGAAATGCGACATGTACTATGTCGCTATATGGTTGCCTGATCTGACAGACATGTCGCCTTCTTCACAACCCCCTGTCGCCTTCTAGCCATCTCTTCGCGGCCCTTCTCCTGTCGCAATCTGACACCCTGTCGCCTTCCTTATAGGGATATGTCGCGATCTCAGGACTTTACCTGAAACAACGTGTTTTCCTGCATAGTTTTCCGCATATACCCAAGATCTGTTTAAATATGATATTTACTGCGTAAGTTGCATGTCTTGGGTCTGATCATTACATGATTGTTATTTAATTACTTAAAAAGTGTTAAACCCATTTAAAAGCTTTAATTACATGAATACTATTCTAAGTGCTCCTTAAATGTTATGATCCATTCGTGCTACTTGTGATTTAATCTTCCTACTGTTCTTCCACGTTTAAATGATAATGGTTATCATAAAATCTTGCAAACCATGATGAGTTAAAGTGCATAGTTTTATTCCATATTTTATTGTCCAGTGCTTCCTGCGAGTTTGAGACCGATGGTTTGTGAATTGAGACACGTGTACCGCACTACACACTAGCACTTTTAGGCAGCCTTTTCTTGGGAAATTGGAAACTCTCTACCGGTCATTCCGAATCGGTAGACTAGCGACCTTTTCACCAAGGCCTCTGTAAATCTCCTCTGACCATGGATTCCCACATGGCCGACGAGTTGGTTGTACCATTGAAGTTCCCTGAAGATAGCGTGCATTTCCTTCTCTTCTTGTTCTCGTGAGCGTGACTTACAATCTAGACTAAAGCCATTAATGTAAAGATTGAACCAAATGATGAATCGTACCGTTATGCTGCCGAATTTACCTCCTGATCATTGTTATCATGAAATCATGTTCAATTTCTTATTACTAGCTTCCCATCATCATCATGAACATGACATTCCACATGTTTACTTTTTTGGAAACTCTTATTGGCCACTATTAATGACTGTGGGTATCTACATTTAAAAATTTAAGTGAGATGCTGACAGGGCACGGCGTGTGTCCAAGGGCTCCAATCTAGCCCCAATGACGGCGAGTCATAGATATACTGTTAACCATGGGGTATAATGATTACTGGCGTTGCATCTGCGCTGGGAAAATCATGCGTGCGTATTGAATGATAGATACATAACCACATACACGTGTCCTGGTGTACATTCTTGATGCATCTTTTCTTGGTGTACATTGGTGTCTACGTGCCTGATTAGTGTTACTTGATCGTGCTCGTGCGTGGTTGCTTGCTTGCTTGCGTGATATGGCCATCCTGCATTTAATGCAATTAGTGATATCTTGCGTTCTTGAAAGCTATTAACATCAAGTGAAATCTTGCGTGCTTGTACAAAGTGATCTATTTCTAGTTCTCTCTTGTCATCTTGTTCATCAATCTTGTTCTATCATAATCTCTCTCTCTAGCTTGTTTTATATATCATGTTTTAACGAGTTTTATTCGTACTTGCATATCATTCATCGTACTTGCCTAGTTCTAAAATGTTAATCACTTATATCATTGCCCGCACATTGAGATATAAATCCTACTGGGCTAGTTTGCTCATCCCTACTTTTACCCCATCTAGGTGACTATGAAGTTCAAGAGGAAGAGCAAGTCGAGGATGGGAATGCGTCCGAGTGATGAGCGTTCCAACTATGAGTCTATCTATAGTTAGTTTATTTTGAGTGTTAGATTCATGTAGTAGGAAGTGAGGAATAGAATGTACTTTTCCTTTTATTGAGTCTTTAGTCCTGTACTAGTTTCCGTTTGAATACAAAGAGTTGAGATTTGAATACAATTTATATTGAGTTCAACATGTGGGCCCTATTATGATGTTGTGTTGATACACATTTAGTGCGTGCTAGCTAGAGGCTTATTTGCCGACTGTTCACGTCTCGAAATATCGACTCGAATTAATTAATAATATCCGCTGCGTAATTCTCGGGACGTGACATTATCAATTAATAAATACAAACTAGTTTAAAATGTACGCATCATTATTTCATGCGTATAAACCCATATAAAAATTTCGTAAAAATAATAGTTGTACTTTAAATAATATTATCTAATGACCCATCAAGAAATTTGGGCATAGCAAGATCATTTAGACAAAGTTTAAGAATTTATACGACTTATTAGCGTAATTAAGGAATAAGTCGAAGAAACCACTATTTTATGAGCCAAAGTAGATTATAAATCAAAATAAACATACAGGTAGACTTTAAATAATATGGGTTGATAGCCCATTATGATGATTGGACCAATGGACAATCTTGGTCCATGAATAAATTCTCTAACAAAAGGATAATTAAAAAATCCATTAAGTTAAGTAAGTACATGGGTTGTACAATTAAGCTCACATGAGTTATTGGGCCAAGAGTAAGAGCCCAAATGATGAAGGTTAGAAATATGGGCATAAAAAATATTAAATCAAATTAAAATAAGAAACTAATTGAATAAGTGTGAGAAATAGATTTTTATTAGAATAAAGGGGGAATAATAGAATATAAGTGAATTAAATCATTACCCATTAACCAAAATTAGGAATGGGTCATATTAATGGCCCAAACATGAAAAAGTGGGCCAAAATGTCGAGAGCCCAACATGGGATGGGATGTAATTAACCAAAATTCGGAGTTTAAGTATTAATAAATTAAATAAGGAAGAGATAATGCCTAATTGGATGGTAATTATCCTAAATAAAAGTCCTCATCCCATCCTAACCCTTGGCCACAAGATTAGGACTCTTCCTTACCCAATTAGATGGATAGATGCAAGAAAAAAATAGAGATAATTATGGATTTTCGGAGTTGGAGGAGAAGAGGAGAGTTTTATGACTTTAGGACTCTATTAGCAAACAAAAGACCCCAATCTCGGCCCTATCACCCCGTAGAACACTGTTGGAGCTCTGGAGGACGAAGGAGAAGGCTGTAGGACGAAGAAGCAAGGAGGGAAGGCATGGATTTTCATGATTTTAATTCGTCATCAACCCTAGTTTTCTTGTCAACATAGAAATGTAGGCAATCTCTCAAGCTTAAATCGTGTTAAAATTGCCCTAGGTAGTCTTCATTATCCTTTTCAAAAGCCCTCTCGTTTCGCTCCTTTTCGTTCTTCCATGATGGTGAATTAAATGCCCAAACTTCTGTTAACATGTTGTGCCCAAACCATCATGTTTGTGTTCAATCCTCGTTTGTACATGACCCCATGTCCTGAAATAATTCTCATAAATACTACATGATCGTAGCTTTCAAACGCCCCTATTTGCCCTAATTTTCATCATGTATTCGTTGTCAATTAAATCATTCTTTCTTGACTGTGCATGTTTAGGTCATCAAAATGTAACGTTATTAAAGCATGCACAAACCTTGTCCGTTTCTTAATTACTCACGCCTGTTGATAGATCTATGAGTCTACTTTCATTTAAAACTTGTTTCATTATTTTTGGATCATCATGCGATTTTATATGGATTTTGAAAGTACTCAGTATCATGCTTTGGAGGGAAGGACGAAAACCCAAAAAGGGAAAAACCCCTTTTTGGGTCGGCCCGCACCTCTGAAGTCGCGACGGCCCGACCCGTTGCGACCTCAGAGAGGTCGCAGTCGGCCGGACCGTTACGACCTGAACGCGACGGCCCGCGCTGTCGCGTTCTCACCCCCCCCCCCCGAACGGGCCAGCCAGCCGGTTCGGCTGTCGCGCCCGGGCGGCCCCTTCGCGACATGAATCGCGACGGGAACCCCCGTCGTGTTCTCTCGGCTATAGCGCCCGGACCCCCCGTCACGACTTGATCGCGACGGGCACCCTCGTCACGTTTCCAGAATTTCCGCCAGAACTATTAATTGTGCTAATGTCCCTGTTGATTATGCTATTTAACCCTTATTTAGCCATGATTAAACATTGTTATAATTATTTCAACCTGATAAATTAATAATGGGCAATAATTATATAAATTTAATTAATTAAAGGCCTTGTGAACGATTATTCATGCACTCTTGATTTCTTTACACTTGCACACACTTAATATTAATGTTTGCCATTTGACCCTAATAAAGTATTCGATAAGGTATCTGGTAATTAAGTGAAATTAATTACTAAATTTCCCATTTTTCTTAATGACACTTGTTTTCGTTTTATTCGCGTGCTTTGAATACTGTTACCGTTTCCCTCGGCCTTCGAGCACTCGAGGCACGACGGACACTTATTTTCTACACTTTTTCTTGGCATGGACCACCTCTCCATCGGGAAGACTCCTAACTGGACCAAGGAATCCTTGTCAAGGCCTCCATAAGTCTTCTTGGCTTTGGCACACGTCCATTGCCGACGAGCTGGTTGTACCCCTTAAATCCTGTTACACTCTTAGGGATTAGTACGATCTAAACGGCCTTGGTGAGTTCTCTCTTATATTGTGATCACGTCGGGCCACCTAGCTAGTGTTCATAGCATGGATAATGGGCGGATGTGACTTCTACCAGACTGTCAGTACCCGACCTAGTGCCGTGCAACTGTTACTATCGTGGTTTAACTTTGTTTTACGATTATACCCCTATCTCATCTACTATCCTTGTACGCTCATCTATTCACGTTCACTCTACTATCTCGCCTATTCATCTAGTACTCTCTTGAGACGCTTGATCTGTTGTGGCTCCTATTCCTTGTACTATTTCATAACTCTCTAGTGCTATAAAATGGGTCTTGTGACTCTACTGAGTCGAATGCATACTGTGCACGGCACAGAGAGTGTCCGAGGGGCTCCAATCTAGTCCTGGGGGTAGAGAGCCACCCGAAAATACCTTGACTATTCTAAGTTGGCTAAACATCTGACTGTTATACTATTACTGTTAGTCTGAAGAGTTCAGACGTACGGTGCTATTACTATGCTAGCACTGACTGTTATTGAACGGTTACTGTCCTAGAGTGACTACTACCGTATTCTTCTAGTGCGCTGTTGTGCAACCATACATGCTATCTTGTTACACGCTATCTCGTTGCATGCTATCTCGTTATATGGTCATTTCTCTATCATCCTAGTTTTGCAATACTCTTGTGGAATGTATTATCGTTCACTTGTTATCTTGTGCTATTACTCTCTTCACTATACTTTATCGTTCTCTCTAGTTAACCAGCTTTACAAGACATTAATCACTTAAACATGCATGTTTACACGAGATATTAAGTCCTACTGAGCGTTATCGCTCACCCTTCGTTATTTGTTATTGTGTTTTCAGGTAAGTCAGATAGTGACCTTACACACATCAACGGGAATGGACTGGAGTGATGAGCGACCAGGAGTCAAAGCGATGGAATATCCTTAGTACCTTAGAGTTAGTTTAGTTATTTGCTTAGTTATCCTTTCCAAATGTAATGATGTTATTGAGCCCTATGTTTTGGCTCCGAATTAGTGGATGTAATAGCTTAGATGAATTATCAATAAAATGAGAAGTTTATTGTAATTATTGTTCATTAGATACTCTGATGTTTGCGACTGAATGTGCAATTGTTGTTACCATACACGTTGCTCTTGCCTCTTTGATTTATTCCGCTGCTAAATTGGCGGGACATGACAAAACCCTAGCTTCTCCAAAGGCCAAAAAGACTGCACCCGGCCGAAATAAGGTGATTTTATAGAGCTGGGTAGGTTGGGTACGCATTAGGGTAGGTCTCCTACTATTATAGATGGGTTTCCTAAACTAGAACTGGGAAGAACACATGCGTTACCAAATCTGAAACCACCAGAACACTGGGAAGTTGGCGTCCACCTATGGTGCCGCCAACAGGGTGGTGGAGTCCATCGATTTGGACGCCATCTCCTCTGGCCCAGGCAGTCATCGGCCAACATGTTGCGGCCAACTGTGCATCTCGGCCAGAACAGGGACATACATCAAAATAAATGTACAATTACATCACAACAATTTAATGTATACAGAAATAATTAAACATACATTGACCATATAAACTACATGCATTTCACACTATTTATTTAAACATAATTTGTGCTAATCTTAATTAAGGATAATATACACAAAACAACATACATATATGTATGTACACAATGTAATTACGTACAACATGCATGGATTAGATAAATATAACATGTACATCGATAGTTAAATAATGCATGCACATTTAAATGTATACATGTATTAAAATAACTCATATGCACTTACAAGGTATGTAGCAGTAATTTCATTTCATATACACAACATTACTCAAATATAAAATGCATGGTTTCTAATTAAGTACAATATGCACAAGATTAGTTAATTACTTTTGTTCACAAAAAATAATATATATATACATATATATATATATATACTTACATATGCACATCTAAATAAATACATTACATGCACGGAGTATCACATATATATTCATACATATCCATGGAATAAATAGTATAATATGCACATCAATAGTTAGGTGGTATATGCATATTATTATTAACATGCAATATGCATAAGGTTAATTAAGAACAGTCTATACAACAATAGTTTATTTATTTACATATGCACGCTTAAATTGACATATATATTTATATATATATATACACATGTACACAACATAGTTACATACATTAACATCAATAATTAGATTCAACATGCACATTTATACACATTACATGCATAGAAAATTAACTCATATATACTTACATGATGTATAGCAATATTCACATATTTTATGCACAACATTACTTAAATATAATATACCTAGGATTTTAGTAAGCACTATATGTACAGAATTGGCTAATTACTTATTCTCACAGAAATTAACATATATATACATATATATGCACGTGCAATTTAGAAATTACAATATGCACAAATTTAATGCACACACTATATACATAACAAGTAAATACCACATGCACAATATAAAATGAATAAAATTCGGGGGTCTCACAATAGAGGTGAAGAAATCGCCAAAGCAGACGCCAGCCTTGCCCAAAACCGTGCCCTATTGACTATTTTATATGCCATTATTCTTGAACGGGATGGGAAAGGAATAATGAGCTGGAGTCCGAATTTTGGTAATTGGGCTCATGCAAGGAGAGTCAAATCGTGGCAAGGATGTTCTGAGGAAGGTTTCCTCCGAGTTTGGCAACATTTGGAGATCTCTAGACCCAACAAAAGTCAGATTATTCATAAATAGGAAGGGTCCAAGTCGGAGAAGGAAAGCCATGTTGCATGGTTCTGTGAAGGAAACCAGAACGCGATAGGCTTAGTGTCGCTACCATGTAGCGACGCCTCAGCACGTCGCCTTCCATAGAGGGAAGTCTTCAAGCATTTTTTGGCAATTTTTTAGGGAATTAAAATGTCAAATGAGAACGCGACGTATCGAGGTGTCGCCTTCTAAAGGAGATCGATTATGGTCCCAGAGGGAATCGGTGTAGGGATGAATGCGACATGAATGGAGTCACCTTCTTGAATAGGAATGCAACAGGGCCATTCTCGCCTTCAGGCTCTTTCAGCATATGACTCATTCAAAGTGTCTAATGTCCTTGCATGGGTATCGGTTTGGCACATGGTTTGAAGCATCAGATTCTCAACTTAGAGAGCTACAAGATGACGATGAAGACTGGTTCATTTGACCAGGAAGAGCCCACTAGGGTGATGAACTAACAAGAAGATGCCATGATCAGATAAAGCCAGCATGGTGATGATGAGCCAACGTGGGGCATCAATGATATGACAAGGAATTTGGCTTAGCTTATGGGCTAGAAATGGGTGTCTACACAGTTGTTATAGTATGTCAAAATTTAGTATGTTTTGCCAACTAATGTAATTTTGTAAGGATGATTATATAGTTATGTACTAGAAACATTATGTGATAAACAAAATCTTTGTTGTCTATCATCATATTCTCAATACTCACCATTCTTGTCATGCTTTATTACCCTTCCAAAGGAATATGTATCCATATAACTCTCTAAGAATTAAGGCTATTTCTTAATGGGAAGACCTCAAGTATAGTGAGATATTAACAAGGATCTGCTCAATACTTAAAATACTACTACCAGAAATAAGGAACATAGTGAATGTTACATCTAATTGAACCCATGATCACAAGATGGCTCCTTAAGATCTAAAATTGATAATATTTAGATCCCCATCATCGGACGATGTCATGACAACATGATATATAGTGGGTGTACACGTCCTATGACATAATAATCATGACAAGATTGGTAAGACTAATCTGGAGAATTTATTAAACTCTTTTGAGCAGGCCTCCTCTTCAGATGGAAGGTGTCTTCCTCCTAATGAAGCCAAGAGTCAGACATAAAATATTGAAAATGATGGCTATTCTATTCACATTAACAAAGAGCATGCTCAAAATAGTTCTGTGGCACAACAGGCTAGCATTGATAATTTTCTGATGCCATCTGTATCGTTTTCTAAAGATGGTAGGCTTGAACACTTGGGGGGTGTTCACACCAGATCTAAGGCTAAGGTTGTGGTTACCTCATCTGGCTACTGTTCCACAAGAATTGTTCTTCTATCATTTGGAATATTCGGGGTGTTGCTAATCCTGCCTCCAGGAGACACCTTCGTCAGCTTTGTCGTAGGCAACGACCTATGTTTGTTGCTATTTCGGAACCGATGATCCCTTTCAATTGAGCTGCTGATCTGTGTAATTCTCTTAAGATGCATGATGTTGCTGGTAATGATGGTGATGACTCAAAGATATGGGTGCTATGGCAGGAGGAAGCTAATCTTCAGATTTCCCGCAGTTCTAACCAGCATATTACATTGGCCTGTAAACGAGGGGATGTTACTTGTTGCTTCATCACTATTGTTTATGCTTCCTACATCTATAGAAACCGAAGGATCCTTTTTGAAGATCTACTATCCATTGCCCCTCAGCTTTCTGTCCCGTGGCTTGTGGGTGGGGATTTCAATTGCATCTCTAAGCCCTCTGAGAAAAGTAGTGGAATTTTCTCCAATATTAATTCCATGATTGATTTTAATGCCTTTATTTCTGCGACTTCTTTGGTTGATGTTGGTTATGTTGGCTCTTCATTTACTTGGTTAAATAATCGTCTGGGTTCGGCTGCTATGAAGGCCCGGTTGGACAGGGTTATGCTTTCTTCTGACTGGGCAAACTCCTTACCTAATCTCTCTGTTGTTCAACTCTCTAGGGGCCCCTCGGACCATGCTCCTCTTCTATTATCAGTGAAGAATATCATTAAAGCTCCTGCTCGCTTTGTTTTCCAATCTATGTGGGCGACTCATCACACTTTCATGGATGTGGTTAGAAGCACTTGGCATTCTACTGAGTGCTTGCACCCAAACCCCTTGGTTAAGTTGCAATTTAAACTGAAGTCCCTGAAGACCTCTCTTAAGGCTTGGAATATTACAATTTTTGGCGATATCCATCATAATATCAAGGATGCTGAGATGGAAGCTATTACTGCAGAACAAATCTTTGACACTGCCCCTACGCAGTGCAATAGATCTTCCCTTCATTTGGCTCAGGCACGTCTTAAGCATGCTTAACGCTGTGAATAAATCTTTTGGTGTCAAAAATCCAGGATGCAGTGGTTGGATAATGGTGATAGAAATACTTCATTCTATCATGTGGTGGTCCATGGCAATAGACGCAGGAATTATATTCACAGGCTCAAGATTGATGATAGTGATAATTGGTCTGATGATCAAGCTACCTTGAGGGACACTGCTGCTCAGTATTTTCACAATCTTCTTTCATCAGATCTTTATGCCATTGATAGTACTCTCTTTCAAGTCATTCCCAATCTGATAACCTCTACTCAAAATGATCGACTTTGTACTTCCCCTTCTTTGGAAGAGGTTAAGAATGTTGTCTGGGCCATGAATGGCAACGGTGCTCCTGGCCCTGATGGTTACTCAGGGAATTTTTATACAACTTGCTGGGATATTGTTGGTGTGGATGTCTTTGAGGCTGTTAAAGCTTTCTTTAGAGGCTTTCCTCTTCCTCGTGGGATTACCTCAACGGTTATTGATCTAATCCCCAAAGTTAATAATCATGCTTCCTTTGCTGATTACCATCCCATTAGTTTATGTAATTTCTATCACAAAATCATATCCATAGTTCTTTGTGACCGCCTTAATGATATTCTACCATAGATTATCTCTGAGGTGCCTTTGTTAAGGGTCGCTCCATTATTGATAATGTGGCTCTTGCTAGATGCCTGGTTAAGGATCTAGGTCGTAAGGTTAGGGGTCACAACATGACTTTCAAGCTTGCTATGATGAAGGCCTATGATCGTGTTGAATGGGAATTTTTATTTACTGTTCTGCGTAAATTTGGTTTCTGCAACAAATTTATCTCATATGTGGGCATGCTGATCTCAAATTGTTGGTTCTCTGTACTTTTTAATGGTGGTCAAGCTAGTTATTTTAAATCTTCCAGGGGCCTCAGGCAGGGAGATCCTATTGCACCGGCTCTCTTTATCATTATGGAGGAGGTTCTTAGCAGGTGTCTACAACACCTTCTTCACTCTAGCGCCCTTAAACCTTTTGCAGGTTCTAGAGCTTGTTCACCTATCTCTCATTTATTGTATGCTGATGATATGTTAGTATTTACTAATGGGCATTCTACCAAAATTTCGGTCCTCCTCAAGTTCCTTGAAGCTTATGAACTGTTCTCTGGTCAGAAAATCAACAAGAGAAAGAGTCATTTTATCTTGTCCAAAAAAGCTCATTGTGGCACTGTGATTAATGTGAAGAGTATTACTAGTTATTCCCCACAATCTAGATCCCATAACTATATTGGGGTAACTCTTAAAGAAGGTCGGGTTAGAATTTCAGACATCAATTCCTTATTCGAAAAGAACAACAGGAAACTCTGTAGTTGGAAATCCAAAATTTTATCCCAGGCAGGCCAAGTTATTCTTATAAACGCAGTGCCCAATTCCAAACCCATCTACACTACCACGGCTTCTATTCTTCCAAAAGGTGTCATTCGCCATCTTGAGAGGGCATTAACTTCTTTCTTTTGGAGTGGGTTCGATGGCATCCAGCGTCGCCACTGGGTTCCCTGGTCGGTTATTTAGTGTCCCACTATTGAGGGAGGACTAGGAGTCAGAAGTCTTTGGCATATCCAGCTATCTTTGGCTACTAAATACCTTTGGAATATATATAATGGGAATTCTCTTTAGGCCCAGTATGCTAGAATGAAGTCCCTCCTGATGTATGGTCTGCCTAGAGACAGTTTTACCACTGTTAATGATCTTATCACTGCTAACACTTGGTGGCTGCTGGGCAATGGTGGGACTGTTGATTTCATTCACGACTCTTGGGTAGGGAAAAGACCTCTGCGTCTTTCCTTAGACGATCCCAACACTGCCCCTCATGTTTCGGTGCGTGAAGTTCTCACTGATGATAATCACTATTTCTGGCGGTTGTTCCCTGGTATCCAAACTTTAAGATAGATTCAGATTCATGAAGAGGAGGATAAGTGCATCTGGTCCCCTACTAATGATGGTTCCTTTACTTCTAAATCTGCTTACAATCTTTTGCGGCATCCTAGTGTTCATAGACCACCTTTACCAAAAATTTGGCATCATAGTTTCACCAATAAAGCATCCCTTTTCTGCTGGAAAATTATCAACAGAGTTGTCCCAGTTGATTCCAAAATTTCTGACCAAGGTATTCAGATTGTTTCTAAATGTTCGTGCTGCAACAACCCGCACTATGAAGACATTGATCACCTTTTCCTCAGGAGTGATATTGCTGCTAGACTTTGGACTTGGTTCTCGCCATTCCTAGCTTGTCTAATAATGCCCAATGATCACTTCACCTCCTGCTGCTGGAGAAATATTCAACAATGCAAAATCTCATCACCTTTTGGTTTCATTGCCATCCATGGCATTATTCTTATCACTTGGGAGATTTAGGAGGAAAGATGCAGAAGGAGATTTGAGCTCATTACTCGGCCTAGCAGGAGGATTATTGATAACATTGTTTTCTTGATTTCCCACGCCATCCAAAGTGAAACTTTTAAGATCTCACCTACTGCCATCCAGGTGACTATCATCAATTATTTTCGCTTCTCCTTCAATTGTCGTTATGCTACATTCAAATTAGTCCGGTGGATACCGCCTATACATGGCATTTGTCTCAATGTTGATGGAGCATCTAAAGGTAATCTGGGAACCAGTGGAGGTGGTGGCTGTTTCAGAAATGCTAAAGGTGATCTTCTACTTGCCTTTGCCTTTCACTATGGTTTTGGAACTAGTCTTCAGGTTGAGGTCCGAGCTCTTCATGATGGTCTCCAGCTGGCGGATGAATTTGGCCTTCGTGTCTCTAACATCTTCTCTGACTCTGCCACTCTTGTTAGCTCCATCCACACCACATCTCCGCTAAGATGGCAGTGCTATAGATGGTGGCGTTCTGCACTGGGTATTTTACAGAAGCATGCTTCTATTATCTCTCATGTCTTTCATGAGGCGAATCAGGTGGCTGATGCGTTGGCATCTCTAGGGTGTATGGAAACTACTAATAGGATCTTCACCTCTTTATCCACACTACCACATGTTGTTAGAGGCCCAGCAGTCCTTGATAAGACTGGTTTACCCAATGTCTGCATAGGGTAAAAAAAAAAAAATTGTTGAAAGCTTAATCCCTATAATCCATCCAAACTAGTTATGGAGTTTGGAGGACCAAACTTTTTTCTTAGTGGGGGAGGGATTGTAACACCCCAAAATTTAATATCAAATTAATAATATGATATCAAAAATTAGAGAAGATTCTAATTTTCATAAAAGACATAAATACTTACTAGAAATCTGATTATCCTTATTTTAGAGATATTTCTACATTATTAAAGTAATCCCAGTATTGTCTTCAGATGTGCGCACTCCGACAGGGCCCCACCAGAATTCAATAACGGAATTGAAATCTAAAAACACCATAATTCTCAAAAAGATGTGCTGATTCTATAAACGTCTGAATTATTGACGCGTGGATATCCAGATTAAGTCGACACAATGATTTTCGGGGTAATTTTTGGTGGATGAAAAATTAATTCAAAAAATTAAACTAAAATCACCATAATTTGTAAAATTTCCAATTAGCCTATGTTTGAAATTTCAACTTGGTTGGACGTCATTTTGATATAGAAATGTAGGGACAAATGGGCCAGCTGATTTAACTCCTATTTACGCCAACCACTTTTTTGTGGAATAATTGCTTACGTAGCTTTGGCTACGTAAGACCAATCTCACTTGGAGTATGTGGGTTACATGTAGCTTGATACGTGTGAGTGGGGTAAAATCCCATGGTAAAATGTGGCTTTGTGATGGAAGGATGGGTTTTTATGGCTACACATGTATGGCTACGTGCCATACATGCATGCAAACCCAGATGATTATATAAACCCCTCTCTAACCATCTGTGTGGGCTTTTACCCACTTGCTCAACCTTTCACTGCTGCTGTCGTTGCTCCTGCTGAAGCTGTCGTTGCTCCTGCTGAAGTTGTCGTGGCTCCTGCTGAAGTTGTTGTGATTCCTGCTGTTGCTGCTGCTGTAGCTACTACTGCTATGACTCTTACAGTTGCAAGTCTTGCTGTTGCTCCGGCTGCTGCCATAGCTCCGGCTGAGTTGCCACAGCTATCCTTGCATCTTTTACCTGGAGTAGAGGAGTATTTGCATTCCGCTTTTGCTAAGTAGGTTCCTCCCTACGACTCTTCTTCCATTCCTTATTTTCATACTTATGCTCTCCATTTATGCAACCCATATTTCCTTTTGTTCCATGTTCTGTAGGATTTATTTCCTTCTTGTCTCTTTCTTTCATTAAGAACCTTGTGTCTAAGTGTCTTACCATGTTCCTATGTTGACTTGTGTTTAGTAGAAACCAATAGGAATAGATTTCTTTTCTGTTATCATGTTTCTTTTAGTTATGTCCATGTTTATAGTCGAAGTTCATGTGCTCTTGACATGGACTTTCCACTAGATGCAAGGAAGAAGCTCTTAGAAGAGTTATATATACAATGACCTTCCTTTCATAAGTTTTTCATGCCATCCATGTTGTAAAGACTTTCTCCCATTGTTCTATCTTCTTCTTCATGTAGGATGTGTAGGTAATGTATTTAAGATTTACAAACTATTTTTAGATCCTCATAGAATAGTAGAAACTCTTAGAAGGATCTCCTAAGTTGATGTTAAACATGCGGCTGTCGACAGACAGAGCCCAGCTATTGACAGGTATCATGCTTCCAGAACCCAGAATTCCAGAAGAACCAGTAGATGTCGATAGATAGAACCCGTCTGTCGATGGATGATAACCATCTGTCGACAGCTACCTTTGGCCTGTCGATAGATAGGGATCGGATTGTAGAATCTAGTTCTATAATAGCTGCTGTCGACATCTGTCGACAGCTATCGACAACCACCTTATGACTACCGATAGCTGCTGCTTGAATTATTCCAGAGGTGTTAGTAGGAACCCTGTAAAACTAAAACTCATACCTTATTTTCATTCGTAAATGTTATAATTTGATGTTTTATTTACGTAAGATATTACATGTAAATAAGGAAGTACCCTCCATTTGAATCCAATAAAAATATCATAAAAATTATATCTCTTACTAATAAAAAGTCAACTCTCCCACCAAAAAAGGAAAATGTGATTTTGGACATTCCATCAAAATAGCGTCTTTCTAATCTCTCACAAATTGGCCTACTTGAAAGTCTCATAATTCAAATAAACCTAGTAGAATGCTAATAAAATCCAAGGTTCAGTGAAACCACCATTTTATGTTGACAAATAGAACCATTTCATCCTCAATCCATGTTGTCACACTCTTGTATTGTCCAAACAAGTTACCTTTCTTATTTTCTTGGATTCTAAACTATTATACCATTGAGAGAATCATGTAATCATCATCTACGTCCACATTTGGATCATTCTTGGACATCCTAAAATATTTTGATTCATGCACTTTCTGGATATCTTTGAGCATTAACTTGTAGAACCCCACTTCCTGTAATAATGCTTGACTCTTGATGAGTGCCCAAGTGCCATGTATGTATATCAGAAATGGAAATGGGATGACGTACCTTTTGGTCTTCGGACTCTCTCTTGATTCAATTCCAGTGCAAATGGGGCAGATCCAGTCCCCGGAGGAGCACCCGAATACGTTTAATCTGCGTAGAGCGGTATAGATCTCTAGGGTGTTTGGCATGACACCACTACATGCTAGATTGGTTAACATTTCCATGAACTATGTTGAAACACAAATGCTTATTGCTTGCTTGAGGAGTGGACAGGGCATCTCTACATGAAGCCTTTCTTAATTTCTTCTGAACTATTGTTCATACACTCATGCTTTGCAATTTCCATGATAGACACTTTATATCGGCTCATTGGCATATTATTACATCCTTGTTACTGATTGATAATCATTGTTCACTTCAACTATAATCTAATTTGTAATATCCAGTATGTTCTGATCGAGGTTTACTGGGTTTGGAGGCCAATGTATGACCCATTTGTAGACCATGTAGGTCTACAAGTGTTTTTACAGGTTTTTTGTAATAGGTGGGAGGTCGGAGCGTTGGGCAACCCAGCCCAAACATGCCTCTATCGGGCTCAATAAGAACGCGTTGAACACAGACGACGCGTCTCTGAGGTGAACGCGACCACCAGTGCCGATGCAATTTGGCACCGCCCCTACGTGATATTGGGAGTTAAACGCGTCGCCGATGTCAGACACGTTTCTAAATGTGGCGGGAAGACAAGACGTGATTTAAATCCTGTGTGTTTTGGGCTTCTGCCCTAGACCGAACAGTGCACTGGCACTGTTCAACTGGGAGAAGCTGGCTGCGAGACTTTAAAGGGAGATTTGGGTGATTTTTTGCCATTTAGAGTTCGTTCGACGTGATTCCACCATGAGGAGGTGTTTCGAAGCGCGAAGAACGCTGAGATATCATCGAATTTACGTTTTGTTGCCCAGTTGACGAGCCCAGAGGGGGAGGTGAATGGGTCTTTTAAAAATAATCTAGAAGATACCTGTAACTAAAAGCATTCACACAAACGATCTTCGAAGGAGGTTAGTGACTGTTAGTTTAAATATCAAGCACACAAAGAAGACAATTACACAACACAAAGGATTATCCTGGTTCGGATCTCCTCTCCTTAGGATACCTACGTCCAGTCCCTGAGCAACAACTCAGGATTTCACTAACTAGGGTACAGTCCCCCTAAGGACGCAACAACACCCAGCTCAGCTGGTCTTCCTTCACACCCGAAGGGAACAACAACACCCTGGATACCCCACCAGGTCTTCCTTCACAACCGAAGGGAAACAACAACACCCTGGATACCCCACCAGGTCTTCCTTCACAACCGAAGGGAAACAACACCCTGGATGCCCCACCAGGTCTTCCTTCACAACCGAAGGGAAAAACTCCTCAAAGAGAATTGAATGAAATTCAAGCCCCTAGATCAGGCTTTTGACAAGCAAGATCTGAAGCCACTAGCATTGAGAGCAAAGAATCTAAGCTAAGCGCACTCTCAGAACTACACAAGCTCTCTCAAGATTTTCACTACAGAGTGGAGAGCAAAGAGCAACACAAGGAGGAATGAAGTTCTTGGCTCTTAGAATTCTATCAGAAGATTTGAATTGCTTGAACGAGTGTTCTCTTCTTGGTTAGGTGTTATTCTTCTCTTCTGTCTTGAATTTATATCTTCTTTTGAAATCCGGCCGTTGAAGTAACTGTTGTCTCTTAGATTGGTAGTCGTTAGACTGCTTGACATTTGGAAGCTTCAAAAATCTTTTATCCTTTTGAGCACGTAAAGGAATAATGTCTTCTGTCGTCTGTATGGTCCAACGTTGTATGACAAAACGTCTGTAGAACCCTGCATGAATTAAATGCTAGAACAGTAGACAGCTAGGCTGTCTTTAGTTGTCAGTAAACATTGATAAGAATATTCACCAATATAGCAATGCTAAATAGGTTCTTCTAAAAGATATTGACAGAAGATGCACTATAATGGATGATATAGTCTGCATGCATGCAGAGGTACGTTCACATCTCATAAATGCAGGAGTGTCAGAGAGATATAGACGTGGACTTTGACTAGTCAACGCTTCAAGAGATAAGATAAGTGTTAAACCATAAAGTCGTTGTCTATATGACTTATGAAATCGTTATGAGTACTAACAAATCATTATAGAGGGTAAATCGTTATGAGCGCTAAAGAAATCATTGTGTAAAGCAAATTGTTATGAGCGCTTAAGAAATCGTTGCATAAAGCAAATCGTTATGAGCGCTTAAGAAATCGTTGCATTAAGCAAATCGTTATGAGCGCTAAAGAAATCATTATGATTACTTATAGAATCGTTACGGCGTGCAAGTCGTTGCGAGTTCTAAAGAAATCGTTATGATTACTTATGGAATCGTTACGGCGAGCAAGTCGTTGCGAGTTCTAAAGAAATCGTTATGATTACTTATATAATCGTTACGGCGAGCAAGTCGTTGCGAGTTCTAAAGAAATCGTTATGATTACTTATAGAATCGTTACGGCGAGCAAGTCATTGCGAGTTCTAAAGAAATCGTTGCGATGACTTATAGAATCGTTATGATAGGCAAGTCGTTACGCTTTCTAAGGAAATCGTTGCGATGACTTATAGAATCGTTATGACAGGCAAGTCGTTACGCTTTCTAAAGAAATCGTTGCGATGACTTATAGAATCGTTATGACAGGCAAGTCGTTACGCTTTCTAAGGAAATCGTTGCGATGACTTATAGAATCGTTATGACAGGCAAGTCGTTACGCTTTCTAAAGAAATCGTTGCGATGACAGAATCGTTATACTTACTAAGAAATTGTTATGATCTTCAACAGAAATCGATATGGACTCTGAGAAATATCGTGTTGAAAAGATTAAGGCTTCAGAGAAGTAATGCATACCTTTATTGGCTTGTTTGACCTTGGTAATTTTTTTTTTGATAACGAGGAAATCCCGCCCCGTGTGGTTTTGTGGACTCAAGGATTGGTGTTCGTGAACTCCAAGGTCAGGACTTGGCAGCTCCTACTTTCCGTATACTCGTATTGCCCTTACCCCACTTGACCAGAAAAACCCCAGATTTACACACCTCGAGGATTGCATGTAAATCAGGTAAACCCCCCCCAGGAATCGAACTCGGGACCTCTTGCTTTTAAGCAAGAGTTCTAACCGATCGACCCAACCGGGGTCCTCTGACCTTGGTATTTTTCCTGTACTTAAGACTTATGAAATATTCATTAGATATTATTGATAAAATCTAGTTTAGTTTTGTTAATCACTAAAATACATATGAAATTAATTAAAATTACATGGGGACAGACTGATCATCAATCTCCCCCTTTTTGGTGATGACAAAACTGAACAATAAGCATGGATGAAAGATATCTAAAATCAGTCTGAAGATATGACATGCTAATTTTCTTCCTTAAAAATTATTGGAATGTATTTCAGACATGCTAATTTTTTCTCCCTTTTTGTCATTGAGCAAAAAGAAAATCTGAGACAAAGAAAGAAGAGAGAAAGAAAATAGGAGTACACAAAGAAAGAGATTTCATTGACTTTGCGGAGGTACAGGTAAATAGAAGGCAGGAGACAAAAGAGAGGCAAAATGGGAGATGGTTTCCCATGCCTGTGCTTCCTGCTCTTCAAAAAAGGTTTTAAAGACTCCAAATGACAAAGAGTAGGTTGGTCCCATGGAGGAAGCCATCCTTTTGAGATGAAGATCTAGGTGCTTGTAGAGAAGATTAGCATAAGCCTCCTTATCCATAGTCATCTTTAGGAAATGACGAGTCCCAAAGCTGGCACATGTAAGAAACTGATCCATGGACACAGGATAGTGATTGTGATTATCTCTGAGAGCTTTCTGAAGAGCTACATATACCTTGTACCTTTCCTCCCAAACTTTGAAGGGGTCATTGACAAGGTTAATAGAGTTCATATCCAGGAAGGTGGCTTGAGAAATTGTAGGTTTGCCTTCCCTGGCTTGAGCTTCATTCAGAGAAAACAACTGCTGAGCAGACAAAGGGTAGAACTGACTCCATTCTGAGGATGTCAACCTTTTACATTCAGACAGAATTGGGGCTAGAACTTCAGCACTGACATGCCCCTGGTGATATTCCCTAAATAGGAATCTAGGAAAAGCAACCAGGTAGCCTTTCTGTACTCTAATTCTGCCCATTACTCTGGAAAAATGCTCAAAGATGATGGATCCTATAGAGGATTTCATAACTAGAAAATGGATTTGAGGAAGGGCTATCTCTTGAGGCACTTGAAGGGTAGCAAAATCTACCTGAACATCTGAAGTATGGGAGATATCCGGAGACAGAGCTAAAATGGCCTTTCTGAATTGGCTAAGCTGAACCTCTGGAAGTCTATGGAGATATCTGTAGTTGTTGAATAGCATGAAATGTCTGATCATTTTGATTTCCTTTTGAATGAAGGGTGCCCAAAGTTCTCTATGATATATCCTGAACCATTCTGATAAGGTCAGGGAGTGGTCCCTTGGAGGGAATCTGGCAGATTTGGCGAGAATGTATTTTTCGAAGAGATCTTTGTGGCCTTTGCCCCACTGCTCTTCAGTTTTGGAGTGGGCAATAGAGAAGATTTTGGATTTTTCGGATTTGGAAAGAGAAGTGAAGGGTAGGATGGTGTGTAAATGCTCTGTTAGGTTGAGGAATGGAAGGTTAATGATGGTGGCAAGAACAACCTTTGTGAGATATTCTCTATATAGTGGTTTATTTTTGGTGACCACTGTGAGGGAAAACCACAAAGGAGGGTATTTAGGCTCAGAGGAAATGGAGGAGGTAGAAGATATTTTCCTCTTCTTAGGTGCAGGACTGGAAGAGTCTGCCCTATGAATGAGCTCCCCAACTTTTAGCACAGACCTGAGAATGCCTTCCTCAAACTCATCCTTTATTTTTCTATAAAGGGAGAGTCAATTTGAGCTGTCTCAGGGATTATAGTGATGAAAGAGGGTGGAGGAGAAGGATGAAGAAATGAATGAGAGGTAGTGGGAATGTCATCAACTGGTCCAGGGAAGGGACCAGAGGAGGATGAGGCTCCAGCAGAGGATGCGGGAGGCACCTCAGGAATAGGTGGAGGTGGAAGGATGTGAATAGAAGATGCAGGAGATGAGGTGGATTGAGAAGGAAATGGTGTGGGAGAGGAGATGGATCTGGATTGAGGCTTTTTGAGTGGCTGAGGGGCAGGGGGTGCTATAGGAGCTGAGGGAGGAGATGGAGGAACTGGTGTGTGAGAGGGATGAGAAGGAGCTGGAGGCTTAGGTGCCAAGACCTCTTCTTCAACCTCTGTCTGCACTGATTCACACTCCACTGGCCCTGATGCCCCTGACCCTTGCTCAGATGGCCCTGGAGGCCCTTCAACCTGATCAGCTGGCCCAGATGCCCCTTGCACATTTACTGCTGCCTCTGCTGGTGCTGCTGCTGCTTCTGGCCCTGTTGGCCCTGCCTCTTGAACTGATGACCTTGAAGGTCCTGACTCCGAAACCTGGGCTGCAGGAGGTGGAGGAGGAGAAGTTTGAGCTCCAACCACCTTGAGAATTTCTCCCAGCAAATTTTTCATGGTGCCCATTTCCTGGTTAAACCACTTCATGGCATTTCTTATGTTGGAAATTTCCCTTGTAGCTGATGCTTGGCTCATGAAGATTGAATTAACATCTGATTGGAGAGAGCATAGGATTGTGCCTTGAGCATCAAGCCTCTCAATCACAGGCTTCAAATTAATCACAATTTTCTGCTTCATTTGCCTTTAAAAAGGAGTGTTTGATAAGAGTGGGACTTCGGACTCCACTTCTTTCCCTTTGACTCTAGCCTCTGAAGCTGGAGGAGGCTGATCATCATCAGAATCAATGGAGCTTGCTGTCTCCCCATCTCTGGCATCATTCGGAGCATTAGGCAGGTCTTCATCAGCTGGTACACTGCCCATAGGCTCATCAATGCGAGATGCTTCTACTGGACCTTCCTTTGATTGCTCCCCCTGAACAAGAGCATCCCTTTCCATTGGTTCTTGCTCCCCCTGAATGGGAGCATCCTCTTCCAAAATAATATTATCAGGAGCATCTGATTGCTCCTCCTGAACTGGTATTGCAAGAGATTCTTCAATGTGGCCTGATGCCACAGCTTCTGCCACTGATTCTCCGCCAGCCTCTGGAGTGACTGAAGTGGAGTGAATAGAATCCAATACCTCTTTAAGGATAGAGGCAACGATGGAGGTGGGTGAGGGATCTGCTGCACTTGCCATTGCTTCTTCTCCTAGTGCTTCGATCAAAGGTGATCCTGCTAATTCTGGAGCTGACGGTGCTGCTGGCTCAATTGCTACTGAAGCTTCTACTGCTGCTGATTGGACTGCTACTGTTTGCTCTGCTGCTGTTTCTGCTGCTTCTTCCTGAAAATCACCTATGATGGCCTCTCCCTCTGCTACTGAAGCTTTGGACCAGGTACCATTTTGAAATGAAAAACCATTTTTCTTCAGGTTTCTGGACCTAATTGCTTGGCCCATCTTCTCAGTGACTGCCCCTGACAGATCAACACCAAAGTGTTTGAATACTTTGGTGAGCAGGTGAGCATAAGGCAGAGAGACGTTTAGCTTGTTCTTGGTATCCCAAATCTGATCTCTGGCGAACTTCATCCTTTCTATCATAACTTCAGCCATATTGATTTCCCTGTTTTGGATGGCCCAAAACATCAAGTCTGAGTCGGCCTTGGTACAAGATGAGAAGGTGGCACTTCTCGGAGCCAGAATCTGACACACTACGAAATGTAAAATCCTATTGAAGGCATTTAGCTGATTGATGTCCAGCTTTCCATCTTTCAGCCTGAAGTCTGGACCAATGATACCTAGACCCTTCGCTTGAATATCCACTGAGTGGATTCCACTCTGACCAGATGTACATACACCAACTAGGTTTTTCAAAAACTCACGGTCGATCCTGATTTGGTTTCCCTTGACAAAGGATGTAAGGGATCCATCTGCCTCTGATTTCAAGCAAACATAAAAGGCCTTAACAAGGTCCGGATAGCTTTCTTCCGAGAGGGTTGCGATTCCCATGCATTGCATCCTAATAATTACGGCCACCACACTGTGCATCCCATTTTCTCCAGATCTGCAATATCAACCTCTTTATTTCCACACAGCTTCATCTTTACGAAAGTGAACCTCTCCTGCTGCTCAGGAGTAAGGAACTCGGCGCTGTAGCCACCCAAACTTCCAGAAACTGAGGTTGCGGCCATGGAATCCGGTGAGGAAGTTTTCTGGAGGGTTGAGAAGGAAGGAGGAGTGAAAGCCCTCAAGAAATTTTGCGGGAAGGAGAGAGAGGCTTCAAACTTTGCAGAGAGTCGATGTCGAACATACTAGGGCATAGGCTCAAGTAGCCAGACGAAAGAGGGTAAAGGTAGAAGATGGGATACGAATAGTTTTCTCATCGAATATATGAATAAATAAATGCGCTGTGGAAAGAGAGGCGCCAAACGGCGGCAAAACGACAAAGGAGTTTGACCATTCAAACCGACTTCAATGAGAGAGCGGTTACAAAGGATAATTTGAATTTCTTTTGCTTCAAGCCATGGAGGGAAAAACTACTTAATTCTGAAATTTAATGTGTCAGTTTTAAACAAAACCTTTTTCACAAATTGCACATGCCTAATTCCCTTCTAAGAGATGTGAATCTCTCCTCGGGTAAGGCTTTTGTGAAAATGTCTGCTAACTGACCATTTGTATCAATAAAAGATATTTCAATATTACCATTTGCTACATGATCACGAATAAAATGATATCTAACCTCAATATGCTTGGTCCTTGAATGTTGAACTGGATTCTTGGTGAGATTAATGGCACTGGTGTTGTCACACAACAGTGGGATGGATTTGATGTTTAATCCGAAATCTTCAAGTTGTTGCTTTATCCATAAGAGTTGTGTACAACAACTTCCAGCAGCTACGTACTCAGCTTCAGCTGTAGACAATGCCACTGAATTTTGTTTCTTTGAAGACCAGGATATCAAACATCCTGCAAGAAATTGACAACCGCCACTGGTGCTTTTTCTATCTACTTTGCATCCAGCATAGTCAGAATCAGAGTATCCTACTAAATTAATTTCACAAGATTTTGGATACCACATACCTAAGTCATGAGTTCTAGCTAAATATCTGAATATTCTTTTTACAGAAATTAAATGTGATTCTCTAGGATCTGCTTGATACCTAGCACACATGCATACACTAAATAAGATATCAAGTCTACTAGCTGTCAAATAGAGCAGTGAACCTATCATACCTCTGTAGATCTTTTGATCTACTTTCTTACCATCTTTGTCACTGTCCATCCTCGTTGATGTGCTCATTGGTGTTGACAGTGGCTTGGTATTTTCGAATCCAAACTTCTTCAGGAGTTCTTTTGTGTACTTTGCTTGACAGATGTGAGTTCCTTCCTTTCCTTGTTTGATTTGTAGTCCAAGGAAATAATTAAGTTCTCCCATCATGCTCATTTCAAATTCTCCCTGCATCAACTTTTCAAAGTACTTGCAAAGGGATTCATCAGTAGAACAAAAAATAATATCATCTACATAAATTTGAACTAGTAGAATGTGTTTGACCTTTGACTTTATGAAAAGAGTACTATCTACTTGACCTCTACTGAAACCATGGTTTAAAAGAAAACAACTAAGCCTTTCATACCAAGCTCTAGGTGCTTGCTTTAAACCATATAATGCCTTATGAAGTTTAAAAACATGATTAGGAAATTCTGTGTCATCAAAACCCGAGGGTTGTTTCACATAAACTTCATCTTTTATAAAACCATTTAAGAATGCAGATTTAACATCCATTTGAAATAGTTTTAAGTCTAATGCTGATGCATATGCTACTAATATTCTAATGGCCTCAAGTCTAGCCACAGGTGCATAGGTTTCATCAAAATCTATGCCTTCCTCTTGAGAATAGCCTTGAGCTACCAATCTAGCCTTGTTTCTTAAGATTACACTAGTTTCATCCAATTTATTTCTGAACACCCATTTGGTGCCAATGACTGGATGGTCTGATGGTCTAGGAACAAGTGACCATACTTGGTTTCTCTTGAACTGATTTAGTTCATCTTGCATGGCTAATATCCAAGATTCATCACAAAGAGCTTCATTAGCTGTCCTCGGCTCTATTGAGAAACAAATGCTAGGTAATCACAAGGAATTACATTACCTCTTGTTCTTACCCTTACAGATGGATCACCAATAATATTTTCGAGTGGGTGATCTTTCTTGTGTCTCCATTCCTTTGGAAGATTTTCATGTGTAATTTCCTTTTGTTGCATGTCTTCCAGAGGTGGATCATCCTTGTCCTCAATTGATGTATTCTTTAGTTTCTTGGACAGCTCATATGTATCATCATTATCACTATCTTCTTCCTTTCTCAAGGAAGGGTTAGTTTCATAAAAAATAATATGTACATTGTCACGCCCCAATGCGGAATATCGGAGCGCGAAGGCAGTTGCAAGAAAAGGTATAGAGCAAATACTAGACATCAAACCATTGCACATTGAATAATACTAAATCAAATCTTTCTCATTAATAACTTTTCAAATGTCTAGTTACAACCACTAATATCAGAGCCAATCTATAGGGCCCAATTACATTGCAATAAAAGGAAATGACTAACTACAACTCTAAGATAACATAATGACTCGAGGGTACTCCTGGCTTCACTCTTGGTCATTCCCTTCCTCGTGAGTGTATGTGTCATCCTCGGTCTCACCTGAGAACACAACATCAAATAACGTAGGGTGAGCGATAACGCCCAGTAGGACTTAAATCTCAGGCTCAAGCAGGCTTTAATTAATTAATGCATTTAATGGCAGAGTATCTAAAGATAGCAGGTACAAGAGAGTCAAAATATAGCAAGAGATAGCACAATAGCACGAGAGCGAGTATAGTTTCCA
This sequence comes from Colocasia esculenta, assembly GCA_014218235.1. NCBI lineage: Eukaryota > Viridiplantae > Streptophyta > Magnoliopsida > Alismatales > Araceae > Colocasia > Colocasia esculenta. The sequence continues at coordinate 38,277,827 of CM024758.1, read as the reverse complement.
AAGTAGCACAAGTATCGAGTATAACACGAATAGCAGGATGGCCATAGCACAACTAGCACAAGTATAGTAATAGCACGACGAGTATAGCACTTGTTTGTCATTCTAGACATCGAGAGAGTATAGCACGTTTTGTGTTTTTGATTGTCATATAGATAGTCGATATAGATAGCACTTGAGTGTAATGCCAAACACTCTGATCATTTAACTCCCATGGGCACTAGCACTTTCGGGCGCACATCCCAGGACCAGATCGGGCCCTTTATATATTGCCAGGCATTGGTTATATTGTTTATCTTTAGACAATCAGTCAATGGCCAATATAGAGTACCAAGAAGTAGATGAGAGCACTAGATGAATAGATGAGAAAGTGGAGTGAACGTGAATAGACGAGCGAGTAGAGTACAGATGAGAGCTAGGGGACATTGCACGTAATGCGACGAGTAAACAGGCGATAGTAACAGTTGCACAACACGCGCACGTCGTATTGGCAGTCAGGTGGAATTCACGATCTTTTCGCTGGCCATGTTATGCACAAGTCCAGAGGTTCGACGTGATTCAAGGTAAGAGCGAACTTCTAATAGCCGTTTGGATCATATTGATCCCTAAAGGGTATCATAGGTGTTAGGGTACAACCGGCTCGTCGACCATGTGGGAATCCATGATCAGAGGAGACTTACGGAGGCCTTGTGCAAGAGTTCACTAGTCCGGAGAAAGGAATATCCGACAGAGAGTTCACCACAAGCCAAGTAAAGTGTGTATATAAAACAGGTGCTCGACGTTCTAGAGGAATTCTAGGACAGTGGAGCGTCGATATCGGTATATAAACAACGCAAGAAAACGAATACAAGTCCTTAAAAATAGGGCAATTAATATACTTTATTGCAATAAATTACCAGATACATTATGAGATATTTTCTGCAAGATTTCAGCCATATATGGATGGTTCAAGTGTGTGCAAGTGCAAGAGAAATCATAGATAGAAATAAGTCGTGAACATGTATTTTAAATCATTCAATATAGCATCCTTTTTAAGTAGGTTTTTTACTGGGGGTATAACGGTAAGAAGGCGACATAGGGCTGTAAGGGTGGCGACATGTGCCAAAATATTTAGAAAGTGACAAAATATTTTATTTCATTTTTTTATGGGTTTTTCATCAAAAACTTGTGAAGGCGACAGAGGGCTGTAAGGGTGGCGACATGTGCCAGGCAGAACGCGACAGGGTCTTGTACGGGTCGCGACAGTGCTGTCTTGTTCAGGCGGCCAGAACGCGACGTAGGTACTGTCGCATTCAGAAAGCGACAAGGAAGGCGTCGCGACGGCTTTAGAAAGCGACAGGTGGTCGGTCGCAATCAAACCCAGAAGGCGACATATCGGCCTGTCGCAATCAGGTGGTCTGCGCCTGGCTCTGACAGGAATCAGACCAGGCTTTGGATTGCGGACCAACTTGAATCAAATTGATACAGGGTCGTTCAGAAAATCATAACTAAATATATATACGATGAAAAATCATGAAATCAGTGGCAAATGAAACCATACATGCGAGAGTACTTCCAGTAAATAGAGATTCGAGAGAGAGCATGGTTTGAATATGGTTTGAGAACGAACAAGAACGAGTAACATAGAACATGACATAGAGAGCAAGACAGATTTAATCGAACAACATGCTCCATGAAATTTAGGCTTTTTAGGGGCAAATGATCCCTAACAACATGAAGTATCTACAGTAAAACTTTCGTAGCATGGGATCAAGTATACATAGAGATTTGAATTAAACATGACACCTCGGGGTTATCATGTTTGCAGTTCTTCAAAAATTAAGAACAAAAGATAGGATGGATGGAAAAATATGAAACTTGGGGGTTTTGTTCAAGAGGGTAGGAAGAACCTACAGAAAAAGTTTCATGGTTTATGCTTGTGAGAATGCCTACCTTTGACTCGATTTATCTTCTAGGGCTAGAACTTGAAGAACAAGGGAAGAAGCTTCAAGCTCTTCTTCTCTCCACGAAATCCTCTCCTCCTTAGCCTCCTCTCCACGTCTAGCAACTCTTGGCAACGAGCTAGGGTTGCCCAAGAGAGTTTAAGAGGTGTATTTATGCAAGTATGTATTTCTATTCCTACTACTACTCTAATTCCTCTTAAATTACGAAATTTCCTTACTCCCACCTTCCTTCCTTGCTTTCCAATCTCTATTTAGATTTGGAAAAGATCCAAATTCGTGCTAAATCATATAGGGTACGTTTAGGAATCCAATTTCAACTCTAACTTCCTATTTAATGCATTAAATACCCCTTTTCTATTTAGGTAATAATTTAGTTACAAATTTAGGGTATTTTCCTATTATTCTCCCTTTGTAAATTCATATTTTTGACCCAATAAATTCTAGAAGATCCATTAAGCAAAGCCCATTACTCTTTTCCATTTAATATGTTTTATTTAATGCTCTATTTAAATATCCATTTAGCTAGGTTTTAATTCATTATTTTAAATTTTTATTTTTCACAAAAATTCAGGTTGCTACATCCTCCCCCTCTTAAAAGAATTTGGTCCCCAAATTCACATGACCTTACAGGAGAGAATGGCTTACCGAATAGATCCGGGTAGTTGCGTCTGATAATTCCTTCTGGTTCCCATGTGGCTTCTTCCACTCCGCGGTTATTCCATAAGACCTTCACCACGTGAATGGGACGATTTCTGAGTTGTTGTACCTTCCGGTCCAATATCTTGATCGGCTTGTCCTCATACGTCATGTCCTTGTTTAACACCAGATCATCATGGCGAATGACATGTGTAGGATCGTACACATACTTTCTAAGCATGGAGACATGGAAGACATTGTGCACACTGGCCAAATTTGGCGGCAAGGCCAGTCTGTAAGCAACTTCACCAATCCTTTCAAGTACTTCGAAAGGACCAATGAATCTTGGACTAAGTTTTCCTTTCACTCCGAATCTTTGAATACCACGGGTAGGAGATACCTTTAATAGCACATGATCTCCTATTTGAAATTCCAGATCCCGTCTTCTCTTATTAGCATAGCTCTTCTGTCTAGATTGAGCAATCTTGAGTCGATCTCGTATCATTTGTATATCCCGGGTTGTACTTTGTACCATGTCAGGTCCTAACCATTGTTGTTCTCCCACTTCATTCCAGCACACAGGAGATCTACAATTCCTGCCATAAAGTGCTTCAAATGGTGCCATTTTAATACTCGCCTGGTAACTGTTGTTATAGGCGAATTCAATCAAGGGTAAGTGTTCATTCCAATGACCTTGGAAATCTATAATGCAGGCTCTTAACATGTCTTCTACAATTTGATTTGTCCTCTCAGTTTGCCCATCAGTCTGCCGGTGAAAGGTAGTACTAAAATTAAGCTTCGTACCAAGAGCAGTTTGCAGACCTTTCCAAAATGAGAGGTGAACCTTGGATCTCGGTCTGAGATAATAGATGACGGAATACCGTGCAACCGCACGATCTCCTTGACATATAACGCAGCTAGCACCTCCACAGACCATGTACTCTTTATGGGTAAGAAGTGCGCAGATTTGGTCAACCGGTCAACGATGACCCATATGGCGTCAAGTCCACCACGAGTTCTGGGTAAACCCATGATGAAGTCCATGCCAATGCTTTCCCACTTCCATTCTGAGATATCTAGCGGTCTGAGTACACCGGCAGGGCGCAGGTGTTCCGCTTTACTTGCTGACATGTGAGGCAATGAGCTACATGCTCGGCTACTTCCCTCTTCATATTCGGCCACCAAAATGTTCTTTTCATGTCTTGATACATTTTGGTACCTCCTGGATGAATAGTGTACTTAGTTTGATGAGCTTCATCCATTAGTTTCCTTTTTAGGGCTTCGTCGTCTGGGACACAAGTTCTTCCTTGGAATACTACCCTTCCATCTTCAGTCATGGCAAAATCCGGTCTGTCCGCTAAGCTTTCCTTGACACGAACCAAGAATGGATCGTTGTCCTGTTGCATCTTGATTTCCTCCAGCAGATCGGATTGAATCTTGAGATTGGCAATCAAAACATGATCATCCCTATGTTCAATATTTAAGTCTAGCCCCGCGAATTGTTCAAGTAATTGCATCTCGCCAAGGACTAGACTTGAGATAGATGCCATTGGCTTTCTACTAAGAGCATCAGCCACAGCGTTTCCCTTACCTGGATGGTACTGGATGTTGAAATCGAAGTCCTTTAGATATTCTAACCATCTTCTCTGCCTCATGTTGAGTTCTTTCTGGGAGAATAGGTACTTTAGACTTTTATGATCTGAATAGACAGTGAATTGCTCGCCATATAGATAGTGTCTCCAAATCTTCAAGGCGAAGACCACAACAGCCAACTCGAGATCATGTACAGGGTAGTTGACTTTATGTGTCTTCAGTTGTCTTGAAGAATAGGCGATGACCTTCTCCTTTTGCATGAGTACACATCCTAGCCCGATTCTTGAGGCATCGGTGTAGACAGAGAAACCTTCTCCCTCTACTGGCAGAGCGAGAACGGGTGCTGAGGTAAGGCAGTCTTTGAGAGTTTGGAAACTCTTCTCACACTCTTTACTCCAGGAGTAGGGATTCTCCTTTCGTGTCAGACGCGTGAGTGGTACGGCGATCCTAGAGAAGTCCTTTATGAACCGCCTGTAGTATCCAGCCAGTCCTAAGAAGCTTCTGATTTCTGTGACATTGGTTGGTCTTTCCCAGTTGAGTACAGCTTTGACTTTGGAAGGATCAACAGAGATGCCGTCCTTTGATATGACATGGCCCAAGAAAGATACTTCTTCGAGCCAGAATTCACACTTGCTTAATTTTGCATATAGATTGTTGTCTCGTAAGACTTGTAGTGCAGTCCTCAAGTGTTCTTCATGATCTTCCTTGGTCCTTGAATATATGAGGATATCGTCGATGAAGACGACCACAAATTTGTCAAGGTATGGCCGATATATGCTGTTCATGAGTTGCATAAAGGCTGCAGGAGCATTGGTTAGACCAAAAGGCATAACAACAAATTCGTAATGTCCATACCTGCTCCTGAAGGCCGTTTTGAAGATATCGTCATCCTTGATCCTCATTTGGTGATAGCCAGATCGAAGATCGATCTTGGAGAAATATTGCGCTCCAGAAACTTGGTCGAATAGTTCGTCGATCCTAGGCAAGGGATATTTATTCTTGATGGTAAGCTGATTGAGTTGTCGATAGTCGATGCACAGCCGCATCGACCCATCCTTCTTCTTGACGAATAGCACTGGTGCTCCCCAAGGGGAGGTACTTGGTCTGATGAACCCCTTCTCTAGCAGCTCCATCAGTTGTGCTTTCAGTTCCTTCAATTCGGCAGGCGACATCCGGTACGGTTGACGAGATACCGGTGCAGCTCCAGGAGTCAACTCAATGGCGAAGTTGACGTCACGTTCAGGAGGAACTCCGGGTAAGTCTTCAGGGAATACATCTGGGTAGTCCTGGACTATGTGGATGTCTTCTATTTTTGAACCCTTCTTTTCGACTATGACGGCCGCAAGGAAAGCAAAACATCCTTTCCTTATCATGTTATGGGCTTTTAAGGCGGAGACTAGAGACATCCGCTTCTTATGTCTAATCCCAGTGAATGCTAATTTAGGAAAGTCACTAAACGTTACCCTTCCTTTCTTGCAATCGACGCTTGCCCCATATGTGGACAACCAGTCGGCTCCCAATATGACATCATACCCTTCCATGGACATACATACCAGGTCGGCCTTTAGGTTATGGTCTCCGATCATTACATCGGCAGATGGAAAGTATTGGTTTAGTTTCTCCTTCTCCCCCAAGGGTGTTGTGACAGAGAATTCACCACCCATAGTTGTAGGTTTTGCAGTCAGGGTATCAGCAAAGTGTTGAGATATGAATGAATGAGTAGCTCCAGTATCAAATAACACAAATGCTGGAAGAGAAAAGACTTGCAGGGTACCTTCTACCACTCCACCTTCCTCGATGGTTTCTTCATTGTGCAGGGCTTGCAGCCTGCCCTGTTTCTTAGGCATAGCAGTGCGCTTCTCATTTTCTTTCAGCATCGGGCACTCAGGTATGCGATGCTCAAGACTTCCGCAACGCAGACACGCTCCGGCTTTTCTCCAGCATTCATCAGCCGTGTGACCAGGCTTGTCACAGTATTTACAGTGGCTCTTTGTTGGAGTGTTGGGGATGAAGACCTTGGGTTTCCTATCTTGGCTGGATCCCTCAGTTGGGTAGAAAGGACGCTTTTTGCCGTTGGTCGGCTTGGCAGCTGCTGGTCCCGATGTCATTTCTTTCTTTACGAACTTCCCCTTGATACGGTCGGTGAAGTCCGTAGCATCTTCTAGCAGCTGGGCCTTCTTAACCATCTCGGCGTAAGTTTGTATGTCGAGTGGTGCCAGTTGAGTAATGTACTGAGGCTTTAGGCCATTTAGAAAGCGCTTAGCCTTCATTCTTTCAGTGTTGATTAGATGTACCGCATAGCGTGCCAGTCTAGAGAACTAGGCTTCGTATTCTGCTACCGTCAGGCCTCGCTGTTTAAGAGCAGCGAATTCAGCAGCTTTCTTTTCCTGTACTCGTTCAGAGAAGTACTTAGCATTATAGGCTTCCTTAAATTCAGCCCAAGTAAATTGGCCGTTCTCCTTTGTGGCTTCCACGGACTCCCACCATGCGCGGGCATCCTTCTCCAATTGGAAAGTTGCTAATAGGAGTTTGTCTCCGTCCGCACATTGCATTACACGGAAGATCCTTTCCGTTTCCTTTAGCCAGTGCTCCGCTTCGTCTGGATCCGTAGACCCACTGAACCTAGGCGGGTTCAGACCCCTGAAATTGCGATGCAGCTCACCTGCACCTGGTTGGTTTCCTCCGCGGTTACCACCGCCTTGCTGGGTGGCTTGTATTATGGCACGAGTCAGTTCCTGGAGGGACTGTTGCATGCCTCTCATCTGGGCACGTTCCGCAGTCATTGTAGCTATTTAGTTCCTACAAAATAGTTTGATAGTTATAATGCTGATTAAAAGTTTAATTTGTGCGTGTGTGAGTTTATTTTAGCTGATTACCCATGGTTCCACCCACATCTTTCATAGGTAGGATTACTGGCTCTTAGTCGAGGCTGGTCAACCTAGATCACCCTATACTTAGAATAACCTAGGCTCTGATACCACAAAACTGTCACGCCCCAATGCGGAATATCGGAGCGCGAAGGCAGTTGCAAGAAAAGGTATAGAGCAAATACTAGACATCAAACCATTGCACATTGAATAATACTAAATCAAATCTTTCTCATTAATAACTTTTCAAATGTCTAGTTACAACCACTAATATCAGAGCCAATCTATAGGGCCCAATTACATTGCAATAAAAGGAAATGACTAACTACAACTCTAAGATAACATAATGACTCGAGGGTACTCCTGGCTTCACTCTTGGTCATTCCCTTCCTCGTGAGTGTATGTGTCATCCTCGGTCTCACCTGAGAACACAACATCAAATAACGTAGGGTGAGCGATAACGCCCAGTAGGACTTAAATCTCAGGCTCAAGCAGGCTTTAATTAATTAATGCATTTAATGGCAGAGTATCTAAAGATAGCAGGTACAAGAGAGTCAAAATATAGCAAGAGATAGCACAATAGCACGAGAGCGAGTATAGTTTCCAAAGTAGCACAAGTATCGAGTATAACACGAATAGCAGGATGGCCATAGCACAACTAGCACAAGTATAGTAATAGCACGACGAGTATAGCACTTGTTTGTCATTCTAGACATCGAGAGAGTATAGCACGTTTTGTGTTTTGATTGTCATATAGATAGTCGATATAGATAGCACTTGAGTGTAATGCCAAACACTCTGATCATTTAACTCCCATGGGCACTAGCACTTTCGGGCGCACATCCCAGGACCAGATCGGGCCCTTTATATATTGCCAGGCATTGGTTATATTGTTATCTTTAGACAATCAGTCAATGGCCAATATAGAGTACCAAGAAGTAGATGAGAGCACTAGATGAATAGATGAGAAGGTGGAGTGAACGTGAATAGACGAGCGAGTAGAGTACAGATGAGAGCTAGGGGACATTGCACGTAATGCGACGAGTAAACAGGCGATAGTAACAGTTGCACAACACGCGCACGTCGTATTGGCAGTCAGGTGGAATTCACGATCTTTCCGCTGGCCATGTTATGCACAAGTCCAGAGGTTCGACGTGATTCAAGGTAAGAGCGAACTTCTAATAGCCGTTTGGATCATATTGATCCCTAAAGGGTATCATAGGTGTTAGGGTACAACCGGCTCGTCGACCATGTGGGAATCCATGATCAGAGGAGACTTACGGAGGCCTTGTGCAAGAGTTCACTAGTCCGGCGAAAGGAATATCCGACGGAGAGTTCACCACAAGCCAAGTAAAGTGTGTATATAAAACAGGTGCTCGACGTTCTAGAGGAATTCTAGGACAGTGGAGCGTCGATATCGGTATATAAACAAAGCAAGAAAACGAATACAAGTCCTTAAAAATAGGGCAATTAATATACTTTATTGCAATAAATTACCAGATACATTATGAGATATTTTCTGCAAGATTTCAGCCATATATGGATGGTTCAAGTGTGTGCAAGTGCAAGAGAAATCATAGATAGAAATAAGTCGTGAACATGTATTTTAAATCATTCAATATAGCATCCTTTTAAGTAGGTTTTTTACTGGGGGTATAACGGTAAGAAGGCGAGAGGCTGTAAGACATGTGCCAAAATATTTAGAAAGTGACAAAATATTTTATTTCATTTTTTATGGGTTTTTCATCAAAAACTGTGAAGGCGACATAGGGCTGTAAGGGTGGCGACATGTGCCAGGCAGAACGCGACAGGGTCTTGTACGGGTCGCGACAGTGCTGTCTTGTTCAGGCGGCCAGAACGCGACGTAGGTACTGTCGCATTCAGAAAGCGACAAGGAAGGCGTCGCGACGGCTTTAGAAAGCGACAGGTGGTCGGTCGCAATCAGACCCAGAAGGCGACATATCGGCCTGTCGCAATCAGGTGGTCTGCGCCTGGCTCTGACAGGAATCAGACCAGGCTTTGGATTGCGGACCAACTTGAATCAAATTGATACAGGGTCGTTCAGAAAATCATAACTAAATATATATACGATGAAAAATCATGAAATCAGTGGCAAATGAAACCAGACATGCGAGAGTACTTCCAGTAAATAGAGATTCAGAGAGAGCATGGTTTGAACATGGTTTGAGAACGAACAAGAACGAGTAACATAGAACATGACATAGAGAGCAAGACTGATTTAATCCGAACAACATGCTCCATGAAATTTAGGCTTTTTAGGGGCAAATGATCCCTAACAACATGAAGTATCTACAGTAAAACTTTCGTAGCATGGGATCAAGTATACATAGAGATTTGAATTAAACATGACACCTCGGGGTTATCATGTTTGCAGTTCTTCAAAAATTAAGAACAAAAGATAGGATGGATGGAAAAATATGAAACTTGGGGGTTTCGTTCAAGAGGGTAGGAAGAACCTACAGAAAAAGTTTCATGGTTTATCTTGTGAGAATGCCTACCTTTGACTCGATTTGTCTTCTAGGGCTAGAACTTGAAGAACAAGGGAAGAAGCTTCAAGCTCTTCTTCTCTCCACGAAATCCTCTCCTCCTTAGCCTCCTCTCCACGTCCAGCAACTCTTGGCAATGAGCTAGGGTTGCCCAAGAGAGTTTAAGAGGTGTATTTTGCAAGTATGTATTCTATTCCTACTACTACTCTAATTCCTCTTAAATTACGAAATTTCCTTACTCTCACCTTCCTTCCTTGCTTTCCAATCTCTATTTAGATTTGAAAAAGATCCAAATTCGTGCTAAATCATATAGGGTAGGTTTAGGAATCCAATTCCAACTCTAACTTCTTATTTAATGCATTAAATACCCCTTTTCTATTTAGGTAATAATTTAGTTACGAATTTAGAGTATTTTCCTATTATTCTCCCTTTGTAAATTCATATTTTGACCCAATAAATTCTAGAAGATCCATTAAGCAAAGCCCATTACTCTTTTCCATTTAATGTGTTTTATTTAATGCTCTATTTAAATATCCATTTAGCTAGGTTTTAATTCATTATTTTAAATTTTATTTTTCACAAAAATTCAGGTTGCTACATACATACTGTTCAATTAATAAAGTGCGTTTATTAAATACTCTATAACCTTTGGGTTTAGAGGTGTACCCATGAAGATGCTTCATCTGATTTGGCATCCAGCTTACCAATGTCCCTTTTTCCATTGTTGTGGATGAAACAAGGACATCCAAAAGTCCTGAAGTGGCTGATCTTTGGCTTCTTCCCTTTGAACAGTTCATATGCAGTCTTCTTCAGGATTGGCCTGATCATTACTCGGTTAATAATGTAGCTTGCTGTGTTGACTGCTTCAGCCCAGAAGTATCTTGGCAGATCATATTCTGAGAGCATAGTTCTTGCCATATCCAATAGGGTTCTATTCTTTCACTCAGCGATACCATTTTGCTATGGTGTTCTTGGTGCTGAGAAATAATGCTCAATTCCTTGATCATCACAGAATGTAGCAAACTTTTCATTCTGAAATTCACCACCATGATCTGATCGGATAGACACAATGCTGAACTTCTGATTTTTCTGGACTTTCTTGCTAAAACTGACAATGTTTTTGAAAGTGTCATCTTTATGCTCTAGGAATGATACCCATGTGAATCTTGAGTAGTCATCGACTATGACAAATCCAAAGTTCTTTCCTCCAAGACTGGTAGTCCTCATTGGCCCAAATAGATCCATATGAAGGAGCTCTAAGGGTTTGAGGTGGTCACCACGGTCTTTGACTTGAAGGAGCTCTTGGTGTGCTTTCCCTTAGCACAAGGTCTACAGACACCATCCATTCTTGCACTGACCTTAGGTAGACCTTCCACAAGATTCTTCTTCAGCAATTTTCTCATGCCATCTATGCTGCAATGACCTATTCGTCTGTGCCATAATTTAGTAGATTTATCCTTATTTGTTGCCAGACAGACGTTTTGTTCCTTGAGTTCCTCAAGATAGAGCACATACAAATTCTTTTCTCTATTAGCTTCAAAGATGACTGCTCCATCCTTCAGTATGCTGCACTTTGACTCTTGAAACTTGATCTAATGGCCTCTGTCACACAGCTGGCTGATGCTAATGAGATTGTGCTTCAATCCCTTGACTAATAACACATCTTTTATGACTGTTTTTCCTTTGTTGTTCACAGAGCCACTTCCTATCACTGTTCCTTTCCCATTATCTGCATAAGTGACTGTTCCTTCTTCAGCTTGGAGACGAGAGAATAACTTCTGGTTTCCTGACATGTGCCTTGAGCACCCACTATCCAAATACCACTTGGATGCTCGAGGGTTAACCTGAAATAAAAGCATCAAGTTTTAGGTACCCAAATTCTTTTGGGTCCTGATGGGTTAGTGTCATTGATTTTACCTTTTATTATCCATTTCTTATGTCTTGTTGGGTATGTCGTTATGATATGTCCTAACTTGTTGCAGTGACTACAACAGGATAATTTGGTTACTTTTTCTATATATTTGAAATCAGCTTTGTATGCTATATCTTGTTCAGGTACAATTTTGGTGTTGGATATGTTTTAGGATAAACTATGGTTTCTTCATTATCTGGGGGTGTATATCCTAATCCATTTTTCTTCTTACCTGATCTTCTAGCACCTTTTAATATGAGGGAGTTTTTACCATTAGTGAATTTTTCTAATGTGCTAGATAACTGTATATTTTCTTCTGTTAGTGTTTTGATTTCAGTTTTCAGTTCATCTGAACTTACTTGTTTCTCTAATTTAGTTATTTGTTCATTCTTAGCTTTTAGGTTTTCACATAACAGTTCATTTCTTCTTTTAAGTTCAGTTATTTGACTTTTAATTGTTTATTTTCTGATTTTAGATCTGAGTTTGTATTTTCTATACAGACTATGTTTTTCTTGCTTACTTTTAATAGTTTGGTTACTTCTTTATATTTTTCATATAGTTCGTTGAAAGCCTCTTCTAAACTATCGGAATCTGAACCATTGCATGAATCAAAAGAGGAGTCAGAAGTTACCTGTTTTCGGCATTGGCCATGAGAGCCAAATTGGCTTCTTCTTCATCGCTGCAGGAGCTTGACTCACTGTCTGAGTCACTACTATTTTCCCATGCTACTGCCATTGCCTTCTTTTGTATTTTCTGAACTTCTTGGAGCTGTCTTTCTTCCTGACCTCCGGTTTCTTGATCTTTGGACACTCAACTTTGATGTGTCCTGGCTTTTTACATTCATAGCAGATGGGTTCTCCTTTCTTCATCTCTTTTCCATCTGGCTTCTTGAAGTCCTTGTTTCTTTTGAAGTGTCTCTACCAGATTGAAACTTCTTTTTCTTGGCTAGAATCCGCTGCAGTCTTTTAGAGAGCATTGCTTCCTCATTTTCACTGTCCTCAACACTCTCACTCTCATCTGAGCTTGCTCCTGGTGAGTCTTCTTCAGCTTTTAAAGCGTTGGAGTGTTTCTTTCTACTTGAGGACTCTCCTAGCCTTTCCATATTGATCTCATGGGCCATAAGGGACCCGATGAGCTTTTCTAAGGACATTCTTTTTAGATCATTAGCTTTTTCAATGGCTGTTACTTTTGGAGTCCATGAGGATGGCAAAGATCTAAGAATCTTTCTGACCATATCTCCCATCTCATAGGTCTTTCCTAGACCAGCTAGTCCATTTGTGATGTCAGTGAACCGACTGAACATTTGAGTTATAGATTCACCTGATTGCATCTAAATCTCTCATACTGAGTGACAAGAATGTCGATTCTTGTTTCCTTTACCTTGTCTGTGCCCTCATATGTGATCCTGAGCTTTTCCCACATTTCCATTGAGGATTTGCAGGCTGAAACTCTGTTGAACTCCTTCTTACTTAGAGCACAGCATAAGATGCTCTTTGCTTTGCAATTCAAGGAGATCTTCTTTCTGTCATCATCTGTCCATTGAGCTTTCTCATTTGTGACCAGGAGATCACCTTCTTCTATTATGGACCAATCTGATAGTCGTGGCCTGTAGAAAATACTCCATTCTGGTTTTCCATTATGTGTAATCTTCTCCATCGAACAATGGTGGTCGGTTACAGACTGACATTCGTTGTTACTTTGGGCTGCCATGGATCTTTACTCTTCAGATCGTTGGATCCTTTCTTTGTCGAAGAGACTTGCTCTGATACCACTTGTTGCCCAGTTGACGAGCCCAGAGGGGGGGGGGGTGAATGGGTCTTTTAAAAAATAATCTAGAAGATACCTGTAACTAAAAACATTCACACAAACGATCTTCGAAGGAGGTTAGTGACTGTTAGTTTAAATATCAAACACACAAAGAAGACAATCACACAACACAAAGGATTATCCTGGTTCGGACCTCCTCTCCTTCGGAGTCCTACGTCCAGTCCCTGAGCAACAACTCAGGATTTCACTAACTAGGGTACAGTCCCCCTAAGGACTCAACAACACCCACTCAGCTGGTCTTCCTTCACACCCGAAGGGAACACAACACCCTGGATACCCCACCAGGTCTTCCTTCACAACCGAAGGGAAACAACAACACCTGGATACCCCACCAGGTCTTCTTCACAACCGAAGGGAAACAACACCCTGGATGCCCCACCAGGTCTTCCTTCACAACCGAAGGGGAAAACTCCTCAAAGATAATTGAATGAAATTCAAGCCCCTAGATCAGGCTTTTGACAAGAAAGATCTGAAGCCACTAGCACTGAGAGCAAAGAATCTAAGCTAAGCGCACTCTCAGAACTACACAAGCTCTCTCAAGATTTTCACTACAGAGTGGAGAGCAAAGAGCAACACAAGGAGGAATGAAGTTCTTGGCTCTTAGAATTCTGTCAGAAGATTTGAATTGCTTGAACGAGTGTTCTCTTCTTGGTTAGGTGTTATTCTTCTCTTCTGTCTTGAATTTATATCTTCTTTTGAAATCCGGCCGTTGAAGTAACCGTTGTCCCTTAGATTGGTAGTCGTTAGACTGCTTGACATTTGGAAGCTTCAAAAATCTTTTATCCTTTTGAGCACGCAAAGGAATAATGTCTTCTACGTCTGTATGGTCCACGTTGTATGACAGAACGTCTATAGAACCCTGCATGAATTAAATGCTAGAACAGTAGACAGCTAGGCTGTCTTTAGTTGTCAGTAAACATTGATAAGAATATTCCCCAATATAGCAATGCTAAATAGTTTCTTCTAAAGATATTGACAGAAGATGCACTATAATGGATGATATAGTCTGCATGCATGCAGAGGTACGTTCAGATCTCATAAATGCAGGAGTGTCATAGAGATATAGAGTGGACTTTGACTAGTCAACGCTTCAAGAGATAAGATAAGTGTCAAACCATAAAGTCGTTGTCTATATGACTTATGAAATCGTTATGAGTACTAACAAGTCATTATAGAGGGTAAATCGTTATGAGTGCTAAAGAAATCGATGCGTAAAGTAAATCGTTATGAGCGCTTAAGAAATCGTTGCATAAAGCAAATCGTTATGAGCGCTTAAGAAATCGTTGCATAAAGCAAATCGTTATGCGCACTAAAGAAATCGTTATGATTACTTATAGAATCGTTACGGCGAGCAAGTCGTTGCGAGTTCTAAAGAAATCGTTATGATTACTTATGGAATCGTTACGGCGAGTAAGTCGTTGCGAGTTCTAAAGAAATCGTTATGATTACTTATAGAATCGTTACGGCGAGCAAGTCGTTGCGAGTTCTAAAGAAATCGTTATGATTACTTATAGAATCGTTACGGCGAGCAAGTCGTTGCGAGTTCTAAAGAAATCGTTGCGATGACTTATAGAATCGTTATGACAGGCAAGTCGTTACGCTTTCTAAAGAAATCGTTGTGATGACTTATAGAATCGTTATGACAGGCAAGTCGTTACGCTTTCTAAGGAAATCGTTGCGATGACTTATAGAATCGTTATGACAGGTAAGTCGTTACGCTTTCTAAGGAATCGTTGCGATGACTTATAGAATCGTTATGACAGGCAAGTCGTTACGCTTTCTAAAGAAATCGTTGCGATGACAGAATCGTTATACTTACAAAGAAATTGTTATGATCTTCAACAGAAATCGATATGGACTCTGAGAAATATCATGTTGAAAGATTAAGGCTTCAGAGAAGTAATGCATACCTTTATTGGCTTGTTTGACCTTGATATTTTTATTGTACTTAAGACTTATGAAATATTCATTAGATATTATTGATAAAATCTAGTTTAGTTTTGTTAATCACCAAAATACATATGAAATTAATTAAAATTACATGGGGACAGACTGATCATCACGTTTCACCTAGAAGTAGGGGAAACATTCCTTTGGTTTTGGTCCATATGACATGTGTGGGTTAGGGTTGTGGGGTTTTGTCTTGAGAATGATGTGGATATGGTAGAAAGCATGCCTAGGGTTTTATTTACATGCTTACATCCTGCTTAAACAACATGTGTAGCTATTTAATGTGAATTTCGGAATGGGCTTAGGTCTGGGTTCTGTCACCTGAATGGCGACAGACCAGACGTCGTGATTCAGGTCTCAAGGCGACGGGTTGGGCCGTCACGATTCGTCTTCTAAAAACATCCACTGTGTTGGACTCGTTTTGAAAGTGGCCACCCGAGCTCTGTGTTTTGTGGGTAGTTTTCCTAGTTTCTGTCCCACATTGTATGGGCTGTGTTGGCAATGCAATGTAGGGTCTGTATGGGTTGT
Organism: Colocasia esculenta; assembly: GCA_014218235.1. Lineage (NCBI taxonomy): Eukaryota > Viridiplantae > Streptophyta > Magnoliopsida > Alismatales > Araceae > Colocasia > Colocasia esculenta. The sequence goes on along the minus strand of CM024758.1, from coordinate 38,262,067 downwards.
GTTGGCCTATACCAAGATTGTTAACAAAAGGTTTTGCATGGAAATGTGTGTGTAGCAAGTCGAGTTGTAACACCTTCCGAGGTTACCTCTCTAGTCGGGTCCCCAGCACCGGGTGCTCGGGGTTTGTCCCAATACAGTGCGTACCGTCGAGGTTTGTGTCGTCTTCCTAGACACCCTCACTCCTGAGTTAGAGTTGTACATCCGACTAAGGGAAAGACGACAATGGGCAGTGACATGTGTTTGTGGGTGTGTGGTCGCTTGTAGCGCGCTTGTAGTTGGGGGATGGACACCGGTAGATGCACTGGTCCCCAGCTAGTCCTATTTGCAGTGCCTCACTTTAGAGTTCTCAGTCGGAGTCCCTAAAGGCGTCAAGCTTGGGCCTGCAATAGTGTAGTCTGCAGGTGTGGTGTTAGTTGTCTCCACAGTTCTTGTCTTGTTAAGGTGGAGCGGCAGGTGGACCTTTCATCCGTGGCTGTGAGGCTGAGAGGTGGACTTGTGTTGTTTGTCCAGGTCTGTGGCTGGTGTCGCGAACCAGTTCTCATGTCTCGTGTGTGGCATACCCTTCCGTAGCTTGTACACATGTTGTGGTTTGCCGTTTACTTACTTGCAGCTGTAGCATCATGGATAGGTGGTTATATATTTAAATGTTTTACAGCTTTACTTATTATAGTCTATTGCTGGTAGTTGGCCCTGTTTTTGTAATGATATGCTTATGTGTTGCGTGGATAGAATGTTGTGTATACAGGTTTATAAGTGGCTGATAGAAGTGATTGGGGAGGTTGCGGTGATGATCCAGAGGAGACTACACATCAGATAATAGAATGGTTGTGGGACAGTTTCACTCAGATTCGGACACCGCTAGATCAACAGCCACCGGTCTAGCCAGCAGGAGTATCACCGGTCCAGGAGGAGGTTGTGTCAGCACCCTTAGCACCACATATGGAGTAGAGGTATGACACCCCGGATTTTTATTCTTTTATATGGTGAGAGGATATTCACTTGTTGTGTGCATAGCATGTGAAATTCATTGTGCCTACTATAAAGTTTTGTATTTCTCTTGAGCATATGCATGCACATATATATATATATATATATATATATATATATATATATATGATAATCATGTGGAAATGAGCAATTAACTAAATTAAGGTGTATTATGAATACTAAGAATCTCAGACTTAGAAAACTTGAATATATTATGCATGTACTATCTAAATATCGAAGAATATCCTTACTACCTATTTCATGGATATTGTGTGAGAGTGTCTGAAGTGCGTATGTATGTTATCTTATGTGTGTGATAATTGTATACCTAATTCTACATACATAACACCTTGGTATACTTATGTATGCATATGTTTAGTTGTAAACGTGTTCATTTGCATGTGTATTTAATGTGTACATTGTACTTCGTACATTGCATGTACATATAGAGCGCAAATATGGTAGATGTATTTAGTAGTGTATATTGTAATTTTATACTCCTCATGAATAACATGCATGTCTTTTATGATATTTAGGTGAGAATAGGCAATTAGCTAAATTGTGCATATTGTGCATATTAAGGAATCTCATGCATATAGTACTTGAGGAATGTTGTGCAAGTTAATCTAATTACCGGTGTGCATTTTATCTATCTAATTCATGCATAATGTACCTAAGTATGTTACATCCGTGTGTGTATGCTATATATATGCCAAATCAAGTGAGTGCAAGCAAGAACTATTTTATTGAATAGATTATTCCTAGCTAACTTAATTCATATTGCCTCCTAATGATTTGGAAACCCTCGCAATTAGTGTCACTTTATTTTGCCGCATGATTGAGTCACGCTTATGTAAAACCTCATGTACGCATATGTAGATATCTACGTACATCTTATCTTAGTGTACTCATGTATGCATGTGTATGCCTAGGTATAAATGTTATTGATTGCATGGTGTAGTAATATACATGTTATACCTTATACATTGTATGTATATACGTAGTGTAAATACAGTTCTTTGTGTGTTGAGTCATGTTGTATATATATATATATATATATATATATACATTGTATGCGTATGTAGATATTATGTACGTATTATTATCTTGATGTACCTATGTATGTATGTGTAGGATTAATAGTAAATATTGGAGTTTACATGGTGTAGTGGTGTATACATTATACTACCTAGGTTTCATGTACATATATGTATGGATTAAGCATGGTTCTGCATGATTTTAAGTTCTGGCGGAAGGGCCAATTAGCGTCAACATGGGTGGACGCCCATGAGGTGTCGGCGTCCATATCGATGGACGCCAGGCCTTAAGTAGTCGTCCATATCGGTGGACGTTACTTCTCTGACCTGCATGCACAGCAGACTCGGAATTCTGAGGGCAAGCAAGCCCAACCATTGGGGAGATGTCCCCAACGGCTATCATGCCTTCAGATCACCCCTCCGGTTATCCCAAACCCATTCTCCTATAAACAAACCCTTCTTGCAACCCCAAAACCATCTCTTGACTCTTTGCAAAGAGAAGGAAACCCTAGCTGAGAACAAGAGAAGACCTGAAGTTGGTGGCCTTTGATCCGTCGACTGGAGGTGTTCCCTAAGGAGCTGCAACATCTGGACGACAGCCAATACATCCAAGAAGGGATCCCAGCTCCGAGGTGCCATCTACATCGACAGGAGAAGAAGATCGAAGGAGTTTCTCAGCATATTCTGATCCTTGTAGATTTTATAAGAAGCAAGTAAACCCTAGACCTTAAGCTTGTACATGTCCCCTAAGTCCTAGGAAATTTTGTGGGTTTTTATCGTGTCCTGGATCCTCCTTTTCACCCTGTATTTGGAGCTCGGTCTGTGCTCTTGCAGAGACAGGAACTGTAGCGACCCTCATTATACCGGTACGGTTATACCAACCCACATCGGTATAGTGAACGTTGCCACAGTGGCACATTTACCGAACAATAACATTCAGCTGAGATACACGTGAATATATGAACAGAGTAGCGGAAGTAAAAGAACTACTGTCTTCATTTCATTCATCATCCACATTTAACATACATGATTGCAATAACATTTGAAGAACTAAAAATCCACATAATTAAATTGCTGAAAATCAAATACATAATTGTCCACACTTAAACATTTCTTTCCATGATAGTGCTAATACAATGTTTCAATTACATACATCAAGATGCCAAAATGTCACAACTAAGCTTCACCAAACTAGCTACTCTCCGCGCTCAGAGTCGCTTTCCACGGTCTCCTCCAAAGGTGTGTCACCTACTACACCTGTACGCCGAAGCAAGTAATGAGTCTAAAAGACTCAGCAATAACTCTACACATATCATTCATATACATGTCATAGCAGGTTTACATACACATTTACAAGAGACAATCATGTAGCATGCGTGACCTTGAAATAAACAACCTATCATGGTGATTCTGCTTATTAAACACATGATTCATGCTTTTAGATTTTTTTTCCACAATAAAACTTCCTATCACATGCTCTCTAATCGTTCCTACACATGAAGGTTCTACTTTCAATTAGACTAAAACATGAGAGCAATCTAGCATGACTAGCTTACATACATGAAAGAAAACATTGCTGACATGGTTATTACTCATTCGTATACATGCACATAACCATTTCACATGCTTTAAGCTTGCTGTTTTGACATGATTAAACACTTTGCAATCCAACACATGAAAGCTATGTTCTCATTCAAACTACAACGTGAGAGTAAACACACATGGAATGGGTTACACATAGGTAAGGATTGTCCCTAGCATGGATTCTACGCGTTGTACACATATAACACATGATCATAACTACATTTATGTTGCTGTCCTAACATGATTTCAGATCATCATATCATGGATTTCAATTTCACATCCTCACATTTTGGTTTCACATTTTTACATAATTTCTAATTCACACACTTCATTTTTTACACATTGCACATTTACACATTGTTCACACTACACAATTTGCACATGATCACAATCACATTCACATTTTACACTTTAGTGCCGTGACACATAGTCCAAACCACCTGAGAAGGACACATCACATCACATACACATAGACGTCACCTACGCAATACAGTGACGACTCTTGGACTGCGCAGACCGGAAGAACAAGTCTCCACCCTAACCAGTGGTACTTGTCCACCTCCAGGATTTCATCCTAATGCCTTTAGGATCACAACACATTGAACCTTCCCATGGGGACTTTTCCATGGTACGGTTCCACAGCCCTCTATGGAAGCAGTATCACACTTGGCACAATTTACACATTACCGATTTTAACGCATATCTTTACACATGTCACTTACCTCTCATTCATTTCTTATTCACACAAGGGCTCTGTTTTCCTAACATGATTCTACAATCAATAGGGATTACATGTTCAGAAATTTGCATAAATCAGATCACTCACCCATGTCACATTATTCCCACATTAACATGCATTGTTCACATTTTTGCAAGGAAAATTCATATTTCACTATGTAGTTGTCCAAACGACCTGAAAATTTAACCACATGCTAATTTCGGGTTTAGGACCCTACATGAAAATTTTCACATTTTTCTGATCCAAAATGCAATTGCAGAAAATTTAACATAATTTCCCGTATTATTCAAAATTCAATTTATCATGGTGTATAACATAAAATTTCAGTTTTAACAGATCATAACCCTGAACTCAACATACACAATACCACAAAAATTTTTCCCGAATTTATTTCACAGTACACAATTTACTGGAGATTTTACAACCCTACATATGTTTTTCTAATTCCATTTTAGAAAATTCAATAAATCAGAGGAACATGGAGAACATTCCCAAAATTTTAGAGCATGAACTGATTCACCCATTCTTGGTTTAGCAAAATTTAGGGCATCCAATTCCACATGAATTGCACAAACGGTAACGAACATGGTCTAGGTCTCATCATGCATACATTCTCCACAATAAAACCATTTATGCCAAATCACAGAAATTACAAAGATCTCACCACACATTCAGACATCCATATTACATACCATAATAAGTTTACAATATATCCTTATTGAAAACACTTCGAAATTAGTCCAATATATCAGGAAGAACAGCTCACTGTTCTGTCCTGGAGAACTTAACGACGGTCTCTGGTCGTTCCAGGAGTGGACGGCAAGATCACTGGACGCATACGGGGAATCTTGGCGTCAAGGCATTGACGCCAAGTTCCTGTCTGTGCAGAAACACAGACCGAGCTCCAAATAACAAGGTGAATGGGGGATTTAGGACACGAGGAAAAATACATAAAAATGATAAAACTCTACTAGACATCTACATGGACGATAGGGGTAAGTTACTTGCCTCTGAAAAATACTCCAAAGGAATCTAGAGTTCGTAGAAGCTCTCCTTGGGCAGTCCCAAGAAGCCTCCAAAGACACCTTCCTCCGGGTTCTTGACTGATGTAGACACCAAAGCGAGATCGGGGAAGCCTTCCCTGATGCTCTAGCTATCTCCCAGTCGTAGAAGATGGCCGGATGAAGCTCCAAATTCCCGGATCTAGGCTTGCAAAGTCAGGTCCTTCTCACAGAAACTAGGGTTTGTCTTCTTCTCCTTCTTCTCCTCTTGCAAGGAGGGCCAAGAGAGGTTTTCTGGTTGCAAAGGGGTTCAGATATAGGAGAGGGGCCTCTCCCATTCCCGCAGGGTTGATGTGAGCCCTTTCAGACCGTTGGAGACAGCTCCCCAATGGGTGAGCTAGCTTGCTCCCGGAAATCCGGCTCTGCAACGCATGCAGGTCAGAGAAATTAACGTCCACATCGCTGGACGCTGGACTTAGTGTTGGCGTCCATAGGTTGACGCCTACACAACACAAACGTCCATTGATATTGACGCCAATCTGGCCTTCGGCCAGAACTCCAAAACATGCAGAAACCATGCACAACTTACATCCATATATGTACCATATGTTACTATTATGTACATACTACCATCATACCATTCATACATTATTTACATCTAACTTATACACATGCATGCAATAGTATACTAACTAGTACTTACGTAGACATTTGCATACATACATACACACCCAAGAAGTATCCATATGCAATACAAATAATGAAACAAATTCGAGGGCCTTATACCCTCTCCCCCTTAAAAGAAACTTCGTCCTCGAAGTTAGAACGACACTACTCAAACAAAAGGGGATACTTCTTCTTCATCGCATCCTCAAGCTCCCAAGTAGCCTCCTCTCGTGAGAAGTTCCGCCAGAGAACTTTCACCAACGCAATACTCTTGTTCCGGAGATGCTGAACCTTCCGGTCAAGAATAGCTATTGGTTGCTCGACATACGACAGATCTAGCTGAATCTCCACTGGCTCATGACTAATCACATGAGACGGATCTCGGACATACTTCCTGAGCATCAAAACGTGGAAAACAGGATGAACACTAGCCAAAGCTGGGGGTAAGGCTAGCTCATATGCCACGCTACCCAAACGTCTGAGAATCTCATATGGGCCAATGAACCTAGGGCTCAACTTACTATGCCTGCCAAACTTGACAACACCTCGAGTAGGCGATATCTTCAAGAAGACATGATCACCCATCTCGAACTTCAAATCATTCCTCCTGTTGTCGGCATAACTCTTCTGCCTATCTTGTGCCGCAACAAGCCTCTTCCTGATAATCTGGATCTTATCAACTGCCTATCACCAGTCTCCTCCCAACATAAAGGAGATCTGCAAGGCCTACCATACAACGCCTCGAATGGAGCCATACCAATACTCGCATGAAAGCTGTTGTTGTATGTGAACTCCACAAGAGGTAAATGGCGTTCCCAATCATCCTTCCAATCCAGAACACACGCCCTCAACGTATCCTCGAGCGTCTGGATAGTCTGCTCGGACTGTCCATCGGTCTGGGGATGAAACGCCGAACTGAGCTACAGCTCCGAACCTAAAGCATCCTGAAGACCCTTCCACAACCTCGAAGTGAACCTCGGGTCTCGATCCGAAATGATCGACTTCGGCACACCATGTGTCACGTCCCGAGAATTACGCAGCGGATCTTAGTTCGAATAATTCGAGTCGATATTCCGAGACGTGGACAGTCGGCAAATAAGCCTCTAGCTAGCACGCGCTAAATGTGTATCAAAACAAACATCATAATAGGGCCCAAATGTTGAACTCAATATAAATTGTATTCAAATCTCATATTTGTCTCAGATGAACTAATACATGACTAAGACTCAATTAAAGCAAAAGTACATGATACCTCACTTCCTACTACATTGTTCTAACACTCACAATAAACTAACTATAGATAGACTCATGTTTGGAACGCTCTTCACTCGGACCCATTCCCATCCTCGACTTGCTCTTCCTCTTGAACTTCATAGTCACCTAGATTGGGTAAAAGTAGGGGATGAGCAAACTAGCCCAGTAGGATTTATATCTCGATGTGCGGGTAATGATATAAGTGATTAACATTTTAGAACTAGGCAAGTACGATGAACGATATGCAAGTGCGAACAAAACTCGTTAAAACATGATATATAAAACAAGCTGGATAGAGTGAACAAGATAGAATAAGATTTTTGAACAAGATGCCAAGAAAGAACTAGCAAAAGATCACTTTGCACAAGCACGCAAGATTTCACTTGATGTCAATAGTTTTCAAGAAAGCAAGATATCACTAGTTGCAATAAATGCAGGATGGCCATATCACGCAAGCAAGCAAGCAAGATTGCACAAGCACGTTCAAGTAACACTAATCAGGCACGTAGACACCAATGTACACCAAGAAAAGATCCATCAAGAATGTACACCAGGACACGTGTATGTGGTTATGTATCTAACATTCAACAAGCAAGAAAGTACTCCCAGCGCAGATGCAACGCCAGTAATCATTATACCCCATGGTTAACAGTATATTTATGACTCTCCGTCATTGGGGCTAGACTGGAGCCCTTGGACACACTCCGTGCCCTGTCAGCCATCTCATGTAAATTTCAAATGAAGATACCCACAGTCATTAATAATGGACAATGAGAGTTTCAATAAGTAAGCATGTGTAATGTCATGTTCGTGATGATGATAAGAAGAATAAATAAATTGAACATGATTCCATGAGGACAATAGTCAAGAGATAAATTCGATAGCTGAACGATAAGATTTACAATTTAGTTCAATCTTTACATTAATGGCTTTAGTCTAGATGACAATTCACACTCACGAGAACAAGAAGAGAAGGAAGTGCACGCCCTAGATGTATAGGTGTGTAGAGATGCACATGTGTAAATTCGCAATCCGTCGGTCTCAAACTCTCGGAAAAACACTTAACATGATGGCATGCAATGAACAATGCATTTAGCTACTACTGGGTTTACAAGATTTTTAGATAAAATTTATCACTTAAAGCAAGCTAGAATGGTAACAAGAGTAAATCACAAGTTTCATGTATGATCACATCATTAAGAAAGCAATTAGAATAATATTCATATAATTAAGGATTTTTCAATGGGTTAAACACTTTTAAGCCTTTAAATAGACATTATGTAATGAACAGAACCAACATATGCAATATCTTGTAAAGGTAGTGTCGACACAATCCATGCTGATGTCGACACTATGCTTTAAACACAAAGCATAAAATATGACAAATTGGTCAGGTAGTGTCGACACTAGTTCAAGTAGTGTCGACACTAGAGACAGGTTCAAAAGACCTTCTGGAAAATATGGGACAATGTGTCGACCTAGATGGGGTAGTGTCGACACTAGATCAGTTTCCCAGAACTTCCTGGGTAAAACTGGGACAGTGTGTCGACACTAGATGAGGCAGTGTCGACACTAGATGGGTTTCCCAGAACACTTCCTGGGCTGTTTGGGACAGGTGTCGACACTAGATGGGGTAGTGTCGACACTAGAGGGCTTCCCAGAATACTCTCTGGGCTGCCTTGGGACAGGGTGTCGACACTAGATGGGGTAGTGTCGACACTAGCTGCCCTCCAGAACAAAACATATGGTCAAGTGTGACCCGAAAACATGTGTCATGCAGTGATTCACTTACCCATCTTATAACTCTCTAACTAATGACATTTAGATAAAACGTTCAACACAAAAGATGACAAGGATAACTAGTAGAAGAACTTTTATTTTGGGTGTTTGATCAAATTCCGTCTCGAATCCAGAGAAAACATGAAGAAGAACAAAAAGTCAAGTGTAGCCCGAAATCCCAGTATCATGCAGTGACTCTATTACCATGCCTGTAACTCTCTAACCAAGGAGTTTTGGACAAAACATCCAACATAAACGATGATCGTGACTCCAATTAGAAAAACTTTTGTAAAGGAAGCTTAGTCAAATTCAGTCTCGAATCACGTGCATATTAAGAAAAACGGGAAAAACCCTAACAGTGCGCGACTTTAGAAAAACACTTATAACTCAAAATATACTCATTAGAATTCGATGAAACCAGTGGGAAACGAAATTTAACTTGATACTATACACATTGGCATAGGATATATTAAGGTTTGGCCCGAGAAAACCTACCTTATGGGTTGAAGAAGTCTCATTTTTTTCCAGAAAACCCGAGTTCAGACACTCGGAGGAAAACACTTACTGCTCCGTGTATACTGCATGGAATTTGAGAATTACACTTGGGTTAGAACGTAGCCTTGACCCTCTTTCCAGGGGTATAAGCCTTGCAAGGTTTGGTTTAGGTTTGACTCACCTTTGGTCGACTTCAAGATGATGGTCTGTGCAGGTCGCAGCAGACGAAACAGGGGAAGAAGAACGACTTGGTGTGGATGATCTCCTGCTCCCCAGCCACCAAGAACTTCTCCACACGACCCCAGCAAGTTCTAAAACTCGTTCCTAGGTTTTGGTGAAGAGTATTTAAGCAACCATGGTGTTTTAGGAGTCCTATTATAACTAGGAAAGCTAAGCTGCGGTTTTGACATGGCAGTTTCCTATCTTTTGAAGTTTCCTTCCTCCCTTAGAGTGTGTGAGGCTTTAGGAAACCTTCCACCATAGATAGGCATGAATTTGGGTTGCCAAGAATGCATGATTGCATCCCAATTCAACTCAAATTGCCTCTTTCCAATTTCAGCCTATTTAGAGTTACGAATTTCCATGCATTCTCTAGCTTTATTTGATTATTGGGCCAATTGATGTCCATTGACCCGCTTATGATATTGGGTCATTAATATATAATGTTGGAAGTCCCTCCAACACTTTTATTAAATTTGATTTCTTTATATATTAAAATTTTCGGGGTGCTACACCATGCAATCTAATGATACTACTAACATACAATCTAGCTAAACTTTCTACTGACTACTTCTTCTTCATAGGCAAGAAATGAGCAGTCTTCGAGAATCTATCTACAACTACCCAAATCGAGTCATTGCCCCGTCTAGATCAAGGCAAACCCGAAACAAAGTCCATAGTGACAGCTTCCCACTTCCACACTGGGATCTCCATCCTTTGCATAAGGCCGGATGGTCGCTGTCGCTCGGCCTTCACTTGCTGACACACTAAACACCTAGACACATAATCCGCTACGTCCTTCTTCATACCGGACCACCAAAATGATCTCTTCAGATCCTGATACATCTCAGTGTTACCCGGATGAATAGAGAATCGCGATCTATGAGCCTCCGCTAACACATGCTCACGGACATCTACTAAATCAGGGACACAAACACGGTGATGGAATCTAATCACACCGTCCTCATCGCGAGCAATGCCTGCCTTGCCCACTAACTCTAAGAGTCTAGGGTCGGCTTCCTGTTGCTCGATCACCTCATCCAAAATTGAGGACCTAAGGGATAACTGAGCTACAAAAGCCTGACATAGCGATGGCTCTAACTCAGTCAACGTGCAAGCCGCATCTTCCAACATCTTCCAATCCTGCTGGAGAGATGGCCTCCTTCTACTCAGAGCATCCGCTACGACATTCGCCTTCCGAGGGTGATACTGAAGGTCGAAGTCATAGTCCTTCAAGAACTCAATCCATCTCCTCTGCCTCAGGTTTAATTCCTTTTGGGAGAAAAGATACTTCAAGCTCTTGTGGTCGGTAAACACCTCAAATCTGACACCATAAAGATAGTGCCTCCAGATCTTTAGTGCATGAACCACTGCTGCGAGCTCCAAGTCATGAGTCGGATAGTTCTTCTCATGCTCCTTCAACTGACGAGAAGCATAAGCCACTACCATTTCTTGATGCATTAGCACACAACCCAAACCAATCCGAGACGCATCCGTGTAGATAGCAAAACCCTCTACACCGCTCGGTAAGACTAACACCGGAGCTGACGTGAGCTTAGTCTTCAGCAATTGAAAATTACTCTCACACTTCTCGGACCAAACAAACTTCACTCCCTTTCTAGTGAGCTGAGTCAAAGGGGCGGCGATGGATGAAAATCCCTCAATAAATCGCCGAGAGTAACCAGCTAAACCAATAAAACTACGAATCTCCGAAGGGGTCTGGGGAATCTCCCAATCCATAACAGCCTGGACCTTTGCTGGATCAACTGCTACACCAGTACCGGAGATAACATGCCCGAGGAAATGAACCTCGCGCAACCAAAAATTGCACTTTCTGAACTTAGCATACAGCTTGTGCTCACGAAGAACCTCTAATACCACCCTCAAATGCTGACGGTGTGTGGCCTCGTCCGGAGAGTAGACCAGCACATCATCAATAAACACTACGACAAAGCTATCTAGATAAGGCCTAAACACCCTGTTCATGAGATCCATGAACGCTGCAGGGGCATTGGTCAATCCGAAAGGAAGAACCAAAAACTCATAATGTCCATAACGGGTTCTAAACGCCGTCTTGGACACATCCTCACTCTGAATCCTCAACTGATGATAACCAGATCGCAAATCAATCTTGGAAAAGACTGATGCATCTCGCAACTGGTCAAACAAATCATCAATACGAGGCAAGGGATACCTGTTCTTCACAGTCACTTGGTTCAGCTTTCTGTAGTCAATGCATAACCTATGTGACCCGTCTTTCTTTTTGACGAATAATACAGGTGCGCCCCAAGGGGAAACACTCGGGCGAATAAATCCCTTATCAAGCAAGTCTTGCAACTGCTTCCTTAACTCGGCTAACTCCGCAGGTGCCATCCGATATGGAGCCTTCGAGATAGGAGAGGTGCCCGGAAGCAACTCTATGGTAAACTCTATCTCTCTATCCGGTGGCAAACCAGACAAATCATCGGGAAAGACGTCTGGAAAATCCTGCACTACCTCAATCTCTGCAAGAGTAGGTGACTCATCAGCCTCTGGCACTAGTACCACGCTGGCAAGAAAAGCGTCACAACCCTTGTTTACCATGCGCATCGCCTTCATGGCAGAGACGACTAACTTTCCCGCCAAGTTCCTTGGCAAGGGATGAGAGAACTCGTCCTCACCAGGAATGCGAAAAACAATCTTCTTCCGACGACAATCCACTAACGCATAGTGCTTCTCTAGCCAATCCAGACCAAGAATAGCATCATAGTCATTCATCTTTAGCAAGAAGAAACACCCTTCTAGGACTCTATCGTCAATGCACACAGGCAGCGACGGAATGCACTTCCTAGTCGATATTGTACCCGCAGGGGTGTGCACGACAAAGGGACCTCTAAATCCTCAGACTCTACACCTAACTCTAGGGCTAACTGCCTAGCAAACCGCTCGGAAATGAACGAGTGAGTAGCACCCGTATCAAACAAAACCCGAGCGTGCACACCTAGAAGTAAACCGTACCTTCAGTGACATGCTCCGCCTGCTCGGCGTCCTCGCGAGCTAAAGCAAACACTCGAGCTGGGGCTCGAGGCCTTCCTGGTCTTCCTGTAGCTGGCGCTGCTGCCGCTACCGCTGGGGCTGGCGCTCCGCGCTGGACTCCCTGCTGAAGTCTTGGGCAATCCTTGATCTTGTGGTCGCTGCTTCCGCACTTCAAGCACTTTCCCGTAATCATCCAACATTCGGAACCACCATGTGTCCTCCCACAGTGGGGACACTCTTTCTTCACACCAGGGAACGTACAGAAGGTGCTTGAGAACTACCGACTGCCACTGATCGTTGCTGTGTCTGGTACACTACTTTCTTCTTATCCTGTCGCTGGAACGTAGCTGCAGGTCTCTTCTACGAAGCCTTCTTCTCTTCAAGGTATTGCTCCATCTCGCCCTCCTTCCTACAAGCAGCACTAAGGGCCTCGTCCAAAGTGCGGTGGTCAAACGCCACGAGTCTCGTCCGCAGTGATGGCTTGAGTCCCATCATGAACTTCTTTGTCTTCCTGCGCTCATCTGCCATGATATGAGGTGCATACTTAGAGAGTTCAGAAAATCTTGCCTCATACTCTAGCACGGTCATGGAGCCTTGAGCCAAAGAGAGGAACTCCTGCTCCATCCGATCTTGAACATGCTCAGGGACGAACTTGGCCCGAAAGAGCCTCACGAACTCGTCCCAAGCAACATCAATAGCTCCGTCGTCAAACCGGGTACGCAGCAATGAAGCCCACCATACATCAGCTCTTTCCTGCAGTACTCCGCTCATAAGCACCATCTAAACAAATCTAACTTAACAAAACATACAAGCATATAAACTAAAGCATACCTGTATCATGTAGGTGGCTAATGTGACCTTATCCTCATCTGCACACCTGATGGCTCGGAAGATCTTTTCAATCTCCCTCATCCAGCCTTCAGCTAGCAATGGATCACTCTCCCCCTTAAAAGAGGGTGGCAGCATCCTCTTGAATCTTTCCATGGTAGAAGGTCCACCATGGTCCTGAGCTGGTACTTGAGCCTGCTACAGTACACAGCAAGCAATACACAATCAACATAATATCGCATAATTAAATAAAACATACTATTAATCATTTTATTAGTCTAACCTGAGCCTCCAACTGTGCCTAGAGTGCTGCCTGAGTGTGAGCCTGCGTCTGCATGGCTTGCGCCAGACCTTGCATGAATACTCCATAATCCACAGGCGGCGGTGGGGGAAGTACAGGACCTTGCGGTGCCGGGGCCTGCTGCTCCACCCGCTCCTCACGTCTTGGCTCGTCCTCACGGGCCGGCGCTCCGCCACGCCTAACTCTCGAAGCCATGGCTGTAATAAATTCAGCCACTATTAGAGCTACTTTAATTTATTTCCTAACCGTTTTCTTATCTATTTTTCACTCATTATTAATCAATTCTACACATGTGGACATTCCTATGTAGACTTAGCATGTAATGAAGATGATGACTTATGTATATTCATGTGCAATCTCAACCGGTCTCATCTCTGATACCAATCTCTGTAGTGACCCTCATTATACCGGTACGGTTATACCAACCCACGTCGGTATAGTGAACGTTGCCACAGTGGGACATTTACCCAACAATAACATTCTGCTGAGATACACATGAATATATGAACAGAGTAGCGGAAGTAAAAGAACTACTGTCGTCATTTCATTCATCATCCACATTAAACATACATGATTGCAATAACATTTGAAGAACTAAAAGTCCACATAATTAAATTGCTGAAAATCAAATACATAATTGTCCACACTTAAACATTTCTTTCCATGATAGTGCTAATACAATGTTTCAATTACATACATCAAGATGCCAAAATGTCACAACTAAGCTCCACCAACTAGCTACTCTCCGCGCTCGGAGTCGCTTTCCACGGTCTCCTCCAAAGGTGTGTCACCTACTACACCTGTACGCCGAAGCAAGTAATGAGTCTAAAAGACTCAGCAATAACTCTACACATATCATTCATATACATGTCATAGCAGGTTTACATACACATTACAAGAGACAATCATGTAGCATGCGTGACCTTGAAATAAACAACCTATCATGGTGATTCTACTTATTAAACACATGATTCATGCTTTTAGATTTTTTTCCACAATAAAACTTCCTATCACATGCTCTCTAATCGTTCCTACACATGAAGGTTCTACTTTCAATTAGACTAAAACATGAGAGCAATCTAGCATGACTAGCTTACATACATGAAAGAAACATTGCTGACATGGTTATTACTCATTCGTATACATGCACATAACCATTTCACATGCTTTAAGCTTGCTGTTTTGACATGATTAAACACTTTGCAATCCAACACATGAAAGCTATGTTCTCATTCAAACTACAACGTGAGAGTAAACACACATGGAATGGGTTACACATAGGTAAGGATTGTCCCTAGCATGGATTCTACGCGTTGTACACATATAACACATGATCATAACTACATTTATGTTGCTGTCCTAACATGATTTCAGATCATCATATCATGGATTTCAATTTCACATCCTCACATTTTGGTTTCACATTTTACACAATTTCTAATTCACACACTTCACTTTTACACATTGCACATTTACACATTCACATTTACACATTGTTCACACTACACAATTTGCACATGATCACAATCACATTCACATTTTACACTTTAGTGCCGTGACACATAGTCCAAACCACCAGAGAAGGACACATCACATCACATACACATAGACGTCACCTAGGCAATACAGTGACGACTCTTGGACTGCGCAGACTGGGAGAACAAGTCTCCACCCTAACCAGTGGTACTTGTCCACCTCCAGGATTTCATCCTAATGCCTTTAGGATCACAACACATTGAACCTGCCCATGGGGACTTTTCCATGGTACGGTTCCACAGCCCTCTATGGAAGCAGTATCACACTTGGCACAATTTACACATTTACCGATTTTAACGCATATCTTTACACATGTCACTTACCTCTCATTCATTTTCTTATTCACACAAGGGCTCTGTTTTCCTAACATGATTCTACAATCAACAGGGATTACATGTTCAGAAATTTGCATAAATCAGATCACTCACCCATGTCACATTATTCCCACATTAACATGCATTGTTCACATTTTTGCAAGGAAAATTCATATTTCACTATGTAGTTGTCCAAACGACCTGAAAATTTAACCACATGCTAATTTCGGGTTTAGGACACTACATGAAAATTTTCACATTTTTCTGATCCAAAATGCAATTGAAGAAAATTTAACACAATTTCCCGTATTATTCAAATTCAATTTATCATGGTGTATAACATAAAATTCCAGTTTTAACAGATCATAACCCTGAACTCAACATACACAATACCACAAAAATTTTTCCCGAATTTATTTCACAGTACACAATTTACTGGAGATTTTACAACCCTACACATGTTTTTCTAATTCCATTTCAGAAAATTCAATAAATTAGAGGAACATGGAGAACATTCCCAAAATTTTAGAGCATGAACTGATTCACCCATTCTTGGTTTAGCAAAATTTAGGGCATCCAATTCCACATGAATTGCACAAACGGTAACGAACATGGTCTAGGTCTCATCATGCATACATTCTCCACAATAAAACCATTTATGCCAAATCACAGAAATTACAAAGATCTCACCACACATTCAGACATCCATATTACATACCATCATAAGTTTATATTATATCCTTATCGAAAACACTTCGAAATTAGTCCAATATATCAGGAAGAACAGCTCATTGTTCTGTCCTGGAGAACTTAACGGCGGTCTCTGGCTGTTCCAGGAGTGGACGGCAAGATCGCTGGATGCATACGGAGAATCTTGGCGTCAAGGCATTGACGCCAAGTTCCTGTCTGTGCAGAAACACAGACCGAGCTCCAAATAACAAGGTGAATGGGGGATCTAGGACACGAGGAAAAATACATAAAAATGATAAAACTCTACTAGACATCTACATGGACGATAGGGGTAAGTTACTTGCCTCTGAAAAATACTCCAAAAGAATCTAGAGTTCGTAGAAGCTCTCCTTGGGCAGTCCCAAGAAGCCTCCAAAGACACCTTCCTCCGGGTTCTTGACTGATGTAGACACCAAAGCGAGATTGGGGATGTGACGGCCCTCATTATACCGGTACGGTTATACCAACCCATGTCGGTTATAGCGAGAGTCCTCACAGTGGGACATTTACCCAAACGATACAAACAGCTAAGATACACGCGAATATATAACAGAGTAGCGGAAGTAAAAGACAACTGTCTTCATTCATTCATCATCCACATTTAACATACATGAAGTTTGCAATTAACAATAAGGAACTAAAAGTTCACAAAATCTAAATTTCTGAAATAAAATACATAATGTCCACACTTATACATCTTTTTCATGATAACTCTAATACAATGCTCAAATTACATACTATGAAATACACAAGTCACAAAGAAACTCCAAAACTAGCTAATCTCCGCGCTCGGAGTCCGTCTCCACTGTCTCCTCCAAGGGTGCCACGTCACCAACCACACCTGTACGCCGAAGCAAGGAGTGAGTCTAAAGACTCAGCAAGAAAGACTACTCATAACATACACGTACAAGTCATCGCGGTTTCTACATGCACATTTAAAATTTCAACACATAGCATGCTAGTCATTAGAAGTTCAACCTATCATGAAAGTTTTACAATTTTATACATGGATCATGATTTCAGATTTCTAAGAATAAACATAACCTATCACATGCTCTCTATTCAATTTATTCATGAAATTTTGTCTTTAAAGGACCAAGACATAAGAGCTACCAACATGAACATTGTGCACATATGAAAGGAAACATAATTAGCATGAGTTTTACGTGTGCTCAAGCATATACATAGACGTTTTCACATGCTTTAAGTTGCTGGTTTCACATGGTTTAATGGCTGAAAACCTACACATGAGAGCTATAATGTTGCTTAAAACATATCACGTAAACAACCAATCGTTATTTTGTACCCGTGCTCATCAATTATCCCTAACATGGATTCTAGACATTTTTGCACATACAAACATGATGATAACAACATAAGATTTCTGATTTCACATGGTTTCAGATTTGTCTCACATGGATTTCAATATCATATCCTCACATTTAGAATTTCACATTTTCCTTACACAAGTTTCTTCTTTCACATGGTTACACTTTACATATACACATTCACATTGTTCGCTTACACATTTACACATGAACACATACACATTACACATTCACATTTACACATTTTAGGTGCCGTGACACATAGTCCAAACCACCAAAGAAGGACATATACACATCACATTACACATAGACGCCATCTAGGCAATTCAATGGCGACTCTTGGGCTGCGCAGACCGGGAGAACAAGTCTCCACCCTAACCAGTGGTACTTGTCCACCTCCAGGATTTCCCCCTAATGCCCTTAGGGTCACTTACACACTGAACTTTCTCAAGGGGACTTTTCCCTGATACAGCTCCACTGCCCTCTACGGAAGCAGTGTCACATTGGCACAGTTACACTTTACACATTTTACCGGTTTACACATGGTTTTACACATAGCACTTTACATCTCACTCACTTTCTCACTCACATGCACATCTCTGTTTTTCCTAACATGGCACTACAGATTTCAGGAGCTTAACATACAGAAATTCCACTAATCAAGTTGGGTTAAGACAATAACTAACCACATTACGATAATATACATAGATTATCACATTTCACATGAAAATACATAACTTCTTATTTACTGATCCAAATGACCTGAAATTTTAACCACAAGCTGTTTTCGGGTTCAAGATCATACACTCAAATTTTCATATTTTTCTGAGCTAAATAGAATTTACAGAAAATAAAACACCCATCTAGCATACTATTCACAACTTAAGTTAACATGGGGTTAACACATCTTGCAATTTGCCACTTACTGTTTTAAACAGAGGCTACTAACATACGCATGATTTGAGAATACAAGATTTCCCTAATCATACATCTATAGATTAATCATCACAATCTTTCTTGTATGTCTTTTTACTTACCGAACCGGATTTATTGGCAATTTATACAAGCATGGATAATTTATCAAAATTGCATACACATATACTGACCCACTAATCTTCATGATCAGACAAAACCAAGGCATTCATACTAATCCTAATCATGAAACATGGATTTGCAAGATTTCAACAAGTCATGCTCACAAGTTTAAGGGATACAATATTTCCTACATTCACCATCACGGAAACCATACCGAAATTAGTGTATAGGAAGGGCAGAACAGTTCACTGTTCTGTCCAGAGGAACTTGGCGGCGGTCTCTGGCCGCTGACTCAGGGTCAGCGGCATGGTCGATGGACGCCAAGCATGATATGGGCGTCCATTGACCTTGCCGTCGATGCAGGTCTGTGCAGAAACACAGACCCGAGCTCTCAAACTTGGGTGAATGGGAGGGTCTAGGACTCGAGGAAAAATCCATAAAAATTATAGAAACAACCTAGACACATACGGGAACATCATGGATAGGTCACTTGCCTTTTAAAATTTCCTTCAAAGGGTCTAGGGTGTTGGTGAAGCCCTCCTTGGGCAGTCCCAAGAAAGTGCAGAACTCCCTCCTAGCTCTTCTTCCTCCGGGTTCTTGAGCGAGATCCACCGCAAGCCGAGGTCGGGGAAGCTTTCCTCGTCGGTCCAGCAACCTCCTTGAAGCAGTGGAACGCCGGATCAAGCTCCAGGGGGTCGGATTTTTGGGTGGCAAAGTGGGTTTTTCTCACAGTTTTCTCTCTAGGCTTTTTCTCCTCTTGTAAGGGTGAAAAGAGGCTGGGGGAAGGGAGCTCCGGTCTTAGACTTAAGGAGAAACCCCTCACCCACTCCTTGGGTGATATGACAGCCCTCAGAGCCGTTGGGGAGAACCCCCAATGGCTGGGCTTTCTTGTTTCAGAAGCTTGCAGCTCTGCTGCGCATGCAGGCCAGAGAGATTGGCGTCCATATCGCTGGACGCCAGGACTAGTGTTGGCGTCCATGTCTGGACGCTGACACCACCTAAACGGCCTGTGGTTGACGCCAAGGTGGCCTTCGGCCAGAACTCTAAAATATGCAGAAAACCATGCATACCATGCATATATACATGCAATATGTATATGGTATTATATCCATACTATCACCATGCAATACATACATTATTTACATTTAATATAAACACATGCACACGTACTTGTACTAATTAATACGTACGTAAATATGTACATACATACACAAGCACAAATACACAAATACAAATAATGCGACGGAAATTCGAGGGCCTTACAGGGGAAGCCTTCCCTGATGCTCTAGCTATCTCCCAGTCGTAGAAGATGGCCGGATGAAGCTCCAAATTCCCGGATCTAGGCTTGCAAAGTCAGGTCCTTCTCACAGAAACTAGGGTTTGTCTTCTTCTCCTTCTTCTCCTCTTGCAAGGAGGGCCAAGAGAGGTTTTCTAGTTGCAAAGGGGTTCAGATATAGGAGAGGGGCCTCTCCCATTCCCGCAGGGTTGATGTGAGCCCTTTCAGACCGTTGGAGACAGCTCCCCAATGGGTGAGCTAGCTTGCTCCCGGAAATCCGACTCTGCAACGCATGCAAGTCAGAGAAATTAACGTCCACATCGCTGGACGCTGGACTTAGTGTTGGCGTCCATAGGTGGACGCCTACACAACACAAACGTCCATTGATATTGACGCCAATCTGGCCTTCGGCCAGAACTCCAAAACATGCAGAAACCATGCACAACTTACATCCATATATGTACCATACGTTACTATTATGTACATACTACCATCATACCATTCATATATTATTTCCATCTAACTTATACACATGCATGCAATAGTATACTAACTAGTACTTACGTAGACATTTGCATACATACATACACACCCAAGAAGTATCCATATGCAATACAAATAATGCAACAAATTCGAGGGCCTTACAGGAACTTTGCGTCAAGGCCTCTTGCCGCCAGGATCTCCAGTCAGCGTCCAGCGATCGTGCCGTCCAACTCCTTGAACGGCCAGAGACTGCCGTTAAGTTCTTCAGGGCAGAACAGTGAGCTGTTCTCCCTTCTATATGATTAATTTCCGAAGTGTTTTCGAATGAGGATATAGTGTAATCATATATGTTATGTAAAATAGACCATGGGATGCATGTGATATTTTCTGTGCTTTTTGGTGATGGCATGAGTTGTTAAACTTATTGAAATACAAGTTTGGAAAAATGGATTTTTGCATGTTCACCCATTGTTTACATAATCCCTGAAGAATGGGATGCCTTAAGTTTTTCTAAACCGCGTATATACGTATCAGTCTAGGCCCTGCAATTTCTAGAATTTCTCCATGACTGTGGGATTTACTGTAATTTCTGTTTTGGAAATATAAGACATGCGTAGGATTTGTAAAATTTACAGTAAATTGTGTGTGGTGCAATAAATTTGGGGAAAATTCCTGTGATGGTGAGTATGTTAGGCTCAGGTCCGTGAACTGTCAAATTGGATATTCATGTTATGTTCCATGTTAAATCGAATTATGAATAGTATAGATTGAACGTTTTAATTTCTGTAAATGGAATATGATTCAAAAAATATGAAAATTTGCATGTGTGATCATAAACCTAAATTAGTCTGTGGTTAAATTGTCATATTATTTAGATAACTGAAGAGTGCTCTATAAAATTTCCATGCGAAAACGAGTGTTTCAACGCATGCTAATATGAACATGGTTGATTATGTATGTTTCCAACCTGATTAGTGTGAGGTACTGAATGTTTGATTTCTGTTAACAGTGGTACCATGTTAGGGTTAACTGAGACATGTGGAATTTATGGATGTAACATATAAATTATTCAACAGAATAAGTAAAACATGTGAATAATGAGTGAAAATGCGATAAAGTGAATGTAATGTGTATAATTGGGCCGAAATGACACTGCTACCCTAGGGGCCTCAAGAGTTTTACATAGAAAAGTCCCTATGGAAAACTCTATGTGATAAAAGTTCGTCCTAAAGGCATTAGGGGAATCCCGGAGGTGGACAAGTACCACTGGATAGGGTGGAGAGAGCTTCTCCCGGTCTGCGCAGTTACCAAGGACCTAAAGTTCAGTCTCTGATACCAACTGTCACGCCCCGAAGTATTTAGCAGCGGAATAAATATCGGGGGACGTGAACGATACAAACCGGCGTATCACAGTTGAATAGTGCAGAGTCACAATCGAATATAATAACACATTCAAGACTATAATATGGTCACCAATAGTATACTTTAATTCATTTCATTCAACTAGATACAACCTCACATAAGAAGAATTAACCAAAGGGTCCATCATTCAAATAAACTTCCACAAAAGTTTCACTATTACATAGACTACTCAAATTTCTATTTCTAAACTGTCATCTATTCTAGGACGGGTGCTCGTCACTCTTGCCCAGTCCCATCCGACTCCACTGGTTCTTCATCACTACCTGAAAAAGGGCAGGATGATAGGGGTGAGCGAACTAGCTCAGTAGGATTTATATCTCAATCACGTGCGGGCACTAGTATACATGATTAACAATTTAAGTAGGCAGATATGCTTATGAGTATGCTGACAATGCATGCTTTTCTAACAAGTTGAATAGCAAAGTAGAACGGATATCATATCAGATCAAATGTCGAGTTCCATATACAATGGACAGATATTTCAAGAATAAAATCATGTCAGAAAAGATTGGCCATATTCAAGCAGAGTTCATGTGTTCACAAGAACAAACTTATCATATCATGTCAAGTCAAACTTATCAAGTCAAACAGGAGGCACATATTCACAATCTTGCATGTCAGGTGTGCTATGCCAAGCACCAAGAGTCCATACTCCCTCGGTTAACAAGTACGTTGGGGCGCTCCTCCCCAGGACCGGACAGGGCCCTATTGCACAGGCATTGTATCAAGTTTTGGACCGGAGTCCCACGATGTGCCGAACAAACATATTCATATTATGGCCACAGAGTTTCAATGACAAGCTCATAGTAAAAAGAACATGATCACTCATAGAGTCAAGGAATGACAAACAGCTCAAAAGAACAAGGCAGGATAACGACGTATCTTATATTTCATAATTCATTAATGTCTTGACATGAGGGTGTTTCTAAAGACAGATCATATGTAGAACATGTACTTTCCTAACATGTATGCATATGACAATAATCAATTGAACACCGGAAAACATGTAACCATGAAACTCATATGCAAATCATAACATTAACACCACTAATATGTCCATACTAATCATGTATTCATCCCCACATTCATATCATATTCTTATCTTATCAATTGACAATAAGCAAGATCACAAGATAATCCAATGATCATAAGAACAATCAAAATTACACATTAGAATCATATTCATATCATTACCATTTCCTTTAATGGTTTGATTTATTTTAAGTCCATGCATACTATATAACATCATGTACATGCTTCATGAGATGATTAGACCCAAATTATACAAAAATCTTGTAAGGGTAGTGTCGACACTAGATCAGGTGGTGTCGACACCATGCTCCAAACCCAAGATAAAATCATGCAAAACTGGTCAGGTAGTGTCGACACTAGTTCAGGTAGTGTCGACACTAGAGACAGGTTCCAGAACCCTTCTGGAAAACATGGGACAGTGTGTCGACACTAGAGACAGGTAGTGTCGACACTAGATAGCTTTCCCAGAACTTTCAGGAAAAACTGGGACAGTGTGTCGACACTAGAGAAAAGTAGTGTCGACACTAGATGGCTTACCCAGAACACTCTCTGGGCTGTTTGGGACAGGGTGTCGACACTAGCTGAGGCAGTGTCGACACTAGAGGGCTTCCCAGAACACTCTCTGGGCTGCCTTGGGACAGTGTGTCGACACTAGTCCAAGTAGTGTCGACACTAGAGTCCTTCCAGAACAAAACTTAAGAGTCATGTGAAACCGAAAACACATGCCATGCAGCGATTCACTTCAAACTCTTATAACTCTCTAACGATTGACATTGGACAAAACGTTCAACATGAAAGATGAAGAAGACAACTAGTAGAAGATTTTGATGTTGAGGGTTTGATCAAATTCGGTCTCGAATCCCGAGAAAACATGTGAAGAACAAAAATCAAGTGAAACCCGAAATCACAGTATCAAACAGAGACTCTCTTATCATGCTCCTAACTCTCTAACGAAAAACCTTTGGACAAAACGTCCAACATAGAAGATGATCGTGACTTCAAATAGAAGAACTTTCATGAAGAAAGTTTAGTCAAATTTGGTCTTGAATCGTGTGCACAATAAGATGAACGGGAAAATCCCTAACTGTGCAAGACTTCGGGAAAATCACCAATACACGATGAATACTCCATGAAAATTGGGCAAATCAAGTGCAAATGATCCTAGACTCAAAGAACTACATGTTGGCATTGGTTTTCTTTAATCTTGGCCCGAGAACACCTACCTTTACGAAGATCTAAAACCCGTTGATGTTCTGGACGCAACAGAGGATGCAGGGGATGAAGCTCCGGATTCCCAGCCTTTCTCCTGCTCCTCAGAAGTTCTTGCTTGCCTCCAAACGACTCCAACTTCGTTGTTAAACCTTCCCCAAGAGTTTAGGGACGAGTTCTTATAGTTTTAGGATGTTGTTAAGAGTCCTAATGACACTAGGAAAGGGCTACGAGCTCTGTTTCCTAGTTTCCAGAAAATCTGGGATTTCCTTACCCAAAAGAGGTAGCCAAGGTTTAGGAAACCACCAATTGGGATTGAGTTCGGTTTTGGCTTACCTTACATGACTACTCATCCATAATTTAACCCTAAATTACCCTCACTAATTACTGCATAATTACCTACACGAATTTCTGGGCAATTTCCTGTCCTAGTTTATTCATATCCTTGGGCCAAATATGCTCTATTGGCCCAATCTTATTAATAGGTCATTAACCCATGGTATTGGAAGTCTCCAATACGTTTATTTATTTTATCCCTCTAAAATTCTGATAAATTGCAAATTTCCGAGGTGTTACATCCTCCCCCACTTAAAAAATTTGGTCCCCAAATTTACGCATAATGGTGTAGTTCGTACCTGAGAATAGCTCCGGGTGATTTTTCTTCATTCTTCCTCTGTTTCCCAGGTAGCATTAGTAACTCCGTCTCGACTCCATTGAACCTTCACCATAGGTATGGTACGATTCCTGAGTCGCTGAATCTTCCGATCCAACAGTTTGATCGGCTTCTCTTCATAAGTCAGGTCCTCCCGAATCTCCAAGTCCTCGTGGTCAATTACATGGTCGGCATTGAATAAGTACTTCCGCAGCATGGATATGTGGAACACATTATGCACGTTTGCCAGTTGCGGAGGTAGTGCAAGTCTATACGCCACCTGACCAATTCTTTCCAGAATTTCAAATGGCCCTATAAATCTGGGACTTAGTTTTCCTTTGATCCCAAATCTTTGTATTCCCCTTGAAGGTGAGACCTTCAAGAAAACATGTTCGCCAACCTGAAATTCCAGTTCTCTCCTTCTCTTGTCTGCATAACTTTCTGCCTGGATTGTGCTATCTTCAGACGTTCCCTGACAATCTGAACCTTCCAGACAGTTGCCTCAATCAAGTCGGGTCCAACCCATTGGTTCTCCCCAACCTCTTCCCAACAAAGGGGTGATCTGCAACTCCTGCCATATAAGGCTTCAAATGGAGCCATTTTGATACTAGCCTGATAGCTGTTGTTATAAGCAAACTCCATCAAGTACAACTGATCATCCCATCGACCTTTGAAATCCAGCACCAGAGCACGAAGCATATCCTCCACAATTTGATTGGTCCTTTCAGTTTGTCCATCAGTCTGAGGATGGAAGGCAGTACTAAAGTTTAATTTAGTACCCATTGCTGCTTGTAAACCCTTCCAGAAGTGTGAAGTAAATCTAGGGTCCCGATCTGATATTATGCTAGATGGAACCCCATGCAGTCTAACTACTTCCTTAACATATAGAGCGGCCAACACATCCACTGACCATGTACTCTTGATCGGCAAGAAGTGAGCCGACTTAGTCAATCGATCAACTATTACCCAAATTGCATCCATACCACCTCTAGTCTTGGGCAATCCCATGATAAAGTCCATACCGATACTATCCCACTTCCACTCTGGGATTTCTAGTGGTAGCAGTCCACCAGCTGTACGAAAGTGCTCGGCTTTGACTTTCATGCATGTTAAACAGTATGCCACATGATCGGCCACATCCCTCTTCATGTTTGGCCACCAGTACGACCTTTTTAAATCTTGGTACATCTTTGTTGATCCTGGATGAATCGTATATTTGGACTGGTGAGCTTCATTCAGTAACCTCTTCTTGAGTTCTTCATGATCAGGGACACATGTTCTACCTCTGAATAATAATCTTCCTTCTGCTGATAGAGTAAAGTCGGGTCTTTGTTCTAACTTCTCCCTGATCTGAACTAAGAATGGGTCTTCTCCCTGTTTCTCCTGGATTTCGGTCAGCAGACCGGATTGTATCTGGAGATTGGAAATCATTACTTGTTTCTCCTTCTTTTCCATGTCTAAATTCAGACTTGCAAATTGCTCCAGTAACTTCCATTCGCCCAGCATCATACTAGCTAGCACAGTTCCTGGTTGTCTACTTAGAGCGTCTGCCACTACATTGGCTTTCCCAGGGTGATATTGGATGGAAAAGTCAAAGTCCTTAAGGTACTCTAACCACCTTCTTTGTCTCATGTTAAGCTCCTTCTGTGAGAACAAGTATTTCAAACTCTTGTGGTCAGAAAAGACTTTAAATTGCTCACCATAGATATAATGCCTCCAATCTTCAAGGCGAATACTACGGCGGCTAACTCCAGGTCATGAACCGGTAGTTCACTTCGTGGATCTTCAACTGTCTGGAAGCATAAGCTATTACCTTCCCTTGTTGCATTAAGACACATCCCAGTCCAGTACCAGAAGCATCTGAATAAATTTCAAATCCTCCCTCTTCAGTGGGTAAGGCGAGGACAGGAGCAGTAGTCAGACACTTCTTCAAGTTGTTGAAACTTCCCTCGCAATCATCAGTCCACACAAACGGATTTTCCTTCCCAGTCAGCTTGGTTAATGGTACCGCAATCTTTGAGAAATCTTTTATAAACCTTCGATAATACCCAGCTAATCCCAGAAAACTCCTGATCTCTGTGACGCTTGTCGGTCTTTCCCATTTCAACACAGCCTCAACCTTTGATGGATCAACAGCGATACCATCTTGGTTACCACATGTCCTAGAAAGGATACCTCCTCAAGCCAGAATTCACATTTACTAACTTGGCATATATTTGTTCTCCCTCAAAATCTGCAATGAAATCCTCAAATGCTCCTCATGCTCTTCCTTTGTTTGGAATAAATCAATATATCATCGATGAATACCACCACAAACTTATCAAGATATGGGCGATAAATGCTATTCATCAGCTGCATGAAAACTGCAGGGGCATTTGTTAGTCCAAAAGGCATAACAATAAATTCATAATGCCCATACCTGCTTCGGAAGGCAGTCTTGTGAATGTCTTCTCCTTTGATCCTCAATTGATGATAATCGGATCGGAGATCTATTTTAGAGAAGTATCTAGCTCCAGATAATTGATCAAACAACTCATCAATTCTCGGCAGAGGTATTTGTTCTTGATGGTTAACTGATTCAGTTGTCTGTAATCTATGCATAGTCTCATCGACCCATCTTTCTTCTTGACGAAGAGGACAGGTGCACCCCATGGCGATGTGCTTGGTCGGATGAAACCCTTCTCTAACAGTTCCATCAGTTGCTCTTTTAATTCTTTCAGTTCTGCGGGGGACATTCTATATGGTGCCCTAGATACCGGTGCTGCACCAGGGACCAATTCGATGGTAAAATCGACCTCTCGCTCCGGAGGAATTCCTGGCAAGTCTTCGGGGAAAACATCAGCGTATTCGCTGACGACATGGATGTCCTCTACCTTGACTTCCTTCTTTGCAATGACTACAGCAGCAAGAAAGGCCATACAACCTTTCCTCATCATCCTTTTGGCTTGCAGTGCAGAGATAAGTGACAATCTCCTGCGGTTTCTATCCCCGTGAACACTAGTTTTGGGTACTGGCTAAAAGTTACCCTACTTCTCCTGCAATTTATACTAGCCCCATGTTCAGACATCCAGTCTGCTCCCAGTATCACATCATACCCTGCCATGTCCATACATATTAAATTTGCTGGTAGGTTTTGGGTTTCAATCAACACCTCACTGGATGGTATATGGTTTGTAAGATTGGTACCCGGACCAATCGGGGTTGACACAACTATTCCGGATTTCATTGGACTGGTTTCACAGGTAGGGTATCAACAAATGTTTGAGAAATGAAGGAGTGCGTAGCTCCCGTATCAAAGAGAACATAAGCAGGTCGGGAAAGAATAGTAAGTGTACCTTCCACGATACCTCCTTCTTCAGCAGTTTCTGGTTCCTGGACAGCTTGCAGTCGGCCTTGCCTCTTCTGTCCATTTTGACGTTTGTCATGAGGGGCTTGTTCTTTCAACATTGGACAGTCCGAGATCCTATGGTCACGACTCCCACAGCATAGGCATCTCCCTTGCGCTCTCCAGCATTCTTCAGTCCGATGACCAGCTCTGTCACAATGTCTACACCTTTCTCCCGTTGCCACTATTACTTGCTTACCTAGCTTTTTCGGCTTTTTATCCGCTGGTTCATTTACCCCGCCACTGGGCCTTTTCTTCCCAATAGTCGGCTGATACCTCCCAATAGAAGACTCTTGTTCCCGTTTCACGGATTTTCCATTAATCCTTTCAGCAGTCTCTATGGCATCTTCCAATAGTTGAGCCTTCTTAACCATTTCAGCATAAGTTTTAATGTCCATTGGCGGCAGTTGGGTGATGAACTGGGGCCTCAAGCCATTCAGAAAGCGTTTCGCCTTCATCCTTTCTGTCCCTATCAGTGGACAGCGTATCGGGACAGCCGAGAGAATTGGGCCTCATACTCAGCCACATTGAGTCCTCTCTGCTTCAAAGCCGCAAATTCGGCTGCTTTCCGTTCTTGGACCCTCTCAGAAAAGTACTTGGCGTTGAAACGCTCAATGAACTGAGCCCATGTTAGTTGTTGTCCATTTAAGGTTGCTTCCACCGACTCCCACCATGCCCTGGCATCCTTTTCCAACTGGAAAGTCGCCAGGAGTACCTTGTTCTGGTCTGTGCATTGCATAACCCTGAATATCCTTTCAATCTCTTTAACCCAGTGTTCAGCAACATCTGGGTTAGTACTCCCCTCAAACCTAGGTGGATCCATGTTCCGAAAATTCCGGTGGAGCTCACCGGCTCCGCGATTACCTCCACCCTGGGTGGCTTGTAAGATAGCCTGAGTCAAGTTCTGTATGGTTCGTTGCATGTCCCTAGCCTGGGCACGTTCTGCGGCCATTGAGGTAATAATCACCTTCAAGATAAAAATGCGAGTTAGTCATCTAAATATATCACATGTGACTTTTATTCCCATGGCTCTACCCAAGCTCACATTAGGTACGACAGGTTTTGACTCGTGTAATCTAGTTTCATTCCATATTCCTATTCCTTGGACCCTAAAGTTCAGGTCTCTGATACCAACTGTCACGCCCCGAATATTTAGCAGCGGAATAAATACCGGGGGACGTGAACGATACAAACGGCGTATCACAGTTGAATAGTGCAGAGTCACAATCGAATATAATAACACATTCAAGACTATAATATGGTCACCAATAGTATACTTTAATTCATTTCATTCAACTAGATACAACCTCACATAAGAAAAATTAACCAAAGGGTCCATCATTCAAATAAACTTCCACAAAAGTTTCACTATTACATAGACTACTCAAATTTCTATTTCTAAACTGTCATCTATTCTAGGACGGGTGCTCGTCACTCTTGCCCAGTCCCATCCGACTCCACTGGTTCTTCATCACTACCTGAAAAAGGGCAGGATGATAGGGGTGAGCGAACTAGCTCAGTAGGATTTATATCTCAATCACGTGCGGGCACTAGTATACATGATTAACAATTTAAGTAGGCAGATATGCTTATGAGTATGCTGACAATGCATGCTTTTCTAACAAGTTGAATAGCAAAGTAGAACGGATATCATATCAGATCAAATGTCGAGTTCCATATACAATGGACAGATATTTCATGAATAAAATCATGTCAGAAAAGATTGGCCATATTCAAGCAGAGTTCATGTGTTCACAAGAACAAACTTATCATATCATGTCAAGTCAAACTTATCAAGTCAAACAGGAGGCACATATTCACAATCTTGCATGTCAGGTATGCTATGCCAAGCACCAAGAGTCCATACTCCCTCGGTTAACAAGTACGTTGGGGCGCTCCTCTCCAGGACCGGACAGGGCCCTATTGCACAGGCATTGTATCAAGTTTTGGACCGGAGTCCCACGATGTGCCGAACAAACATATTCATATTATGGCCACAGAGTTTCAATGACAAGCTCATAGTAAAAAGAACATGATCACTCATAGAGTCAAGAATGACAAACAGCTCAAAAGAACAAGGCAGGATAACGACGTATCTTATATTTCATAATTCATTAATGTCTTGACATGAGGGTGTTTCTAAAGACAGATGAGATGTAGAACATGTACTTTCCAAACATGTATGCATATGACAATAATCAATTAAACACCGGAAAACATGTAACCATGAAACTCATATGCAAATCATAACATTAACACCACTAATATGTCCATACTAATCATGTATTCATCCCCACATTCATATCATATTCTTATCTTATCAATTGACAATAAGCAAGATCACAAGATAATCCAATGATCATAAGAACAATCAAAATTACACATTAGAATCATATTCATATCATTACCATTTCCTTTAATGGTTTGATTTATTTTAAGTCCATGCATACTATATAACATCATGTACATGCTTGTAGACATCATGAGATGATTAGACCCAAATTATACAAAAATATTGTAAGGGTAGTGTCGACACTAGATCAGGTGGTGTCAACACCATGCTCCAAACCCAAGATAAAATCATGCAAAACTAGTCAGGTAGTGTCGACACTAGTTCAGGTAGTGTCGACACTAGTTCAGGTAGTGTCGACACTAGAGACAGGTTCCAGAACCCTTCTGGAAAACATGGGACAGTGTGTCGACACTAGAGACAGGTAGTGTCGACACTAGATAGCTTTCGCAGAACTTTCAGGAAAAACTGGGACAGTGTGTCGACACTAGAGACAGGTAGTGTCGACACTAGATGGCTTACCCAGAACACTCTCTGGGCTGTTTGGGACAGGGTGTCGACACTAGCTGAGGCAGTGTCGACACTAGAGGGCTTCCCAGAACACTCTCTGGGCTGCCTTGGGACAGTGTGTCGACACTAGTTCAAGTAGTGTCGACACTAGAGTCCTTCCAGAACAAAACTTAAGAGTCATGTGAAATCCGAAAACACATGCCATGCAGTGATTCACTTCAAACTCTTATAAATCTCTAACGATTGATATTTGGACAAAACGTTCAACATGAAAGATGAATAAAACAACTAGTTGAAAGATTTTGATGTTGAGGGTTTAATCAAATTCGGTCTCGAATCTCGAGAAAACATGTGAAGAACAAAAATCAAGTGAAACCCGAAATCACAGTATCAAACAGAGACTCTCTTATCATGCTCCTAACTCTCTAACGAAAAACTTTTGGACAAAACATCCAACATAGAAGATGATCGTGATTTCAAATAGAAGAAATTTCATGAAGTAAGTTTAGTCAAATTTGGTCTTGAATCATGTGCACAATAAGATGAACGGGAAAAGCCCTAACTGTGCAAGACTTTGGGAAAATCACCAATACACGATGAATACTCCATGAAAATTGGGCAAATCAAGTGCAAATGATCCTAGACTCAACGAACTATATGTTGGCATTGGTTTTCTTTAATCTTGGCCCGAGAACACCTACCTTTACGAAGATCTAAAACCCGTTGATGTTCTGGACGCAACAGAGGATGCAGGGGATGAAGCTCCGGATTCCCAGCCTTTCTCCTACTCCTCAGAAGTTCTTGCATGCCACCAAATGACTCCAATTTCGTTGTTAAACCTTCCCCAAGAGTTTAGGGACGAGTTCTTATAGTTTTAGGATGTTGTTAAGAGTCCTAATGACACTAGGAAAGGGGTACGAGCTCTGTTTCCTAGTTTCCAGAAAATCTGGGATTTCCTTACCCAAAAGAGGTAGCCAAGGTTTATGAAACCACCAATTGGGATTGAGTTCGGTTTTGGCTTACCTTACATGAATACTCATCCATAATTTAACCCTAAATTACCCTCACTAATTACTGCATAATTACCTGCACGAATTTCTGGGCAATTTCATGTCCTAGTTTATTCATATCCTTGGGCCAAATATGCTCTATTGGCCCAATCTTATTAATAGGTCATTAACCATGGTATTGGAAGTCTCCAATACGTTTATTTATTTTATCCCTCTAAAATTCTGAAATTTTTAAATTGCAAATTTTCGGGGTGTTACAGTATGCGTATGTAGATATTTATGTACGTATTATTATCTTGATGTACCTATGTATGTATGTGTAGGATTAGTAGTAAATATTGGATGTTTACATGGTGTAGTGGTGTATACATTATACTACATAGGTTTCATGTACATATATATATTGATTAAGCATGGTTCTGCATGATTTTAAGTTCTGGCGGAAGGGCCAATTGGCGTCAACATGGGTGGACGCCCATGAGGTGTCGGCGTCCATATCGATGGACGCCAGGCCTTAAGTAGCCGTCCATATCGGTGGACGTTTACTTCTCTGACCTGCATGCGCAGCAGACTTGGAATTCCGGGGGCAAGCAAGCCCAGCCATTGGGGAGATGTCCCCAATAGCTATCAGGCCTTCACATCACCCCTCTGGTTATCCCAAACCCATTCTCCTATAAACAAACCCTTCTTGCAACCCCAAAACCCTCTCTTGACTCTTTGCAAAGAGAAGGAAACCCTAGCTGAGAACAAGAGAAGACCTGAAGTTGGTGGCCTTTGATCCGTCGACTGGAGGGTGTTCCCCAAGGAGCTGCAATGTCTGGAGGACAGCCAATACATCCAAGAAGGATCCCAGCTCCGAGGTGCCATCTACATCGACAGGAGAAGAAGATCGAAGGAGTTTCTGAGCACCTCTTTGGCAGGGCCGAAAAGGGCTTCATCAGCATATTCTGATCCTTGTAGATTTTATAAGAGGCAAGTAAACCCTAGACCTTAAGCTTGTACATGTCCCCTAAGTCCTAGGAAATTTTGTGGGTTTTTATCGTGTCTTGGATCCTCCTTTTCACCCTGTATTTGGAGCTCGGTCTGTGCTCTTGCACAGACAGGAACTTGGCATCAAGGCCTCTTGCCGCCAAGATCTCCAGTCGGCGTCCAGCGATCGTGCCGTCCAACTCCTTGAACGGCCAGAGACTGCCGTTAAGTTCTTCAGGGTAGAACAGTGAGCTGTTCTCCCTTCTATATGATTAATTTCTGAAGTGTTTTCGAATGAGGATATAGTGTAATCATATATGTTATGTAAAATAGACCATGGGATGCATGTGATATTTTTTGTGCTTTTTGGTGAATGGCATGAGTTGTTAAACTTATTGAAATACACGTTTGGAAAAATAGATTTTTGCATGTTCACCCATTGTTTACATGATCCCTGAAGAATGGGATGCCTTAAGTTTTTCTAAACCGCGTATATACGTATCAGTCCAGGCCCTGCAATTTCTAGAATTTCTCCTTGACTGTGGGATTTACTGTAATTTCTGTTTTGGAAATAGAAGACATGCGTAGGATTTGTAAAATTTACAGTAAATTGTGTGTGGTGCAATAAATCCGGGGAAAATTCTTGTGATGATGAGTATGTTAGGTTCAAGGCCGTGAACTGTCAAATTGGATATTCATGTTATGTTCCATGTTAAATCGAATTATGAATAGCATGAGATTGAATGTTTTAATTTCTGTAAATGAAATATGATTCAGAAAAATATGAAAATTTGCATGTGTGATTATAAACCTGAAATTAGTCTGTGGTTAAATTCTCATATTATTTAGATAACTGAAGAGTGCTCTATGAAATTTCCATGCGAAAACGAGTGTTCAACGCATGCTAATATGAACATGGTTGATTATGTATGTTCCAACCTGATTAGTTTGAGGTACTGAATATTTGATTTCTGTTAACAGTAGTACCATGTTAGGGTTAACTGAGACATGTGGAATTTATGGATGTAACATATAAAATGATTCAACATAATAAGTAAAACATGTGAATAATGCGTGAAAATGCGATAAAGTGAATGTAATGTGTAATAATTGGGCCGAAATGACACTGCTACCCTAGGGGCCTCGAGAGTTGTACATAGAAAAGTCCCTATGGAAAACTCTATGTGATAAAAGTTCATCCTAAAGGCATTAGGGAATCCCAGAGGTGGACAAGTACCACTGGATAGGGTGGAGAGGGCTTCTCCCGGTCTGCGCAGTTAGCAAGGTTCATCACTATATTGCCTAGGTGGTGGGTATGTGATTATGAGTTGTGTTATGTGTTATGCGTTGTGAAAAGAGTTATGAGAATGAGATATTTGTTAGTGTCCTCTACTAGTAGTTAGGGCTATGTGTCATGGCAATTTGTTTAAGCAATGAAATATGAATAAAGAGTCAAATGATATGTGAATGTGGCACATGGTAAGTGCAAATGATGTGATATGTGATAAGCGAAAACAATAGTAAATGATATGATAATTTTGTGAAAGGAGATGTGAGGAAGAGTTAATGCAAATGAGAGGGTGCTTGCATGTGAGAACTAGTTTATTAGCATGCTACGTTTATGTTTTCCATATGATAATATCTAAATTGAAATGCCATGCTTAGTATCATAACATGTAGATTACAATTCATCATGTAATGGTGTATGTGAGTACACTTAGACAACTATGTCATTTATGCAACACCAAAATATGAACATGTAGACTTGTCGAAGGGATAAGATAAAATGTGACTAATTATAGATCCATGTAATTGAATGTAATGCATATAAGAACAGCAAGCAAAGTGTGATTATGAACATGTTAAATGTATGAATAATATTTGGATTCCATGCTAGTTGAAATGCTCAATTAGTATAAAGTTTCATACTTAAGTGCTTATTGTTGCTAAATGGTATTACCATGTTTTAACCTTCAATTCATGCTATAAAATGTGAATCTATGTGCATGTGATTTTATTATGTTAAAACAGCAAGTAAATTGTTTAATTAGATACAAAAGTGCACGTGAAAGAAAGTAGTCATCATGCTAGCTTGTTCTTTTCCCTTATGCTCGAATTTATGTTTTAGTGACAGAGATATCTATGGAATGAAAAAGAATGTGTGGAAGAATCATGCTACATGTTAGGTGTATGAAATATGTACATGTGTATGATGTAATGCTCATGGTTTAGAATAGAAATATGATAGACTAAAGCATGCTCATGTGAATATAATATGTGTTGCTAGTTAAGAGTAAGGACCATGAGTACCTTCGTGATTTGATGGTAGTGTGCATCTCTTAAATGTTAATGCCTTATTGTGAGTGTGACATGTTTAAGTTTAAGTCTTTGGTTTGCTTGTTGAGTCTTTGGACTCATCCTTGCTTCGGCGTACATGTTGACAGGTATCATGCACTAGAAGGAAGCTTAGTGAGGATCGCCAATTAGAAGACTGTTTTGTGCAGCTGCTACTAGTTGTACTTTCCTTTTTCTTGTAGTAAAAAAGAATTATTGTATGGACAATATTTGGACAATGTAGTTCTTTTATCTTGTATTAATGTGGACATTGTCTTTCTATTTCGCTATTTAGATTGTGGAATGTGTGTTGGTGATTGGTTAAAGTTGAGTTATTTATTTTATTCCGATGTACTCTATTGCTATCCGAGTACATATCAACCTATCAACTAGTGTTGGGTACATGTCCACTGTGACGACGCCCTTTATACCGATGGGGATTGGTATAATCGTACCGGTATGAAGAGGGTCGTTACAAGAGGTACCACCTGTAGCACCTTTGCCTTCAGTTGCACCAGCGAGATCAGCAAGTGTGGAGGAGTTGATGATGTTAGTGGAGAGATTCCTGTGGCTGCAGCCACCTACGTATTCAGGAGGTCCGAATCCAGACACAGCTGAACATTGGGTGCATAAGATTGAGAGGGTATTTGCTACCCTGAGGTTTCCGCAGGCGGATGAGTTATTCTGGCAGCTTACCAGTTGAGGGATTTTGCACAAGAGTGGTGGAGACTCAAGATGCAAACCCTATTCAAAGGATGAGCAGAGGATACCATCACATGGGCTGAGTTTCTTGAAGCATTCAACAACACTTTCTTTCTGGTGCAAATTCAGCCAGCTAAGAGGTTGCAATTCAAGACACTTCAGCAAGGAAATTTATCAGTGTTGGAATACCAGATGAGGTTCATGGCCTTGAGTAGGTATGCACCTTATGTGGTAACCAATAATGCAATGATGGTGGAGTACTTTATTTGGGGGTTGAGGCCAGAATTGCATGATGCAGTGATTCCTTTGATGTGCGGGACAGTGGAGGAGGCAGCCCAAAGAGCAACAATATTGGAAAGAACAGTGCAAGCAAGGTAGTCCAGCAGATCGGGACCAAGCGGAGGTAGCTTTCGAGATCCACAACAATCATCGGGTGTTAGCAAAGGCAAGGCACCTACAGGAGGAGCTTCTTCATTGGGCTTTGGCAAGTGGGGAAATAAGTTGAAGAAGATATTTAGAGGCCGAGGAAGTGGCAAGCAGCAAGGATTTCAGCAAGGGCGAGGTTTTAAGTCGGAGGTGGAGGAATCACAGCAAAGCACAACAAGACAACCCACCGAATTTAAGTGTTACAATTGTGATCAGCCGGGACATTTGGCGAGGAATTGTCCCTATCCAAGAAGTGCTACCTATGGTAGAGGGGTACCACAGCAACAACAGCACCTACAGCAGCTGTTTTCAACTGAGTGTGGTAGAGACACACCTTACCAGAGAGGAGGAGGACTAGGCCGAGTGATGGCAATCACAAGGGCTCAAGCGGAGGCGTCAAATTTGATTGAAGGTATTATACCACTTCTTGACTTTTGAGCTAGAACATTAATTGATCCAGGTGCACCACATTCCTTTATTTTCGAAGACATTATTGATACTATGGTGCATCCATTTGAGGAGATACAGAGTGAGCTTGTAGTAGTGGTCCCTTCCAGGGATTTTATGCTTACTACATGCTATCTGGATGAGGTTCATGTTATGATCCAAGGAAATCAATTTTCAGATAGATTGTATGCACTCAGTTGAAAGAATATGATGTGATATTGGGCATGGATTGGGTAGAACTATATGGGGCAGTGGTTGATTGCGGAAAGAAGAGAGTGAGGTTCAGCCATCCAGGAGGGGATATGTTTGAGTTACAAGGTATGCCATTCTATACCCCTAAATTTATCATTTCTGCCCTGAAGGCTAGGAAATTGATTAATGCAGGGTGTGTAGCCTATCTGGCATCTGTTAGCCTGGTTGAGACAGGTAGGACAGTAGATATGGTACCAGTGGTGAGAGAGTTTGTAGATGTGTTTCCGGACGAGTTACCAGGCTTGGCACCATACAGAGAGGTGGATTTCATAGTAGAGTTGCAGCTGGATAGTATGCCCATTTCCAAGGCACCTTACATGATGGTACTTGCAGAATTAAAAGAGTTAAAGAAGCAATTGCAAGAGCTACTTGAGAAAGGTTTCATTCGACCGAGTCACTCACGATGGGGAGCACCAGTTTTGTTTGTAAGAAACAAATATGGAAGTATGAGAATGTGTATTGATTACTGCCAGTTGAATTAGGTCACAATAATGAACAGGTATCCACTTCCATGAATTGATGACTTGTTTGATCAATAGGAATCAGCAAGGGTGTTCTCCAAGATAAATTTGAGGTCGGGGTACCATCAATTGAGGATTCTGGAAGAAGACATTCACAAGACGACATTTAGAACAAGGTATGGGCATTATGAGTTTGTGGTTATGCCATTTGGGCTTACCAATGCACCTGCAACATTTATGAATTTGATTGACAAGATTTTCCACCCATATCTAGACCCGTTTATTGTGGTGTTCATTGATGAAATCTTAGTATATTCAGCCTCAGAAGAAGAACATGCAGCTTACTTGAGGATCACATTGCAGACATTGAGGGAGCACCGGTTATTTGCAAAATACAGTAAGTGTGAATTCTGCTTGAGGGAAGTTCAGTTTTTGGGACATGTCATTTCATGTGAAGGTGTTGTAGTGGATCCAGCAAAGGTGGAAGCAGTAATGAAATGGGAGGAACCAAAATCTGTGCCAGAGATTAGAAGTTTTCTTGGCTTGGCAGGTTACTATAGCCGATTTATCCAAGATTTCTCCAGGGTTGCAGCACCAATGACGAGGCTTACCAAGAAGGTGTACCGTTTGCATGGTCATCCGATTGTAGGCGCAGCTTCATGGAATTGAAGAAGCGGCTCACTTCAGCTCCTATATTGGAGATACCGTCAAGTCAAGGTGGTTGTGTACTGTACACAGATGCATCTAGGAGAGGACTTGGGGCGGTGTTAATGCAACGTGGAAAGGTTGTGGCGTATGCATCTAGGCAATTAAAGCGGCATGAAGAAAATTACCCCACATACACATGACTCGGAATTAGCAGCGGTTATGTTTGCATTGAAAATTTGGCGGCATTATTTGTATGGTGAAAGGTTTGAGATTTTCACGGATCATAAGAGTTTGAAGCACATCTTCTCGCATAAATATTTGAATTTGAGGCAGCAAAGATGGATGGAATACAGGAAAGACTATGATTTCAGCTTATCATACCAACTTGGTAGAGCTAATGTGGTGGCACATGCATTGAGTAAAAAGGCAGTGATGAGTCACATGATGATAAGAGAA
Source organism: Colocasia esculenta (assembly GCA_014218235.1). NCBI lineage: Eukaryota > Viridiplantae > Streptophyta > Magnoliopsida > Alismatales > Araceae > Colocasia > Colocasia esculenta. Next base: position 38,223,256 of record CM024758.1, on the reverse strand, counting down.
TGGAAGTTGTATGAAAATGTAGCAGAAAACTCTTTAATTGTTCCAAGTAGCCAACATCGAGCAGTGTTAGTCAGTAGCATGGTGGAACTTTCTTTGTATTGGCAGGTAGTGGAAGCCTAGAAAATAGATGAGAACTTGGCTGAGATTGTGAAGATGGAAGATGTCACCCTAGATGATGATTGTGTGGTCCTGTTCAGGCATAGATTGTATGTTCTAAATGAAGCTGGTGTGAAGCAAAAAGTGTTGGAGGAAGAACACCGATCCAGGTACACTATACACCCCGGGAGCACCAAGATGTACCAAGATTTGAAGAAATATTTTTGGTGGCTGAATATGAAGAAGGAAATAGCAGAATTCATAGCAAGATGTTTGATATGTCATCAAGTAAAGCGGAACATCAAAGGTCAGGTGGTTTATTGCAACCCTTACCAATACCGCAATGGAAGTGGGATGATATAGCAATGGACTTTGTTGCAGGTTTGCCCAGGACAACGTGAGGACACAATGGCATTTGGGTCTTTATTGACAGGTTGACAAAGGTGTGCAGGTTGGTGTAATCACAGGGATTGTGCTTCCCCTCGACACACGAATGGATATTAAATCTAATAGTATGGAAATATGGAATGTGATCGCCACCTAGATAGCTGCCTGAATAAGAGAATGATGGCTAGCTAAACTAGGAATAGGAAAAGAGATAGACGGAGGAATACATGGTGTCGCGGTCGTCATGGGCGCCGCGATAGACTGATATCGCGTTAGCCTACGCTGACGCGTCTCATGTCGCGTCACCCTCCTCCGTCGCGTTCTCTGAATGCGGGAGATGTTGGGTATAGACCTTCTTCTCATCCTCCAGCCGGCTAGAGAACCAGAGCTTCTTGTAGATTTCACTTGTTTGTCTGCCAATCAAAGAAAAACACAAAGAAAACACCCTATTAGAATATGTTAAGCATAGTATCTATTCTAAAAATGGAGGGAAATGGGGAATCATGGTGGGAACGCACCTGGGGTGGTTTTAAACCCCTGTGGGTGTGGGAAAAACGTGGGTTGATGGTGGATGTGCTCTATCTAAAAATAACATAAAAATGCATGAAAAGAGAAAAGAAGGAGAAGGAAGAAGGCAAGCCCCATTAGGGCGACTTCCTGGCGTGGATGCTGTCCCGATGGTGAGCAATAGCTTCAAGAGGATGCTGGAGTCGCCCTCTTCACGTCCCGAACTCCATTGATGATGAAAAGAGTGAGTTTTGTGGAGTGGAATGTGAAGAAAAATGAAGGAAATGAGTGGCTGCGAGGCTAAGTATGGGTGAGAGGGAATTTCGGCAGCCCTTCGGGGTGGTAATGAGGCTCCCCCCGTCCTTGAGGAGGGGCCTTGTTTATATAGAGCTTGGAGTGAGAAAAAATGATATTATCTCCTTTAAATGGCTTAGAAATTAAAATGGGAGATAAAGCCTTATTAAAAACGGATGGAGAGTCCTTAGGAATCCAAGGGAGAGTCCCTAGGGCCGGAGTTTCGCCCCAAGAGGTGGAGATAATCCCTAGGGATTAAGCAAGATTCATAAGAGGATAAATAGGGGGCAGTTATGGTGGCCAGATGGCTCGGCCATTGTCGCGGCGTATCGTAGGACCGCGACTAGAAACGCGATGGGGCGGGGCGACGCGACAGTGTTGCCCACGTGCATGGATAATGCATGGGCTGTCGCGGCAGCCAGAACCGTCGTGACATAGAGACGCGGCGCCACGATGCGTCGCGACAATAAATCCGAAATAATCATGAATTATCAGCCAACCATATGATAAGATAAGAGTTATTATGCCCCAAGGACTCTCTCAAAGTGATAATGTGCGGGATTTCAAGGCATGTTAATGGTTTAATGGACTCAAAACAAGGCTAATGATGGGCTCAAGGTGAGTGACCAATTAGGGGCCCACTAAGATAACAAGAAATATGGCTCAACCAATTAGCCAGAACCGGGTGTCTACAGATTGCCCCTCCTTGGCTTCCTCTTTGCAGGGTAGCGAAGCGGAAGTGTAGTGGAGGTGTCACGAAGTGACGGTGGAACGAAGATGACGTGGAGTGGACTGAAAAGTGGAAGCCAAGGTAAAGAGACACCCGGTCTAACTAACAGGCAATTGGAATCTTCGTGAAAGCCCCGAGTCAGCTGCTCGAGCAGGATGCAAAGAAAAGCACGAGTCTGGACGAGAAGGAGAAGAGAAGACGACGATCAACCCCTCGATTGAGAGGTACCCTAGACGATTGGCTTGCAGGTTTCGTTTTGGAGGGACATGTGCGTGCCAGGCAGGTAACTCATGACTCTGTCCTGGGAGCGGTTCGTGACCAAAATAGATCAGAGGAAAAGGAAAATTTGGATAGGTAATCCAGACAGGAAAATTCTTGTCATATTGACGGGAATAACTCACTCGGAGGCAATCCTTCCGATTCGGAGTGAGATTGGATTTCTTGTTTGGAAACTGGAGGATGATTGGGCACTCAACAAGGGCTCATCAAGAGTCAGGAATGAGTCAGAAAAGCTCAAAGTCCTACATGATGCATGCTGGGCTAAATAAAAAAAATCATCAAAACGAATGCAAATAAGGGAGAAAATAAAAAATATCAAGGATATTATTGTTAAGCCAAAATGAGGACGAGTCAAGAGACTACCCACAACCGCAGTGCAGACCTGAATCCATCGTTTTCAAACTTAAATAACTCAACGGCCTATCGAACGATTAACAATGTGCTCCTAGATTATCACTATTTTTGATAAAGGGGAACTCAAATCCCAGAACATATTGAGAACCAGCCGGTCCTTGAAATAATATAGTAGCATAAGTACCATATAGTAATGCAGGGAGAAGGGATAGAGATACTTACCTGAACTTACCTGTGGAGCGCAGAACTAGCCATTTTTTTGGGTTTTGCTTTTTCTGATTTTTTTGTCCTTTTTTGTGTAAATGAAGAAATAAACAAAGCACTAAACAAGCTAACAACAACAAGCATACACAGCTCAGTCACCCACATGATTGAAACAAAGCACTGAAGAACAGCCAGGTTCACACATAGAGAGTCCTCTCATGGAGCCATTCAGATGAAGGAGAATATGTATGGGACTTCGGAAGGACTTGGTGGGATAATGAGTTTGAAATTCAAATCATGGATGAGACTGAGGAGGAGAGACAGATCGTAAAGATGATGTGAGCAAGACTCAGACAAAAGTAATGAAGAAATGTGGAGATCTGAGCGATCAATGCCTTGGGAGCCAATGTACCTGCACACTGAGCATGTATGATTAGATCTGCTCATTTTTTATTTTTAGTTTGAAAGCATCTAATTTTTTTTGGAGTTTTGAAATTATTTGATTTTTTTTTAAAGATTTTGGAAATATTTGATTTTTTGGATTTTTGAAAATATCTAATTTTTTGGGGTTTTTTTGGCAATATTTGATTGTTTTGGATTTTTGGAAATATTTGATTTTTGGATTTTTGACAATATTGATTTTTAGATTTTTTGCAATATTTGATTTTTATTTTTTTTTAATATTTGATTTTTTGAGATTTTGAATTTTTTTTTTGGATTTTGAATAACGCCTAAAGCCGACGTTAGCCCTTCCTAAAAAGACAAATGAGACGGAAGATACTCACCCTTGCTACTACAGCACTAAAGCAATATCAAACTACTGGCAAGGGGTCCCCATTCATTCCCCTTTCATTAAAGACCACCAAAAGGTCGAATGTGTATTAAGATGGTGGCGTCCTGTAGATGGTTGCCCCTAGCTTGCGGTGCCACTACAAAGGCCATACCCGGGAGACGACCCAGCCTTATAGAGAGAAAGAGAAGAAATTTTGGGGATAAGTCTAGTGCAAGCTTTAAAGGACAAGTTAGGCTTAGATTCCTTCCACGGCATACCTCTTAGAGGTTCAATCTGTTGAGGAGGGACTTTTGGTCACTTTATTGTGCCTGTTTCTTGTTTGGGGCATGCGTACGACCGGGCTCAAGGGCGTCCCGCGGGGAACTATACTGCCACACTTTGCCATGCCCCTATTCCTCAATTTCCCTTCATTTGTCCTTCTTTCATTTCTTCTTTTCTTTTGCAGGCTTGATTGGCCGTCCCTATTTGAGATTTCCTCTCATCGAGATTTGCTTAGGTTGGTTGCCTTGCCCAAATAGCCCTTTTGCCCCTGCACTTCGACCGAGTTAAAGAAGAGAACAACTTTCGCACCTCCTAGGTATGGCCTGAGTAGCAACGGTGTTTACTAGAGGAACCGACCAAGATTGCCATGTGGGTGTGTGATGATCCTTGCTTAAGGTGACTTTTAATGACAGGGGAAAGGATGTTGAACTCTTAGCGCGGAGCAATCTCTAGCCTGAGTGCTGCAGAAGCAAAACAAACCTAAGACCGACTCGACCACTCTTGTTGTGAACTGAGATGACTCTCTTTGATGTTCTTTGTGATGAAACAAAATTTACATGATTATTTGGTGAGCAACACGACCCCTTTATTGAAAGAGAGACTTGCATTAGTCTTTGAACTTTGATTTTGGTTGATCTTAATTAGCTCATTTGCAGGAAAACGCAAAAATGGGTAGCAAAATTGAGTCAGCTCAACACAAACAAGAGGGAGAAAAACTCTACATGAATATGAGGGATAAGAACCTTTCAACAAAAGAATATACAAAGAAGGGAAAGAATGTTAGTGAGGACTGAAACCTCGAAAACAATGAGAAAAAAGGTCAGGACCCCGAATAGGGAGTGAGGGAGGAATCGGGTCAGGCCCGTGAGCAGGAGGGGTTGGAAGAATGAACTGTAGGATAGAGGGTGGAGGATCTAGAGGGTTAGAAGGTGAAGTGGAAAGAAGGGAATCAGGACCAAGATTGGATGTCCTTGAAGGATGTGGGCCTGGCCTACAATCAAGAAGCTCAGGTGGAAGAGGAAAAGGGGAATCCTGAGCACTAGGAAGAAAGTCAGGTGACCCAGGTGGATATGGAGAGAAACCTTGAGAACCAAGGGGGTGATCGGGCGGCTCAGGAGGAGAGGATGAAAAGGTATCTTGAGTACCCAGAGGATGATCAAGGAGCTCAAGTGGAGAAGGTGAAAAGAAACCCTGAGTACCCAGAGGGTGATCGGGCGGCTTAGGTGGAGGAGATAACTGAGGGTCCAAAGACCCAAGGGGAGTAGGAGGGGAAGAATGCGACACTAGTCTATGATTGAGAGATTGGGCGCCTCCTCTGGGAACTAGATTGACCAGGATGAGTAGCATTGAAAGATCAAGGTCAGAGGATGACAGGATAGGGAGATCGACATTTTTCTTGAAGAACTTGAATCTTGATTGCAACCTCCTTTGCTTCTTGGCAGATTTCTTCTTGTGACGCCATAGCTTCTTCGCTCTCACAGACAGATACGACGATTTCTTCTTGACATGTCTTCTTAAATAGCGGGACCAGGCAGCAGATGGCCTCGCTCTTCTCTGCAGCCACATGTCTCTCTCATCAATTATAGTCGTCATGACTGCTGTGTGCGCACTTGCCCCTTGGCTATCATTTGCATATTCAACCTTTATAGACACCCATGGGGGAATGCCATGAATAGGCTCCTTTGCTGAGAGGGTTTCCCTTGACAAGTGGACAGTGTAGATCCATGGGAATTTGATGCGTGGTACCAGCAACTTGAGACTTGGCATCTTGGCCTGACAATCTGGCATGAAGACCAACTCCCTTGACAGTTGAAGAGGGGAGGCTTCTCGGAGTGTGATGGGTGGCACTAGCACGACCAACTGACTGACAGGCTGAGGCAAATTGCAAAGGACTCTTGGCAAAACATTGAGTGTTCTTGGTGACATAGCAATGTGCCCCTGGTCAGGTTGAAACCTGGCAAGGAGGGCTTTGGATGCTTCGGGCAGCGTGACTTCTTTCCCCTTGAGTGACAGCTGATTCATGATGGCCTTAGCAGCCGCGTGAGATAGCACGACATTTGTAGAGAACCCCTTCTCTTGACCAGCCATATGCAATATAACTGAACGAGGAGTGATGATGGCATTAATGGTAGCATTTCCAATAAGCAACGTAATGGCTACCATCCCCGCTTTGGACCTGGTTGGCACTAGGGCCTATGAACTCTTTTTGACAGTGCTCTTCTAGGGAGATGAAAGCTTATCCTTCCTTAATGTGCCCGAGATAAGGACATAGACCGGCATGCGACTGATGTAGTTGTAAGGGTCGAAACACATGACCGGAACTGGGCTACCTTTACTCGGTCCATCTTGCATAGGGGAAGTAATTTCAAGGCATGCTGCTGGTGATGCACACCCACTCCATTGGGATGTGGTGATGGGATGTATGGTGGCTATGGTGGGTTTGTCGGATGCAGAGGGCTTGGTGTGAGGTGACTGGGTGGTGGCAAGGATAGGCTCGTGCGGAGAGAGCTCTTCCTCCAACTCAGAGGCTGAAGCAGCCTTACTCTTGGGAGTAGGAAACTCTTGCTCGGGCTCAGAGGTGAGTGGAGCTTGCTCGAGCCTTGGTGTTGTGATGGTGGTATGCTCAAGCATAGGTGGTGGTGGCATAGAGAGAATGGCAATGGGTAAGGATGTGGGGTTTAGAGTAGATGAGAGATTAGTGGGTTGCGGCATTGGTGGAGATGACAGACGGTGTACTGACACAATACGTCGAGCTGATAGCTTGTCGTCGTGTCGTGGCGCGGTGTCGGGGGAGGTGTGGTGGTGCTAGCCTGAGTAAAGGTTGGTGGAGGGGGTTGTTGAGGTTGTGACGGAGCGGATGGTGCACTTGGAGGATAATTAAAGAAGTGCCTTTGGCCTTGAACTGGTGGAGATGACGACTGCCTTGATACTTGTGCTGGCTGTCTTGGTTGCACTGCTGGCTGCTCGGGCTACTGTTCCGCTGTCTGTGATGGAGAGGGCTGTTGCCCCTGGCTTTGTTCTCTGCTCTTATCTTGACAATGTAGGACGAGTCTGTGCATTTCAGACCAATTTATCTTCTGCTCTAGATCATAGATCACATCTCAGAATTCGCAGCAGTTCGCGACTGTATGCCCCGGATGGCGATGGTATGGGCAATATTCTGATCGGTCCACTGTCATGTCCCAGCTTGGCTTTTCTGGAGGGAGTTGCAATGCATTGATGGACATCAGGGCTGTGAAGACATCAGAGAGGGACTCAGGCAACGGATGATAATGGGCTCGCTTTTAGCCAAATGGATGTCGGGATGGATGAGTATTGGATGGTGTGGTGCGGTGGCACGGGCGAGGTGGTTGTTCTTGTGGAAGCGGGGCGACTTGGCTATATGAAGGTGGAGGTGCATGGTGGTTAGTGGAGTGGGTAGGCGTGGGGTGGTGGATGGTATCAACTTGGGCATGGGTTTGGACTCTCTCATAAGTGGGCCCTTGAAATGAAGAATTCGGTTGTTGGGCCTCAAACATGGATGGCCTAGGGGACTCAAGGAGTTGGGTTTTAACAAAGCGAGCACGGCTGTATAATTGTTGCATGGATGTGATATTGTTCATAGTCAGGATGTGGAGGTACATAGGTGTTGCATTGGTAATGATAAGCTTGATTTTCTCCTCTTCTGGGATGTGCATCTGGACATGCGCGGACATCTGACGCCACCGGTCGACATAGGTTGCAAAATCTTCATCGGGTTTCATCTGCTCAGCCACCAGATCGGCCATTGAATACTCTATCCCGGCCCGATCTTGATATTGCTGTATGAACCTGACCTTGACAACTTCAAAATTCTCAACTTCATCGGGAGGCAATGAATAAAACCACTCTAAAGCGGGTCCATCCAACGATCGCCTAAAAAGGTAAGCCAATAAGCGGCGATCACGTTGGTAGGACACCGAGTCATAAAGGAACTCCTTCAGATGAATGTAAGGGTCTCCGGCTCCACTATATTTGCGATAAACAGGGAGCAGAGAAAGTGGAGGGATCCGGAGACCATGAAAATCAGGAAGTGTATCATTGAAGGAGGGTTTGGGATTTAGTTGCCTCCGCAGGTGGCTAAGCTCTCGCTTCATGGACTCGAACTCGGATTGGAAGTCCTGAGCCGAGGTAGATTGTGAATAGCGAGGGCCAGCCTGGGAAGGAGAGCGGAGTCGAGAGTCAAGGTCCGGACCAGATTGAGTATAATGGGCCGATTGTGATGATGTGGGCTGAACAAAAGGATGGCCCGATCCAGGAGTGACAATGTGAGTGGATCTAGAATGAGCAGGACAATGTGGGCCTGTTGAGCCCATCCTAGAAGAAGACCGTAGAGTAAAGGTGGACAACAATTCGCGGGCCTGGTCAGGGCCCATTTCAAGCAGGAGGCTCTCTAATTCAGCGGCCTCATTAGAAGAAGATGGAGATGGAATAGATCGGGAATGGGCACTCTCATCGGCCCGATGGGCCTTGGGCTGGGCCGAATTTGGAATCGACTCATGAGACAAGGGGTCTACATGAGGAGGAGAGGTTGGGGGATAGGTGAAGTGGAAAGGAGCCATGAGAGGATGAGAAATGGGGAAATAAAAGGGTACACTAAGATACAAATAAGGGGTACAACAACAGTTACAATCACACAAGAAAGGGACGAGAAGGGAGTTCTCAAGCGAACACCCAAGTTAACATGATAAGCGTTAGGATTTTAGGGTTATCACTTAGCCTTTTAATGGATTGATTTAATTGAAATACACTCGACTAAAGAAGACCCTAATAGGTATGAACTCAAGTACTCCGGTGATACTAAGGGGGGCACACAACTCACACGCGGAGATGGCTCGAACTAGGGGTGCAACGTGTACAACCGGCCCGGTGAACCGCAACGTGCGTACGGTCACGAGGACTTACGGAGGTCTACGGAAGGTGGGCCCGAGTCAGCCTACGAGTGCTCGTAGGTGAGAGGGCTCACACAACCAAGGGGGAACCTGAATAACTGGGATGAATAGCGTATGCAAGGGGCCTAAGTGCCCAAAATGTATGCAAGAGTGAAAATGAGGAGCATATAGGGTGAGAAACAAGCTCTCGGGCAGAGTCGCGGCGGCCGTGTACACCGCGACCCTATCGCGACATGGCGCGCTGCCGCGATACTAACAGACGCCTGAGAACAAAGTAAGTCACACACACATACTCAAACAGACTACCCTAAGAGATGATAAGAGTACGAAATCACTAAATTAATACAGCATGGATCATAGAGCATTCAGAACCCGATTCAAGGATGAAAGCAGTAACATACAAAGCATACTTGTTAACGCGACGATTATCCGCGACGCGACCCTGTCGCGTCCGCAAGATAAACCGCGACCTGATCCGAAAACTTACAAGGAAAAGAAACGGAAAATCCGAACCCTAGCAGGATTCTAAGAGAAAGAAACACGGGCATACATGGCAGGGAAGTAATGATACAGACATACATGAACTCACGGAATCAGGAGATGTGAGATAAACAAGGAAGAAACGCATACCTATTATCGCGTCTTCTCTAGGCGACGCGATATGGTCGCGTCACCTCGATACGCCGCGACACAAACCGAGCGCCCAAAAACACATGAAACAAGGAATAATAGACTAACATGGTACTAAGAGAGTAAAGAAAGGAGAAAACATGGCAAGCAGGCAAACTAAATCGACGAGGGTAGCACTGAAGGTCCCACCGTGATCCCCAAAAGGTGTAATCACAGGGATTGTGCTTCCCCTCGACACACGAATAGATATTAAATCTAATAGTATGGAAATTTCGAATGTGATCGCCACCTAGATAGCTGCCTGAATAAGAGAATGATGGCTAGCTAAACTAGGAATAGGAAAGAGATAGACGGAGGAATACCTGGTGTCGCGGTCGTCATGGGCGCCGCGATAGACTGATATCGCGTTAGCCTACGCTGACGCGTCTCATGTCGCGTCACCCTCCTCCGTCGCGTTCTCTGAATGCGAGAGATGTTGGGTATGGACCTTCTTCTCGTCCTCCAGCCAGCTAGAGAACCAGAGCTTCTCGAAGATTTCACTTGTTTGCCTTCCAATCAAAGAAAAACACAAAGAAAACACCCTATTAGAATATGTTAAGCATAGTATCTATTCTAAAAATGGAGGGAAATGGGGAATCATGGTGGGAACGCACCTGGGGTGGTTTTAAACCCCTGTGGGTGTGGGAAAAACGTGGGTTGATGGTGGATGTGCTCTATCTAAAAATAACATAAAAATGCATGAAAAGAGAAAAGAAGGAGAAAGAAGAAGGCAAGCCCCATTAGGGCGACTTCCTAACGTGGATGCTGTCCCGATGGTGAGCAATAGCTTCAGGAGGATGCTGGAGTCGCCCTCTTCACGTCCCGAACTCCATTGATGATGAAAAGAGTGAGTTTTGTGGAGTGGAATGTGAAGAAAAATGAAGGAAATGAGTGGCTGCGAGGCTAAGTATGGGTGAGAGGGAATTTCGGCAGCACTTCGTGGTGGTAATGAGGCTCCCCCCGTCCTTGAGGAGGGGCCTTGTTTATATAGAGCTTGGAGTGAGAAAAAATGATATTATCTCCTTTAAAAGGCTCAGAAATTAAAATGGGAGATAAAGCCTTATTAAAAACGGATGGAGAGTCCTTAGGAATCCAAGGGAGAGTCCGTAGGGCCGAAGTTTCGCCCCAAGAGGTGGAGATAATCCCTAGGGATTAAGCTAGATTCATAAGAGGATAAATAGGGGGCAGTTATGGTGGCCAGATGGCTCGGCCATTGTCGCGGCGTATCGTAGGACCGCGACTAGAAACGCGACGGGGCAGGGCGACGCGATAGTGTTGCCCACGTGCATGGATAATGCATGGGCTGTCGCGGCAGCCAGAACCGTCGCGACATAGAGACGCGGCGCCACGATGCGCCGCGACAATAAATCCGAAATAATCATGAATTATCAGCCGACCATATGATAAGATAAGAGTTATTATGCCCCAAGGACTCTCTCAAAGTGATAATGTGCGGGATTTCAAGGCATTTTAATGGTTTAATGGACTCAAAACAAGGCTAATGATGGGCTCAAGGTGAGTGACCAATTAGGGGCCCACTAAGATAACAAGAAATATGGCTCAACCAATTAGCCAGAACTGGGTGTCTACAGTTGGTAGCAGTGATTATGTCATGGGTAGTGGACCGATTGGCTAGATTGTATTTGGACATAATTGTGTCGTTGCATGGCATTCCTGTCACCATTGTTTCAGATAGAGATCCCAGGTTTACCTCCTCATTTTGGAGGATTTTACAGAGGGTTATTGGTACCCAATTGAGGTATAGTTCGGCATACCATCGCCAAATAGATGGACAGACAGAGAGAACGATCCAGACTATTGAAGACATGTTGCGAGCTTGTTGTTTGGTTTGGGGAGGTGGATGGGAGCAGCATTTAGGTATGGTTGAATTTGCCTACAACAACAGCTATCACGCAAGTATCAGCATGGCACCGTATGAAGCACTTTATTGAAGACCTTGCAGAACACCATTGAATTGGCATGAAGTGGGTGAGAGGAAGGTCATAGGACCGGAAATGGTGCAGCAATGTGCAGAAATGGTGAAGTTCATCAAAGAAATGCTTCAAATAGCGCAGAGCAGGCAAAAGATTTATGCGGATACACGGCGAAGGGCCCTACAGTTTGAGGTTGGTGATTTTGTGTTCCTAAGAGTTTCTCCAACCAAATGTGTGATGAGATTCAACAAGAAGGGCAAGTTAAGTCCCAGGTATGTGGGTCCGTTCTAGATTGTGGAAAGAATTGGGGAGATGGCATACAGATTGGAGCTTCCAGCGGATTTCACAGATGCACACGACGTGTTTCACGTCTCGATGTTAAGAAGGTACATTTGAGATCGCACTCAGGTAGTCAGCTATCAGAGAGATGATTTGAAGCCGGATATGTCCATGTCGGAGTATCTGTGATGATTACAGGCCGCCACACACAGAAATTAAGAAATAAGGATATTGAGCTGGTAAAGATCAAATGGCAGAACAGGCAGGGTGGTGAAGATACTTAGGAGTTGGCCGAAGAAATGTACAAGACGTATCCATACTTGTTTGAGTAAGCATTAATTTCTTTTTAGGTGATATTTGCATATATGTTGAACTGTGTTTATGCTTATTCCTTTAATTTGAGGACCAAATTTTTTTTTAGGTGATAGTAATGTAATATCCAGTATGTTCGGATTGAGGTTTACCGGGTTTGGAGGCCAATGTATGGCCCATTGGTAGACCATGTAGGTCTACAAGTGTTTTTATAGGTTTGTTGTAACAGGTGGGAGGTTGGAGGGTTGAGCAACCCATCCCAAACAAGCCTCTGTCGGGCTCGCTAAGAACGCATCGAACACAGACGACATGTCTCTGAGGTGAACGCGACCACCTGTGCCGACGCGATTTGGCACCGCCGCTACGTGAGCGCCGCTACATGTGCACCGCGTGGCGCATGCAGGGATGTTGGGAGTTAAACGCGTCGCCGATGTTGGATGTGTTTCTAAACGCGACGGGAAGACATGATGCGATTTAAATCCTGTGTGTTTTGGGCTTTTGCCCTAAACCGAACAGTGCACTGGCACTGTTCAGCTGGGAGAAGCTGGCTACGGGACTTTCAAGGGAGATTTGGGTGATTCTTGGCCATTTGGAGTCTGTTCGACGTGATTCTGGCGCGAGGAGGTGCTTCGGAGCACAGGGAATGTCGGGATATCGTCGGATTTATGTTTCACTTACAAGTAGGGGAAACTTCCTTTGTTTTATTCCTTATGACATTTATGGATTAGGGTTGTGGGGTTTTGGCTTGAGAATCATGTGGATATGGTAGAAAGCATGCCTAGGCTTTTATTTACATGCTTACATCATGCTTAAACAACATGTGTAGCTATTTAATGTGAATTCCAGAATGGGTTTAGGTCTGGGTTTTGTCACGTGAAAGGGGACAGAACCAGACGTCGCGATTCAGATCTAAATGTGACGGGTTGGTCAGTCGCGATTCAGTCTTCTAAAAACGTCCACTGTGTTGGACGCGTTTTGAAATGTGGCCACCTGAGCTCTATTGTACTATGGCCAGTTTTCCTGGTTTCTATCCCACAGTGCATGGGCTGTGCTGGCAATGCGATGTAGGGTCTGTATGGGTTGTGTTGGCCTATACCGAGATTGTTAACGAAAGGTTTAGCATGGAAATGTGTGCATAGCAAGTTGGGTTGTAACGCCTTCCGAGGTTACCTCTCTAGTTGGGTCCCCAGCACCGGGTGCTCGGGGTTAGTCCCGGTATAGTGCGTACCGTCGAGGTTTATGTCGTCTTCCTGGACACCCTAACTCCTGAGTTTGAGTTGTACGTCCGACTGAGGGAAAGACGACATCGGGCGGCGACACGTGTTTGTGGGTGTGCGGTCGCTTATAGAGCGCTCTTGGTTGGGGGACGGACACCGGTAGATGTACTAGTCCCCATCTAGTTCTGTTTCCAGTGCCTCACTTTAGGGTTCTCAGTCGGAGTCCCTAAAGGTGTCAGGCTTGGGCCTGCAGCAGTGTAGTCTGCAGGTGTGGTGTTAGTTGTCTCCACAGTTCTTGTCTTGTCGAGGTGGAGCGGCAGCTGGACCTTTCGTCCGTGGCTGCGAGACTGAGAGGTGGACTTGTGTTGTTTGTCCGGGTTTGTAGCTCGTGTCACGAACCAGTTCTCGTGACTCGTGTGTGGCGTACCCTTCTGTAGCTTGTACACGTGTTGTGGTTTGTCGTTTACTTACTTGCAGCTGTAGCATCATGTATAGGTGGTTATATATTTAAATGCTTTACAACTTTGCTTATTATAACTGTTATTTATTGTGTTTATCGGCTTTGGGGGAGTTGCCCTACTGAGCCAGTGACTTGTGAGGCTTACCCCTTCTTCTTCTAGGTGAAGGACAGCAGGAGGATTCCCGTCCCTCTTCTAGTATGGGACCGCACTGTAAGGTCTCGGGTCTTTGCGGATCCTTAATGGGTCTTGTAGAGGTTCTGTGAGGTTGACGGCCTGGGGCTAGCCGTTGACTATGTGTTGGCGTCCAGCGATGTGGACGTTTGTTGTTGAACTCAACGACAAGTGATGTGGACGTCAAGCCGTTGGCGGTTCAGTAGGCGACCAATGATGTTGACGTCAACTGGTCGGACCTGTTGAAATAGGGCAGCCCGAGAGCAGAACTCTTTCTTCTCTTTTCCTCTCCTTCCCTCCACCTTTGTCTTTCTCTTTTTCCATAGCTTCTGATGGTTGATGGGAGCTCGTGGGAAGGCTCGGAATCGCGTGGCGGTGCTTGATCGGGCGAGAAACGCGAGGATTTGGTGCGATCCGCGCGGAGTCTTTGGGGGGTTCCGGCGCGATTAGTGGTTGTTTGGGGGTTATTTTAGCTTTCTGAGGTAGGGACTTAACTCCTATAACCCTCCTTAGCAAACCAGCATGCTCAATTAAGTGAATTAGTATGCAAATTGTGGTTTAGGGTTGGGTTATACCATGCCGGGATTTTGGGTGTTTTGAGTGATTCAAGGGTTGGATTCATTATTTCTGAAGTTCTGGTAGTGTAAAATGTTGAGAGGAAGTGTTCCCCTCCATCAGTCGGCGTTCTGTTGGGTAATTCTGCCCAGCTGGATTGATTGGGCGCTGTTCTAGGTTTGGGGGACTGAAAAGCTTAACGTCCACATCTGTTGACGTTGAGATCTTCAGGGGTGATATAAACGACAAGGTCGATTGACGTTGAGTTAGAGTTAATGACATGAGGAGTGACGTTTACTTCATATTGGCGGCAATCGATATGGCCGTTAATATCTTATGTCCCAGCAGTCTTGAGTTTTGTGTTTCAAGGCGATTGACGAGTGATGCCCGTCATGTTTACACATGTGGGCCAGGCTTAGAGTGTGACTCCGCCTGTGCATATGAGTAATTAGTTATGACATGAGGTGTTCACCTGCTGTGCGGAGTTTCAGACGTTGAGTGTGTTCCGTCTGTTGTACGCGCGTTGCGTTACCGCGTGCCCGTTTCTGTTGTGTTACCTAGGCGTGGGTGCGACTCCGTCTAGATGACTAGCGTGTGGTTATCCTCCGCTAGTGAGCCAGGACGCCGAGTGCGACTCTGTCCTGTGTGTACTCCTTGTGGTGGTTTTGAGCCGGTCTCCGTGGAGCCCCTTCTCTACCGCTAGGGTCAGGCGTAGGGGAAAAACCGGTCGTGGACCAGACGCGAGAGAGAGCGTCTGTAGTGTGCACACGTGGCTGGGGTTGAGAGCCTCTGTGGTGACGGGACCCCGAGCCACAGACCCTAGCTGAGTCCTACTTACTGTGTGTGTGTAAGTGTGTGTTACTGAGCCGCGAGGTTTACAGTTTTGTGTTGTGGTGCGACGTGTGCTTACTTTCAGTTTTTACTTTCCGCACTTTAGTACTGTTGCCGGTGGGGTTACTTTTCCCTACTGGGTCTCTTTCTTGAGACTCACTCCCTTCCCTTTCAGGTGGGTCGTCGTCGACTCCCGTTCCAGGCGAGTCTAGCCACTCCGGTGTTGGTGCTCCTTAGCTGCAGTGAGTAGTACTTTTTGTTGTACTTCTGTACTCTGTACTTTGCTCGGACTCTGAGTTGTACATGTTATGTTCATGTATAGTGAAATTTTACAGCTTTGCATGGTGTGTATCTTCTTACATATAGTCTCCTCGGACATCCCTTCCTACCCTTCCGAGCTTGTCTCGTGGGTTAGCGGGTCAGAATTCGGGTTACTGGTAATGCGGATTCTGGGTCGTTACACGCACCGTAGTGGAGTCGGGCCTTCACCACCAACAGAGTAATGTCTTTACTTGTGGAGCCTTGGGGGTTTGTCCTAGGCAGTTGTACTTGTTTAATGACTTATGTATGGAACTAAATATGTACATTCATGTGAACAAATGTGAGAAATGGTATCTTATGTGTTTTCAGCATGTTTCTTTATATTTCCGCGGACATGTGTAATGATATCCCTTGCGAGGCTTCGACCCGATCGCAGGAGGCAGAGTCGTGTCGGGCACGTTATCGGGTTAACGGGCCTGAACGACGAGGACCGTCACATGATTTGTACCATTTTCCAATACTTGTACTCAGTGCGTAATAAATTCTGGTACCTCAATTATCCTTGACTCATGTAAACTTGTTTATTTCTTTAGTTTGGAGAATAAATCCTACTGGCAAGAATGCTCATACCTACTTTTTCTCAGGTGATCTATAGTTCTAGAAGATGGGATATCGAGATTTGTGTGCTGAGAGATCAACCTTTGCAAGCGTCTACCTTTGAGTTGTAAATTGAGAATCAGGTGATACCTATAGAATGACAGCTAGTTAATTTTTATTTGGTGAAGCCCTGAGCAATTTTCTACTCAAATAGTTCAAAATTTACTCTTGATTTCTTATTCGTTCACGTTTCGGCATTTATAGATATGTTAATGTTGGGACGTGAGAATTTAAGCATCTAGTGTTTCTAATTCCTACTACAACTCTAACTCCTATTAAATTACAAATTTCCCAATTTCTTCCAACCTTCCAAACTTTCCTCCTCCTAATTGGGTTAGGTTGGGTTCCAAATTCGTACCTAGCCAATTGGGGTAGGTTTAGGAGTCGAATTCCAATATATATTAACTATATTAATGATTTTCTTACTCTTTTCAATTTAGGAAACAATTATATTACAAATTTAGGTTATTGTTCTCTTAACACATATTTTAAAATCCCCAATAACTTTTATGTGATCTATTTTGCAAAGCCCATTACTTGTTTTTGTTTAATGGATTTTAATTAAATCATTTTCCTTTAAATTATTTATTTATTTATTTAGAAAAAATATCGGGTTGCTACATCCTCCCCCTTTTAAAAGAATTTGATGCCCAACTTCACATGATCGTAATAGGGAGAATGTCTTACCGAATAAGTCGGGGTAGTTTTGCCTCATTGTTCCTTTGGGTTCCATTGTGGCTTCTTCCACTCCATGATTATTCCATAGAACTTTCACCACATGAATAGGTCGATTCTTGAGTTGTTGCACTTTCCGATCTAGTATCTTGATCGGCTTTTCTTCGTAGGTCATATCTTTATGCAGCACTAAGTCCTCATGGTGAATGATGTGAGTAGGATCGTACATATACTTCCTGAGCATGGAAATATGGAACACATTGTGTACGAATGCTAGAAATGGTGGTAGTGCCTGTCGGTATGCGACTTCACGAATCCTTGCGAGTATTTTGAAAGGACCAATCAATCTTGGACTTAGCATTCCTTTGACACTAAATCTCTCAATTCCATGAGTAGGAGACACCTTCAAGAGTACATGATCACCCACTTGAAATTCCAAGTCTCTCCTTCTCTTGTCGGCATAGCTCTTCTGACTGGATTGTGCTATCTTGAGCCGATCCCGAATAACTTGTATATCCCTGGTTGTGGCTTGTACCATATCTGGGCCTAACCATTGTTGTTTGCCAACTTCATTCCAGCATGCAGGGGATCTACAATACCTACCATAGAGTGCTTCGAATGGAGCCATTTTGATGCTCGCCTGGTAACTATTATTATAGTCGAACTTGATTATTGATAGTTGCTCATTCCAGTAGCCTTCAAAGTCTATGGTGTAGACTCTCAACATGTCTTCTACAATTTGATTTGTCCTCTCAGTCTGTCCATCTGTTTGCAGATGAAAAGCAGTACTAAAATTGAGTTTAGTACCTAGTGCAGTTTGAAGTCCTTTCTAGAAATGAGAGGTAAATCTTGGATCTCGATCTTAGACTATAGATGATGGCACTCCATGCAGTCTTACTATCTCCTTTACATAAAGAGCGACTAACACGTCCACAGACCACTTACTCATGATGGGCAAGAAGTGAGCAGACTTAGTTAGTCGGTCAACGATGACCCATATGGTGTCGAGTCCACCACGAGTCTTGGGTAAACTCATGATGAAATCCATGCCTATACTCTCCCGCTTCCACTCTAGGATGTCTAAAAATCTGAGTACACCAGTAGGGCGGTGATGTTGTGTAACACCCCGAAAATTTGGAAATTTGGAAAATTTGAAATAAATCGAAAATGATAAATTCAATAATTGTGAAATAGCAAAAATGCACGTGTCATTATCGTACACACAAAAACCCATTAGAAAATTTCATAAAAACCATAGTTCAACTCTAAATAATGCTCCCTAATGACCCATGAAGAAATTTGTGCAAAGGGAAATCGGAGGGTCCAAGTTTAAGGCGTTTTATGACTGAGTATCGTAATCAGGGAATAAGTCAGGAAATCATTAACACACATACTTAGGTGAGTCAAAAAAATTAAATAAAAATCATAGATGAACTTCAAATAATATCCTCTAATGATCCATAAAGAAATTTGGGTCAATAAAGTCATCTGGGATATATTCAAGAGTTATTGTGACTTATTATCATAATTAATAAATAAGTTGGAAATCCATTATCATGTGTATAAAATATGATCATAAACCAAAGTAAAATGATGGGTAGACTCTAAGCAATATGTGGGGATAGTTCATAAAATAAATTGGACCAATGGACAACTTATGACCCATGAACAAATCCAAGTATGAAATTAGTAAATAAATAACTTCTATATTATCGGAATGATAGAACTTACGTACCACTAGCGTACGTGAGAAGACACATCGAAAAAATTCCGTAAAAATTATAAACCAACCGTAAATATTATCCCTAAGCGTTCCACGAAGGAATTCGTGCAACGAAAAATCCGATTGGCCAAGTGTACGTCACACGTGACCAAGTTACCCGAATTAGGAAACTAAGTCGGAAAATTGTTAACACGGAAAAATAACCTGACCATAAATTAAATAAACATGTTGAAGAGACTTCCAACATCATGTATTAATAACCCATTAACAAGATTGGGCCAATGGAGTACTTTTGGCCCAAGGATAAAAATCTGGGATAAGAAAATACCCAGAAATTCGTGTATGTAATTATGCAATAATTAGAGAGGGCAATATAGGGTTAAAAGATGGGTGATTAGTCATGTAAGGTAAGTCAAAACCGAACCCAACTCTAAGAGGTGGTTTCCTAAACCTTTGCTACCTCCTTTGGGTGAGAGAATCCCAGATTTCCTGGAAACTAGGAAACAGAGCTCGTAGCCCCTTTCCTAGTTCCATTAGGACTTGTTGGTACACCCTAGATCTATAAGAACTCGTCCTTAAACTCTTGGGGAAGGTTTAACAACGAGTTTGGGTCGTTTGGAGGCAGGCTAGGGCTTCAGAGGAGAAGGAGAAAGGCTGGGAACCCGGAGCTTCATCCCCCTTCATCCTCTGCTGCGTTCAGAACGTCGACTGGTCTTAGATCTTCATAAACGTAGGTGTTCTCGGGCCAAGATTAAAGAAAACCAATACCAACATGTAGTTCTTTGAGTCTAGGATCATTTGCACTTGGTTTGATTGGTTTTCAGGGAGTATTCATTGTGTATTGGTGATTTTCCCGAAGTCTTGCACAGTTAGGGCTTTTCCCGTTCGTCTTATTGTGCACATGATTCAAGACCGAATTTGACTAAACTTTCGTCATGAAAGTTCTTCTACTTGAAGTCACAATCATCTTCTATATTGGACGTTTTGTCCAATGGTTTTTCGTTAGAGAGTTAGGAGCATGATAAGAGAGTCTCTGCTTGATACTGTGATTTTGGGTTTCACTTGATTTTTGTTCTTCACATGTTTTCTTGGGTTTCGAGACCGAATTTGATCAAACCCTCAACATAAAAATTCTTCTACTAGTTGTCCTCTTCATCTTTTGTGTTGAACATTTTGTCCAAATATCATTCGTTAGAGCGTTATAAGAGTTATAAGTGAATCGCTGCATGAGATGTGTTTTCGGGTTCCACATGACTCATAAGTTTTGTTCTGGAAGGGCACTAGTGTCGACACTTCTTGGACTAGTGTCGACACACTGTCCCAAAACAGCCCAGAAGGGGTTCTGGGAAGGCCTCTAGTGTCGACACTACTTGGGCTAGTGTCGACACACTGTCTCAGCTTGGCCAGAAAGTTTTTTGGGAGCTGTCTCTAGTGTCGACACTACCTGGACTAGTGTCGACACTACTTGACCTTTTTGCCTTGTATTTGATGCACTGTGTCGACACTACCTGAACTAGTGTCGACACTACCTAACCAGTTTTGCATGATTTTGTCTTGTGTTTGGAGCATGGTGTCGACACCACTTGATCTAGTGTCGACACTACCTTACAAGAAATTTGCATGATTTAGGTCTAATCATCTCATGATGTCTACTAGCATGTGCATGATGTTATATAGTATGCATGGACCTAAAATAAATCAACCCATTGAAAAATAGTAGTGATATGAATACGGTTCTAATGTGTAATTGTGATTGATCTTATGTTCATTGGATTATCTTTTGATCTTGCTCATTGTCAATTGATAAGATAAGAATATGATATGAATGTGGGGATAAATACATGTTAGTATGGACATGTTACTGGTGTTAATGTTATGATTTGCATATGAGTTTCATGGCTACATGTTTTCCGGTGTTCAATTGATTATTTGTCATATGCATACATGTTAGGAAAGTACATGTTCTACATATGATCTGTCTTTAGAAACATCCTCACGTCAAGACATTAATGAACTATGAAACATAAGATACGTCGTTATCCTGCCTTGTTCTTTTGAGCTGTTTGTCATTCCTTGACTCTATGAATGATCATGTTCTTTTTACTATGAGCTTGTCATTGAAACTCTGTGGCCATAATATGAATATGTTTGTTCGGCACAACGTGGGACTCCGGTCCAAATGTGATCCAATGCCTGTGCAATAGTGGCCCTGTCCGGTCCTGGGGAGGAGCTCCCCAACGTACTTGTTAACCGCGGGAGTATGGACTCTTGGTGCTTGGCATAGCACAACTGACATGCAAGATTGTGAAAATGTGCCTCCTGTTTGACTTGATAAGTTTGACTTGACATGATATGATACGTTTGTTCTTGTGAACACATGAGCTCTGCTTGAATATGGCCAATCTCTTCTGACATGATTCTGTTCTTGAAATATCTGTCCATTGTATATGAAACTCGACGTTTGATCTGATATGATATCCGTTCTATTCTTCTATTCAATCTGATAGTATTGCATGCATTGTCATCATATTCATATGCATATCTACCTACTTAAAATGTTAATCATGTATACTAGTGCCCGCACGTTATTGAGATATAAATCCTACTGAGCTAGTAGGCTCACCCCTATCATCCTGCCCTTTTTCAAGTAGTGATGAAGAACCAGTGGAGTCAGATAGGGCTGGGCAAGAGTGACGAGCACCCGTCCTAGAAATAGATGACAGTTTAGAAATTTAAGTAGTTGATGTATTAGAGAAACGTTGTTATTTGATTAATAAACCTTTTCAGTTGATTCTTCTTGTGTGAGGTTGTATCTAGTTGAATGGAATGAAATAAAGTATACTTTTGGTGACCATATTATAGTCTTGAATGTGTTATTATATTCGATTGTGACTCTGCACTATTCAACTGTGATATGCCGGTTTGTATCGTTCACGTCCCCCGGTATTTATTCCGCTGCTAAATATCGGGGCGTGACAGTTGGTATCAGAGCCCTAAACCTTAGGGTCCAAGGGGATAGGAACGTAGAATGAAACTAGATCACACGAGTTAAAATCTGTCGTACCTAATGTGAGCTTGGGTAGAACCATGGGGATAGAAACCGCAAGAGATTGTCACTTATCTCTGCACTTAGAGTCAAAAGGCTGATGAGGTAAGGTTGTATGGTTTTTCTTGCCGCTGTTGTCATCACAAAGAAGGAAGTCAAAGTTGAGGACATCCATGCTATCAGCAAATATGCTGACGTTTTTTTTTTTTGAAGACTTGCCAGAAATTCCTCCTGAGCGAGAGGTCGATTTTACCATCGAGTTGGTCCCTGGAGCAGCACCAGTATCTAGGGCACCATATAGAATGTCCCCCACAGAACTGAAAGAATTAAAAGAGCAACTGATGGAACTGTTAGAGAAGGGTTTCATCCGACCAAGTACATCGCCTTGGGGTGCACCTGTCCTCTTCGTCAAGAAGAAAGATGGGTCGATGAGGCTATGTATAGAATACAGACACCTAAACCAGTTGACTATCAAGAACTCTATACCTACCTGATGAGATTGGGTAGAAACTTGGGCTTCGTCCAAAAATTTATTAATAACTAAATATTGTAAGTCACAAGGCATCAACAAGGAGTAAAGAAGACTGACCGGGTGATAATTTATTTTGAAGGAACTTAAATAAACAACAATGGAGGATATACCTACACCATCTAAAGACGGACAGAGATCGGTTCAAAGATTAACCAAAGCACTACGACAAGCTGCTCAACTGTTAGAGGATGCCCTAATAATGGCTAAGGGAGATACAAATGGGAAGGAAAGGTCTATGGATGACAAAGGAGTTGGCGAAACTAATAAGAAAGAACCAATCTCAACCACAGGAAACTCCAAACCTATAGCCAGAGAGAAACGGCCCAACAACAGTAACAGATCACACAAGAAAAAGAAGTGCAAGAAGCAACTAGTTTCCGCTCCTGTAGAAAGATGTCAGTATTGCAACAAAATATATCATCGGTCCGAGGAGTGCTGGAGATTTCAGGGCAAGTGTTTCTGTTGTGGCAACCAAGACCACGAGGTTAAGGATTGCCTTAATGGGAAATCAAGCTCAGGGAATAAATGGCAGAACAAACCAAGGAAGGAGGTATGAGAGAGGTATTCCTTCTAACTCGATTTTATTTGACCCTGAAGTTACATCACCAATCAATCATTATATTATTAGCAATCCACAATTTGATTCCCTGTAAGTCCAGCCCGTAAACACATGTGAATTTGGGGACCAAATTCTTTTAAGTGGGGGAGGATGTAACACCCCGGAAATTTGGAAATTTGGAAAATTAGAAATAAATCGAAAATGATAAATTCAATAATTGTGAAATAGCAAAAATGCACGTGTCATTATCGTACACACAAAAACCCATTAGAAAATTTCATAAAAACCATAGTTCAACTCTAAATAATGCTCCCTAATGACCCATGAAGAAATTTGTGCAAAGGGAAATTGGAGGGTCCAAGTTTAAGGCGTTTTGCGACTGAGTATCGTAATCAGGGAATAAGTCAGGAAATCATTAACACACATACTTAGATGAGTCAAAGAAATTAAATAAAAATCATAGATGAATTTCAAATAATATCCTCTAATGATCCATAAAGAAATTTGGGTCAATAAAAGTCATATGGGATATATTCAAGAGTTATTGTGACTTATTATCATAATTAAGAAATAAGTTGGAAATACATTATCATGTGTATAAAATATGATCATAAACCAAAGTAAAATGATGGGTAGACTCTAAGCAATATGTGGGGATAGTTCATAAAATAAATTGGACCAATGGACAACTTATGACCCATGAACAAATCCAAGTATGAAATTAGTAAATAAATAACTTCTGTATTATCGGAATGATAGAACTTACGTACCACTAGCGTACGTGAGAAGACACATCGGAAAAATTCCGTAAAAATTATAAACCAACCGTAAATATTATCCCTAAGCGTTCCACGAAGGAATTCGTGCAACGAAAAATCCGATTGGCCAAGTGTACGTCACACGTGACCAAGTTACCCGAATTAGGAAACTAAGTCATAAAATTGTTAACACGGAAAAATAACCCGACCATAAATTAAATAAACATGTTGGAGAAACTTCCAACATCATGTATTAATAACCCATTAACAAGATTGGGCCAATGGAGTACTTTTGGCCCAAGGATAAAAATCTGGGACAAGAAAATACCCAGAAATTCGTGTATGTAATTATGCAATAATTAGAGAGGGCAATATAGGGTTAAAAGATGGGTGATTAGTCATGTAAGGTAAGCCAAAACCGAACCCAACTCTAAGAGGTGGTTTCCTAAACCTTTGCTACCTCCTTTGGGTGAGAGAATCCCAGATTTCCTAGAAACTAGGAAACAGAGCTCGTAGCCCCTTTCCTAGTTCCATTAGGACTTGTTGGTACACCCTAGATCTATAAGAACTCGTCCTTAAACTCTTGGGGAAGGTTTAACAACGAGTTTGGGTCCGTTGGAGCCAGGCTAGGGCTTCAGAGGAGAAGGAGAAAGGCTGGGAACCCGGAGCTTCATCCCCCTTCATCCTCTGCTACGTCCAGAACGTCGACTGGTCTTAGATCTTCATGAACGTAGGTGTTCTCGGGCCAAGATTAATGAAAACCAATACCAACATGTAGTTCTTTGAGTCTAGGATCATTTGCACTTGGTTTGATTGGTTTTCATGGAGTATTCATTGTGTATTGGTGATTTTCCCGATGTCTTGCACAGTTAGGGCTTTTCCCGTTCGTCTTATTATCCACATGATTCAAGACCGAATTTGACTAAACTTTCATCATGAAAGTTCTTCTACTTGAAGTCACGATCATCTTCTATATTGGACGTTTTGTCCAAAGGTTTTTCGTTAGAGAGTTAGGAGCATGATAAGAGAGTCTCTGCTTGATACTGTGATTTCGGGTTTCACTTGATTTTTGTTCTTCACATGTTTTCTGAGGATTCGAGACCGAATTTGATCAAAACCTCAACATAAAAATTCTTCTACTAGTTGTCCTCTTCATCTTTTGTGTTGAATGTTTTGTTCAAATGTCATTCTTTAGAGACTTATAAGAGTTAGAAGTGAATCGCTGCATGAGATGTGTTTTCGGGTTCCACATGACTCATAAGTTTTGTTCTGGAAGGGCACTAGTGTCGACACTACTTGGACTAGTGTCGACACACTGTCCCAAAATAGCCCAGAAGGGGTTCTGGGAGGGCCTCTAGTGTCGACACTACTTGGGCTAGTGTCGACACACTGTCCCAACTTGGCCAGAAGGTTTTCTGGGAGCTGTCTCTAGTGTCGACACTACCTGGACTAGTGTCGACACTACTTGACCTTTTTGCCTTGTATTTGATGCACTGTGTCGACACTACCTGAACTAGTGTCGACACTACCTAACTAGTTTTGCATGATTTTGTCTTGTGTTTGGAGCATGGTGTCGACACCAATTGATCTAGTGTCGACACTACCTTACAAGAAATTTGCATGATTTAAGTCTAATCATCTCATGATGTCTACTAGCATGTGCATGATGTTATATAGTATGCATGGACCTAAAATAAATCAACCCATTGAAAAATAGTAGTGATATGAATACGATTCTAATGTGTAATTGTGATTGATCTTATGTTCATTAGATTATCTTGTGATCTTGCTCATTGTCAAATGATAAGATAAGAATATGATATGAATGTGGGGATAAATACATGTTAGTATGGACATGTTAGTGGTGTTAATGTTATGATTTGCATATGAGTTTCATGGCTACATGTTTTCTGGTGTTCAATTGATTATTTGTCATATGCATACATGTTAGGAAAGTACATGTTCTACATATGATCTGTCTTTAGAAACATCCTCACGTCAAGACATTAATGAACTATGAAACATAAGATACGTCGTTATCCTGCCTTGTTCTTTTGAGCTATTTGTCATTCCTTGACTCTATGAATGATCATGTTCTTTTTACTATGAGCTTGTCATTGAAACTTTGTGGCTATAATATGAATATGTTTGTTCGGCACAACGTGGGACTCCGGTCCAAATTTGATCCAATGCCTATGCAATAGGGGCCTTGTCCGATCCTGGGGAGGAGCGCCCCAACGTACTTGTTAACCGCGGGAGTATGGACTCTTGGTGCTTGGCATAGCACAACTGACATGCAAGATTGTGAAAATGTGCCTCCTGTTTGACTTGATAAGGTTGTATCTAGTTGAATGGAATGAAATAAAGTATACTTTTGGTGACCATATTATAGTCTTGAATGTGTTATTATATTCGATTGTGACTCTGCACTATTCAACTGTGATACGCCGGTTTGTATCGTTCACGTCCCCCGGTATTTATTCCGCTACTAAATATCGGGGCGTGACATGTTGAGCTTTTACTTGTTAGCAAGTAAGGCAATGAGCACCATGCTCGGCTATTTCTCTCTTCATGTTTGGCCACCAAAATATTCTCTTCATGTCTTGATACATTTTGGTACTGCCTGGGTGATAGTGTACTTGGTTTTATGGCCTTCATCCATCAGCTTCCTTTTCAGTCCTTCATTATCCAGAACAGTTGTCCTCCCTAGGAATACTAACCTTCCATCCTCGGTCATAGCAAAGCCTGGTTTTAATGCCAGAGTTTCCTTAATACGAACCAAGAACTGATCGTTATCTTGTTGTGCTTTGATCTCTACTAGCATGTTAGATTGAATTTTGATATTGGCAACCAAGTCTCGATCATCTCTATGTTCAATATTCAAGTCAAAGCTTGCGAATTGTTCTAGTAGTTGCATTTTGCTAAGAACTGGACTAGACAAGGATGCCATCGGCTTCATGCTAAGAGCATCGGCCACAACATTCCCTTTGCCTGGGTGATATTGGATGTTGAAGTCGAAATCCTTTAAGTAGTCTAAGCACCTTCTTTCCCTCATGTTGAGTTCTTTCTGAGAGAATAAATACTTCAAGCTTTTATAGTCTGAATAGACAGTAAATTGCTCACCATTTAAGTAATGTCTCCATATTTTTAAGGCAAAGACCACAGCAGCCAACTCTAGATTATGCATAGGGTAGTTGACTTCATGGGTCTTCAGTTGTCTTGAAGAATAGGCAATGACTTTCTCCTTTTGCATCAACACATAGCCTAAGCAAATTCCTGAAGAATCGGTATAAACTAAGAAACCTTCTCCCTCTATTGGAAGAGCGAGAACAGGTGCTGAGGTCAGACAGTCCTTTAGGGTTTTGAAACTTTTCTCACATTCCTTACTCCAATAGTAGGGATTTTCCTTCCGTGTAAGACGAGTGAGAGGAACAGCGATCTTAGAGAAGTCATTTATGAACTGTCTGTAATAGCCATCCAATCCTAAAAAGCTTCTGATTTTTATGACATTAGTCGGTCTCTCCCATTTAACTACAACTTCAACTTTGGAGGGATCAACAGAGATGTCGTCCTTGGAGATGACATGGCCCGAGAAGGACACTTCTTCGACCCTGAACTCGCACTTGCTCAGCTTTGTATATAGTTGGTTGTCTCGCAAGACTTGCAGAGCTATCCTCAGATGTTCGTCATGTTCTTCTTTGGTCTTGGAGTATATGAGAATATCATCAATGAAGATGACTACGAACTTATCCAGGTATGGCCGATATATGTTGTTCATGAGTTACATTAAAGCTGCAGGAGCATTGGTCAGACCAAAAGGCATAACAACGAATTCATAGTGTCCATACCTGCTCTTGAAAGCCGTTTTATATATGTCGTCATCCTTGATTCTCATTTGATGATAGCCAGATCAGAAGTCGTTCATGGAGAAATATTGAGCTCCAGATATCTGATCGAAGAGTTCATCGACTCTAGGCAATGGATACCTGTTCTTGATGGTCAGTTGATTAAGTTTCCAATAGTCGATGCATAGCCTCATAGATCCATCTTTCTTCTTTATAAATAAGACAGGTGCTCCCCATGGGGAAGTACTTGGTCTAATGAACCCCTTTTCTAGTAGTTCCATCAATTGTGCCTTTAGTTCCTTTAACTCGGCAGGTGACATCCTGTATGGTTGACGTGACATCGGTGCAGCTCCAGGGATTAAATCGATAGAAAACTTTACATCTCGTTCAGGGGGAATTCTTTGCAGCTCCTCGGGGAAAATGTCAGGGTAGTCCTAGACTGTGTATGTCTTCTATCCAGGATCCCTTCTTTTCAACTACTACAGCCGCAAGGAAAGCAATGCAACCTTTCCTTATCATATTGTGGGCATGTATAGCAGAGACTAGAGACATCCGTCTTCAATGTATAATCCCAGTGAACGCTAACTTAGGGAACTCACTAAATGTAACCTTCCCTTCCTTGCATTCGACAATTGCCTCATAGGTGGACAACCAATCGACTCCAAGAATCACGTCATAGCCTTCCATGGACATACATACCAAGTCGGCTCTTAAATTGTGTTCTTCGATCATTATATCGGCTAATGGGAAGTATTTGTTCAATTTTTCTTTCTCTCCCAGTGGTGTTGTGACAGAGAATTTATATCCCATAGTGACAAGTTTAACATTCAGGGTATCGACAAAGTTTTTAGATATAAATTAATGAGTTGCGCCAGTATCAAATAAAACAAAGGTTGACTGAGAGAAGACTTTTAGTGTACCTTCCACCACTCCACCTTCCTCGATGGTTTCTTCATCTCGTAGGGCTTGCAGTTCACCCTATTTCTTTGGCGCAATCAGGCATCTCTCGCACTCCTTGAGTAGCTGGCATACCGGGATACGATGCTCGTGGCTGCCACAATGTAGACATACGCCGACCTTCCTCCAGCACTCGTCGGCAGTGTGACAAGGCTTGTCACAGTGTTCGCAGTTTCCTTTAGTCAGAGTAGTGGGGACAAATAGTTTGGGTTTCTTTTATTGACTAGATCCTTCCGTGATGTTGAAAGGACGTTTCGTGCCGACAATCGGCTTAACACTTGAAGAGCCTGGTGTCAACTCCTTCTTTACTAACTTTCCCTTTATACGATCAGTAAAGTTCATAGCATCTTCTAGCAGTTGAGCCTTCTTAACCATCTCGACATATGTTTCGATGCCGAGAGGGGCTAGCTATGTGATATATTGGGGCTTGAGGCCATTAGGAAAATGCTTAGCCTTCATGCTTTTAGTGTTTACCAGATGAGTGGCATAGCGTGCCATCTGGGAGAATTGAGCCTCGTATTCAGTCATAGAAGGCTCCTTTGTTTGAGAGTGTAAAATTTCGCGGCCTTCTTTTCTTGTACACGCTCTAAGAAGTATTTGGAGTTGAAAGCTTCCTTAAATTTAGTCTAGGTGAACTGACCATTTGCCCTGGTTGCTCCTACTGAGTCCCACCAAGCGCGACCATCCTTCTCCAGTTGAATGGTAGCAAGCAGCAGCTTATCCCCTACCACACATTGCATAATATGGAAAATCCTTTCTGTTTCCTTAATCTAGTGCTCAGCTTCGTCCAGGTCAGTGGAACCATTGAATCTTGGTGGATTCAGGCTTCTAAAGTTACAATGTAGTTCGCCTGCACCGCGAATTCCTCCAACTTGTGCAGCTTGCAGAAGTGCACGGGTGAGCTCCTGAATTGTCTGTTGCATCCCCCTCATCTGGGCATGTTTAGCAGTCATCTTAGTTGCTTAAGTTCCTACAAAAGTAACTTGTTATGATATCGATGTGGAATTAATTTGTACATGTGTGGGTTCATTTTAACTAGTTACCCATGGCTCTAACCATATCTCACATAGGTAGGATATCCGACTCTAGTCGAGACTGGCCAACCTAGATCATCCTATACTTAAGAACAACCTAGGCTCTGATACCACAAAACTCACGCCCGACGCGGAATATCGGAATGTGAGACAGTTGCAACTAAGCGAGCACAGAGCGTATAATAGACATCCACCATTGGACATTGAATAAATACTAAAGCAAATATATTTCATTGAAAATTCCTCAAATGTCTATTACAACCACTAATATCAGAGCCATTCTATAGGGCCCAAATGACTCTATTACATTGAATGAAAGTAAAAGACTAAATTAAGACTCTAACACAGTACTAATGCTCCAGGGTACTCTTGATTCACTCCTGGTCGTTCCCATCCTCATGAGTGTAGGTATCTTCTTCGGTTTCACCTGAGAACACATATCAAATAACGCAGGGTGAGAGATTATGCCCAGTAGGTCTTAAATCTCATGATCAGACATGCTTTAAATGATTAATGTATTAAAAGACAGAGTAACTAATGATAGAGAACGAGAGTCAAGTATTGTCATGCAAGTGATAGCACGATAACATGATTCATATAGCACAAGTGTCGAGTATAGCAAAAAGAGCAAGATGGCCATCGCACAAATAGCACAATATAGATCATGATAGCACATCAAGTATAGCATAGCACTTTGATCCTCATATAGATTGTTGAGATAAATAGCACTTGAGTGTAATGCTAAACACTCTGGTCAATTAACTCTCGCGGGCACTAGCATTTTTAGGCGCACCTCCCAAGATCGGACCGGGCCCTTTATATTGCCAAGCATTAGTCATATTGATTATCTTTAGACAATCAGTCAAATGGCCATAGAGAGTACCAAGAATAGATGAGAGTACTTGAAGAAATAGACAAGACTGCAGAGAATGTGAATAGATGAGCAAGTAGAGTATAAAGGAGAGCTAGTGGTCATTGCACATGAAACAATGTTAAATAGTCGATACTAATTGTTGCACAACACGCATGATTTGGTGTTGGCAGTCTGGTAGAATTCACTAATCAACCAATGGCCATACTACGAACATAGTCCAGAGGTCCGGCGTGATCTCATGATAAGAGAGAGCATTCTATGGTCGTTTGGATCTTATTGATCCCTAAGGGTAGCATAGGTATTGAGGGTACAACCGGCTCGTCGACCATGTGGGAATCCATGGACAGAGGAGACTTACGGAGACCTTGAACAAGGATTCACTAGTCCAACAGAAAGAATATCCGACAAAGAGTTTGTCCAAGTCAAGAGAAAGTGTGTATATAGAAACAAAGTGCTTGACGTTCCAGAGGATTTCTAGAACAATGGTGCGTCGGTAACGGTATTCCAAAACACTGCGAGAAACGAAGACAAGTCCATTTAAAAATAGGGCAATTTAAATATATTATTGAAATAAATTTCCAGATATATTATGAGATATTTTCAAGCTAAATCAAATCATAATGTATGGTTACAAGTATGTGCATGTGACAAAAAGAATCATAGATATGAAAAGATCATGTGTATGTCTTTTAATTAATCAATACTTGTTCACATTATAGAATCTTCTTTTACTGCGTTTAAGACTGTTAGCAAGAGGTATAATCACTGTAGAAAGACAATAGCACCAAAAATCTATGGTTTATGTGTAAAAGTCTAGAAGGCGACGTACCTGTGTAAGGAACGTGACAGGGTACATCTAGAATGCAACAGGGTCTTTCACAAAACGTGACGGGTCTGTCAAGACAGGAGGCCAGATCGCAACGCCAGGGCCTGTCGTGTTCAGAACCCGACATGTTTCTGGTCGCGATCAGCCCCTGAGAACACGACCTATCGGGCCGTCACGTTCTCAGATATTGTGCCTGAGCCCGGAAAGGAAATAGCTTGCCTTGGATTGCAGTCAAGGTTCTTCAAGCTTTGATATAGGGTAGTTTAAAAATTGAGATCTCGGTGTACAAATGATGAATAATCGTGAAACTAGTTTTAAACGAATCTACACATGTGAGAGTATACTCACTGAATAGGAATTTGAAAATAATCATGGTTTTGAAAGGCTTTGATCAAGTTCTTTCACGAAGTACATAGGACATGATGCAATGATCGAAAAATATTTGATTCGAGTAAGATACTCAATAGAATTTGGGGAAAATGATGGCAAATGATTTCTGACATCGAGAAGCATGCACAGTAAAAATTTCATAGCACGATATCAAGTGTACAAAGAGATCTAGGATCAGCATGAGGATTTGGGGTCATTATGATAACAGAACTTCAAAAATGAATATCTCAAGATAGGGTCGATGAAAATTAGGGAAAATAGAGGTCTTTTGTTTCTGATGTCAAGAACATCCTACAGATGAAATTAATTAGGTTTTGCTTGTGAGAATGTCTACCTTTGGGTCGATTTGACTTCTAGGGCTTAGAACTCGAAGAACAGTTGGTAGATCTCGAGCAAGCGTTTCCCCCATGATTCCTCCCTTCCTTTGGCCTCTCCTCCATGTCCAACAAGTCTCAACAACACAATAGGGTCGGCCATGAAGAGGTTGGGGGTGTATTTAAGCATCTAGTGTTTCTAATTCCTACTACAACTCTAACTCCTATTAAATTTCGAATTTCCCTATTTCTTCCAACCTTCCAAGCTTTCCTCCTCCTAATTGGGTTAGGTTGGGTTCCAATTCATACATAGCCAATTGGGGTAGGTTTAGGAGTCCAATTCCAATATATATTAGCTATATTAATGATTTTCTTACTCTTTTCAATTTAGGAAACATTATATAATGAATTTAGGTTATTTTTTCTCTTAACCCATATTTCAAAATTCCTATTTTGGCCCAATAACTTTTATGTGATCTATTTTGCAAAGCCCATTACTTCTTTTTGTTTAATGAGTTTTAATTAAATCATTTTTTTAATTATTTATTTATTATTTTAGGAAAAATATCGGGTTGTTACACCCTCTAAATTGGGTATTGGAAAGGATGCACTACGTGAGTGTGTGCATGGACGTGGTAAATATGCAATATATGTAGAACGGCAAGCTAAACAAAATAGAGAGGAGGAAGAGAAGGAGGTCCTTGTCTATGCAGATGTAGTGACGAAGAAGTCCGGTAAGCATCCCAGCGATCAGCACATTGCCCTGGAGATGAGGGAGAGGATAACATTGCCTTGGTGAGCCCAGAACACCCACCATCCCATGAACGTTGGCATGCTCATCACTGTGTTGCTCACCGGATGGTGTCCTGCGAAGGGAGGTGATGGCATAGTGTAACTAGAAGCTGGGCTCCCCTGGTGACTGTGCATTATTCAGAGGAGGCCGACGTTGTATCCGAGGGAGAGGTGAGTGCAGAGGGGGAGGAAGCTTAGGTGATGTGCCGACAGATGATGTTGTGATGAAGTAAGAGATGCTATTGGTGTGTGTGAGGACTGCCAAAGACCCGGAGGCTTGGTGCCGCGATGGAAATCCATCTCCCCCACCCCCCCCCCCCCCCCTCTAGATGGAACGGAGGCGGCGTCTTTATGACCTCATTGCATGCATCTACCCCCTGAAGAGACGGGGCTGTAGGTAGTTAACGTGAGAGAGGATTGCGCGGGTCTCACGGCGACGAGGACGCCGAAGGAGGATGGTGGGTGTTCTGGGCTCACAACGTGGCTGCGTGAGATGAGGGAGAGGTTAACAACGTGCATGGGAGGTGGACCCGATCTCACGGATTTTGTTGGGGAGTGGTTGCCGTGTGTGCAAGTGTTGGTGTGCATGGTGTGGTGAGGACGTGGGAGATGGAGGCTGTTTGCCTGGGATAGGTAGCCGGGTTGGCTTCTGCGTGGAGGTGTGCCATGTGCTCGTGTGGGAGTTGAGAGAGGATGGTGAACATGGGTGGAAAAAGGAAGTGAGGTTTTAATGGGTTATAAGTGTATTTATCATGGAAGTTGGAATTTTTTTATTGGTTGGATAATGGTGTTTGCATGGGAAGCAACGTGGGTTTTAAATGTGTGGAGTTTTAATGTTTTGTTTTGTTTTATTTTTTTTAATATTTTATGTGGGTATATTTTAGGTTTGTTGGGTTGTTTATTGATTTATATAGTTTTAAGTGGGGTAGATTATGTAGATTCAGGTTGTGGTATGGTTTTTTTATTTAGATGGGTATGTTTACGTAGGTTATGGTTTTATTATCATCATTTTGTTATGTGGGTATGGTTGGTTGTTTTACGGTTAGTGGCGAGGTTGAGGTTTTATGGATTTGATTTTTAATTATTTTTAGTTGTTGAGTTTTAATTAGAATTATGTAGGTCAATTTTTCAATGTGGGTGGGCTTAATTCGGGTTTGAGTTTAAGAATTTGGTGTTGGTTTTTAGTTGAATGGATTTTACATGATTATGTTTTATTATTATTATTTGAGTTATTATATGTGTTTGGTTGGGTTATGTGATTTTTTTTTATTATTATCTAGTTCATTTAGTTAGATTTTAAGTGGTGTTTTAGTTGATGGGTATGGTTAGTTTATTTATTCAGTTTTACTGGTTTTATGTGTGAGCTATTTTAATTGTTTTTTTATTGATTTAAATTGTTGTTTTTTTAATTAATTAATATTTTATGGACTTGATTAAGGTGAGATTAAGTGGGTTTTAGCATGGCGCTGGGTAAACACACAGAGAGGAAAATAGGAATGTGGCGGAAATGGCAACCACACACGCACCTCGGGCTAGGCAGAGATAACGACAGAAGAGGCTGCCGCCAGGAAAGTGTAGGTGACATATGACTGTGTCGCCAAAAGATCTTGACAACAATGACTTTTGTAGCTCAAAAAGACAAGTGACCAATCTCTTGCCATCATAATGGAGCAATGACAACTAGGCCCACCGACAAGAGCAAGAGCTACCCTGGAGATCTTAATGGAGATAACACTCCACTACCGAATAATGGGCCTAATGGGCTTAACAAAATGAGCCCTGCGAGGATGGTCACAAAATTCGCGTCTACACTTGGGACAAAGCTATGAACATGAAAGTTGTAGAGGGTGATGAATAGAAGAGAACTATGCTTTTGGATCGAATCAATTTAATCTCGATATACGTGCAAAATGATATGAACACTAAAAGCCCTAGACTTGCATGATTTCTGGAAAATGCTTATAACTGGAAGCTTACTTGATGAAATTTAGGCAAATCATATGCAATAGAAACTAGACATGATGATCATTAAGATGGAATAAGAGTTGTTTATCATTAGCGCGAGAACACCTACCTTTTACTTGATGTAAACTCCTATAGTTTCTGGACATGAAGTGCAGGGTGTAGAGCTTCAAGCAGCTATCTCCGCACGGTTACCTCCTCTTGTGGCCTCTTCTTCTCATCCAAGAACTCCCCAATAGAGCAATAGGGTCGGCCACGAAGGATTTGGGGGTGTTTTTATACATCTAGCTTTGTTAAGTCCTAATACAACTCCAACTTCTATAAAACTCTGATTTCCTTGTTTTCTCAACCTTCCTACCATTATTCCTCCTAATTGGTTAGGTTGGGGTTCAAATTTCGTACCTAGCTAATTAGGGTAGGGTTTAGAGTACAATTTGGATGCATACTAGCTATATTATTGATTCCCTTGCCCTTTTTAATTTAGGAAACAATAGGGTTATGAATTTTAGGGTATCTTCTCTTATTCCATATTTCAAAACTCCTATTTTAGCCCAATAACTTTAATATGAACTATTTAACAAAGCCCATTACTTCTTTTTGTTTACTAGATTTTAATTAAACAGCAGCTCCCTTAAGGATTCGTTGTTACTATATGCTGGTCTGCCATAGAGACTAATCACGCTATGCGAAGCCCCTCAGCCCCACCCACACATGTTATAGATGCGGGGTTCTATGCTACCAAATTTATGAAATACAGTACGTCTACACTATCAGTTTGAGCTTTTGGTGCAATGGTTAGAGGCTTGATTAAGAGTCGCATTCTTCCAAGGGTCCAGGAGTCTCATTCTTTCAAAGTTAAAGAATCGCATTCCTCTTCAATATATATCTTTCTTTGCATCCTGCAAGTCCACAGAATTATTTCACTCTTAGTGACCCTCTCACAACCCCAAGGTGTGCTTTCTCTTTAACCATGAGTCATATGTTCAAACACGTCACTTGATTCTCTACATAGTTTGTCTCTTCGGGTCAGAAAGATCATGCTGGGAGCTCTCGTCTATCCACTATTGAGTGCCACACCAAGTTCAGAGATCATCAAATCTTGAAACTCATCGTTCTTGATCTTTCTAAGCTATGTTGTGTTCGATGTACATTCAAGAAAATCATGCAATCTCGATGCGTTAACTTTGATTCTATTGAGCCCATGTTTGTTGCCATTTACTGGTTATTTGATGGCCAAGGTTGTTGTCGCCTGATGGAGAACCAGAGAGATTATTGTCCACAGGCTGTGATTAATTCCTTAATAATTTTGAGTATGTCTACTAATCAAGTTCTTTACTCTTCCATGTGTGAGACGTCTTTTCAATCAAACCCAATTTGATTAGCAAAGCTAACAATATTCCTAATTATGGGGAAGTTTGGCATCTGCATATATGGATCAAGCAATTGCTTACACACTATGACTCATCAGTCATCAAGCTTATGATACTACCAAGCCATTACAAGCTAAATGCAAATGCATTTCCTCCTCTTTAGAGATTGATGCATCATAGGTTCACCACAATTATCTATCCAAAAGATGGCAGTTGTGATCCACTAAATAAACTGACAAATTTCTATTTTACATCATCTTTGATGGTGATCAAATTAGTTCCCTGATCTTATGTATGACCTTATTGTGCAATGCCCAAGAGATTCATTCCATATGCTTGTCCTCTTACTACTATGCTAAAGTATGTTTGAGTCAGATTCTCTCAAGAGGAAATGATCATTTTGAAAGACAAAAATGCTTATGATATTTCTACTACAAATTAACCGAATGAGATATAGAGTACTGAATGGAATCATGACCAGAACACTAAAAAAAATGAAGATTTCACAACAATGAGTTACCTGAATAAGAGGAAGAAGATCACATAGACAACTCACTTATAAATGTTGATGAGGAATTGTAAAGAGATCAATTGGAGGAAGCTGAAGATGCTTAAGAACCAATGAATGTTGATGCTTCAATGAATACTCAGTGGCAACAATACTTTGATGACAAATTCTAGTAATTGCATGCCCATGCTGATGCTAAGTTTGACCAACTGTGCACATGGATACAACATTCATCGAGTTGAATGAAAAACAACAGATTGAGCAACAACATCTCTATCATTTGGATAATGATATGACTTATTTTCATGAAGACTTTCAAGAAGTTCACAATTTTTTACATCCTCTTCATCACATTGGTGATAGTCTTCTAGTTTTGCATTTCCAAGAGATGATTCTTATGCCAACCCTACAACGGATGCTAAAATGCAACACCTCATTTCACTCACTTTGAAGGTGGCTGTGAGACCCTCCAATTTTGCTCACATTATGTTTGTTTAACTTTGTGCATAATACAAGCATTTAATTACTCATGCCCATATGTATGTATATATATATATATATATTTGTTTATGTAAATATATGTACTTATCTAATTTTGTACATATTGTACTTATTTAAATCCTATGCATGTTGTATTTAAATAATGCTGTGCATATAGTATCTAATTATTGATGTGCATATTCTATTTATTTATTCGTGCATATTGTATATAATTACGGTGTGTACATATGTATATATATATATATATATTATTCTGTGCATATAATATCTATCTGTTTCTGTACACATTAAATTGTTCATGGTGTATATGTATATCTGATTTGATGTATTTTTGTGTTCTGGCCGAAATGCCAGTTAACATCAACAAACATTGACGTTAATTGCATGTTGACTGCAACATGTGTGCCGTTGACTGCATGGCCCGGTGAGGTTGACGTCTGGATCGAAGGACGCTGACCTCCTATTAACGGTAGAAATGTGGCCATTTATTTCCTAGATTTGTTGCAGTTTTAGATCGGAACGGGCTGGGTGTTTTCCCCGTTCTTGTTAGGAAACCTAGCTCTAATGGTAGGAAACTTAACCTAATGCGTACCCCGACCCTAAGCCTATAAAACACCTAGTTTTGGCGAGATTAGGTCTTTTTGGCCTTAAGAGTAAACTAGGGTTTCTTGTGAGAATTGAGTGCATTTGCAAAGCTTGATCTGGCGATTGGAGGGATCTTTTGGCGATTTGCATCGACCGGGAGATACTCCAAGCATTAAGGAAGCATCCCCGACTCCAAAAATTGACGTACATCGGAAAGAAGACCGGATCTGGAAGGAGTTTGTGCACCTTCTTGGCTTGGGCGAGGATGGCTTCACCAACGAAATTAGATCTTCTTGGATTTATTCTTAGGCAAGTAATCGAGGATTTCATCCCTACACATGTCCTTTAGGTCCTAGACATTTTTATGGATTTTTCCTCGTGTCCTGGAACCCCCAATTCTCTTTTATATTCTGTTCAATCTTGTTTTCTGCAGACGGAACTTGATGGCAAGCTTGCTGCCATCAACATCTTGGGTTGCGGAAACATCATGTGCCATTAACCCCGGTTGGGGGCAACCCCATTGCCGCCAAGTTCTTCAGTTTTTTCAGAATAACTGTTTTGATCTCTATGCTGTGTTTGTCGGATATCTGGATATATGTGCATGCTGTAAAATTTGTTGACTGGTCAGGTACGGACTGTAGGTCATATCATGAGGATTTGTCAATTTCTTGAGCATGATATAAATTAGGGTAATTTCTGTAATTGGAAAATGAGCATGATCTACCTGTATTTAATTCTAAATAAATTGATTCGTTGCAAGTTAGGGTTTTAAAATTTTTATATGATCTTATGTTGACTATTTTCAGGTTTAAGAACTATTAGAACCGGCTGTATTGATGTAAACCATGTTTTAATGAATTTCTTGATAAATCTGCATGAGATCTGTTTTAATTATAAAACTTAGTTTACTATTCCAAAAAATCTAAAATTTATATATGTGATATATAACTTGTGTGAAACCTGTGATAAACATTCATACTGTTCTGACAATAGTAGGTACTGTTATTAGTTTAATAAGGAATTTGACCATGTTAAGCATATTAATTTTAATCATGAGGAATTCGATGATTAGCATTATGATTATGACTTTGTTATGACCTAATTATCACTATGAAATAGAAGTATCATGTTCTGTAAACTGAAGCTGTGTAATTATTTAAAAGTGCATGTAAATGTGTTAAACATGCATGTGAATTATGTAAACAATGTGACAAAGTGTGAATGAGTAAAATGGTGCCGATATTGACACTGCTACCATAGAGGGCTGTGGAGCCATACTATAGTAAAGTCTCTATGGGAAGGCTCAATGTGTATTTGATATCCTATGGGCATTAGGATGAAATCCTGGAGGTGGACAAGTACCACTAGTTAGGGTGGAG
Source organism: Colocasia esculenta (assembly GCA_014218235.1). Lineage (NCBI taxonomy): Eukaryota > Viridiplantae > Streptophyta > Magnoliopsida > Alismatales > Araceae > Colocasia > Colocasia esculenta. The sequence continues at coordinate 38,184,464 of CM024758.1, read as the reverse complement.
AGGGCTTCTCCCCGGTCTTCGCAGTACCAAGATTCGTCCCAGTGTTGCCTAGGTGGCGGGTGTGTGGTATGTGTTATGTGTATGTGTGTTCTTCTAGATGGTGGTTCGGACTATGTGTCACAGAAAATAAGTGGAAAAAAATGAATATTTGTAAAATGTGCAAAGTGACATGTGAGTGTGGCACGTGGTAAGTGCGAGTGTGAGGCCCCCGAATTTTGTGCATTTGATACTGTTTATTTGGTGCATATTATAAGTAATTACTTACTTATGTGCATGTGTATAATATATGTTATTCTTGTCTATGTATGTAATATATTTAAATGTGCACGTAGTATCTAGGTATTTTATGTACATATTATATTTATTTATTCCGTGCATAGTGTATTTAAATAATATAGTGTACACCGTATGAAATCAATGTTGTATACCTTGTAAGTACGCATAAGGTTATTTTGTACATGTAATATATGATAGGTTTGCGGAATTCCAAATATGGTAATCTAGAAGGGGGGGTTGAATAGATTACTGTCAATTAAAATTCTTATCACCTTCTTTTCGCAGAGACACATGTTGTAACGATAAGAGCAGAGTTTACTATTGTGGATGTGTGTGACTTGATGACAATTAGATTGATGAACTATCAAGTGTGTGCAAATACAGCGTGCCTATCAAACATCTAACGTGAAACGTTTAAACCACAAGACACGATGATTTACGTGGTTCGGAGTACACAAATCGTGTATCCTACGTCCACAGCACACACACACACGCAGAGAAAACTGCTTATGAGCGAGTTCGGTGACTACAACTCACACACACGTGTTTTCTGATGTGCACCCATGATCAGAACAACACACACACGTGATTTCAAGCACAAGGACTGCTTGAAACACAACCACACACACACGGATATGTAAAATTAAGAACAGAGAAGAGTTTCTGAGTTGAAGAACAAATCCATATTGTAAACTCTTCTTGTGATAGTCTGGGTAGACTTCAAACTTCGTCTTGATAGTCTTGAGTTGATGGAGAAGCTTGAATCCACGACGATCCTTCTTCAGAACTGCTGGATCAACGGATCTTCCGGTCTCTGACAGCAGGTTGAAGCAGAGCAGCAGCAACTTCTTTGGATCTTGGACTTGCTCTAGGGTTTTTGGTTGTGGCTGCTTCTGTACGAGATCCACTTGACAAAAGTTGCTTATATAGTTGTGTTTACATATGGAGAGTCGTGGTAGAGAGAAACACCATCTACGACAACTTGGAAACTTTCCGTATCTGAAGATCTCCTTCGTCTGTCGACAGGTCTGGTGCATCTGTCGACAGGAAGCAACAGTTTTGCCACTGCCAGAAGTCAAGTTTTGCGGTAGCAGATTTCTGTACTTACCTGTCGACAGTCGACTTACATCTGTCGATAGTAGCAACAGTTTTGCACATTCCTGAGCTCTGTCTGTAGGTGGATGTCGACAGGTACATGGGGTCTGTCGACAGGTAGCTATTTCCTGAGCTTTGTCTTGTCTGTCTGTTCACATCTTTCGACAGGACCTGAAGGGCTGTCGACAGGTGACTATCTTCATGAGTGTATCTGATTTTTTCTCTTGTTTTTATATCTTTGTTGCATGCACTCACACCTACATGATCAAACATGTATAGTAAGATATTATGTATACATAGAAGATCAAATTTTCATCATGTTGCTTGCTTGAAGATGTCATGTATTAAATCTCAATTATGAATGTTCATCATCAAAAACATGTTGTCATAAACAATAGAATGATAAACCCACATTATCCCCCTTTTTATGATGACAAAATTATTCAATTAGTGCACAATTGAGTTTCTCCACCTTTTGACAACATCTAAAGTATGCACAACAGTCACACACAATGATATAGCAAAGTACTGTGATTTCATTGATATAAGATGTAAATGGGTATACACCACTGGGAACCCACCATAGACATGGATATTCAAGCCCTCCCATTTACCTAAATGGTTTAGATATAATACCTAAGGGGTTTCAAAGTAGAGCATTAAGAGAACATCTTACAAACATGAGAAAAGACACCATTACCCTTGTTTGATTAAGAACATTGTAAAACACACTGTCCCTAGTTTATGATGATCAAATGATGACTGAAATGAATGTCTAAATTTCTTGATAATCATAAACAACAATGACCTCGTGATTTAAGACACTGTGGAGGCTGCACTCTATTTCAATTTTCTTTTTTGCAACAATGAATGCAATGGGAGAAGTGTATTTAAGATAACTTTATACCTTTTGACGTGAGGATAGACATGACAAGTGCCCGTAACCTCAGTTACTCAGTAAAGTGTCCATCATACCGTTGTATAGATGATGAGTTGCCTTTTGACGCGAGGGCAGACATTTGTGATGCCCATCGCCCCGGTTACTCAGCAAGACCATCATTGCTCTACCTTGATCCCAATTTTTTATTGACTTTTGTCATTTTTCATTTTTTTTATTTTAGAAATAGGTAGCTTTTCTCCATTTTAGATTAAAGCTCAAGATCAAAGAATGTATATGATTAGCCGTCAATATGAGACATAAAGTTCAATGACCATAAGACCTTTCAAGTTACTTGAGAATAGTGTTTTCCTACAAGGAATTATTCAATAGAGTTAGGTGTTTATCCTCTACGATGGTTCACTGTTTTCAAAATGATGTAACCTAAACCCGTGCATGAGTAGTATGTCCAAATCATGGTGGTTTAGGGAATAACATCAATGTCATGTGAATATGATGGAGTCAAACATGTATAAACACCCAATAATCATCTTAGATGAAGGACATGAACCTGCTCCTGAGTTTGATATGAAATAGGCATGAATTGACAAGAAAGAGTGTGGCTGTCGACAGCTAGAGGGAGCCTGTCGATAGGTAAGCACAGACAGTAGACTGAGTTTTCAGACTGTGTCTAGCTGTCGACAGATGTGTTGTCGTCTGTCGACAGGTGTACACAGAGTTCAAGACTGATGTCTGTGGAGCTTAATCTGTCGACAGGGGGTTCATGGCTGTCGACAGCAGCTTGTACAGAGTGGACTCATGGTTTGAATGAGGGATGAAAAGAATAGAACAAGTGAGAGAAGTTGACATGAAGATATGAATGACTTCCTTCACTAAACACTCATCTAACTTGATTTACTCCCCCATAGTGTGTGCTTATTTATCCACATACAAGCAAGGAAACCAAGACACACTTTCAAAAAAATCAACCAACAGCACATAAGTTCATGTATGAGAGCAGATTATGAAGAGATTCAAGTTTTGAAAGGAAGAGAGAATGGACAAAGTGAAAAGAAACTAATTCCTTATAGGAAGAGGGAATGGACAAACATAACTATGGATACTTGGCGGAGATATTTTCTCACGCATAATGAAAGTCTCCAAACAAGCATGACTTGTTCTTCTACAATTCACCATTTGATATACCTTATAGTTGGTGCACGTAAGGACAAATACTTAGTATCCCAATAAGTTTCATTGCAATTTGCACAATCCCAATTCCCGTCTCAATGTGGTAATCTATCTTCAGCCGTGGTTTGGTAAAGATATCAGCCAATTATTTTTCTGTGGGTATGAAGCTGATTTCTAAAGTTTTGTTGGCTACCTCATCTCTCAAGAAATGGTGACGAATTTCTCTGTGTTTTGTCCTAGAGTGTTGAATGGGATTCTTTGATAGATTGATTACACTAGTGTTGTCACATAGGATAGGTGTGCATCCAATATGGATGTTATAGTCACACAACTGACTTTTTATCCACAGCACTTGTGCCGCACAACTCCCTGCAGCAACATATTCTGCCTCTGCAGTGGAGAGTGCAACCGAGTGTTGCTTCTTGGATGCCCACGAAACCATCAACCACCAGGATTTGGCAATAGCCACTAGTGCTTTTCCTGACAATTTTACATCCAGCATAGTCAGCATCAGAATATGAAACCAAGTCAAAGCTACTACCTGCTGGATACCAAAGACCCAAGTCATACGTACCTGAGAGATATCTGAAAATTCTCTTAACTGCAATTAAATGGCTTTCCTTTGGACTAGATTGGTATCTAGCAAAAGGCAAACGCTGAACTGAATGTCCGGTCTACTTGCAGTAAGATAGAGAGTGAGCCAATCATACCTCGGCAAGTAGCTTAAGGATTCAATCCATAGACTTGTTCTCTAGGGTTTGTATATTTTACGGATTTTTAAATCGTGTCCTGGACCCCTAAATTCACCTATTTCTGTGTTAACTCTGCACTGTGTGCAGACAGAAAGTAGAACGGCCAACTTGTTGCCGTCTAGTTCTTGTGTCGACGGTGAGGATCCTGCCGTTAACTTCTTCTGACGGCCAAGACCATGTCGTCAAGTTCACCTATTTTTGCAGAAATACTGATTAATCTTTGTAATGCGATTTTGCTTGTTCAGTGGTCTGTGCATGTTGGGAAAATCAGGATTTGTCAATATGATATTTAGGTCATATCATGAGGATCTACCAATTTCTGAGCATGATAATAATTAGAAGGATTTTTGTTAATTGAGAATAATTATGTTTTGATTGTGGTAAATTTTGATTAATAGTTTTATTACAGGTTTGTTGGGTTGAGTGTGAATATGATTCATTCTCCTCACATTTTGATGATGACAAGTTGTGATTTTAATGCATACCCATTGGAACATGTAAAATACATCACCTGAATTACAATATTTAAATAGCATGGTTCCAAGCACTTTATCATTGATATTCATGATATATATTTAACTAATGATTATGTGTTTATTTTCTCAGGAACAAACATATTCTGCAAAGTAGTGTCGACACAACCATCCTTGGTGTCGACACAATGGTTCAGAACAAAGGCAGAAATGTGAAAAAGTTCATCTCAGGTCGACACTAGTCCAGAGCAGGTCGACACAAGAGACAGATTCCAGAGAAATATATGAACAGATTGCCATCTCAGGTCGACACCAAATCAGGCAGTGTCGACACTAGATAGCCTTCCCAGAAGGCCTGTTTTGCTGTCTGGGACAGCAGGTCGACACTGAGCCATTTCAGGTCGACACTACAAGGGATCAGGTCGACACTGAACCATCTCAGGTCGACACTAGAGACCTCTCCCAGGGACTTGTTTGGCCAGTCTGGGACAGTGTGTCGACACACCCCTTGGGCAGGTCGACACACTCCGGAATCTCTGTAACTTAAGATTCCTCCTGGACACGTGGCACCCTAGGGAGATGGTGGATCATTCTTGGATCATGTGCCCCACGTACCCCAAGGGTATGTTTCGGATATTTAGGGTATAATACCCTCCTTAAGGGCACTCCTCCCAAGAGAATCTCGCCAGAGCCTCCAGAAACCTGCAGCGGCGGCAAGAGACTCTCACCTCCCTGTTTGCTCTCTCTTGTGCTTCCACACTTCAATTCACCCTTCTCCAAGCACAAGGATCGAAGTTTGATCAATATGAAGCACTAGGATCAACTTCAAAGGAGCAGATCAAGTAGAAGCCAGTATTTGCGAAGCTCTCAAGGAAGATCCCACCATCAAAGTTGCAGAGCATCGACCAGGGGACTTCAAGTGATCAAGATTCTTGCATTTCGGCATCTAAAGGAGTTTTCTTTGAAGAAAGAATTGTCAATCTCGAGTCTAAAGTCTTTCTTGTCTCTTCCTGCTATTCTAGAAGTTGTGCATAATCTGTTGCACCACTTTCTTGAATTGGCCTTAATAGATAAGATCATTGCTAGAGGATCTGCATCTTATTGTTCTTTGTTCTAGCTAGTGGTTGTGAGCCTGTGATCTCAGGTCTTTGAGTCATCGCACTCAGTTGGGTTGTTGAGCAGTCTTGCTCAGAGTCTAGAGTAGTCTTGCTCTAGTTGTGTGAGTGTTTAACTCATTGTGGAGTTGTCAGTCCAGTGCGTTGTGTTAACCAGGTTGTTTAGTGGATCCTCACTGTGTGTGAGGGGTGGATGTAGGAGTCACATGGTGTGATTTCCGAACCACCTAAAATCTCTGTGCATTGGTCTCTGTGTGTTGACATTTCTCTTCGATAGATGAATGCATAGGATCGTTTGAATCTATCTAATCAACCTGTTTGCACACTCTAATTTGTTTTTTGACTCACTTAATATCTTCTCAGATCTGTGAAATTTTCTTTTAATCTAACTCTGATTTAAAGGTTTTTCAAACTGGTTTAGCTTCCGCATTAGTTGGCCTAGATCTATTCACCCCCCCTTCTAGATCTTGTCCACCCTTTTAATCGATCCTTCAAGGTTATGGATTAAGAAAATTTTGTAATCCTGAATGACTGTACTCATGTTTTACATCTGCTAGAACCACATATCATTGTAACCCATACTTAAATGATTTTTCATAGAATTCCATGTAATCTGTTATAATTAATAAAAATACTGTTTATACTCCAAAAAAAAAAATTTGTGATTTTCATATATGTTCCCTGTATTGTATGTGAACCGTAGTTAAATTTGTGTAGAATTTTATCTACTGTACAAGGTTCTATAATTTCAGAGTGCTTTTACACCATGATATTATAGATTTCAATATAGAATAAGTATGCATGTTGACCGTCATCATTTTCAGAAATTTGATGAAGTAGTACCACGGTGTGCATGTTTTATGCCTGTGAGAATGAATTAATTACTGTCTACCATGCTCAATTTGAAATATCTTGCAATTGCCTGAGATCTATGTGTAAAATTAAATATAGTTTTACTCTTTCAAAACTTCTGATAAATTGCAGATATAACCCTTATACTATATTCATCTTGTGGTTAAAATTTGACATTATTCTGAGCTCTCTACATATTTCTATGATTTTCTGAATGATAAATGCATATAGAATCATGGACATGATATGTATATGCATGTTAAATTTGGATAAAAGTAGTACCATGATAGATTGCTGTATCACAGTAGATTTGATTTAGAACTGAAAAATATGATAGGATATGGTATTGTCATCTTAACAATCATGCATGAATACACAAAGCATGATATAGCTATATGAAAATATTAGTACATGTGATAGTTTCATCATTGCATGAATATATATATATATAATATGTATGCATTCCCAATTGGCCATAAGACATTGCTACTATAGAGATTCCTACATGGAACTACACCATGGATGCCCCTATGGTAATGGTTTCAACTATATGAAATACTAAATGAATCCGTGGGCAACGGATTGAAATCCTGGAGGTAGACAATTTCTACTAGAAAGGTGGGAAGGGCTTTCCTCGGTTTGGCGCAAATACCATGACTTCATCACCATTTTGCCTAGGTGATAAGCGAATGACTATATGACAATGTGCTATATGATCTCTATAATAGTGCGGGCTATGTCTTGGCAACTAAATGTTAAATGACTACATGACTACACGCTACATGCTATATGTCTACATGCTACACGATTATATGCCATATGAACTACATGTCAATTGCTATATGTAATACTTATTGCATGTTTAAAATGATCACTTTTACATGATGACTAATGAAATGTTGCATAATGTAGGTTAAAGAATTTCTTGAATTTGTTTGTATACTACATGATTTTGTTTAAATGTTTGTTTCATAAGTGGTATCCATATGCTGCATGTCATGAAAAAGGTAAATACATGTGTTAATGTGATCCATGTTAATGATAACATAACATTTTGTTTAGTACCATGTGTAGGATTTTGTAAATTGTTCATGTGATAGTATTTATTTGATGAGCATGTGTTAATATCATGTTGTAAATTGAGAAGATGTCATATGTTAGTGTTAAGTGAAATCATAGAAAATGAAAGTATAAGTGCCCATGTTTAAACCATTGCTTACATGTATTAGTATAGTTTCGATTTAAAGATTCTATGTTTAATCCTTATATTATAGCATGAACATATAGGAGATTAAATGTTAAATTCTAGTAAGTTAGTAAAATGTTAATTGTTAGAAAGCCGTGTGATAAGTGTATGGTTTGTGATTTTTGAGTTGCTTGCTGAGTCTATTGTGTAGACTCACCCTTGCTAAACATTTCAGGAATCTTAGAAGTTGAGAACGTGGCAAGATTCAACAGGAACGTGAAGATCAAATTGAAGAGTTGTATTTGTTTGCTAGTAGGTGATGAAATTTGTAAATTGAACTTTAGTGTTATTGTAATTGGAAGACTGGCTAAGTGGATGTTTATGATTATGTTATTTATTTCTTGGACTATATAGACTGTAGTATGTGAATTAAATGTTGATGGAATAAGAGTTGTTAATTTTTGTTGCATATTCCATTTCTATTCGTGTATATCTCAGCTCATTGTATATCGTTGGGGTTTTCTCCCCTATAGCGGCTTGCTCTCATCCGATATGGGTTGGTATAACCGTACCGGGTGGAAGTGGGGCGTTACAGAGATGGTATCAGAGCGTTGAGTTGAGATTATACATGGATAGCCATCACTAAATTCACATTTCTAAGTCTTTGTAGTGGATAGCCAAATCCAAGGAATAATTAACATAGGATTAGAAAAGTGATAAGATAAATGCATGATAATATGCTAGGTATAGTGATAAATGGAGCTTGACACGGTATTTATTTTGCAGACTATGGCTGAAAAGACTTCGAGTTCGAGTGTATCTATCCAAGATGAGGAACCAAGGAGGACTGTAAATGAGCAGCAGGAGGTACTAGCACCTCAAGGACCATTCGCGCCATAGATGGCGAGTACGGCACGATCATGCAAGGACTCCTACAAGTGATGCAGACTCAATGCAGATGCAGGCAGCTCTTCAACTCGGCTTCAGGCTCAAGTTCCGGCACCGGCTCAGCAGGACTGTAGTATTGGGGAGTACCGATCATGGAGAGGTTTAGGAGAATGGCTCCGCCTTCTTTTAAGGGAGAGAGTGATCCGTTAGTTGCGAGAGTTGGCTTAGAGAGATCGAGATAATATTCAGAGCTATCAGATGTGCAGAAGATGACAAGATCAGTTTGGCGACATACATGCTCCAGAGCGAGCGAATGCGTGGTGGTCTTATGTTCTTCGCACGCAGTTCGAGAGAGTAGAGCTAGATGTAACTTGGGGAGAGTTTGTGAGGTTATTTGAAGTCAAGTATGTTCATAAGAAGGATAAGATGGAAGAGAAGAAGGCTTGGATGAAGGAGTGCCAGAACCATTCCAGCGGCAGAAAAGAAAGATGAGGAAGCTCATGGAGAAGCAAAAGTCAGTAGTTTCTTCAGGCAGCGAAAAGCCTGAGTGTGTTCATTGTGGAAAACGTCATGGAGGAGACTTATGTTGGACAAATATGGGACGATGTTTAAGGTGTGGCAGCAGAATCATCGGATTAGAGATTGTCTGAACTTGAAGAAGTTCGTTACGCCGGAAGTACCAGCAGCAAAGAAGCCAACAACAGGAACTCAAGCACCACGAGGGTGTATGCATTGACTGGAGACGTCACCGACGAGGTCACCACAGGTGCATGATCCAATCTTCGAGGACGAAGATCATTTTAAGGGGGAGAGGGTGTGAGGCCCCCGAATTTTGTGCATTTGATACTGTTTATTTGGTGCATATTATAAGTAATTACTTACTTATGTGCATGTGTATAATATATGTTATTCTTGTCTATGTATGTAATATATTTAATGTGCACGTAGTATCTAGGTATTTTATTTACATATTATATTTATTTATTCCATGCATAGTGTATTTAAATAATATAGTGTACACCGTATGAAATCAATGTTGTATACCTTGTAAGTACGCATAAGGTTATTTTGTACATGTAATGTATATTTAAATGTGTATGCATTATCAAGTGTTGATATACATAGTATATACATTTAAATCTATGCATGTGATATGTAATTATGTTATATATTTATATGTTGATCTTGTACCTATGTTGTATTTATTAAATTGTTTATGAGTGATAATACTCTATTTTAAATGAATTGTTGTTTCTGGCCGAAATACCCTGTTGGCGGCAGGATACCGTGCCGCTGACTTCCAGGCCAGGTTTAGCGTCCAGATCGATGGACGCCAAACCCTATGTGGGCGGCACCCTTGGTGGACTCCAACCACTTGTTGGAGGCACCAGATTGGGACGCCAAGTTCCCAACTGTGTAATGGTTTCAGATTTGTAACGCTCGCGTTTTGCCCAGTTCCAGTTTAGGAAACCCACCTAAAACCGTAGGAGACCTACCTTAGTACGTTCCCCGACCCCGTGGCTTATAAAAAATCTCTCTATTTCGGCCGAGGGAGTCTTTTTGGTCTTTGGGGAAAGCTAGGGTTTTCGGTGGAAAAAGGAGGTTTTGGCGAGCTTTGATCTGAGGTTTGGATGCTTCTTCCCGGCGATCTTCAACGACAGAGAGCTTCACTGGACATCAGGAAGCTTCTTCAACTCCGAGGATCAACCTACATCGACAGGAAAGACCGGATTCAAGCAGTTTTAGACCTCTTCTTGGCTTGGCCGAGGAGGGCTTCACCGGAAAATCTAGATTCTTTTAGATTTATTCCCAGGCAAGTAGCTTAAGGATTCAATCCATAGACTTGTTCTCTAAGGTTTGTATATTTTACGGATTTTTAAATCGTGTCCTGGACCCCTAAATTCACCTGTTTCTGTGTTAACTCTGCACTGTGTGCAGACATAAAGTAGACGACCAACTTGTTGCCGTCTAGTTCTTGTGTCGACGGTGAGGGATCCTGCCGTTAACTTCTTCTGACGGCCAGGACAATGCCGTCAAGTTCACCTATTTTTGCAGAAATACTAATTAATCTTTGTAATGTGATTTTGCTTGTTCGGTGGTCTGTGCATGTTGGAAAATCAGGATTTGTCAAAATATGATATTTAGGTCATATCATGAGGATCTACCAAATTTCTGAGCATGATAATAATTAGAAGGATTTTTGTTAATTGAGAATAATTATGTTTTGATTGTGGTAAATTTTGATTAAATAGTTTTATTACATGTTATCGATTAAGAAAATTTTGGTAATCCTGAAATGACTGTTCTCATGTTTTAGATCTGCTAGAACCAACATTCATTGTAACCATACTTAAATGATTTTCATAGAAATTCCATGTAATCTGTTATAATTAATAAAAATAGTGTTTATACTCAAAAAAAAAATTATGAAAATTTTCAGATATGTTCCCTGTATTGTATGTGAACCGTAGTTAAAATTTTGTAGAATTTTATGTACTGTACAAGGTTCTATTAATTTCAGAGTGCTTTTACACCATGATATTATAGATTTGAATATAGAATAAGTATGCATGTTGAAACGTCATCATTTTCAGAAATTTTGATGAAGTAGTTCCACCACGGTGTGCATGTTTTATACTAGTGAGATGAATTAATTACTGTCTACCATGCTCAATTTGAAATATCTTGCAAACTGCCTGAGATATATGTGTAAAAATTACAAATAGTTTTACTCTTTCAAAAATTCTGATAAATTGCAGATATACCCTTATACTATATTCATCTTGTGGTTAAAATTTGACATTATTCTGAGCTCTCTACATATTTCTATGATTTTCTGAATGATAATGCATATAGAAATCAATGGACATGATAATGTATATGCATGTTAAATTTGGATAAAAGTAGTACCATGATAGATTGTTGTATCAAAATAGGATTTGATTTCAGAACTGAGAAAATATGATAGGTGATATGGTATTGTCATCTTAACAAACATGCATGAATACACAAAGCATGATATAGCTATATGAAATATTAGTACATGTGATAGTTTCATCATTGCATGAATATATATATATATATATATGTATTGCATTCCCATTGGCCAATAAGACTTGATACTATAGCGATTCCTACAGGGAACTACACCATGGATGCCCCTATGGTAATGGTTTCAACTATATGAAATGACTAAATGAATCTGTGGCAACGGATTGAAATCCTGGAGGTAGAAAAGTTCTACTGGAAAGGTGGGAAGGGCTTTCCCCGATTTTGCGCAAATATCATGACTTCATCACCATTTTGCCTAGGTGATAAGTGAATGACTATATGACAATGTGCTATATGATCTCTATAATAGTGCGGGCTATGTCTTGGCAACTAAATGTTAAATGACTACATGACTACACGCTACATGCTATATGTCTACATGCTACACGATTATATGCCATATGAACTACATGTCAATTGCTATATGTAATACTTATTGCATGTTTAAATGATCACTTGTTACATGATGACTAATGAAATGTTGCATAATGTAGGTTAAAGAATTTCTTGAATTTGTTTGTATACTACATGATTTTGTTTAAATGTTTGTTTCATAAGTGGTATCCATATGCTACATGTCATGAAAAAGGTAAATACATGTGTTAATGTGATCCATGTTAAATGATAAACATAACATTTTGTTTAGTACCATGTGTAGGATTTTGTAAATTGTTCATGTGATAGTATTTATTTGATGAGCATGTGTTAATATCATGTTGTAAATTGAGAAGATGTCATATGTTAGTGTTACGTGAAATCATAGAAAATGAACGTATAAGTGTCCATGTTTAAACCGTTGCTTTACATGTATTAGTGTAGTTTCGATTAAAGATTCTATGTTTAATCCTTATATTATAGCGTGAACATATAGGAGATTAAATGTTAAATTCTAGTAAGTTAGTAATGTTAAATTGTTATAAAGCACGTGTGATAAGTGTATGGTTTGTGATTTTTGAGTTGCTTGCTGAGTCTATTGTGTAGACTCACCCTTGCTAAACATTTTAGGAAGCTTAGAAGTTGAGAACGTGGCAAGATTCAACAAGGAACGTGAAGATTAAATTAAGAGTTGTATTTGTTTTGCTAGTAGGATGAAATTTGTAAATTGAACTTTAGTGTTATTGTAATTGGAAGACTGGCTAAGTGATGTTTATGATTATGTTATTTATTTCCTGGACTTATAGACTGTAATATGTGAATTTAAATGTTGATGGAATAAGAGTTGTTAATTTTCGTTGCATATTCCATTTCTATTCGTGTATATCTCAGCTCATTATATATCGTTGGGGTTTTCTCCCTGTAGCGGCTTGCTCTCATCCGATGTGGGTTGGTATAAACCGTACCGGGTGGAAGTGGGGCGTTACAGCAAGTGATGTGACAAGTGAATGTGTAAGTAAAAATTATGTGAAAAATGTGTGAAATCATGTGTAAATGAAAGTGAATGTAAATGAGAGAGTAAATGTATGTGAAAACTAAGGTAAAAATGTATATGTTCATGTATACATGTGTTAATGTAATTTATGTTAACTGTGATCTCATGTTTAGTATCATGTTGTATAGTTTAATATAATTCATGTGCTAGTGTTAAGTGAACATGAAATTGTGTAAATGTGATTTATTTATATTAAAACAACAAGTTAATTATGTGAAAAAGTGTTATATTTGCATGTGAAATTTGTTAGATATCATACTATGAGTGTTATTTACCATGTACATATCTCCATGATCAAATTGCGTATAATTGTGAAATGATTTGAATACAGTTTGAAACCTTGAATCATGTTAGTCATAATGTGTAAGAAGCATGCTATAGGTCATTCATGGATATTTGCTTATCTTAAGGATAATATTGATATACATTGTGATTCGCAACATAAATCAAGTTAATTATCATGTATAGAAAGTATGTATAGATTGTTTATGTATATATTTGTTAAATTGATATGAAGCATGTACCATATATTCCTTATTATTTAGAAAACTAGCATGTGTATGTGATATGGGTAAGGATGCTATCTTTAGATTGCTTGCTGGGTCTTTTTAGAAGACTCATACTTGCTTCCACGTACAGGTGAGACAGGTGTCCCCGTACTTGAGGAAGGCATAGCGAGGAGCGACTCTGAGAGCGAGGAGTAGCTATGTGTGGAAGATTTCTTCATAGTTATACTTTTTTTTCCGTAGTATGTAAACGATGTTATGGACAATGTATTTCATTTGGAATTGTAATAATATGGACACTGTTATTTCTTTCCTTGCTATATAGACTATGGAATGTGTGGATGATGATGGAATAAGAATTATATTTTATTTCTGTTGTATTTTCATTGTTATTCATGTACATATCAACCTATTGTATAGTGTTGGGTAAATGTCTCACTGTGACGGCATTCTTTGTACCGACGTGGATTGGTATAATCGTATCGGTATAAAGAGAGTCATTACAGTGACAATCCTCTTTCATGATGTCAAGGGGTAGAAAACCTATGAGAAATATAAAGACCTTATGTTTAGGGGGAGAGGTTAGAGAGGCTAGAGAGTTTGAGATATCTCTTGAGAGAGAGGGTAGAGGGTTCTTTGTTCTTTTTTAATGTAATGAACATTTTGGATGAAATGAAGGCGATGAATGAAATACTCTGTTTTACTTGTCAAATATGTTTGGTTGAGATGTGATGTTTTTATATAAATGTGCATGACTTGGACCATGTGAGTGTGCTTCACTCTTCTATTTTTAATTATAAGGGTTGTCATCATCAAAAGGGGAGAATGTTGAGATGTTTAGTTTAAACACTCTTTTGATGATAGCAATCGGAGGTATGTTGTTTATAGATGATGTTGGTTTCATAGTAATTGTCTAAACATGTACATTGTAAGTGGATGCACAAATGTATTCAACACATCAGTAACTTCATACAATTATGTGTAGTTCGACAAGTGAACAACAATTTGTCGATATATAAAGAATTTAGAGAAGAACAATCTTCTAGAAGAAGTCAAGTGTGAGCACAATAGAAGCAGAGAAGAAGGAGATCGTGCAAAGGCCAAGATATTGGCGAGAAGTGCTGAATTCGAGTTCTCTGAAGCAGAGGAAACCGTTCCAGTGCAGATTGACTTCCATGTTTGTGATGACTCATCGAGGAGATCCATTATTCAATATCCTAAGACTCTTTCATTACTAAGAGCATCCAATCCTCATCTCTTTGAACTTTAGATTTGATTGGATTGTTTGTTCTTTGATTGTTTTCTTTGTGTGTGTGTGTGTGATTTGATCTTTGCGATCCTTGTGCATAGATCGAATTGGTGTGAGCTTGTGTTTGTCAAACTCTTTGAGATTTAGAGTGAGTTTTGTGTTTCTGTGTGTGGATGGTGGATGTAAGATTCACAACTATGTGTGATTTAAACAACCTTAAATATCATGTTCTTTGTGGTTTGTCTACTTACTCTGATAGATGCTTGGTAGGCTCGCATGTTTAAAGTGGGATCATCATTCATATCACTTGATCAGAGTTGCGAAATCAATTTGATATGTTCGAGAACTTGATATCTCGCACTGCTATCCACCTTAAGTTTACATTGATCTCATTGTTGTTTATAGAATTGCTAATTCACCTTGAGATAAGCTAATTGATCTATGTGAAACTCTTGTTTGATATTGGTTCTATTAAAATTTAGCTCAAATTTCTAATAGTTTTAAATCTATTCAACCCCACCCTTCTTGATTTACATCCAAAACGTATTTTCTGCATTTTTTCATCTTCTTCAACTTATGCATGTTTCCATGGTCCCGATAGTAGGTCCAACACTGCGATTGTATGAGTACTGTAAATCTATATGTAATTAATGCTATGATATAGAGAGAAAGAACACATCAGTCACCCATATCTCATTTGCCTATAGTCTACATTTTCGACTGACAGAACTACCATACTAGGTGATCCCTTTTTGCCTAACGAGGAAAGGTAGAAGATGCGTAATATACAGAAGGTAGGATTCAGTCTGAATAGATCTCTTGGAAAGAACCGTATTTCAAAAAGTAGCGGTGAAGAAAATAGATATTGAGACTTTGAATGCGTGGGAAACAACATGTTGAAAAAGTAGAATGATAGAGATTTGAAATATGTTGGACATCCTAATCATGCACTAAAAATAATTTTCATATATTGGAACAATGTTTGAGTAGATATAACACTAATGATTGTGAGGATATGAACAAACCATGAATAATCGATACAAATTGCAAATTTTGATCATATTGTTCACTAATTGATATGTCCATATGCAATCAGAAGATATATTTAGTAATCGATGTCTAGTTGTCACTAATTGGAAAGATACTATACTAATCGAAATGTTGTTCACTAATCGCAATTTTATAAGGGTAATCAGAACACCGATGACTTAACTAATTAGGATACATTTAGTCAATAATCGGAATAAATGAACACCAGTCGGAGTAGCTCTAACATAATAATCGGAAGAAGATGTTCAGTAATCGGTGCACATTAAGTTACTATGATAGAGTTTCACTAATTGGTGATGTTTTAACAGTAATCGGAAAGACTGATATATAACCAATCAGAACATGCAGTATATCACTAATCGGAACATGCTTCTACTATAATTGGAACAACACAAGAGTAATCGAAATGATGTTAAGTAACTGGAATGTAGGTTGAACATCAATCGATGCAAACTTTCTTCTCTAATTGGAATAACACTTGTTCTATAATCGGTGTGCATCTTGAACTATAATCGATGTAGACTTAATAGTAATCGATATGGACTTAAAATATTTTTTATGAATTGCATGAGTTTGACGTTTGCAACAAACTTGCAATGGGAATTTTTAAGTGATAAAAATATATTTTTGCCCTTGTTGACAGGTTTAAGAAAATATTAAGCAATATTTTCAGAGTCTTTGTTATTGCCAAAATCTAAAAATAATTAGATATGAGAGGTTCATCAATCTCTGGTGATGACAGAACTCTAAGAACATGAGATATTATTCTAATAGTAAACGAAGTTATGCATATAAAATTCCTAAGTAAAAATGACATGCGTGTATTTCATGTTGCACCGAAATGGATCTAAGATCTCCTAGAGGGGCTGAGTAAGAATTCCTTTTTGATATTTCTACTAAGAGTAGTTCGATCTGAAAATCACTCAATCAAATGATTTTAGAGGTTAGTGTAGTGTGTGAAATAAATGTAGATGAGCGGAAGCAAACACATACAAGGAACAAGCGATTTATCTTGGTTTGGATCTCCTCTTAATAGGATTCCTACATCCAATCCCCAATGAACTCTTGGGATTTTCCACTAACAACCAAGGAAGCCTTGGTCTTTCCTTCAACAAGGGGTATACAACACTTGGTTCTAAGCAAGTCTTTTCTTCACCGAGGGGAAACACCCTTCTACGTAAGTGTGTTGTCCCTTCTGCAAAAAGGGGAAACACACATGGAACAAACCCCTGCTAGTTATGAGATCTGTGAATTCTTAGATGGGTGTTGGTCAGATGATGAGCAAAACACAGATAGAAATAGATCTATAAGAATGTAAGCAAGAAATGCTCTTCTCTTCCTAACTCTATGTGGACTGGCTAGAACGATCCGATGAAGATTGTTCACACAACTAATGAAGGCTTCAGAACTAGAAGGATTGAGCTTGCAGATGATGAAGTGTTTTTCTTCTTATGTATGTATGTGTATATGTATCTCTTGTTTCTTCAAGAGCTTCAACTTCATTAAATAGAGTCTTCAGAGCCTTCTTCTACTATCCGTTTGAATTTGACCATGTGAATGTGATCATTTAGACTGGAGCAAGTTGTTCTTGAGTGTAATGCATTTTAAGGATGGCGTGCACATTCTTGAAGCACGTCGCATTAAATACCTGCATGTATGAAAATGTGCAAAGACATCTTCTTTCTTCCCTAAAATGTGCAAGAGTTGTTACACGTTTGAATGGAATGGAGATTCGTTTAGTGCGCGCAATAGCTAGCTATACAAGACTTACTTAAAACATCAAAAGCTTGTCAGGTTAGAAAGACATTTTTACATTATTTTTGTTTAATTGGCTGGAATTATGAAATGATAAGATTATTTGGATGTAGTAATTCAAAACATCATCTTGAAGCTATTAACTAATGAGATTTTACAGTTATAATAGTGTCAATTAAAGAACAATATATCCAGATTGATTTCATTAAAAAGAATACGCTATGTACTTAACTGTTAGAAATTATAAGTTTAAGATTGAATACATCATTAGTGCGAGTTGAAAACATAATAAAGAAATATTTGACTTTTGATATCAGTCAGAGTAAGACTTCGACTAAGGCATAAGTTTACTATTAGTCGGAGTCGGAATTCGACTGCTAAGATTTTTATACATCAATTGTTGGACTAGTCATGAGATCAAAGTAGGACTTCAGCTTCTGAAAGCTTTATACAACAATCGATTTGATTGGCCATGAGTCAAAGTAGGACTTCGATTGCTGAGAGCTTTATATAGCAATCGATGTTACACTTCGACTGGTCATGATTCTAGGTAAGACTTCTGTAAGGCCCTCGAATTTTTCCCTCTTATTTAGATGTTTGGTTGTGTAATGTTTAGATGCTTGTGAGTACAGTTATGTGTATATATATATATATGTATGTATTTCTATACATATTATAATTAAATAAAGTTGTACATGTACGTATGCTTGTTTAATTATGTACATATGGTGTTTATGTAATAAATTGTACATTTTATGTATGTATGTACATAGTGTAAGCTTGGTGTTCTGCATTTCTGTGTTCTGGTCGAAGGGCCATTTAACGTCAACATGCATGGATGCTAGGTGTTGATTCGATGTCCAGATCGATGGACGCCAACTCCAAGTTGGCGTCAACCGAGGTAGACGTCAACTTCCTAGAACATGTGGGATTTCAGATCCGGAAACGTCCATGATTTCTTTGCCCCCTGTTTAGGAAACCGTCTCTCAATGGTAGGATTCTACCCTAAGTGCATGCCCCGACCCTTAGGTTGTATAAAAACACCTTATCTAGTCGAATTAGATCTTTTTTGGCTATTGTCAAAAACCCTAGAAAACCTGTGCGAACCTAAAACTTTGAGGATCTGAATCTGGTGACTTGGTGCAATTTTGGGCGATCTACATCGACTGGAAGGAGCTTTGAACATCAAGGAAGGCTTCCCTGACTCTGGCGTGCTTCATCCATCAACACAGAAGCCAGATCGAGGGGAGATTGGAGGGCTTCTTGGCTTAGCCGAAGAGAGCTTCTCTGAAAAACTAATCGCGTCTAGCAAACTTTAAGAGGCAAGTAGTTCTTGTACATTTACCCTACACATGTCAGCTAGGTCCTCGGGAAATTTTGGAATTTTCCTCGTGTCCTGGAACCCCCCATTCAACATTATTTGTGCGTTCAGTCTGTGTGTTGCAGATAGGAACTTAACGACAACATCTAGTGCCGTTAGATCCCTGGTTGGTGGCATGATCCTGTGTCGTTAACCTATTTTTGCCGTAGCATCTGTGCCGCCAAGTTCAACAGATTTTGACAACATGTATACTTTAATCTTTATGACCTATTTTCCCGATTTCTGGATGTGATTACCTACTGTCAAGATTTTATATGGTCAAGTATATTCAGTAGATCATGCCATGTAATTAGGTTAAAATTTAGTCAATTGTGCTATTTATTAAAATTTATCTAACAAAATATTGAGCATGATTTAGCATTGATAAATTCTTTTTAATTAGATCCATATTAAATTAGGGTTTCAGAATTTTACTGTGACTACATGATGACTGTGTTCAGGTGTTAACAGTGCTAGATGTAACTGTGTTATTGTGAAAACTGTTGAAGTAAAATTTGTGATAAAATGCCTAAAATGTGTTTCAATTACTGAAATTAGTTTACTGATCCAAAAAATATGACAAATTAAGCATGTGATGTATTTACTGTTTGGATCCCGCTGTAAAAATTTCATGACGTTTGGAGAATAGTAAGCACTGTTATGGATTTAAAGAGAGAAATGACCATATTAAATATGCCTTGTTAATTACGTGTAATTCAGTTGCTCGAAGCATGCTTAGGTCTGTGTTAAGAGTAAATTTTCATTTTGAACAGTAATGATATGATCTGAAAACTGATCCATGTATATGTGTTAAATGTGAATGCATGTGAATGTAATTAACTGTGAATGCTATGACAACGTGATAATGTGAAAAGTGTATAAATTGTGCCGTGTGTGACACTGCTACCATAGAGGGCTGTGGAACTGTACCGTAGTAAAGTCCCTACGGAAAGGTTCAATGTGTGTGAAATCCTATGGGCAATTAGGATGAAATTTTGGAGGTGGACAAGTACCACTGTTAGGGTGGAGAGTACTTCTCCCAGTTCTGTGCAGTTAACCAAGGTCTATCACTGTATTGCCTAGGTGATGGATATGTGAATGTGAATGTGTGTCCTTCTAATGGTGGTTTGGACTATGTGTCACAGCAACTAAGTGTAAAAATGTGAATATGTGCAAGTGAATTGTGAAAAGTGCAATGTGTAAATGAGCATGTAAAAGTGTAAAGTGAATGTGTTAACATGTGAACAAGTGTAAACCATTGTGAATATGTTTAATTTATGTTAAAACATCAAGTAAAATGTGTGTATAATTGTGTTAAATTCATGAGAATTCAAATAGAATCCATGCTAGGTGTGATGCTTACTTTATGAGTAGTTCCATGCCTAAATTGTGTACATTATAATATGAATTGAATGAGATTTGAATTGTTTAAGCATGTTAAATAAAAAGTGTAGGAAGCATGTTATAAGTCTTATTCTTAGTTGTTGTAAGTGAGATAAAGCATGTATCATGTGT
Source organism: Colocasia esculenta (assembly GCA_014218235.1). Lineage (NCBI taxonomy): Eukaryota > Viridiplantae > Streptophyta > Magnoliopsida > Alismatales > Araceae > Colocasia > Colocasia esculenta. The sequence goes on along the minus strand of CM024758.1, from coordinate 38,163,844 downwards.
TTCTAATGCTATAAGTTCTATGTTTAGTAAATTTAAATTGTATGAACCATACAACATGTTTATAATTACTTCCATTGAATGTTAGCATGTGTATATGATGCGTGTAATGATGATGTATATGGATTGCTTACTGGGTCTATTTAGACTCATTCTTGCTTCGGCGTGCAAGTGCAGGTGTCTCCACTTCTTCCGAGGTGATAGTTAGAAGCGACTCCGAGCGAGAGGAGTAGCATTTATTGTGGAGATCTCAACGTTGTGTCCTTTATTTCATAGTATGTAATTTGGAGTTATGTAATTGAGAATGGATAATGTAATTCATTTGAAAGTTGTATTAATGTGGACTTTAGTATTTTCTTTCATTTATCATTATATAGATTGTAGATATTAATGATGATGATGAAATGAAATAAATTGTTACTTTCTTTCCACTATACTCTTTGCTATTCATGTACATATCAACCTACTGTTTAGTGTTGGGTCAATGTCCCACTGTGACGACGTTCATTATACCGACGTGGATTGGTATAATCGTACCGGTATAAAGAGGGTCGTTACAGAGATTGGTATCAAAGCAAGAGGTTGAGATTGTACATGAATATATGCCATCATCTTCATAATATGCTAAGTCTTTATAGATTTGTCCACATGTGTAGAAATGATTAATAATGAATGAAAGATAGATAAGAAAGTGGTTTGGAATTAATTAAATTAGTTCTAATGTGATTAAATTTCTTGCAGGCTATGGCATCTCGTGGTAGGCGTGGTGTTCTTGCTCGTGAGGATGAGCAGAGGCGTGAGGAGAGGGTTGAGCAGCAGGCCCCAGCACCTCAGGGTCCTACTGTACTTCCTCCTCCACCACCAGTAGATTATGGAGTATTCATGCAAGGTCTGGTGCAGGCCATGCAGACTCAGGATCATACTCAGGCCGGACTCCAGGGTCAGTTTGGAGGCTCAGGTTAGAAGAATAGATAGAGTAGTCTGTTTTATTTAAATATATGATTGTTATGTTGCTATGTTGCATATGTGTTATTTATGTTGTTTGTTGTAGCAGGCTTAGGCTCCAGCTCCAGTTCCCCAGGGGCATGAACATGGTGGTCCTTCAATCATGGAGCGGTTCAAGAGGATGTCTCCACCCTCTTTTAAGGGGAGACTGATCCACTACTAGTGGAGAGCTGGATGAGGGAGATCGAGAAGATCTTTTGAGCATTAGGTGTGCTGAGGATGACAGGGTCAGCTTAGCCACCTATATGCTATAGGTATGTATTAGTTGTATATGCATTTAATTATATAAGCTTAGATTGCCTAGATTTGTGCTTATGGATGGCTTGATGCAGGAGAGAGCCGATGTATGGTGGGCTTCGTTACTGCGTACCAGGTTTGAGGACGGTGCTGTCGAGGTAGCTTGGGACGAGTTCGTGAGGCTCTTTCGGGCCAAGTTCATTCGAGAGCATATCCAAGACAAGATGGAGAAGGAGTTCCTTACTTTGACTCAGGGCTCCATGACCGTACTTGAGTACGAGGCCAGGTTTGCGGAAATATCAAAGTATGCACCTCACATTGCGGCTGATGAGCGCAGGAAAGCGAAGAAGTTGTGATGGGCCTTAAGCCATCACTGAGGTTGAGGCTGGTGGCGTTTGACCATCGTACCCTAGATGAGGCCCTTAGTGCTGCATGTTGGCAGGAGGGCAAGATGGAGCAGTACCTCGAAGAGAAGAAGGCATCGCAGAAGAGATCTGCACCTCCTTTCTAGTGGCAGGATAGGAAGAAGGCGGCATACCAGTCACCGTAGCGTCCTGTGGCAGCGAGCAGTCAGCATGTCACTTCTCAGCGGTCCCCCGATAGTAGGCCTAGTGGCAAGAAGGAGTGCCCTCATTGTGGAAGGGCACATGGCGGTATCGAGTGCTGGAAGATGGCAGGAAGTGTTTGAAGTGCGGGAGCAGCGAGCATCAGATCCGGGATTGTCCCATGCTTCAACAGGGAGTCCAGAGAGCAGTACCAGCCCCAGTAGTGGTAGCAGCAGCAACGCCAGCTACAGGAAGACCAGGAAGCCTTCGAGACCAAGCACGAGTGTTTTCCCTAGCACGAGAGGATGCCGAGCATGTGGATAATGTCACCGAAGGTACGGTTCTTTTCATGGGTGTGCACGCTCGGGTTTTGTTTGATATAGGTGCCCTCACTCGTTCATTTCCGAGCGGTTCCTAGGCAGTTAGCTGTAGAGTCAGGATTAGAGGCTGAGGAGTTAAAGGTCCCTTTGTCTGTGCACACACTTGCGGGAATAGTTGTTGCCCAGTTAGGTAGCCCAGAGGGGGGGTGAATGGGTCTTTAAAATTTATCAGCTAATACCTGTTCAATAAAATGTTCACAGAGAAATACACTTTGAAGATTGTTAGTGTTAGTAAGAGAAACAACAATCACACGAAGACAATCACAAACACAAGATGTATCCTGGTTCGGATCTCCTCTCCACAGGAGTCCTACGTCCAGTCCCTGAGCAACAACTCAGGATTTCACTAACTAGGGTACAGTCCCCTATGGACACTACAACACCCAGCCTAGCTGGTCTTCTCTTCACAGCCCAAAGAGGAACAACACCTGGATACCCACCAGGTCTTCCTTCTCAACAGAAGGGAATACACACATAAACAAGTAAGCAGGAGATTAAGCCCCTAGATCAAGCTTCGAAAAGCCAATATCTGAAGCAAGGGACTGAGAGCAATGAGATCTACAAGCAATGGCTCACTCTAAGAACCAAACAAGCTCTCTCGAAAATCTACAAACAATGCAGAGAGCAAAGAGCTAATCTAATGGAATGAGGCTAGGCTCTTTCTTGAGAACTCGTAGAAGACTTGATGATCAGAGATTTTTCTATGACTGTTGTTCTCAGTCTATGTGTATGTTCTTCTGGAGCTCCTTTCTTCAATATATAGCTTCAATTTGAAATCTAAACGTTGAAGTATCCGTTGCCTCTAGCTTTTGGTGGACGTTAGACTGAGTGGCACTTGGAAGCTTCCAGTCAACAGTCTTTTATCCATTTGTGCACGCAAAGAGATAGGATCTTCTGAAGTTTCCTTTGGCTTCTACAAGGTCCAATTGTTGTGAGATAAATAGCTGACCAGGATCTGCACACAAAGCAAGCTAGAATGATAGACAACTGAACTGTCTCTTGTTGTCAGTCAACGTTAGTGTGAATATTCATCAAAATAGTAATGCTATTCTGCTGTTCTAAAAGATGCATAAAGAATAGACACGATAATGGATGATATCGTCTGCATGCATGTAGAGATACGTTCAGTCTTCATTAAATGCACAGCTGACAGAAGAATATGTGCGAAGACTTTGACTATTCAACCTGTTGAAAGGATAAGTCATATGTCAAGTTGATTGATATGAAATCGATGCATTTATGACTTACGAAATCGTTATGCAACCAAACGGCAATCGTTGTGAGATATGAAAGAATCGTTATGATTACTTAAGAAGTCGATGCGCAAAGCAAATCGTTATGAGAACCAAAGAAATCGTTATGATTACTTAAGAAGTCGATGCGCAAAGAATATCGATATAATATCTGAAGCAATCGTTGCGATAAGCAAATTGTTACGACATCTAAAGCAATTGTTGCGATAAGCAAATCGTTACGACGTCTACAGGAATCATTACGAAAGCAAGTCATTACGATGACTAAAGGAATCGTTACGAAGGCAAGTCGTTACGAGACTAAGGGAATCGTTACGAAGGAAAGTCGTTACGATGACTAAAGGAATCGTTACGAAAGCAAGTCGTTACGATGACTAAAGGAATCGTTACGAAAGCAAGTCGTTACGATGACTAAAGGAATCGTTACGAAAGCAAGTCATTACGATGACTAAAGGAATCGTTACGAAGGCAAGTCGTTACGATGACTAAAGGAATCGTTACAAAAGCAAGTCGTTACAATGACTAAACGAATCGTTACGAACGCAAGTCGTTACGATGACTAAGGGAATCGTTACGAAGGCAAGTTGTTACGATGACTAAAGGAATTATTATGAAAGCAAGTCGTTACGATAACGATTTCTTTTGAATTCAAACGATGTTTCATTCTATGTAGAAATCGATAAGGCACTTATGAAACTGTTATGAGGAATTCGTTACAGTTCTACTGTAGTCGTCATAATTTATAAAGGAAACTGATGTGTACTTAGAGAAATATCATACTTGATCTTAATGTTGCTTTAGTAAGATTAATACTTACCAATTTGGCTTGATTTTCCTTGTTATATTTCCTGTGCTCATGACTTATAGAAAATAGGTTAGTGACCTTAACCAAGGGTTTGATAATTATCAACATAACATGGTTTTGTTAATCACCAAAATAGAAATGAGATTAAATTAAATTACATGGGGATAGACTGTTCATCAATCTCCCCCTTTTTGGTGATGACAAAACTTCAATAAACTTCAGTAAATAGCACAGATAAGTTTATATTTAAATTCTGAAATTGTTTGCAATAGCTCACCATATGTATTTCAGAGCTTGCAATAGTTCTCCCTCTTTTTGTCATTAAGCAAAAAGAAAATAGGACTGAGACAAAGAAGAGGAACTGGAAAAGTAAAGAGCACATAAAGAGAGTATGGTATTAATTTTGAGAAGGTACAGAGAGATAATGAGCAGGGGACAAGAGAGAGGCATAATGAGAAATTATCTCCCAAGCCTGCTCTTCCTGCTTCTCAAAAAATGACTTGAAAACTCCAAGAGATACGGAATAGGTTGGTCCCATAGAGGGAGCCATCCTACGGAGATGAAGGGCCAACTGCTTCTCAAGGAAATCTGCATAGGAATCACGGTCCAAATCCATTTTAAAGAAGCTGACTTTCACAAAACTGGCGCAAGCAAGAAACTGATCTAGAGTGACAGGGTAGAATATCTGCTTGTGCTTCATATCCTGGCGCATGGCTACATAAACATTGTACCTTTCAACCCAAGTGAGATAGGGATCATTGACAAGGTATATGGAGTTCATATCCAGGAAAGTAGCTTCTGAGATGAGAGGTTCACCAACCCTAGCACGAGATTCATTCAGATCAGAAAGTTGCTGTGCAGAGAGAGGATAGAATCTGATCCAATCTTTAGGGTTCAATCTTTCACATTCTGACAGGGCAGGAGCAAGAACTTCAGCACTGACATGGCCCTGGTGATACTCTCGAAATAGGAATCTGTGGAAAGACACCAGATACCCCTTCTGGACCTTAATTCCGCCCATGACTCTGGCAAAACGCTTAAAAATGATTGAGCCTACAGAGGAATCCATTATTAGAGAGTGGAGAGGGGGAAGGAAGTTAGCCTCAGGCAATTGAAGAGTGGCAAAATCTACTTGGATAGCTTCAATGCTACGAGAGGAGCCAAGACTTTGGATGGCCTGCCGGAACTGACCCAACTTGACTTCAGGCAAGCGATGAAGATATCGATAATCATTAAACATCTTGAAGTGTCTGATCAGCTTTATCTCCTTCTGAATGAACGGGGCCCAGGAGTCCTTGTGGTGGATCAGGAACCATTCAGACAAAGGTTAGGGTATGGTCCCTAGGATGGAATCTGGCAGATTTGGCAAGTAAGAACTTATTGTAGAGAACTTTATTTGAGCGACCCCATTTTTCTTCAGTTTGGGATTCGGCTGAAGAAAAGATTTTATTTTTGAGGATTTTGAAAGAGAAGTGTAGGGTAATGTAGCAACCTAAAATTTTGTGAAAAATAAAAATTTAAATAAAGAATTAAAACCTAGCTAAATGGATATTTAAATAGAGCATTAAATAAAATCCATTAAATGGAAAAGAGTAATGGGCTTTGCTTAATGGATCTTCTAGAATTTATTGGGTCAAAAATATGAATTTACAAAGGGAGAATAATAGGAAAATACCCTAAATTCGTAACTAAATTATTACCTAAATAGAAAAGGGGTATTTAATGCATTAAATAGGAAGTTAGAGTTGGAATTGGATTCCTAAACCTACCCCATATGGGTTAGCACGAATTTGGATCTTTTCCAAGTCTAAATAGAGATTGGAAAGCAAGAAGGAAGGTGGGAGTAAGGAAATTTCATAATTTAAGACGAATTAGAGTAGTAGTAGGAATAGAAATACATACTTGCATAAATACAACTCATAAACCCTCTTGGCAGACCCTAGCTCGTTGCCAAAGGTTGCTGGACGAGGGGAAGAGGTTAAGGAGGAGAGGATCTCGTGGGAAGAAGGTGTTCTTGAAGCTTCTTCCTCGTTTGTGGGAGTTTCAACCCTAGAAGACAAATAAATCCAAAGGTAGGCATTCTCACAAGCATAAACCCTGAAACTTTTTCTGTAGGTTCTTCCTACCCTCTTGAACGAAACCCCCAAGTTTCATATTTTCCATCCATGCTATCTTTTGTTCTTAATTTCTGAAGTTCTGCAAACATGATAACCCCGAGACATCATGTTAAATCCATATCTCCTTGTATACTTGATCCCATGCTATGAAATTTTTATTGTCAATACTTGATCTTGTTAGGGATCTTTTGACCCGAAAGCCCTAATTTTTTTGAGCATGTTACTCGATTTAGATCCATCTTGCTCCCTGTGTCATGTTCTATGTTACTCGTTCTTGTTCGTTCTCAAACCATGTTCAAACCATACTCTCTCTCGAATCCCTATTTACTGGAAGTACCCTCGCATGTCTAGTTTCATTTGCCACTGATTTCATGATTTTTCATCGTGTATATAATTAGTTATGAATTTCTGAACAACCCTCTATCAAAAGTTGAAATCCCTGGTCCGCAATCCAATGTCTGGTCTGACTCCTGTCAGAGTCAGGCGCAGACAACCAGAAGGCGACGCCTCGACATGTCGCTTTCTGGGGTCCGAATACGACAGCCCACCCGTCGCGACCACGAAGGAGACAGGTGTGCCGTCGCATTCCCAGTACCCGATTTGCAAGCCCTGTCGCGACCCGTACAAGACCCTGTCGCGTTCTGCCTGGCACATGTCGCCACCCTTACAGCCCTCTGTCGCCTTCACAGAAATTTTGGTAAAAAACCATAAAAATATTTCTGTCACTTTCTACAGTTATACCCTCAGTAAAAACCTTGCCTAAAAATGGAGCAATATTGAATAATTTTTAATACATCTTCACGACTTATTTCTATCTATGATTTCTCTTGCACTTGCACACACATGAACCATCCATATATGGCTGAACCTTACAAAAAATATCTCATAATATATTTGGTAATTTATTGAAATAAAGTACATTAATTGCCCTATTTTAAAAGGACTTGTATTTATTTCTCGCGTTGTTTATGTACCGATATTGACGCTCCACTGTTCTAGAATTCCTCTAGAACGTCGAGTACCTATTTTTATATACACACTTTACTTGGCTTGTGGTGAACTCTCCGTCGGATATTCCTTTCGCCGGACTAGTGAACTCTTGCACAAGGCCTCCGTAAGTCTCCTCTGATCATGGATTCCCACATGGTCGACGAGCCGGTTGTACCCTAACACCTATGATACCCTTAAGGATCAATATGATCCAAACGGCTATTAGAAGTTCGCTCTTACCTTGAATCACGTCGAACCTCTGGACTTGTGCATAACATGGCCAGTGGGAAGATCGTGAATTCCACCTGACTGCCAATACGACGTGCGCGTGTTGTGCAACTGTTACTATCGCCTGTTTACTCGTCGTATTACGTGCAATGACCACTACCTCTCATCTGTACTCTACTCGCTCGTCTATTCACGTTCACTCTGCTTTCTCGTCTATTCATCTAGTGCTCTCATCTACTTCTTGGTACTCTATATTGGCCATTGACTGATTGTCTAAAGATAAACAATATAACCAATGCCTGGCAATATATAAAGGGCCCGATCTGGTCCTGGGATGTGCGCCCGAAAGTGCTAGTGCCTATGGGAGTTAAATGATCAGAGTGTTTGGCATTACACTCAAGTGCTATCTATCTCGACTATCTATATGACAATCAAAACACAAAACGTGCTATACCTTCTCGATGTCTAGAATGACAAACAAGTGCTATACTCGTCGTGCTATTACTATACTTGTGCTAGTTGTGCTATGGCCATCCTGCTATTCGTGTTATACTCGATACTTGTGCTACTTTGGAAACTATACTCTCTCTCGTGCTATTGTGCTATCTCTTGCTATATTTGACTCTCTTGTACCTGCTATCTTTAAATACTCTGCCATTAAATGCATTAATTAATTAAAGCCTGCTTGAGCCTGAGATTTAAGTCCTACTGGGCGTTATCGCTCACCCTACGTTATTTGATGTTGTGTTCTTAGGTGAGACCGAGGATGACACATACACTCACGAGGAAGGGAATGACAAGAGTGAAGCCAGGAGTACCCTCGAGTCATTATGTTATCTTAGAGTTGTAGTTAGTTATTTCCTTTTATTGAAATGTAATTGGGCCCTATAGATTGGCTCTGATATTAGTGGTTGTAACTAGACATTTGAAAAGTTATTAATGAGAAAGATTTGATTAGTATTATTCAATGTGCAATGGTTTGATGTCTAGTATTTGCTCTATACCTTTTCTTGCAACTGCCTTCGCGCTCCGATATTACGCGTTGGGGCATGACAGGTAAGATGGTGTTTAGATAGTCTCTGAGATTCTAATGAGGAAGATTGAAGAGAGAAGCAAAAACCACCTTTGAGAGGAATTCCCTGTAAAGAGGTCTATTCTTGGTGACCTCTGTCAGTGAAAACCATAGAGGAGGATACAAAACTGAAGAGGAGGTAAAAGAAGAGGAGGTTTTTCTTTTCTTATGGACAGGACTAAAAGAGTCTGTCCCATGAATATGTTCTCCAACCTTGAGGACAGATCGGAGAATGGCTTCCTCAAACTCATCCTTGATGGCCCTAAGGTAGGGACCATCAATCTGAGCTCCCTCGGGAATGATTGAAATGAAGGAGGGAGGAGGATTAGGATGAAGTAGAGAATGTGGGTTGGAGGAGGTAGGTTCAGAGGGTCCAAAGAATGAGGGACCAGAGGAGGAGGAAGCTCCAGCTGAAGATGCTGGAGGAACCTCACTAAGAGGAGGAGGTGGAGAATGGGAGAAATAGGAGGTGAAGAGGAATGTGTGTGAAATAGGGTAGGAGAGGAGATGGTTCTGGGGTGGGGTTGCTTGAAGGGGTGAGGAGCAGGTGGAGCAGTGGAGGCCGAAGGTAGAGAGGAAGGAGCAGGTGTTTGAGAAGGTGAAGGAGCTGGGGGCTCAAGAGCGACTGCTGCTTCTTCTACCAAATTTGCTCAGACCCAACTGGCCCTGATAGGCCTGATCCTTGATCTGATGGCCCTGAAGGCCCAGACTCTTGAACTGATGGCCCAGACTCCACAGCTGCTGTCTGAGAAACAAATTCCAGCCCAGATGGCCCAGACTCTTGAACTGATGGCCCGGCAACTTCTTCTTCATTTCCTTTAGAAGGCTGAGCTGGAGGGGGAGGAGGAGCTTGAGCTCCAACTATCTTCAAAATCTCAGAGAGCATGGACTTCATGCTACCCATTTCCTTGTTGAACCATTTCATAGCATTTCTTACTTGGGATAGCTCTTTGGTGGCTGATGCCTGGCTCATGAATATGGAGTTTACATCAGATTGCAATGAGTATAAAATTTCTCCTTGAGCATCCAACCTCTTTATCACAGGCTTCAAATGTATTACAATTTTCTGACTCCGGGACCTCTAATGTGGAGTATCTGCAAGGAGAGGAACTTCCTTCCCTTTCTCCCTTGCTTGGTCCACAGGTGCCTGAAGATCACCATCATCATCTTCAGAGTCTGAGGAGCTTGCAGTTTCTCCGTCTCTGAACTGATTTTCTGGGGGGTTTTCATTTCCCTCCCCCTGAGTCTCACTGCCCTTTTCAACACTAACTTTTCTTCTCCAGCCACAAACTCCATAGGAACATTGGATTGAGCTGCTGCTGCTGCGGATTGGACTGGGAGATCTTCTGAAGGAACTTCAGTGTGGCCTGATGCCACAACACTTTCTCCCTGAATATCCTCTGCTACTGAATGCTCCCCCTCAATGGGAGCATCTTCCATCACTACATCTTCTTGAGCTGATACTTGCTCCTGCTGGCTTGGAGCTTCTTCCATGACCACTTCTTCATTGTGGCCTTCTGCCATAGATTCTTCTACAAGAGATTCACTTGCAACTTGCTCCTCCTGAGAAATGAGTCCAGTGCATTCTAAGTAGAGTGGCTACTTGGGAAGATGGAAGAGGATCCTCTGGAGATTGCTCAAAGGGCTCAATGAAGTCAGAAGGAATGTCCTCAATCCTTCTACTGGATTCATCAACAACTGCTACTTCTGGTGCTGGTGCTGCTGGTACCGCTTGAACTGCCTCTACTGCTGCTGATTCTGCCACTACTGTTGCTTCTAATATAGGTTCATGGTCTTCTTGGGCTTCACCAAGGATGGCTTCACCCTCAACAGCCCCGATTTTAGACCATACACCCTTGACTACAGAAAAAACACTTTTCTCAAATTTCTGGACCTAATAGCTTGGCCCATCTTCTCAGATACATCACCCACTACACTTATCCCAAAATGATGAAAGATTCTAGTCAGGAGATGGGCATAAGGTAGGGAGATATTCAATTTGCTCTTAATGTCCCACACTTGGGATCTTGCAAACCTCATTCTCTCAATTATCAACTCTGCAGTGTTAATCTCCTGATTCTGGATAGCCCAGAACATCAGGTCTGAATCAGCCTTGGTGCATGAAGAAAAATTGCACTCCTTGGCACAATGATTTGACAGATTATGAAATGCAAAAGCCTGTTAAAGGCACTGAGCTGGTTAATATCCAGCTTCCATCCTTCAGCCTATACTCCGGGCCTATTATTCCCAAGCCCTTGACATGAGTGTCCACAGTGTGGACTCCACTCCAACCGGAAGTAGAAACTTCAAACAGAGATGCTAACAATTCCCTGGTGATCCTGATTTGGGTTCCCTTGACCATAGAAGTCAGAGTCCCATCCTCCTCTGTCTTCAGACAGACATAGAAAGCCTTGACGAGATCAGGATGACTTACATCAGACAGAGTAGCAATCTTCATCCATTTCAGCCTCTGCAAAGCTTCAATCAAACTGCCCATCCCATTCTTCTCCAGGTCTGCTAAATCCACTGCCTTGTGCCCGCAAAGCTTGGTCTTCACTGAAGCGAACCTTGCTTGCTCATCTGCGGTGAGGAATGCAGCTCCGTAGCCCCCAACACTGCCGGAAACAACTGTAGAGGCCATGGAATCGAGCAGGGAGAGGTTCTGGAGGTCTGGAAGGATGGTTGAAGGAGAAACCCTCAAGAAATTTCTGGCGGGAGAGGTTGAAGGCTTCAAATCTGGTGGAAGTCGATGCCGGGGGCGAAGGGTTATCGCCTCAGGCAAGAGAACGAAAGAGATAAAGATGGGAGACGAATCGTTCTCATACAGATTACGGGATTTATGAAATAGAGGATAAATGCCCCTTTTTGAAGAGGTGTGCCTTTATGGCAGAAAACGATAAACTCCGATTTGAAAGAAATAAAGAATTACACAAAACGAACCGACAGGAGTATTTAAGCAAAAGGATAAATGTGAAATAATTGAGATATTTTGCTCACTTCAAGGAGAATAATTAATTACGCTCTGAAATTTAATATTCAGTATTAACAGATAAATCTTTCACAATTTACACATGCCTAATTCCCTTCTGAGAGAAGTAAACCTCTCTTCGGGTAAGGCTTTTGTGAAGATATCTGCTAACTGATTATTTGTATCAATAAAAGAAATTTCAATATTGCCATTAGCTACATGATCACGAATAAAATGATATCTAACCTCAATGTGTTTGGTCCTTGAATGCTGCACTGGATTTTTGGTAAGGTTTATAGCACTTGTGTTGTCACATAGCAGTGGGATTGACTTGATGTGTAGCCCATAGTCCTCAAGTTGTTGCTTTATCCATAGGAGTTGTGTACAACAACTTCCAGCAGCAACATACTCAGCTTCAGCTGTCGATAGTGCTACTGAATTCTGCTTCTTGGAGGACCAGGATATCAGACATCCTGCAAGTAATTGACAACAACCACTGGTGCTTTTTCTATCTATTTTTCATCCAGCATAGTCAGCATCAGAGTATCCTACTAAATTGACCTCACATGATTTTGGATACCATATACCTAGATCATGAGTTCTGGATAAGTATCTAAAGATTCTTTTAACTAAAATTAGATGAGATTCTTTAGGATCTGCTTGGTATCTAGCACACATGCATACACTAAATAAAATATCAGGTCTGCTAGCTATTAAGTAAAGTAAAGAACCTATCATACCTCTGTAGATCTTTTGATCTACTTTCTTACCATCCTTGTCACTGTCCATCCTTGTTGATGTACTCATAGGTGTTGACAGTGGCTTGGCATTTTCGAATCCAAACTTCTTTAAGAGCTCCTTGGTGTATTTGGCTTGACAGATGTGGATGCCATCTTTTCCTTGCTTAATTTGTAGTCCAAGGAAATAGTTGAGCTCCCCCATCATGCTCATTTCGAATTCTCCCTGCATTAACTTTTCAAAATACTTGCAAAGAGATTCATCAGTAGATCCAAAAATTATATCATCTACATAAATTTGCACAAGTAATATGTGTTTAACTTTGGATTTGATGAACAATGTACTATCTACTTGACCTCTAGTGAAACCATGGTTCAGTAAAAATGAGCTAAGCCTTTCATACCAGGCCCTAGGTGCTTGTTTCAAACCATATAAAGCTTTATGTAATCTAAAGACATGATTAGGAAATTCTGTGTCATCAAAACCCGGAGGTTGTTCCACATAAACTTCCTCTTTAATAAAGCCATTTAAAAATGCAGATTTGACATCCATTTGAAATAATTTCAAGTCTAATGCTGATGCATATGCAAGTAAGATTCTAATAGCCTCAAGTCTAGCTACAGGTGCATAGGTTTCATCGAAATCTATGCCTTCCTCTTGGGAATAGCCTTGAGCTACCAATCTGGCCTTATTTCTTAAGATCACACCAGCTTCATCCAATTTATTTCTGAACACCCATTTGGTGCCAATAACTGGATGATCTGATGGTCTAGGAACAAGTGACCATACATGGTTTCTCTTGAACTGATTCAGTTCATCTTGCATGGCTAAAATCCAAGATTCATCAGTAAGAGCTTCATTGACTGTCCTAGGCTCTATTTGAGAAACAAAAGCTAGGTAATCACAAGGGATTACATTACCTCTTGTTCTTACCCCTACAGTTGGATCACCAATGATGTTTTCAGGTGGGTGATCTTTCTTGTATCTCCATTCCTTTGGAAGATTTTCATGTTCAATGTCTGTTTGTTGCAGATCTTCCAGAGGTGGATCTTCCTTGTCCTCAATTGATGTGTTCTTTAATTTCTTGGACAAATCATCTGCATCATCAATGTCACTATCTTCTTCCTTTCTCAAGGAAGGGTTAGTTTCATCAAAGATAATGTGCACAGATTGCTCTATCAATAGTGTACGCTTATTAAATACTCTATAACCTTTAGGTTTAGAAGCATACCCCATGAAGATGCCTTCATCTGATTTAGCATCCAACTTACCAATGTCTCTTTTCCCGTTGTTGTGAATGAAACATGGACAACCAAATGTCCTGAAATGACTGATCTTCGGCTTCTTTCCTTTGTACAGTTCATATGCAGTCTTCTTCAAGATAGGCCTGCTCATCACTCTATTGATGATGTAGCTTGTTGTGTTCACTGCTTCGGCCCAGAAATACCTTGGTAAATCATATTCTGACAACATTGTTCTTGCCATATCCAACAAGGTTCTATTTTTCCTATCAGCAACTCCATTCTTCTGTGGTGTCCTTGGTGCTGAGAAGTTATGCTCAATCCCTTGGTCATCACAGAATTTTGCAAATTTGTCATTCTGAAACTCTCCTCCATGATCTGACCAGATTCCAACAATGCAATACTTCTTGTCTTTCTATACTTTCATGCTGAAACTTACAAAACTATCGAATGTATCATCTTTGTGATCCAAGAAGGAAACCCATGTAAATCTGGAATAGTCATCTACAATCACAAATCCAAAATTCTTTCCTCCAAGACTGGTGGTCCTCATTGGCCCAAACAAATCCATGTGAAGGAGTTCTAAGGGTTTAGAGGTGGTTACCACAGTCTTTGACTTGAAGGAACTCTTAGTGTGCTTCCCTTTTGCACACGGTCTGCAGATACCATCCATTTTAGTGCTGACCTTTGGTAGACCTTCCACAAGACTTCTCTTTCTGAGCTTGTTCATGCCATCCAAACTGCAGTGGCCCAATCTTCTGTGCCATAGCTCAGTTGACTGTTCTTTACTGGCTGCTAAACAAACGTCTTGATCTTTGAGTTCTTCAAGGTACAGTACATATAGATTCTTTTCTCTGTTAGCTTCAAAGATAACTGCTCCATCCTTTATAATGCTGCACTTGGATTCTTGAAATTTGATTTGGTGTCCCTTGTCACATAGTTGGCTGATACTTATAAGGTTATGCTTCAGACCTTTGACACATAGAACATCTTCAATAATAATTTTGTTGTTGCTTCCAACAGATCCACTCCCAATAACAGTCCCTTTCCCATTGTCTCCATAGGTGACTGTTCCTTCTTCAGCTTCTAGATGAGAGAATAATCTTTTATTTCCTGACATGTGCCTTGAGCACCCACTATCCAAATACCATTTGGATGCTCGAAGGTTACCCTGAAATGAAAACATTAAGTTTTAGGTACCCAAATTCTTTTTGGGTCCTTGTTGGTTAGTGTCATCAATTTTTCCTTTTATTACCCATTTCTTGTTCTTAGTTGGACATGTTATTTTTATGTGTCCTAATTTATTGCAGTGGCTGCAGCATGTTATTCTAGTTACTTTTTCATATGAGGCGTATTTAAAGTTAGATTTATATGATGTCTCTTGTTCAGTTACAAATTTAGGGGTTGGATATATTTTCGGATAAATAATAGTTTCTTCATTGTCTGGAGGGGTGTATCCTATTCCTTGTTTATTCTTCCCTGATCGTCTAGCACCTTTTAATACTAAGGAATTTTTACCATTAGTAAATTTCTCCAGCGTCTTTGACAGTTTGTCATTTTCTTCACTTAAGGCTTTGATTTCTATTCTTAGTTCATCTGATTTCTCCTGTTTTTCTAATCTGATTATTTGTTTATTCTTATCTTTTAGATCCTCACACAATAGATCATTTCTTCTTTTCAGTTCAGATACTGTTTTTCTAATTGTTCATTTTCTGATTTTAAATCTGAGTTTGTGTTTTCTAGACAGCAATACTCTTCTTACTAGCTTTTAGTAACTTAGATACATTTCTATATTTATCATACAGTTCATTAAATGCTTCTTCTAAATTGTCTGAATCAGAATCATTGCATGAATCAAAAGAGGAGTCAGAGGTTACCTTTTCGTCTGTATTGGCCATGAAAGCCAAGTTGGCTTCTTCTTCTCCCTCACTGCTCTGGGTTGACTCATTGTCAGAGTCACTGCTGTTCTCCCATGCAGCTGCCATTGCTTTCTTTTTGTACTTTCTAAATTTTTGAAGTTGTCCTTCTTCTTGTATTCACCTTTCTTGAGCTTTGGACATTCTGCCTTGATATGTCCGGGCTTCTTACACTCATAACATATCGGCTCGGTCTTCTTCTGATCTTTTCCTTCTAATTTCTTGAACTCCTTGTGTTTCTTGAAGTGTCTTCTACCAGATTGGAACTTCTTCTTCTTTGCTAGGATGTGTTGTAATCTCCTGGCAGCATTGCTTCTTCATCTTCACTGTCCTTGCTGCTTTCATTGTTATCTGAGAGTTCATCTGATGAGTCTTCTTCAGCTTTAAGGGCATTTGAGTGCTTCTTTCTGCTCGAGGACTCTCCCAACCTTTCCATGTTGATCTCATGGGCCATAAGGGACCCAATGAGCTTCTCCAACGACATCTTTTCAAGTCGTTGGCTTCCTCAATGGCTGTTACCTTTGGGGTCCATGAGGGTGGTAGGGATCTGAGAATCTTCCTAACCATATCTCCAATTTCATATGACTTCCCAAGTCCAGCTAAGCCGTTTGTAATGTCTGTAAATCTACTGAACATTTGAGTTATGGATTCACCTGGTTGCATCTGAAATCTTTCATACTGTGTTACAAGAATGTCAATCCTTGTCTCTTTCACTTTGTCTGTCCCTTCATACGTGATTCTGAGCTTTTCCCACATCTCTATTGCGGATTTGCAGGCTGAAACTCTATTGAATTCCTTCTTACTGAGAGCACAACACAGAATGCTCTTAGCTTTACAGTTGAGGGAGATCTTCTTCCTATCATCGTCTGTCCAGTTCTGCCTTGAGTTCAGGTTAACGAGATCTCCTTCTTCTATAATTGACCAAATCTGATAGTCGAATCCTTGCAGAAAATACTCCATTCTGGTCTTCCAGTAAGTGTAGTCTTCACCATCGAAGAGAGGGGGTCGGTTGACAGACTGACCTTCGATGTTTCCTTAGGCTGCCATGGATCTTTACTCTTCAGATGTTGGATCTTCTTCTTTGTCGAAGAGACTCGCTCTGATACCACTTGTTGCCCAGTTAGGTAGCCCAGAGGGGGGGTGAATGGGTCTTTAAAATTTTCAGCTAATACCTGTTCACTAAAAATGTTCACAGATAAATACACTTTGAAGATTGTTAGTGTTAGTAAAGAGAAACAACAATCACACAACACAAGATGTATCCTGGTTCGGATCTCCTCTCCACAGGAGTCCTACGTCCAGTCCCTGAGCAACAACTCAGGATTTCACTAACTAGGGTACAGTCCCCCTATGGACACTACAACACCCAGCCCAGCTTGTCTTCTCTTCACAGCCCGAAAAGGAACAACACCCTGGATACCCCACTAGGTCTTCCTTCTCAACAGAAGGGAACACACACAGAAACAAGTAAGCAGGAGATTAAGCCCCTAGATCAAGCTTGAAAAGCCAAGATCTGAAGCAAGGGACTGAGAGCAATGAGATCTACAAACAATGGCTCACTCTCAGAACCAAACAAGCTCTCTCGAAAATCTACAAACAATGCAGAGAGCAAAGACTAATCTAATGGAATGAGGCTTGGCTCTTTCTTGAAACTCGCAGAAGACTTGATGATCAGAGAGTTTTCTATGACTGTCGTTCTCAGTCTATGTGTATGTTCTTCTGGAGCTCATTTCTTCAATATATAGCTTCAATTTGAAATCTAAACGTCAAAGTATCTGTTGCGTCTAGCTTTTGGTGGACGTTAGACTGAGTGGCACTTGGAAGCTTCATTCAATAGTCCTTTATCCATTTGTGCACGCAAAGAGATAGGATCTCCTGAAGTTCCTTTGGCTTCTACAAGGTCCAATTGTTGTGAGATGAATAGCTGACCAGGACCTGCACACAAAGCAAGTTAGAATGATAGACAGCTGAACTGTCTCTTGTTGTCAGTCAACGTTAGTGTGAATATTCATCAAAATAGTAATGCTATTCTGCTGTTCTAAAAGATGCATAAAGAATAGACACGATAATGGATGATATCGTCTGCATGAATGCAGAGATACGTTCAGTCTTCATTAAATGCACAGCTGACAGAAGAATATGTGTGAAGAATTTGACTATTCAACCTGTTGAAAGGATAAGTCATATGTTAAGTTGATTGATATGAAATCGATGCATTTATGACTTACGAAATCGTTATGCAACCAAACAGCAAATCGTTGTAAGATATGAAAGAATCGTTATGATTACTTAAGAAGTCGATGCGCAAAGCAAATCGTTATGAGAACCAAAGAAATCGTTATGATTACTTAAGAAGTCGATGCGCAAAGCAAATCGATATAATATCTGAAGCAATCGTTGCGATAAGCAAATCGTTACGACGTCTGAAGAATCGTTACGATAAGCAAATCGTTATGACGTCTACAGGAATCGTTATGAAAGCAAGTCATTACGATGACTAAAGGAATCGTTACAAAGGCAAGTCGTTACGATGACTAAGGGAATCATTACGAAGGCAAGTTGTTACGATGACTAAAGTAATCGTTATGAAAGCAAGTCGTTACGATGACTAAAGGAATCGTTACGAAAGCAAGTCGTTACGATGACTAAAGGAATCGTTACGAAAGCAAGTCGTTACGATGACTAAAGGAATCGTTACGAAGGCAAGTCGTTACAATGACTAAAGGAATCGTTACGAAAGCAAGTCGTTACGATGAGTAAAGGAATCGTTACGAAAGCAAGTCGTTACGATGACTAAAGGAATCGTTACGAAAGCAAGTCGTTACGATAACGATTTCTTTTGAATTGAAACGATGTTTCATTCTATGAAGAAATCGATAAGGCACTTATGAAACTGTTATGAGGAAATCGTTACAGTTCTACTGTAGTCGTCATAATTTATAAAGGAAACCGATGTGTACTTAGAGAAATATCATACTTGATCTTAATGTTGCTTCAGTAAGATTAATACTTACCAATTTGGCTTGATTTTCCTTGTTATATTTCCTGTGCTCAAGACTTATAGAAAATAGGTTAGTGACCTTAACCAAGGGTTTGATAATTATCAACATAACATGGTTTTGTTAAGCACCAAAATAGAAATGAGATTAAATTAAATTACATGGGGATAGATTGTTCAACATCGGTGTCGACTAGGAAGTGTATTCCGCCGTTACCTATGTGCATTGAGGATTGAGTCCTTGATGGGTGCTTCCTTTTGCTAAAGATGAAGGACTATGATGCCATTCTAGGTCTGGATTGGCTAGAGGAGCACTATGCTTTAGTTGATTGTCGTGGAAGAAGATCACTTTCCGTATTCCTGGTGAGGATGAGTTTTCACATCCCTTGCCAAGTAACTTAGCGGGAAGGTTTGTTATCTCTGCCATGAAGGCGATGAGGATGGTTAACAAGGGTTGTGACGCTTTTTCTTGCTAGCGTGGCATTAGTAACGAAGGCTGATCAGTCGCTTACTCTTGCGGAGATTCATGTAGTGCAGGAGTTTCCATGTCACGTGCTGAGAATTACGCAGCGGATATTATTAATTCAGAATAAATTGAGTCGATATCCTGAGACGTGAATAGTCGGCAAATAAGCCTCTAGCTAGCACGCACTAAATGTATAACAACATACATCATCATAGGGACCAAATATTGAACTCAATGAAAATTGTATTCAAATCTAATATTTGTCTCAAAAGAAGTAGTACAAGACTAAGACTCAAGAAAAAGAAAAGTACATAATACCTCGCTTCCTACTACATGAATCTAACGCTCAAAGCAAACTAACTATAGCTGGACACATAGTTGGAACGCTCATCACTCGGACGCATTCCCATCCTCGACTTGCTCTTCCTCTTGAACTTCATAGTCACCTACATTGGGTAATAGTAGGGGATGAGCAAACTAGCCCAGTAGGATTTATATCTCAATGTGCGGGATATAAGTGATTAACAGTTTGGAACTAGGTAAGCACGATGAATGTCATGATATGCATGTACGAATAAGACTCGTTTAAACATGATACATGAACAAGCTAGATAGAGTGATCGTGATAGAACAAGATTTTAGAACAAGATGACAAGATAGAACTAGCAACAGATCACTTTGTACAAGCACGTAAGATTTCACTTGATGTCAATAGTTTTCAAGAACGCAAGATATCACTAATTGCAATAAATGCAAGATGGCCATATCACGCAAGCAAGCAAGCACGCACGAGCACGATCATGTAACACTAATCAGGCACGTAGACACTAATGTACACCAAGGGAAGATCCACCAAGAATGTACCCCAGGACACATGTATGTGGTTATTGTATCTATCATTCAACACGCACGCACGACTCCCAGCGCAGATGCAACGCCAGTAATCATTATACCCCATGGTTAACAGTATATTTATGACTCTCTGTCATTGGGGCTAGACTGGAGCCCTTGGACACTTGTCGTGCCTGGTCAGCATCTCACTTAAATTTTAAATGTAGATACCCACAGTCATTAATAATGGCCAAAGAGAGTTTCAATAAGTAAGCATGTGTAATTTCATGTTCACGATGATGATGAGAACAAGTAATAAGTAATTGAACATGATTTCATGAGATCAATGGTCGAGAGATAAATTTGGCCACATAACAGCACGATTATACTTTAATTCAATCATTATATTAATGGCTTTAGTCTAGATTGTAAATCACACTCATTAGAGCAAGATGGGAGAGGAAGTGCACGCTACCTCCAAGGAACTTCAATGGTACAACCAACTCGTCGGCCATGTGGGAATCCATGGTCAGAGGAGATTTACGGAGGCCTTGGAGAAAAGGTCGCTAGTCTTCCGATTCGGAATGACTGTAAGAGAGCTTCCAAATTCCCAAGAAAAGGCTGCCTAGATGTGCAAGTGTGTAGTGATGTACGCGTGTCAATTCACAATCCATCGGTCTCAAACTCGCGGGAAGCACTTAACAATATAACATGGAATAAAACTATGCACTTTAACTAATCATGGTTTGCGAGATTTTAAGATAACCATTATCATTTAAACATGGTAGAATAGTAGGAAGATTAAATCATAAGTTGCATGAATGGATCATAACATTTCAGGAGCACTTAGAATAGCATTCATGTAATTAAAGCTTTTAAATGGGTTAATCACTTTTAAGCCATTAAATAGTACTAATGAGATGATTAGAACCAAGACATACAAATTATACACTTGTAAACATGTTAAACTGACCTCGGGTAAGACCTGAATAAGCGTCCAACACAGTAGACACACTTAAAAATGCAGTGCACAGCGAAAAGCAGGCGAAACTGTAAAGATACTAAATCGCGTCCAAACTAGTGGCTGCCTTCAAGACTGAATTGCGTCGGGGGACATGGACCCATCTACAAAAACCATAAAAAAAAAAAATGTGGGTAGGAAAACCCTCTGAAACGTATCGGGGTCGGACGCCGCATTTCAGAGCGGCCCGGACTCCCAGGCGGCGTGCAGACCCACGCGAGGCGTGGACTTGTCAACGCCCAAATCACGTCCGGGGATGCGGACACCTTTCATGGGATCGTGTCGCTCATGGGCGACGTGATACCAGGCCCTTGAATCGCATCCACCTGCCTTGACGCGGATCAGGGTTCCGACCGAAACGCAGAAAAAAACTGCACTAAGGGGGGTTCGATCATGCAACGTTTATATCACCTAAACTAGGGCTCTTCAGATAAAAGTCTCAACATGAAAGTTGTTGGGATCATGGAATAGGTGCGAACTATGATTTTTAAATAATTTTAAACGGTCTTGAGATGCATGATAAATAAATATGAATAGGAAAGACTCTAACATGCGCGACTTTGGAAAAACGCCTATAACTCATGATGTACTCATTGGAATTCTATGAAACCAGTGGGAAACGAAATTTAACTTGATTCTATACACATTGGTATTAGATTGTTTAAGGTTTGGCCCGAGAAAACCTACCTTCTTGGTTGATGAAGTCACATTTTCCAAAAAACTTGCGTTCAGACCACTTGTAGGAGAACGCATACTGCACCCGATCTACTAAATGAAAAATAGTCAAACCAATGGGATTAGTAAGTAGACCCAACCCTCTTTCCAGTGGTAATAGCCTTGCAAGGTTTGGTTATGGTTTGACTCACCTTTGGTCGACCACAAGAAGGTTGTCTGCACAGGATGAAGCTGAACGCAACAGGGAAGAAGCTCCGAGTTGGGGCAGTTTCCACCTCCCTTGGGTGCTCAAGACCAGCCTCCCACGACCCTAACAATGTATCTTTTTGTCCCCTAGGGTTTGGGGGAAGAGTATTTAAGCTACCATGGTGTTTAGGAGTCCTATTGTGACAAGGAAAGCCAAGTTACGGTTTTGGCTTATTAGTTTCCTATTTTGAAGATTTCTTCCTCCATTTGACTGTGTGAGACTTTAGGAAACCTCCCTCCCTAGTTAATCATGATTTGGGTAGCCAAGAATGCAAGATCTCTTCCCAATTAAACTCTAATTACCTCTTCCTAATTTCAGCTTATTTAAAGTTGCAAATTTCTATGTTTTTTTTTGCTTCATTTGATTTTTGGGCCAAATGATGTCCATTGGCCCAATTATGATATTGGGTCATTAATATATAATGTTAGAAGTCTCTCCAACATTTTTATTTAATTTATGGTTGCGTCGTATTTCTGTGTTAATGGTTTTCCGACTTGTTTCCTAATTTAGATAATCGGTCAAAATAACTCTTAAACCTAGCCCAAATAATTTTTATTGACCCAAATTTCTTGATGGGTCATTATAGGATATTATTTGAAGTCCATATATGATTTTTATTTAATTTTCTGACTCATCCAAATACGTGTGATAATGATTTTTCGACTTATTCATGAATTACAATAATAAGTCGCGAAACACTTTAAACTTGGCTAATCCGATTTTTCATGGCACAAATTTCTTTGTGAAACATTTAGTAATAATGTTTGGGGTCGATTTATAATTTTTACCAAATTTTCTGATGTATTTTAGCGCATACGATAATGATATGTATGTTTAAATACTCTGATATTATGGAAATTATTTATTTCCATTTATTTAAGTTTTTATGTAATTAAATTTCCGGGGTGCTACATTCCAGACATTTTTCCCAATGATTTGTGTGGATTGCCACCGTTAGGGAGATAGAGTTTACTACAGAGTTGCTTCCAGGCACCTCTCCTATCTCAAAGGCTCCATATCGGATGGCATCTACGGAGTTAACGGAGCTGAGGAAGCAGTTGCAAGATTTGCTGGATAAGGGATTTATTCGCCCTAGTGTATCTCCTTGGGGCGCACCTGTTTTATTTGTAAAGAAGAAGGATGGGTCACTTAGGTTATGCATTGATTATAGGAAGCTCAACCAAGTGACTGTAAAGAACAGGTATCCCTTACCATGGATTGATGATCTATTTGACCAGTTGCAGAATGCATCGGTATTTTCTAAGATTGATTTGCGGTCTGGCTATCATCAGTTAAGGATTAGGAGTGAGGATGTGTCCAAGACGGCCTTTGGGACTCGTTATAGACATTATGAGTTTTTAGTTCTTCCTTTTGGTCTAACCAACGCCCCTGCAGCGTTCATGGATCTCATGAACAGGGTGTTTAGACCTTATCTAGATAGTTTTGTCATAGTGTTCATCAATGATGTGTTGGTCTATTCTCCGAATGAGGCCACACACTGCCAGCATTTGAGGGTAGTGCTTGAAGATCTCCGAGAGCACAAGCTGTATGCTAAGTTCAGCAAGTGCGATTTATGGATGCGCGAGGTTCATTCCTTGGGCATGTTATCTCTGGCGTTGGTGTAGCAGTTGATCCAGCGAAAGTCGAGGCTGTATTAGATTGGGAGATTCCCTGGACCCCATCGGAGATTCGTAGTTTTCCTTGGTTTAGCAGGCTATTATCGGCGATTTATTGAGGGGTTTGCATCTATCGCCGCACCTTTGACTAAGCTAACCTGGAAGGGTGTGAAGTTTGTTTGGTCCGAGGAGTGTGAGAGTAGCTTTCAATTATTGAAGGCTAAGCTTACTTCTGCACCGGTGTTGATTTTACCGAGTGGTGTAGAGGGTTTTACCATTTACTCGGATGCATCTCGGATTGGTTTAGGCTGTGTAAATGCAGCAGGGAAAGGTAGTGGCGTATGCTTCTCGTCAATTGAAGGAGCATGAGCGTAACTATCTGACTCGTGATTTGGAGCTTGCGGCAGTGGTTCATGCACTAAAGATCTGGAGACACTATCTTTATGGTGTCACATTTAAGGTGTTCACTGACCATAAGAGCTTGAGGTATCTCTTCTCACAAAAGGAATTAAACCTGCGGCAGGGGAGATGGATTGAGTTCCTCAAGGACTACGACTTTGATCTTTAGTATCATCCAGGAAAGGCGAATGTCGTAGCAGATGCTCTTTGCAAGAAGAGGTCTTTACTCTAGCAGGATTGGAAGTTGTTGGAGGATGCTGCTTGTGCGATGACTGAGATAGAGCCATTATTGTGTCAGGCTTTTGTAGCTCAATTGTCTATCCGATCTACGGTGTTGGATGAGGTGATCGAGCAGCAGAAGGCCGACCCTAGACTTCAAGAGTTAGTGGGCAAGGCAGGCATTGCTCTTGATGAGCATGGTGTGATTAGGTTCCATCACCGAGTCTGTGTTCTCGATATTGTGGATGTCCGTGAGCATGTATTAGCAGAAGCTCAGAGGTCGAGATTCTCTATTCATCCGGGTAACACTAAGATGTACCAGGATTTGAAGAGATCATTTTAGTGGTCTGGCATGAAAAAGGATGTAGCGGATTTTGTATCCAGGTGTTTAGTATGCCAGCAAGTCAAGGCCGAGCGGCAGTGACCATCTGGTCTTATGAAAAAGATGGAAATCCCAGTATGGAAGTGGGAGGCTGTCACTATGGATTTTATAACAGGTTTGCTTAGATCAGTTAGGGGCAATGACTCGATTTGGCTAGTTGTAGATAGATTCTCTACGACTGCGCATTTCTTGTCTATGAAGAAGAAGTAGTCAGTTGAGAGTTTAGCTAGGTTGTATGTTAGTAGCATTGTTAGGTTGCATGGTGTGCCAAAGTCGATTATTTTGGATCGAGATCCGAGATTTACTTCAAGGTTGTGGAAGGGTCTTCAGGATGCATTAGGTTCTGAGTTGAAGCTTAGTTCGGTGTTCCATCGCCAGACAGATGGACAGTCCGAAAGGACTATCCAGACGCTTGAAGATATGTTGAGAGCGTGTGTGCCGGATTTGAAGGGTGATTGGGAGCGTCATTTACCTCTTGTGGAGTTCGCATATAACAACAGTTTTCATGCAAGTATTGGTATGGCTCCATTTGAGGTGTTGTATGGAAGGCCTTGTAGATCTCCTTTATGTTGGGAGGAGACTGGTGATAGGCAGTTGATCGGTCTGGAGTTAGTTCAGGAGACTTCGGATAAGATCCAGCTTATCAGAAAGAGGCTTGTTGCGGAGCAGGATAGGTAGAAGAGTTACGCCGACAACAGAAGAAAGGATTTGGAGTTCGAGGTTGGCGAGCATGTCTTCCTAAAGATTTTGCCTACTCGAGGTGTTGTTAGATTTGGCAAGCATAGTAAGCTAAGTCCTAGATTCATTGGCCTATATGAGATTCTTAGGCGTTTGGGCAGTGTGGCATATGAGCTAGCTTTACCCCCGGCATTAGCTAGTGTTTATCCTGTATTCCACGTATCTATGCTCAGGAGATATGTCCGAGATCCCTCTCATGTTATTAGTCATGAGCCAGTGGAGATCCCGCCAGATCTATCTTACGTTGACCAACCAGTACCTATTCTTGATCGGAAGGTTCAACATCTCCAGAACAAGAGGATTCCGTTCGTGAAGGTGTTATGGTTGAACTTCTCGTGAGAGGAGGCTACATGGGAGCATGAGGATGCTATGATGAAGAAGTATCCCAATTGTTTGAGTAGTGTCGTTCTTATTTCGAGGACGAAGTTTCTTTAAGGGGGGGAGGGTGTAAGGCCCTCGAATTTTGCCCTCTTATTTAGATGTTTGGTTGTGTAATGTTTAGATGCTTGTGACTACAGTTATGTGTATATATATATATATATATATATATGTATGTATTTCTTTACATATTATAATTAAATAAAGTTGTACATGTACGTATGCTTGTTTATATATGTACATATGGTGTTTATGTAAACATTGTACATTATATGTATGTATGTACATAGTGTAAGCTTGGTGTTCTGCATTTTTGTGTTTTGGACGAAGGACCATTTAACGTCAACATGCATGAATGCTAGGTGTTGATTCGACGACCAGATCGATGGATGCCAACTCAAAGTTGGCGGAAACCGAGGTGGACGTCTACTTCCCAGAACATGTGGGATTTCAGATCCGGAAACGTCCGCGATTTCTTCGCCCCCTGTTTAGGAAAACCGTCTCTCAACGGTAGGATTCTTCCCTAAGTGCATGCCCCGAACCTTAGGTTGTATAAAAACACCTTCTCTGGCCGAATTAGATCCTTTTTGGCTATTGTCAAAAACCCTAGAAAACCTGTGTGAACCTAAAACTTTGAGGCTCTGGATCTGGCGACTTGGTACGATTCCGGGTGATCAACATCGGCTGGAAGGTGCTTTGAACATCAAGGAAGGCTTCCCCGACTCCGGCGTGCTTCATCCATCAACACAGAAGCCGGATCGAGGGGAGATTGGACGGCTTCTTGGCTTCGTCGAGGAGAGCTTCTCCGGAAAACTAATCGCGTCTAGCAATTTTTAAGAGGCAAGTCGTTCTTGTACGTTTACTCTACACATGTCAGATAGGTCCTAGGGAATTTTCCTCGTGTCCTGGAACCCCCCATTCACCATTATTTGTGCGTTCACTCTGTGTTTTGCAGACAGGAACTTAACGACAACATCAAGTACTATTAAGATCCCTGGTTGGCGACATGATCCTGTGCCGTTAACCTATTTTGGCGGCAGCATCTGTGCCGCCAAGTTCAATAGATTTTGACAGCATGTATACTTTGATCTTTATGACCTATTTTCCAGATTTCTGGATGTGATTACTTGCTGTCAAAATTTTATGGTCAAGTATATTCAGTAGATCATGCCATGTGATTAGGTCAAATTTTAGTCAACTGTGCTATTTATTAAAATTTCTGTAACAAAATATTGAGCATGATTTAGCATTGATAAATTCGTTTTAATTAGATCCATGTTAAATTAGGGTTTCAGAATTTTACTGTGACTATATGATGACTGTGTTCAGGTGTTAACAGTGCTACATGTAACTGTGTTATTGTGAAATCTGTTGAAGTAAAATTTGTGATAAAATACCTGAAATGTTGTTTCAATAAGTGAAATTAGTTTACTAATCCGATAAAATATGGGAAATTAAGCAACGAAGGAAAAGTAACAGGAAGGGGCATTTTCTCTACCCCTGAAAAAGCAAGGTCACCTTGCGTCCTTGAACTGATAACCATCTTTCGGCTAACCTAGCCTCCTCCGTCCCTCGAGACCAACAAGGGGTAGTACAGGAATATTCACCTGTTGTCCATCAACTACGCCTTTCAGCCTGATCTTAAATCTTAGGGTGGTATTAAAGCAGTAGTTGGGTACGTCAGTTAATCAACTAGCTTGTGCTTATGTAACACTTCCTATTGTTCCCTTCTTACCCCCATTGTGTTTTGAAGCTATGAAAAACATTGAAAAAAAGAAATGAATTGAAAAAAGTCTCTTACCTTACCCCTTTCGTTCTTCTCTCTTTTTTCTTTGCTCTAAGCGCTCTAGCCTTGCGTAAGTGATCTAGTGGCATGCATTCTATCTTAAAGATCGTGCACTACTTCTGGATGATCCACCTTCCTTCGGAGATTTCGGGGTGTTCACTCTTTCAGGCGTTGGAGTTCTTCTTCTTGGTTTGCCTACCCTCGCCTAAGGCGCACATCCTATAATATAATAAGTCAATAGCCCAACTTCAAAGAAAGTAGTAATTAAAATAGAACTACCTCCATACTTTGTCTTAGACCAGAATGTTCATGCCATCTCGAAAGTTCTCAGGACCTATAGGAGGTGAGATTGCTTCTTCGTGAGAAGGATTGGATGCTCTTAAATGATTTGCTGCTAATCTTAGTTTTCCTAGCATTGACTTAGATTGGAAGGCCTAAGTAAGGACTGCATTCAGTCACTCCTATTGACTATGCTGCTAAGCCCTTCGCCAGCGAACTCTTAGCTCTTATAAATGCTAGTTCGATTTTCACCTACTTCTCATCTCTGGCCTGGCCTGATCCTAACCCCAGTAACGAAAAGAGAATCAGTGAACTAGTTGCTTTTCACCTCAGATCTTTCTCCTTAATATGAATATGGCACTGCACTAAGAGGTCTTGACGATATCTTCCGAACCTGCTAAGCTAACTTGTCCACGTTCACGCGAAGGAGAAGGAGCGACGAAAAGTGAACTAAACTGATTCAACTAATCCCAATGGAAGCCATTTGGAAAGAGTGGGAAAGACATTCACGGAATAATGAGGACATCTTAAATGAAATCGATCCCATACCCGGTAACTTATTTTTGAGTTTTCCCAGCTCAAGGCACCAATCTAACTGAAAGACAGAACTCGAGTCAAAAGTCCGAGTGAACCAACAACAAAGTCAGTAGGAATCAGACCTGAGACAGTGAATTCCCTAGGAAAAGGTCGTTCAGTCACTTTCCGGGCTCTCCTGACTCTTGGAAAGGTAGCGGGTAATGAAGAAAAGAGTCGATTCTCTGCCTTTGACAGCCTTGCCTTTCCAATCTTTTGCTATTCGTAGATGTCGGGTAATCGCAATAACCTAAGACTAGTCCGACTGAAACCGGTCTTTCTTCGATCAGAAGAGTTGCCAGAATGAATACGAATAAGATCAGAAAGCCCATCATTAGGGCAGCTTCTGTTAGAGCAAATCCCAAGATGGCATAAGGAATAACCAAATAATTGTTTAGCCAATAATGGATTTCGCAAAGCGTCACGTCGCATAAAAACCTGAGTAGGGTTGACCAATCATAACTGAACAATCTTAACATTGTAACATTGGTCAACATCACAACTACCTTATTTCTGAATTCCACTTTTTTAACTGTCGATCGAATGACATATCTAATACCTCCTATCCATGGACATGAGAGCATTTAGGAGTCAATGCAAGGCAACTAGACTGTAAACTACTCCTTCCTGCCTATGCTCCCGCTTATGCATCATATTCTCTAGCATAGCACTGGGTGGATGGCAACTGACACTCCAAGAAGTCATTCAACTTACTTAGTAATAAGCTTAGACAATTCAACAGATAAAAAAGCTTACTTAAAGGTAGCTCACCTAGACCGACATGGAACAGAATTTGAACTTGCTTTCCCAGGCCTAGTAATAGCAATCAGATGGGTTTACCTTATGACGGAAACTGGCTCTTAGGAAACTGTCGGGAACAGAACTAAAACTGGCTCACATGGACTCCCAGGAACAAAAAGGCTAAACAAGACTGTCTTAAAGAGAACTCAAACCCTCAGGAGAGTGAAGGACTGTAACTAGATCTCAAACTGGAGAAATAGAACTCCCAAGAGAAGGAACCCCAAAAAATTACACTAGATGTCTTGCCCTTAGGACTCAAACTTCCACTGGCTCACCATTGAACAAAGTCCAACTCGAACTCGCTCGCTTACAGTAGCAGATTCAG
The DNA here is from genome assembly GCA_014218235.1 of Colocasia esculenta. Taxonomy (NCBI): domain Eukaryota; kingdom Viridiplantae; phylum Streptophyta; class Magnoliopsida; order Alismatales; family Araceae; genus Colocasia; species Colocasia esculenta. The sequence goes on along the minus strand of CM024758.1, from coordinate 38,134,618 downwards.
CTTGCTCAGTGGCTTAAGGATTAGGGTATCATGCTTAGGAAGACATTACGAATGGAAGCACAATCTCTGCTGCTCGCTAGTAGGAGGAGCACTCTCCTTCACTTCACATTCAAAGGGGAAATCAAGATGCTTTTTTAGTGTAATAATGTCAAATGAGAAAATCAATCATCTGCCCTTCTCATACTGAAGGAAACATGCCCGTCTTGCTGTAAAAGAGTGCTAGCTTTCAAATTTCAATCTCTTCCCTGCTGTTATTCCTGTTCTTGGGGCTAAGGATGTTACCGAAGGTGAGGGCCTCTCCCGCTATGGAAGTGAAGTTCGTGCTAAATGACCGAACGCACATATCTGGTTGCAAGTCTTCTCCTACTGAGAACAGAGCTGTTGATTGAATTCTGCTCTTATTCTTGAAAATGGGTATCCTTGTTCTCAAGTTTAAGTCCTTTGCTGTAGTTCATTTCCTTTGTCTTAAGTGATCTATTAGAGAGCTTCCCTGTGACCACCTGAAGGGTAAGAAAGAAATGCTCTGTGTAGCTAACCCCAAGTCTGGTAGCCTTTAAAAATAGGTTTCTGACGTAACTGCCTATCATGCCAAGCTTGACGTTGTTGCTCTAGCATAGGGTATTGCCATCTTCCTCGGGATGGATCAATTTGTGTAAACGATCGCTTTCTATGTCTCCCAATCGATGCGGTACTGCCAATCGTAGACTGGTGACCAGAGAAATCGAGAGACTCACTGAGGAGAGCCAAGCCCTGCAAGCAACCGTCAACACTCGTACCGCTCAAGTTGAAGAGTTAGGGAGTCGCAATCGAACCCTACAGCAAATAGTGCAAGGCTTGGATGGCCAACTCGTCACTCAACAAAAGGCCACCAGCGAGCTTTGAATCACGGTGCCAACAGGAGAGGGCCAATTCTTCCAGATGAAAGAAGAGCCGATGGAAGAAGAGAGCTAAGAAGGGCGAGAATCCTTAAGCAAGGGCGGGGGAGAGTACTCGAAGAATACGGTACGGGGAAGCGAAGAAGACAATAAGCGGAAGATGTAGCGGGAGCATTACTCGTATTGGAGATGAAGCTATCTGAGTATAAATCGTATATAAATAGATGAGAATCGTAGATCTCGTATAAGAAGAGAAGATGAGTAAGAATCAGATTCGAGAAGCCAACGCCCAATGGTGCCTTACTAGGCCGGTCAACGATTGGTGTCAGAACTGATTTCAAGCTTTCTTCGCTACGGACCAACGATCGGGGAAGAAAGACGGGGAAGAGAAGCAATCGGTCGTACTTTGAAGGCTGATTCATTCTCTTGATGAACTAATGCTTGAGTGAGTTTTGGGGTAAGCTAACTTAGTAGGTCTCGCCCAAAGTGCCTTACTAGGCCGGTCACCGGGGTTGAAGGGTTGAAGCCTGCAACTAACTTCTTTCGCATTACGGAGTCAAGTAGAGTGAGCAGTCGAGTATGGGAGGAATTTTATTAACCTTAAACAGAAGATATCCAACTCCCTATCTTATACATAGATACAGGTGTTCCCAGACGGCTATACTGAACAACACGATCTCTTTCACTCCACCTCTCTTCATCTCCGATCTCAAACACTTCTCTCCCTCGACTCTTCCCTAACTCCTCTTCTTCCGTTGAGTGACTCCGTACCTCCATAGTATAGAGTGACTTCCTCTCCCTATCGGTCGAGTTACTTTGTTTCGTTCCACTCCTTGTGGAGAGCGACTTCGTTCCTCTTTTGCCTATTCTCTGATTCGGAATAAGATCTGATCCCGAATTCTGGGATCAGTCTTTCTGGTCAGGCTCTGTAAAGAGTTAGAATGCGTATTCTGGTCCTCGTGTGGCCCCATATGATTCGTGAAACGTTGATTTCTCAGTATGAAGATCGTTGTCTGCTGGGATCTAGTCCATGAAAGAAAGACCTTTTCCGCTATAGAGCCAATATGATCGTATGGATCCTTCCTTGAAAGAATCGCAAACAAGAGTAAATTTCTTATCGAGATTGCTGCTTCTTTGTTTGCTATTCACTGCCGAGTAGAAAGCCCAACTATGCGGCTATCATGAATAAGAAATTCAAGGATGATGCCCCGCAAGACAAAGACTGCTGCATAAAGTACTAAACCAGAGGCACCACCTACTCCCCCACCATGCACTTTTCGTGTCGAGCCAATGAATTCCTCGATTTAGTAGCCCATCCTCCAGTGCTTGTATTTCGGATGCTCATTCTCGGTCCTGCGAAGTATCCTCTCCAGCAGCGACACCCTAGCCTTCTTACGAGTCTGCCATTTACGTTTAGCCTTCAACGCCATCTCAAAAGTGATTGACGAAAGCCCCGGAAAAGGTTAAGAAAGCTAGGAATTTTCGCTTAAACCCCGAGAGTTGAACCCATAGCCTTTCTAAGACCTACGACCCTTGCTTCGCGGATGGTTCATTTTAGGAATGCTCTTGAAAGTCACGCTTCGGTTAGCTTTGAATTAGAAACTAACAAGATACTGTGAAAGGAGCATCCATCTCATCTTTTGGGTGAGTAGACTGATCGACCCACCATTTAAGAACCAAACAAAGCAAGGGCACTGACTTTACCAAACCAAGGGCGTTGACTAGTGCCCATGTGTGTGCTTGCATAGCTGCTCTGACTCTTTACCTAACATCCTCCCCAACCATGATAAAGGAAAAAGGGAATTTAGAATGGAGGGAGTTCCACGATCCGACCAACAACTCGCGCTGAAGAGATGGATATTGGCTATTTTTCGCTAGCAGAGAGATTCGCTCTTGTCTTTTAGTAGCTAGCTCTGCTTTCTGCTTTCTCCTTAGCCTCAGCCTCTCTAGAAGGGCTTTTCTCGCTTGTGCTTTGAGTCTTCCCTGGTTTAGGTCTTGGCTTCCGTTCTTATGCTTCCTCTCTCCTTCGGGTGGGATGAGTTGCATATGAACTCTACTCTTGTCTTCTGATAGAATAGTAGTCTCTTCTGTTTCGGAGTTCACTACTAAATAGCTTTCCTAGTACTACTAGAACTGGGAGTGAGCTACTTATCCAGTGGACTGCTGTTGTTAGTTAATTTCTTTGCCTGTGGTACTTATTATTTGAAGATGCGTCTTCTTGCTTTTCAGATGGCCCGCATGTGGTCGAGGATGCTTTATAGTTGTATCGTGGGCGCTTTGTCTGCCTACCCTTCTTTTCTGATGCCTCCTTTTTAGGAGTCCCCCTCGGTTTCTGTAAGGTTGGACGTTTTCTTAATTTCTCTCGAAGTAGCGAGTCCTGATCTTTTTCTCTTGGTTGAGCTGTCTTGGGATATCATCATAAGGGAACGGGCTTAGGTGTAGCCGCCTAACGAACCAAGGATGCCGGACCTTATTCTGGAAGCGGGAAGGTGAGTCATCTCATTGACTCGGATGATCTAGCCAATCATCTGTCCCCAGTAACTATTGTATATCTTCGTGAGACAGTTCTTAGTCTTGACTCTTTAGTCTGAACTGAGCAATAGCCTACGAGCTTCTATTCTAGGTCATGTCGCCCCTCCCTTGTGATTAGATCTGTTCGACATGCAAGTGGTCTAGCTACTGCCTGTACAATCACTCTACCTGAACACCTTACTACCTCTGACCTTATTCTTGCATTACCATCATCATCTCTGCCATTTAAACTTTATGCTTTATCAAACAAAAGCTGCTTGGAACATATATTTTTAATACCTTTTGCCCCCTCCATCTACAGCTTTCCTGGTACCACTAACCTTTTTCAACATGAGCTCCTGGAGAGGAATTTTCCTCTGCTACTTTACCATCCTGTTGTGAAGGATTGGGTTTCTAAGGCTCACAGGTGATACTCTCGTGCGCCTGATGGGAGAAGCACGCAGCCAAGGCCCTGTTTAGATTTACCTTTAGCTTTAGCTCGGGTAATATCTTCGCCATCTTCACACTCATCTTCTACATGTCCCACTCGCCCACATGTATAACAAAGATCTGGCAGCCTTTCATACTTTACATATAACGGAGTCAGATGATTGTGAGAAAATGAAAGCCTCTACGTCCGATACCATGGAATCTGCTGCAAAGTCAGTCTTACTAGGATTGGTTGACCTGAGACTGGCATTTTTCTTTCCTAGGGATGAGACAAAGTCTGAAAGGGATGGAGCTTTCACTGTGCATCAATAAGAAGGAATAGCAGGTTCACGGTAAAGAAGAGAACTCAGGCTATTGGGATCGAGCCCAGACCAAACAAGAAGCATTTCTTTGAACAGCATCAAAGCATTCCACCTCGGATGAGGAGTAGTTTCAAATAGAAGTCAAGTAAACTGATTCAAGTTAGCCCAAGCCTTGGAAACTAGTGAAAATAGAACTCAAAACTAGGCAATCCAACTTCCATTGACTTCCCTGGAACTAGCTGCCATTTCTTCTCTTGGAGGCAGGGCAATAGATTAGGCGGTAAGCGAAGGAACTGTAGAGCTTAGGGCTGCGAGTGAGCCTCGGGTAGGCAACTTCAATAGGTCGAGGGGAGGAGTTGTTCACGAATCAGTTTCAGGTTTGAAGGAAGCAGAAGAAGCTGTAGTACTTTCAGCAGTAGGCATGTCAGCCAGTCCCCTTTTCTTTCCCTTACCTCCGATCCTGTTCAAACCTCGGTGTGTTTGATGTGATGCCAGCTAGTCAAGCTCGAGAGGGCGTAGTTGATTTCTGATCTATATCTTACCTCTTTATCCTCTTGCCAGCCAGTTCGAAAGCAACGAGTTCCATAAACGAGCTACATCCCTCCCCCTATGGTCTCACTACTCCGTTCCTCTTCTATGAATAGAAGAGATTTTCTTTCTAGTAGAGCTCATCACGACTATCATAACTCCAGGACTGCTACGGGCACTAATCCTTATATTCAAAGTTTCTCCAGTTGAATGTAGTTTCTCTGGAAGGTTATTCAGCAGTGTAAGCAAGTCACTTACTAAGCTTGTATGCTGCTTCACACCCACAGTAGTCCCGCTGAATGAAATAGGTTACTTGATCGGAGGCATGAGTAAGAAAGCTCATTTCTCATCAATCTTACTGGAAAAAATGCTTCGTGGCAGATATGTGAGGCCAGAGATGGGTGTAAATAAAGCCGGAAAGAGCAGCAACCAGAGAACCATAAGTTGGAGTGTTGTAGCTCACTGAAGGAGACGTAGGAAGGGGCCGCGTTAGCTGCCGTGGACCCAGGCACCAATGCGTAGGTGGAATCCGACTAGGGTTCCGACGATGAAATGAGAGAAGGCTAAAATCTGGTATAGTAAACCATTCTGACTTCCTTAAAGAAAGAATAGTCAACATCGCGGAGGTAATGAATACAACAGCGTAAAACCGGCCCCAACACGAAGAGTGAGATCTTGTCAGTCTTCTGATTTTCTGTATGCTCGCCAGTACGCCTTGAAGGCCATCTGTTCTGCTGCCAAACCATCAAAAACTTGGTTTAAAAAATCAGGAATGTAATACCCCAGAAATTTCATTAATTAAAAATTTTAGATAAATAGAAAATTCGTCAATTTATAAAAAACCAAACGAGCTAAAAGATACACGTCATTATTGCATGAGTAGAAACTCATGTAAAAATTCTATAAAAATAATAGTTGTACCTTAAAAATTATTCTCTAATGACACATTAAGAAATTTGGGCATAGAAAAATAACCGGGCCATGATTTAGAATTTATGCGACTTATCATGGTAAATAAGAATAAATTAAATATCTAATATTACATGAGCCAAGTAAATTAACAATTGAAATAAAAATTATGAGTAGACTCCAAATAATATGTGGGGATAGTTCATAAAAGAAATTGGACCAATGTACAACTTATGACCTATGAACAAATTCAAGTATGAAAATAGTAAATAAATAACTTACGTATTATCGAAATGATAGAACTTACGTACCACTATCGTACGTGAGAAAACACATTAGAAAATTTCGTAAAAATTATAAATCAACCTCAAACATTATTCTTAAGAGTTTCATGAAGAGATTTGAGCAACGAAAAATCCGATTGGCCAAGTGTACGATACACGTGACCAAGTTAACCGAATTAGGGAACTAAGTCGGAAAATTGTTAACACGGAAAAATAACCCAACCATAAATTAAATAAATAGGTTGGAGAGACTTATAACATTATGTATTAGTGACCCATTAATGAAAATGAGCCAATGGATCACTTTTAGCCTAATAATAAAATTGGAACATAAAAATACTCAGAAATTCGTACCTGTAAATATGCAATAATTGTGAAGGGCACATTAGGGTTAAAATTAGGGTAATTAGTCATTCAAGGTAAGTCAAAACCGGACCCAACTCTAAGAGGTGGTTTCCTAAACCATTGCTACCTCCTTTGGGTGAGAGAATCTCAGATTTTGGAAACTAGAATGCAGAAATTCGCAGCCCTCTTTCCTAGTCCCATTAGGACATGAAGTAGCACCCTAAAACTATAAGAACTCTTCACAAAACGTTTGGGGAAGGTTTAGCATCAAGTTGGGGTCGTGTGCAGCAAGTTTGGGGTGCTGGAGGAGAGGAGAAGGCTGGGGAAAAATGTGGTCTTCTTCCACCTCGCCCTGTAGCGAACCAGGAACCTGCATGGAGTTCTTTGCGTTCAAAGGTAGGCATTCTTGGGTCAAGATTAAAGAAAAATAATATCATCTTGTAGAGCTTCGGGTCTAGCTTCATTTGCTTCTGATTTTACTAATTTTCATGGAGTATACCTTGTGTATTAGTCGTTCTCCCTAAGTCGCGCACAGTTAGGGCTTTTCCAGTTCTTCTTATTATGCACATGATTTGAGACCGAATTAGACTAAATCATCAACATCAAAGTTCTTCTACTTGTAGTCACGATCATCTTTCATGTTGAACGATTTGTCTAAAATATTTAGTTAGAGAGTTATGAACCCCGTAAGAGAGTCATGCATAATACTGTGTTTCGGGTTTGCAGTTAGCCTTAGGTTCTTCCTATTTTTCTCGAGATTTAAGACTGAAATAGGTCAAGCCTCCAACATAAAAGTTCTTTAAATAGTTGTCATGGTCATCTTTCATGTTAAGTGTTTTGTTTAAATATCATTAGTTAGAAAGTTATAAACTTCGTAATAGAGTCATGCAGGATACTGCGTTTTCAGGTTGCATTTAACTTTCACTTCTTCATGTTTTTCACAAGGTTCAAGACAGAATTAGGTTAAAACCCCAACAACAAAGTTCTTATACTCGTTGTCCTTGTCATCTTTTATGTTAGACGTTTTGTCTAAATGTCATAAGATCTCATGTTACAAGTCTAACATGTAAGTCACAACGAAGTCATGCATGTTTAGGGCTTTCCCACGTTCTTCCTATATTTCATGCAATTAGAGACCGATTCAGACCCAGCCCACAACACAAAAGTTCTTCCAATAGATGTCCTCGACATTTTCTATGTTGAGAGTTTTGTCTAAAGGTTAGCATATAGAGAGATATAGGCGTTTCATGAATATCGCCCCTGTGTCAAAACATGGTAAGTCTGAACCAAGAGCATGCCAGATCCCGGTCGGACTCAGGCGCAGACCCTGTGAACGCGACGACCCGATATGTCACGTTCTGAGGTCGGGTCGCGACAGTACTTCTGTCGCGTTCTGGTCGCGACAGTACCCCTGTCGCTTTCTGCCTGCCTGATCTGACGACCCCGTCGCGATCCTTGCAAGACCACGTCGTGATCTCAGTTTTTGGCCAGAAAACCCATCTTGTGCAAGTCTCGCTGTACCACCGTAACTTCCATATCATGTTAACGGTCTTAATTACAGAAAAATGAAGTTGTAAGTATTGGTTGCATTTTAATATAATAAAAGTCAATCACTTGATCTTTCATATCCATGATTTCATGACACATGCACACACGTTGAACCATCCAAACATGGCTTAACTTGGCATGAAAATACCTCATATGTATCTGGTAATTTATCGCAATAATGTATATTTAAATTGCTCTATTTTAAAGGAACTTGTCTTCGTTTCTCGCGTTGTTTGGGAATACCGTTACCGACGCTCCACTGTTCTAGAATTCCTCTAGAACGTCGAGTACTTGTTTCTATAATTACACACTCTCTTGACTTGGACGAACTCTCCGTCGGATACTCCTTCTGCCGGACTAGTGACTCCTTGTGCAAGGCCTCCGTCAGTCTCCTCTGATCATGGATTCCCACATGGTCGACGAGCCGGTTGTACCCTAACACCTGTGATACACCTTAGGGATCAGCAAGATCCAGACGGCCTTAGTTGCTCTCGTTCTTATCTTGAATCACGCCGAACCTCTGGACCTGTGCATAACGAGGCCAGCGGAAAGGTTGTGTTCCACCTGACTGCCAACACCGTGCGCGCGTGTTGTGCAACTGTTACTATCGCTCGTTACTCGACGTTTCATGTGCAATGACCATAAGATCTCATCTATACTGTACTCGCTCGTCTATTCACGTTCACTCTACTATCTCGTCTCTCTCGTCTATTCACGTTCACTTTACTGTCTCGTCTCTCTCGTCTATTCATCTAGTACTCTCTTGAGACTCGTTGAGCTGTTGTGGCTCCTATCGTTTGTACTATTTCATGACTGTCTAGCGCTATAATGCATACTGTGCAGGGCACGGAGAGTGTCCGAGGGGCTCCAATCTAGTCCTGGGGGCAGAGAGCCACCCGAAAATACCTGCAGGGGCTATTGACGGTGTTCTGCATTGCACCGGTTCTGACTATACTGTATTGGCTAGACATCTGACTACTATCCTTTTAGTCTGAGGAGTTCAGACGTACTGTGATATTACTGTGCTATCACAAACTGTTATACATTAGTCTGAGGAGTTTAGACGTAATGTACTATCGTGAAACGGCTACTGTCCCAAGTGACTATTGTCGTACTCTACCAGTGCACCATTGTGCAACCATACACGCTATCTTGTTACACTCTATCTCGTTACACGCTATCTTGTCATACGCTCTACTTGCTCTACTTGATACTTGCTATCTTGAGTTATTGCGTTCTATCGTGACTTGATCACATTCAAAGTGCAATTTACTCTTTACATGACCATCCACTATCATCTCTTCTTGCTATACATGTCGCTTGCTATTCTTGACAATATCGTTACTTGCTATTGTTGTTTTCTATCGTGACTTGACTTTAGTCATCGTGCTATACTTGATTCATCTGCTATTTGAACCATGTTACTTGTGCTATTACTTTCTCGACTTTACATGACTCTCTCTATCATTAGTTACTCTGCCTTTAATGCATTAATTACTTAAAGCATGCTTGACTCATGAGATTTAAGTCCTACTGGGCGTTGTTCGCTCACCCTGCGTTTTTGGTTATTGTGTCTCAGGTAAGTCGGACAATGACGTTAGATGCACCCATGGGACAAGACCCGAGTGTTGAGTGACCTGGAATTAGTTGATGAAGATACTCTAGTACAATGGAGTCTAGTAGATATTGTTTTTAGATTTCTTTCTAATGTAATGGAGTCAATGAGCTATATGTTTTGGCTCTGGATTAGTGGTTGTACTAGTCTTAGTGGAATTTCAATGAAATTAAGAGTTTTATTCCAATTATTGTTCATTAGATACTCTGATTTATTCAACTGGTTGTACATGTTACTCTACTATGTACTTCGTTCACGTCTCCCCCGATTTATTCCGCTGCTAAATTAGAGGGGCGTGACAGTTGGTATCAGAGCCTAGGATATCCTTATTAGGATATTTTAGGTCCTAGGATGTTCTAGGTGAATTGACATGACACGTGTCTAAGACAACCCCCATACTTATGTGAGGATTGGGTAGAACTATGGTTAAGATATAAAATGTGTATACTTACCCTATTGGTCTAATACTACTTTGTACCCTAATGTCAACCTCATTCTGGAAGTTAACTTTAAACCTACCTTCATTATTACCTTTAACATGGATATGATGATGTATAGGTAACTGAAGAAGTCATGGAATTTGGTGGACCAAATTCTTTTTAATTGGGGGAGGATGTAATACCACAGAAATTTCATTAATTAAAAATTTTAGATAAATAGAAAATTCGTCAATTTATAAAAAACCAAACTAGCTAAAAGATACACGTCATTATTGCATGAGTAGAAACTCATGTAAAAATTCTATAAAAATAATAGTTGTACCTTAAAAATTATTCTCTAATGACACATTAAGAAATTTGGGCATAGAAAAATAACCGGGCCATGATTTAGAATTTATGCGACTTATCATGGTAAATAAGAATAAATTGAAATATCTAATATTACATGAGCCAAGTAGATTAACAATTGAAATAAAAATTATGAGTAGACTCCAAATAATATGTGGGGATAGACCATAAAAGAAATTGGACCAATGTACAACTTATGACCTATGAACAAATTCAAGTATGAAAATAGTAAATAAATAACTTACGTATTATCGAAATGATAGAACTTACGTACCACTATCGTACGTGAGAAAACACATTAGAAAATTTCGTAAAAATTATAAATCAACCTCAAACATTATTCTTAAGAGTTTCATGAAGAGATTCGAGCAACGAAAAAATCTGATTGGCCAAGTGTACGATACACGTGACCAAGTTAACCGAATTAGGGAACTAAGTCGGAAAATTGTTAACACGGAAAAATAACCCAACCATAAATTAAATAAATAGGTTGGAGAGACTTATAACATTATGTATTAGTGACCCATTAATGAAAATGAGCCAATGGATCACTTTTAGCCTAATAATAAAATTGGAACATAAAAATACTCAGAAATTCGTACCTGTAAATATGCAATAATTGTGAAGGGCACATTAGGGTTAAAATTAGGGTAATTAGTCATTCAAGGTAAGTCAAAACCGGACCCAACTCTAAGAGGTGGTTTCCTAAACCTTTGCTACCTCTTTGGGTGAGAGAATCTCAGATTTTGGAAACTAGAATGCAGAAATTCGCAGCCCTCTTTCCTAGTCCCATTAGGACATGAAGTAGCACCCTAAAACTATAAGAACTCTTCAAAAAATGTTTGGGGAAGGTTTAGCATCAAGTTGGGGTCGTGTGCAGCAAGTTTGGGGTGCTGGAGGAGAGGAGAAGGCTGGGGAAAAACGTGGTCTTCTTCCACCTCGCCCTGTAGCGAACCAGGAACCTGCATGGAGTTCTTTGCGTTCAAAGGTAGGCATTCTTGGGTCAAGATTAAAGAAAAATAATACCATCTTGTAGAGCTTCGGGTCTAGCTTCATTTGCTTCTGATTTTACTAATTTTCATGGAGTATACCTTGTGTATTAGTCGTTCTCCCTAAGTCGCGCACAGTTAGGGCTTTTCCCGTTCTTCTTATTATGCACATGATTTGAGACCGAATTAGACTAAATCATCAACATCAAAGTTCTTCTACTTGTAGTCACGATCATCTTTCATGTTGAACGTTTTGTCTAAAAATATTTAGTTAGAGAGTTATGAACCCCGTAAGAGAGTCATGCATAATACTGTGTTTTCGGGTTTGCAGTTAGCCTTAGGTTCTTCCTATTTTTCTCGAGATTTAAGACTGAATAGGTCAAGCCTCCAACATAAAAGTTCTTTAAATAGTTGTCATGGTCATTTTCATGTTAAGTGTTTTGTTTAAATATCATCAGTTAGAAAGTTATAAACTTCGTAATAGAGTCATGCAGGATACTGCGTTTTCAGGTTGCATTTAACTTTCACTTCTTCATGTTTTTCACAAGGTTCTTATACTCGTTGTCCTTGTCATCTTTTATGTTAGACGTTTTGTCCAAATGTCAGAAGATCTCATGTTACAAGTCTAACATGTAAGTCACAACGAAGTCATGCATGTTTAGGGCTTTCCCACGTTCTTCCTGTATTTCATGCAATTAGAGACCGATTCAGACCCAGCACACAACACAAAAGTTCTTCCAATAGATGTCCTCGACATTTTCTATGTTGAGAGTTTTGTCCAAAGGTTAGCATATAAAGAGATATAGGCGTTTCATGAATATCGCCCCTGTGTCAAAACATGGTAAGTTTGAACCAAGAGCATGCCAGATCCCGGTCGGACTCAGGCGCAGACCCTGTGAACGCGACGACCCGATATGTCGCGTTCTGAGGTCGGGTCGCGACAGTACTTCTGTCGCGTTCTGGTCGTGACAGTACCCCTGTCGCTTTCTGCCTGCCTGATCTGACGACCCCGTCGCGATCCTTGCAAGACCACGTCGCGATCTCAGTTTTTGGGCCAGAAAACCCATCTTGTGCAAGTCTCGCTGTACCACCGTAACTTCCATATCATGTTAACGGTCTTAATTACAGAAAAATGAAGTTGTAAGTATTAGTTGCATTTTAATATAATAAAAGTCAATCACTTGATCTTTCATATCCATGATTTCATGACACATGCACACACGTTGAACCATCCAAACATGGCTTAACTTGGCATGAAAATACCTCATATGTATCTGGTAATTTATCGCAATAATGTATATTTAAATTGCTCTATTTTAAAGGAACTTGTCTTCGTTTCTCGCGTTGTTTGGGAATACCGTTACCGACGCTCCACTGTTCTAGAATTCCTCTAGAACGTCGAGTACTTGTTTCTATAATTACACACTCTCTTGACTTGGACGAACTCTCCGTCGGATACTCCTTCTGCCGGACTAGTGACTCCTTGTGCAAGGCCTCCGTCAGTCTCCTCTGATCATGGATTCCCACATGGTCGACGAGCCGGTTGTACCCTAACACCTGTGATACACCTTAGGGATCAGCAAGATCCAGACGGCCTTAGTTGCTCTCGTTCTTATCTTGAATCACGCCGAACCTCTGGACCTGTGCATAACAAGGCCAGCGGAAAGGTTGTGTTCCACCTGACTGCCAACACCGTGCGCACGTGTTGTGCAACTGTTACTATCGCTCGTTACTCGACGTTTCATGTGCAATGACCATAAGATCTCATCTATACTGTACTCGCTCGTCTATTCACGTTCACTCTACTATCTCGTCTCTCTCGTCTATTCACGTTCACTTTACTGTCTCGTCTCTCTCGTCTATTCATCTAGTACTCTCTTGAGACTCGTTGAGCTGTTGTGGCTCCTATCGTTTGTACTATTTCATGACTGTCTAGCGCTATAATGCATACTGTGCAGGGCACGGAGAGTGTCCGAGGGGCTCCAATCTAGTCCTGGGGGCAGAGAGCCACCCGAAAATACCTACAGGGGCTATTGACGGTGTTCTGCATTGCACCGGTTCTGACTATACTGTATTGGCTAGACATCTGACTACTATCCTTTTAGTCTGAGGAGTTCAGACGTACTGTGATATTACTGTGCTATCACAAACTGTTATACATTAGTCTGAGGAGTTTAGACGTAATGTACTATCGTGAAACGGCTACTGTCCCAAAGTGACTATTGTCGTACTCTACCAGTGCACCATTGTGCAACCATACACGCTATCTTGTTACACTCTATCTCGTTACACGCTATCTTGTCATACGCTCTACTTGCTCTACTTGATACTTGCTATCTTGAGTTATTGCGTTCTATCGTGACTTGATCACATTCAAAGTGCAATTTACTCTTTACATGACCATCCACTATCATCTCTTCTTGCTATACATGTCGCTTGCTATTCTTGACAATATCGTTACTTGCTATTGTTGTTTTCTATCGTGACTTGACTTTAGTCATCGTGCTATACTTGATTCATCTGCTATTTGAACCATGTTACTTGTGCTATTACTTTCTCGACTTTACATGACTCTCTCTATCATTAGTTACTCTGCCTTTAATGCATTAATTACTTAAAGCATGCTTGACTCATGAGATTTAAGTCCTACTGGGCGTTGTTCGCTCACCCTGCGTTTTTGGTTATTGTGTCTCAGGTAAGTCGGACAATGACGTTAGATGCACCCATGGGACAAGACCCGAGTGTTGAGTGACCTGGAATTAGTTGATGAAGATACTCTAGTACAATGGAGTCTAGTAGATATTGTTTTTAGATTTCTTTCTAATGTAATGGAGTCAATGAGCTATATGTTTTGGCTCTGGATTAGTGGTTGTACTAGTCTTAGTGGAATTTCAATGAAATGAAGAGTTTTATTCCAATTATTGTTCATTAGATACTCTGATTTATTCAACTGATTGTACATGTTACTCTACTATGTACTTCGTTCACGTCTCCCCCGATTTATTCCGCTGCTAAATTGGAGGGGCGTGACAAGGAAGATTCTGAATCTCTTTTCAGGCAATTGGAAAGTTTGCAGAACCATGAAAAAATACAAACTGTCGACTGTTGGGGTTGTATCATACCAAAGTGCCTATAACTTGTCCCACACCATCTTTATATATTACATACTCTGCCCCTCTCAGATACCTTTTGGTGTACATTCTTGCGAAGTCCTCCTTGGTGACCTCTTCACTACCTCGAAACAGTAAACTAGGAGAAGTTCAACAAGATAATAGAAGACCTACTACTACTGCTAACTACTCCCTTCGACTTCCATGTCTTAGGCATATAGCCATGAGATCCAGAATGTGGGCCAGTAAGTGTTATCACTTAGTAAGGAATTGACAATTGTCCATGTACGGGGTAATGCGAAACCCCCAAGACCTTCTATGAGATCAGGTTGATTCAGAGGTAGGGCATACTCTCCTTTTTTAGAGAGAGTTTGACTGGAAGCTTTCAAACAGCCTGCTTGCCTTTCTCTTATTGCATCCAAAGGAAGGAAGGAAAGGTGGCATCCATCAACGAACTCCCAACCGAGGTGGGGTGCATTTTGTTTCTCTGAAATTCAGCCTTTGGTTAGCGGGAAAGGCACTCCAGCGGCAGCAGATGGTTCTGCTTCAGCATTCACTGATGACACCCAAAGGGAGGGAACTCTGGTAGGAAATCCCCTAGTCATTTATCTTGATTCGCCTGCCCAACTCTACAAATTGGATGAGTCAGACTGGTTTAATGAATAAGGGGAAGAGGAAGCCTTTCTTCAGAATCTATTTAGTAATGTCAAAAATCTCGTTAACGGGTTAAGGTCAGTAGTCATTACTCGGAGTAGTCACTAGGAGAAAGAAATAGCTATATTGTATTTGAAAGTAGCAGTTGTCATATCAATAGGACTAGTGGGGAAAGCATTTCTTTCATTTGACATTATAGGAGGCTTCGGCAGCCGAGGAAGACATTAAGCTCTTCGCTTGGGGTTAGCAATCAATAAAGTTTTTCAATCAAACACGATAAAACAATCAATTAGGATTGCGCCCTGCTGCAAGAATGGAAAGGGCTTTGCCTGGTCTAGATCTAAAAAAGTCCTACTTAGACTAATAAGAAGCCGCTAGAGGAGGAGGAATACGCTTCATTCCCCGAAGGGACTTCCTCGTTCTCTGTTCTAGATAGAATAGGAATCCCAGAGCCTGGCGAAGATTAATAAGAGGAATTCTAGTAGTCTCGAGTGTTATGGAAGCATGTTTAAGAGCGAAGGTTTGCCCCTTTGATTGAGATATAATTTATAGATCCGCTGTCTAGTAGCGTGACGTGCTATGATCGGCATCAAATGCAGGACTAGAACCCCACATCTTTTATAAATATTCCTAATCTAATTTTGTCGCTCTTGGGCTCTCGCTTTCAGTACAATTAACCATGGAATTGGATCCTCGAAGAATAAAGCTTATGAGTCTCTTTTCCTGGCCTCACCAGGTATGAAAAAAGACCGCACCAAAGCCTTTGGATGAACCTCTTTCTAAAGCTGAATTTGGCTCATCCGACGAAAGATTTGGAATCCATTGACACAGGTCGATTCTTCTTTATTTATGGTAGAACCGAGCTCCTTGTAGGTCTTCCAACTCGAGCAATCAGAAGCAAACGCATCGCCGCTACGGGCATTCTTTTGAAGCCTATACCTCCCTTGCCTGAAAGCTTAGCTTCTCTATGATTACGGACTGGCCGACTTCTACTCAAAAAAAGCGGCTGTCTCTGTGGAATAGAGATGATTGAAGGAGGTCTCGGGTACGATAGGCAAGCAAGAATAAAGTCTTTATGGCTAGATTCACTCGTCTTGCCCGAAAAAGGGGATGACAAGCCAGCCGACCAACCCTTAAGAGTGAGCTCCGACTTCTTTATTTCGCCACTCCCGCTTCGACGACTCTTGCCTGCCCTTCCCGGTCGGATAAGACCTCAAACTGACGGAATCCCTCACCACCCTTGCGTCGAGTGAGCTGCTTGCCACTTGCCACATTCTGAACTAGCCCAACATTGCGCTTTAGCCTACTGCCTAACTCATTAACTCGCTTTATTGCAACATTACTTACTGGATTTGATATTCGAGTCAGCAAGCTTCGTCAAGCAACGGCAACATGGAATAAACGTTATTGCTTTTGTGCCCTTCCCCCGGCTTTAATTGAGTTAAATGTTGCCGCGGAACGTCGAGACTTTTTCTTGGCTAGGTAGTGGAGTTCGGTTTGCCGCTCAGGTGAGAGAGGCCTTTGATTAGTAGGGGTGGAACGGTCTGAATTAATTCGCGTAGTGCCTTCCGTCTTCAAGACGACTAAAAGCAGTGGATAATCTCCTCTATGTGTAGCATTAAGACCTTGCCGAGTCCTCAGGAGCTGAAGAGTATTAGTAGCCGGCAACGTGGAATCGTGAAAATAGAGGCCATACAGACCGGATTCTACTTTGACGGTTGTGACTTGCGGCAACTCGGATCTTCCTTTTCTCTTTTATGCTTGGCGGCTTCTTGATGTTATGAATATGCGGGCCTTTCGACAAGCAAGTAGGAAAGGTAATACGACCAGTCTTTGGCAGAAGCCAGACCAGAAGGTGGCTAGCTCAGTAGCTCAGGAATCTGACCCCCCTCCCTTCCATAAGTGATAGTGATAGATTGATTTGCCTAGCCGTGAAGGACGGAAAGGAGATTTGACCCGCCTTCCTTCCCTTGGTGATGGATGCAGACACCAACCGCTTTACCTGCAAATAGTAATAATTCTTTCAAGTGTGGACAACCTATCCAAGTGCAAAGACTGGTTTGATATATACTCTAATGAGGTCCTCGTTAATAGGCTTTTTCGTTCTTACGGTACCTTGAGAAGTGCCTTTGACGATCTGTTCTTAAGCAGTTAAGGACTCCGTTGGGTGCCAAGTTTATAGACTATCTCCGTAAGCATAATTGGCCCGCGGAGTACACTCCCGAGGAGCTCAAGGAAAAGTACGTCTTTTTGGACTGGGTTGCGTGCCAGCTCTGTTTTCAACGGCCAATCAAAACTCGACTCCTCTCCGCACGCGCCTTTGCTTACCTACGCTAATTGATCTGCTCCCCTGTAATCTAAGTCTCTTTTTCTTTTGACGGTGTAGTGAAGTGAGCGTTAAATACACGAACGAACGCTGGGGACCATTGATTGAGTTTCTAGTTCTATTTCTCCCCTCTCTTTCTCCTTATATAGTGCACGAATGAATGCATAGTGAAAGTCAGTCTTGGGGTAATATTCTCTTTCCTGGTTTTTACGAGAACCAAGGAAGATCACCATATCGTCATAGTTTCCCAGCATAAGTTGGATATACGAATCAACAGTAGCATTGATTTGTAGCATCATCTACGTCAAATTCATTTGATATCCTCTTATCCCCTTGATGTGAGTTAAGGATTGGGATTGAGCGGCGGGCACCTAGACCAATTTATCGACAACCATACCCACCCAGCCGGGAATTTCAATTTCCCGGGGGAACCCAGATTTTACTTTATTCTCTGGGGGGGACGGTCGGTCTACTGTCGAGCATATTGCAAGGTTGACTTTGCAATGTACTGATACAGCGTCAAACGACTTTATCAAACTCCGGCAGTTTCTGAATTCGTTAACTGGGAGTGCGTTTGGCTGGTACTTAAGGTTGCCGCCTAATTCTATTTTAACCTGGCAAGAGTTGGAGGAGCACCAACAGTTTGATTTTATAGGACTGAGCCCGAAATGACGGTGGCTGACTTGTCTAAGATTAAGCAGATGCCTGACGAAACCGCTGAACAGTACCTCAGTCGGGTTAAAAGGTATAGAAACCGATGTCAAACTCACTTGCCGGAGTGGGAATTTTTTAATGTCGCTCAGAATGGGCTGAGCATGGAATTAAGAAAGAATTTGGACGGCATGAAATGGACCTAGTGGAACTTTCCTATAGGGCCGTGAGCTATGAGGCCCTTATAAGGGAGGAAAACCAAAGACATACCTCATCACAAGGAACCTATTACTACGATCCTAACCTAACTATGAAGTGGATTTGAATGTTGCAGAGGTAGCAGCATCTAAGCCAGTATCTGGGCCAGTTGGCTTCGTCGACTCAGCAATTTCAGTGGTTGATCTGGAACTGAAACTACCTCAGTTGCCCCATTACCTGGTAAACTATCCTGGATCAGTAGCATTGGATCGGGAATGTGGCCATTTCACTATTTGACATTGATCCACAGCAGATAGAGACTCTTCGACTAAGACATTGCCTTTATATAAAAAGACTGTTCACATTTCACCGGCCAGGTTCGAGACTCTCTTCCCTTCGTAAACATAGAGAGATTTGGAAAAACCAAATGGAATTGAATTGCTTTCGGAGTAGGGGCCGTAAACGCTTAAGGATATAGAGGTACCATTCGAGAGTGACTTGTTGGGTCTATATCTTCTCGGCAAGCAAAGGGAAATCAAGGAAGTCCACTATAGGAGGCAGAATCATCCCTTGGACCAGGCTGAAGATGCGTCTACCAGCGCAGGATTAAGATAAGCTAGCTCATTCCTTTATCGGGAAGCTCGGCTCGGTTCAAGGAGAAGGGAATGGCTTTTTTCTCCAGCTGCTAGCTTTGCCTCTCCTCCCGTGTCCGCTTCCGGGTATTCTTCTTTTGTGTAGGGACTGGACCCATTTGTTGTGCTTTCTGATGGTGCCTTATCCAGGTGCAGCTTCAACATTAACAAAATCGGGCACGTCGTCTCTCTCTTCCTACTTCACTTCCTTTTATTGCTCTTTAAGCTGTCATTGCCGTGACTTTTTTTCTTTATTTTCTTTTTTTTACCCATCTTCGATGACCCGCATAGTTAAGATTGAACGAAGAGGGGAGTAGCGAGCGGACCTACGTTTCTTCTAATCCCAACTCACCCAAGGAAAGAAGTCAGACTGAGAAAAGGAATCCATGCATTGACCGAGTTAGACTAATCCGACGGCCTGATCAGCTCCTTACCTCGACTGGCACAGGACAGGCCAAGAGAGATGTCAACCTGAACCCTTGACGGTGAGGCAGAGACAGACATCTATCTCGATTCCTCTGTTTGCCCATTCCCATCTTGCTTTTGAGACCGATCACTAGACCTCTCAAGATTGTAGTTGCATCACATATGAAAGAAGTGCCGACCCGCGCAAGTGAATGAGGAAGCTGACCATTCGTCAGTCAGTTATTCAGCTAGGCAGGGCGCTAAGCACGGTATAACTACGAAAGATTGATTCCAATGCCCGGTCCCACACTCTTTCTTCTTTCGTTTCTCGACGGAAGAGGAGTCCATTTTGAAATCGTCCGCCCTGCTAGATTTGCTTCTTAGTTTTTGGCCGTGTCTATGTGAACATGGGGCAGCATTGCGCATGTTTTTTTCATCAGTGGAGTGGATGAGTTCAGCTTTTGAGAGAAAAGCAGATGAGGCCAGCATGCGGGCCCTACACACACGAGTAGGGGGGATGGGTGATGGATGGATGGAGTGTAGGGAGCTTGTTAGTCTCACTGATGCTCAGTAACCGACCGCCATGGGAGACTTTTATTTTGAGGCTATGGCCAAACCAATCCTAAGGAACGCATCCGAGATTTGTGTGGCCGAAGCTAACTAAATGCCATAAAATATAGGAAATCATTGATAGGAGGTGGACCGGCATGCTCCATAGACCTATACATGCTGCAAGGGCTTATCTGAACCTATACTTTTGTGAGAAAGACTCAATGTTGGATGATCCGGAGTCAGGGCCTCTATTCATGCTTGGTATGGCCCACGCAGCCTATTTTCCACACGATTGTGCTACAGTTGACCAGAACTAAAAGGGAGATGGGAGCATTTGAATTCGATGAGGTCGTGCAATCCAGAAATTTGTACACGCCCGGTTTCTAACTTTCATTGAGATTCACCTGCGAAAGGGGTTTATGATGTTTTTGTAATTGTCTTGTATAGACGTATGGTATGGTGGGAGTTCTACTGCGGTCATATTTCTGAGCTGCAGAGGTTTGCAAGACGGGTGTTCTCACAAACATGTAGCAGCTCCAGTGCTGAACGCAACTAGAGCGTGTTTTCTATTATACAGAGTTAATCCACGTTGAATGACCAGATCTTTTTCCATGTAAACACCTGTGGGCACGACAGAAGAAAGCGGCCAAAAAGCTTCTCGAAGCTATTCTATTGACCTTTCAGAGAAAGATCTCAACTCAACCCATGAGTTTGTTCAACGAGAAGAACAGCGGATGAAGTACGATCCCCGTGGCCTCCTCCATCCCCAGTAGGGGGGCATGGACTTCCAGACTCCTTGATACAGATGACACATTCCTCAATATAGGTACCACATTCATGGAGGACGACACATTAGAGGATTGGGGTATAAGACAAAAGGAGATTCTAGTTCACAGCAAGAAAGGGCACTCCCGCTAGTCCCATAGCAAGAAGCGGTCAGGATGCAGAGACACATAGTAAGGACCCCTATGCTGTACTTGGAAGGCTATGTATTGGCCTAGGAAACGGACGTACAGATCCCTAACCAACGTGTTCTACAAAGAACTCTCAGCAGAAAGGTTTTTAAACGCAGTTAGTTCTAAACCTCGTTGTATTCTTTTTAATTAATATTATCCTTACTGTTTTTGAATGCTCATGAGATCGTTTAGGCCTAATTCCCTCTAGGCAGTTTATAAATCATCCCAACCCGGGGAAGGGGTTAACTGCCTCAGCTCAGAGCTAATCCGTCAAAGGTTTTGACTTTGAGTCTGACTGCTACCGAACTCGATAGAATTTTCTGTGCAGAGATCTGTTTTGTAGTCTTCAGCAGAGTAAGATCCTGCACAGAAGAACTTCGGTAAGTTCTCTAGGATTATGAGATCCGGCATGGGCCCTAGAGGGGGCTGTAATGCCAGTGGGGTGGCGGATAGCCAGCGTTTAGGAGGAGTATTCATCATCTGATGGTTCTGTTCCATCTCCGTTTCAGGTTTCGGTCTTTCTGGATCGTTACAGCAGTGCCAGTCAGGTCTAGAGATGCTTGGGTTCGTAGAAGTTTACTGTAAGACCTGCAGGGCGACGAAGGAGGGTTAGACTAATATGGTAAAGGAGCAAGGTCGCCAGTGGATGATTTAGTCCAAAGAGTGTGTGGGAAAAAAGATTCCCGGTGGGCAACTACCAACAAGGGGTTGAGATAAGTAACAGACTGAAACTCTCCCCAGTACGCAGATGCTTTTGTCTTTCGGATTGGTCAGGTCCGAGAGGAACAACCTCTATCCTTGCAGAGGGCCTTTGCAGTACTCCCGGCTGGAACTGCAGGGGCCAGTTTCTAGTCCTGGTTCACACTACTTAGAAAGTCATCGTTAGGTGCGCTCGCGAATACGTATTGGTATGTTCACATTCAAGTTTGATCAGGGGAATCAGAAATAGAAAAAAAACGACTCCCGTTTCAAAAATGGAACAAATACCCTAACTTTCCTGAATCTTAGCTCTTCTCTTTCTTATTCTTCTACTGTCACTTTACTGGGCCGGAAGATGTAAACTGTGACGTCTCCGGGTCGTACGCCTGGAACAAGACTTCGTACAATTTCGGCGATTAAAAAAATATTCCCTCTCCTTCTTTCCACTTCCGTCGTTCAGGAACAAACACTTCGCCAAATTCTTTTGAGTCCCGGCCCGCTTTTTTCCCACTAACCAATTACGACCACCGAACAAACTTGGTTGACGAACATGGTTTATGCGCCGCTAATATAGCGGCTTGTCGAGCATTTGACAAACTCACACCATCCATTTCAAATGGGATTTGTCCCGTGGACACACGAGCAATCCAACCCGTAGGATTTCCTTTTCCTCTTCCCATTCTCACTTCTGTAGGTTTCCCCGTAATAGGAAGATCTGCGAGAACTCTTACCCATATCTTACCATTTCTTCGGAATTGTCCGCTCATAGCACGATGGAATTGTCCGATTATAGCCCGACGCGCTGCTTCAATGGCTCGATATGAAAGACGACCAGCTCTACAACTTTTGGTGCCATATCTTCCAAAACTAAGTTGTGTACCGTCCGGTTCGCGACCCCTACTACATCTGCCTTTACGATATTTACGAAATTTCGTACGTTTCGGATATAGCACGCCCCTTCTTTTTTTGACTATATGAGATCCGCACTTTGACACCTGAGATTCCGTAACGAGTAGATACTTCAGCAGGAGCATAATCGATTTTCTGGTTAAATACATTACGAGATGTTTTTCCATACTTTCCGCATTCAGTTCTAGCTATTTCCGCACCTTCTGATCGACCTGAACAACAAATACGTATCCCCTCCACCCCTTTTGGCATTATTAATGGAATATCCTTCACTATGTGACTAAAAATGGAACGAAATGAATTGTTCCTCGGTTGAAAAGAGATGTCTTGAGCAATCGGAGAAGCACTTTGATAAACAGATTTGATCTTTACCGACTCAATTAAGGCGCTTGCGGTGTGTGTTCTATTAGACAAAAAAGATCGCATTTTTTGCACTTCGTTCAAATAAGAATTGTACCCGTACGGAATTCTTCTGTTTCTAAGTATGATCTCTATCATCATCTCTATTCCCTTGTTCAATTCTCCTATCCCACCTAGGTCTATGAATTTCTCTATCAATTCCGCAAGCGCCTTATCCTTACCCATGAGATTCCAACATTTTTGACTTAATTGACCAAGGAGTTGTTCCCGGGCATCCTAAAAAAAGAGGTTATTATACACCCCAACCCCATCCGTTGGAAAGAAAAAGGTAGCACCGAAGAAAGGAAAGAGCGAGATGGTGGTTTTTGTTGTTCCCGCGAAGCGAAGATCATTCGCTTGGCGAATGAAGTGGATCAACCTCTTTTTGGCTTGGGCCAAACACTTTTTCTCGCTGGTCGAGCTTTCTACAAAAAAACTGATGCGAGAGCGTATTCTCTTATCTAAGCTTCCTCCCTAAGCTCCCCCCATCGTAGATGGTTCAGCCACGCCAGGTGGCACAAAATGATGGAGAACTACGACGGGGTCGAAATGCATTTTGTTCTTTGTATTAAAAAAGTATTGCATGACCAAATAATTCAAGGAGGGGCGCACAAGGAGGGTCCTTTTAGTTGATGACTCGTCGGGCCGTTAGAGCCGAACTTCTTTGGTAAAAAGAACTTGAATAACTTCGTTTTTCTGAAGGAGTCGTCATTTTCTATCAGGAAGGCTATGTCATTTACAACCCCAGCGTATTTCGGATGCTTGAAGGTCCCGCTGACCCGAAGTGATTTAGAAAGATTCTTCTTTATCGATGGTGATCGGTCATGGTATCCATAGCATTGCATCTTTTTCGGCCAAATCCGGATTTCATTTTGCTTCCCTCGGTCGTCGAGCCTGATCGACTCGACTATTTTCTGTACCCCCTGGCCTCTCACTTCGTTTCGTTCTTCCTTTGTACCCTCGCTTTTTTGAAGACACCCGATCGGCCTGACTTTCCCAAATGCCCACCACCGGCCCTTCTCCTTTCCGTGTCTTGATTGTCACGTCGTTTTAGTCGTAGTGGTCGACAGGGAAGAAAGAAATGAATGAATGTCCTTTTGGAAAATGTAGAATAATACACCTACCGAGACGAAAGCTAAAGGAACTTATCGTAGGTGGATGTATCGAACCGAAATAAGATCTCAGATTGACATCTTGATACACTGATTTACCATAATAATAAATATAGTCAATGGTGACAGAGCCGTGGGAAGACTCGCTTCTTTCTTGCGGGGGCTTCCATTCACCAGCGCAGACTACATACAAGTGCTCTCCGAACCGTGCTAGATAGTCACCTATCACATGGCTCTCAAACCCAACCTGTGGTGGATCCCGGGGGACAAAGTCAAAGTGCCATTCTTTTCAAGTAGCGTTTGGAATGGCAGGATTCGATCCATTCTTTATCTGGCAGTAGGAGATGAGCGGTTTACCCAGCTTGGTACGGGACACTTCTATCAGCGGGTGGGTTAGCATCTATAGTTCCCTTTGTCGAGGGAGGTTTTTGCCGGTCCCGAGTTCCTCGCAAGCGCCTCGATGTACCGCTCATGGATTCCAAAACCCAACGGGGAAGCTGCGGGCTATCACCCAACGAGGCAAGCTTGTCTTGATGGACGCGCTTTCTCATTTATTGAATATTGTCTTTGAAGAGATTTTTTTGCCTCAGGCGAGGGCCAATTACTTTCTTTTTACAGGCGCTTGCGTTGGAGACCGGTAGATAGATTAGTAAAATCCGATATCGTTGGGTGTTTTGATAACATTAATCATAGGTGACTAATGGAAGTAATTCAATCAACGATAGGGGAGGGGAATCAAAATGTTTGTAGTCTTATAGCCGCTTTCCTGACTACAAAAATCTTTGACAAAGATGGAACTGATTATTCATTCCAAACTAAGGGCATACCACAAGGCAGCCCCCTCTCCCCCGTTCTGATGAACATCTTTCTTCACCAGCTTGATCTTAAAGGGCCTTTATAAGTCAAGAAAAGAGCTTGTGCTATGTTAGATAGGCGGACGATATGGTTTTTGCTATCAAAGGTGGGGCCGATTCATAAAGGATAAACCAAAGCTTTCAAGAGTTCTTTCTTAATGCATTGAACGAACTCCAGCTCGAAGCAACGTCTTTAGAATTCTCTTTGACTGCATCCTTAATTGGATTAGGCGCTTGCGTGTAAGGAGATTATTAAAAGGAAGGTCAAGGGCAGTGGGACAGCTTGAAAGAGGCTTGGCCGGCGAGGAAGGCAATACTACTGGCTTTGCTTGCTTAGCTCGAAAAAGTACGCTATTCAAAGCAGAGAGAAGGCCTAGGTTGGCCTGTAGAGGGACAATTTCCACGATTACCTCGCCTTAAAGCATCGTGAACATTTTGAATATGAATGTGCAGCCGGCTTATTTCCGAAGTCCATCTCGAAATCATTCATAAAGAAATATCTCTGACTATGCTTAAGACATGCAAAGGCACTGACCGAAGAGAAGGAACTACGCACTCACACACTCGCAACTAACTGGTTTGCTGACGGGCTTTGGCTCCTTTGCTTTTCTTGCTTGGTACCCTTTTTCTTGCTACTGCTTCACTGGACTGATAGTACACTGAACCGTACCGTAGTATGAATAAAAGGATGCACTCTTAACTACCGCTTCCATGGTTATAAGCTTCTGGGCATGATTGATAACCCGTCTGAAAGCACTATCCTCTTCGTGAAGGCGAATGGCTACGTCCCACCTACGACCCTCGCTAAGGTCTAGTGCACTCCTCCAGCATGCTTTATTCCTTATGGTGAAGCACGAGTCTAACTCGCTGGATCGTAGAAGGAGCAATCCCTACGTCTAATCACCGAGCTCCGCTTGGACCGGCTTGGGGACTGATTGTTTCCCCTTAGGTGGATTGGTCCCTGCAACCCTATCTGTCAACTTGGCTCTGGTTGTAGGCCTTTCGCTTTGGGCTATATTCTTTCTCCTCGTTCTTGGGACTTGCTTAAGGACTGTGTTTGTAATTCTCTATTCCCTCTGTTTGGATTCCACCTTGTTCTCATTGTCATCCATTCTCCTTGTGTTGAGGCCGTCTTTCGAACACTTCCTAAAGCACGCTTCTGTAATACCTTTTCCTACTCCTGAGCTACCATGAGTTTAGAATCTTCATTGAGCTTTATCTGCTTCAAAAAAGTATTACAATAGCCCTACCAGCTACGTTGGAGGAGAAGTTCTAGCCGCTTCCCCCTTTGCCTATCTTCCTGCTCTGCCAGTATACCTCCTTGCAAACCATCCTTCCCATCCAATTCGGTTAGTCTTCGTAAGAACAAACCGTATGCTTTTGTAATCATGTGTAATGGGCAAGTTCCCTATCTTCATTGCTCAGGGCGAAACTCTGCTTTAACAATATCCTCGGGTTGCAGGATTTCTTTCTTTCTGGCCGCGTAGCCCCTTTGTTAGGAATACCAGGCGCTTGCGAAGATGCAGAGAATACGCTGTTGTTGTTACAGAATATGTTGCATATAGTTGAATAGGTTGTTTTGTTTGCGACGAATACGCTCTTTGACACATCTATTAGATAGATGCCCAGAGGAGGATGCTAGTGAGTTGTTAAGGAACTTCTTTCTTTCTCTAAGACTATTGCTATTGGTAACAGTCTTTAGGCCCTTACTCCGCTTATCTCTCTAGATGCGGCATTACCGGTCTTAGGACTTTTTGACAAAAGCGCCAAAGCCTTGAAAGGTAACTGATGCAAAGAAGGAGCTGTTCTCTTTTCACGAATCCAACTGACATAGGGGCAAGATCTGGACTATTTAAGGTATCCCAATTCGATTAGCTCTGACACTAGGAATAGTTAGTCTGTAAGACCTATGGGGCAATTAGACTGAACATGGCATGTCTGACTGATTGACCTCTATAAGCCAAGGAACTTCTTGCATTGCACATAGGGAAGGTGCGGAGCGGTTCTTTATCTTATCATTGCCCTAAGGCTTGGAACTGAACTTAAAGTATATAAGAAAGGATATTGCTAAGAGTTAGCAGTCGAAGGGAGTTTGAACTGTGAAGGAATTACCGGTGCGCACAGAGAAGGAGCTGTGAGGGAGAGAATACGCCCTTGACTATACGGAGGATAAGGCGCTTGCGGCGATTACGGAGGGAAGAGAGATCTTGCACCTAGTGAATAGTAAAACGAAAAAAAGGCTCTCCTGGGAAGTGGAGTTATAGAGCTCCCACACGGATGGCAAGAGAGGACCTGGATGGGAAGGAAAACCAGCGCTTAGTGCACCTTACCCTAGGGTCGATAAAAAATGGGGCAAAGAAAAGATCACGGACAGGATCCTCTAGAGCTCTCGGAATGGGAGAAAAGAGAGATTGGGAAGAAAGTAAATCGTCGAATAAGTTAGGTTAGGTGCGGTGCCATAGGCTGTAAAAAGAACGTATTGAGCCCAGAGGGTTTTTGATTGTATCTGAAAATGGATGGAAGCTATGCCCCCCTCATCCTGTCTTTCTTTCAGGATTGATTGATGGGCCTGTAGGAAGGGGATAGCGCGGATCCCCAATAGAGGACTTGTGCAATCTCTTCAAAGTCATCACGAGAAGCAGGATTTATTGTCGGCTCATCAAGGGGATAGGAAAACGGTAGCTGGGCTCGATCAACAACAAGAGAGGAAGTCAAAAGTGAAACTAACTCAACCAACGAGAGAGCGAAAGCTCGGCTAGATCAATAGAGAGAGGAGAACTTCCCTTAAAAGAGGAAAAATTGCCTCTCTGGGGTAGGGGAAGAGCTTGAATCGAGATAGGACAAAGCTTACAGCGAGAGGGAGCAGAGTTCTCCTAAACCGGAGACCAAACCGGAGCTTTCCTTGCTTTGCCTT
Source organism: Colocasia esculenta (assembly GCA_014218235.1). Classification (NCBI taxonomy): domain Eukaryota; kingdom Viridiplantae; phylum Streptophyta; class Magnoliopsida; order Alismatales; family Araceae; genus Colocasia; species Colocasia esculenta. The sequence continues at coordinate 38,107,103 of CM024758.1, read as the reverse complement.
TCTACTACTGAAACGTTCTTATCCTCCACTGCCAAAATCGAAAGTAAGAACGTTTCAGTCTTTCCATAAAGTCCTTCAATTCTGTAACAGCCGACTGACATGGCAAAACAGGTTACTATAGGGTTAGCGACAAACTCTCGGGGTTGAAACCCGAGCTTACCGACAAAATCCATAAAGCCATCAGGAGACATATTATTAAGGGCAAAGGCATCAACAGGCAAAGTATGCCAAGCTTAAGACCTCTGTTTCTTGCCCCCTTGGTTCCTTGCTTCAAGTGCAGCTACGACTCCTTCCCTTGAGCCCCGGCCTAAGCCTAATGACCTTGCCCACCAACAGCTCTCACGACGGCCTTCCTTTCTTCGGCATTCATTCGTCTCAAAAGAATCTTGGGCTACGCTCCTTGCTCTAGCTCTCAAGTGCTAGACTTTATTAAGATAAGGAAGGAAACGTGAATCCATTTCATTTGAAGAGAAAGCCCATCCGTCAAAAATCTACCGAGTACTCACATCCATCCCTTCTTACTCGTTCCAAGTCTTCCATTCCACTTGCTCCCACGAGCACCTGCTTTGTTTTTTAGGGCCTGATAGGCCTGTTTAACTTAACTCGGGAAAAAGCCTCGTTTAGCGACCCTTGCGAGATCTACCCTACCATTACCCAATGCCCTATTGATTTCTCCGAATTTCATCCTATCCTTAGTTCTGTAGTTGCTATTTCTAAAGGAGAGCTAGGGAAACTGAATACCCGAGAATCATCTTCCTGCCTGCGAAAAGCTGCTCTCATCACTTCGTCCACCCTTTAGTTGGTCCGCGCTTCCCTCTAGTCCTATGCCAACTCCTCCACTCGGAACTGCATAAGAACTCGGTTTTGGTACCGATGGCTAGCTGCTAGAGAAGTTTAGAGAAGAAAAGAAGGTCTGCAAGCCTGAAACGAGAGCTAGTGACCTTAGAATTGAAGATTAAGATAGATGTCTTTGATATAGACTAGACATAAGTGTGATTGTGTAGTACCCCGGAAAATCCATTAATTAAAAATTATAGATAAATAGAAATTTTATCTATTAATAAATTCAATTAATTAAAACGGTAAGCATCATTATTGCAAACGTATAAACCCCTATAAAAATTCGTAAAAATAGTAGCTATACTTTAAATAATGTTCTCTAATGACCCATCATGAAATTTGGGCATAGAAAAATCATTTAGACTTGGTTTAAGAATTTATGCGACTTATTAGCATAATTAAGGAATAAGTCAAAGAACCCATTATTTTATGAGCCAAGCGAATTATAAATGAAATTAAACATGTGAGTAGACTATAAATAATATGGTTGATAACCCATTATGATATTTAGACCAATGGACAAATCTTGGCCCATGAATAATTCTTTAATAAAAGATAATTAAAAATCTATTAAGAAAAGTAAGTACATGGGTTGTACAATTAGGCTCACATGAGTTATTGGGCCAAGAGTAAGAGCCCAAATGATGAAGATTGGAAATATTGGCATAAATAATGTTGAAGTGAATAAAAATATACAAAAGTAATTAAATAAGTGTGATAATAGATTTACATAAGGATAAAGGGTGAATAATTGAAATTAAATCTATACCCATTAAGTCAAATTAGTAATGGGTTTGGTTAATGGTCCTAACATGGATTGTTGGGCGCTAATATGAAGAACCCACCATGAGATGAGAGTTAATTAAGTGAAATTCGGATTAAATATAATAATAATTAGATAAATACTAAATGACATATATAAATCCCTAAAAAGAGTCCTAGACTTACCCTAACCTATTACCCACGAAATTAAATCTCTCCCCAAGCCAATTAGTGGATAAATGTTAGAATAGGGGAGATAAATATGGAAATTCGGAGTTAATTAATAAATAAATTAAAAGGGGTAAGATAAATACTAAAAAGGGTTATAAATGTCCTAAAAAGAGTCCTAATCATATCCTAAACTATTACCCACAAATTTTGACTTCTCCCCAAGCCTATTAGCTAGTTAAAGGCAAGAAATTGGGTGATAAATGTGGAAAATTAAGAGTTTGAAGGGAAAGATGAGTTTTAAGGAAGGAGGACTCTTACACAACCTAATAGACCTCTAATTCATGTCTCCAAGCCCCATTTTCAATGATCGAGCTTTGAAGCACAAGGAAAGGTGGCTAAGGACGAGGAGCAAGGAGAAGAAGAGATTTGGAGCAAGAAGAACTTGGAAATTTGTCATCCCCAAACCCTAGGATCTTTACAGTGCAAAAAGGTAGGCAATATCTCAAGATAAAATCGTGAAACAATTATCCTAGGTAGACTTCATGATCCTCTTCAAAAGCCCTCTAGTCTGGTTGCATTTCACTCATCCATTTGGGCGAATTTAATTCGTGAAGCCCTGCTGTCACCATAAACTCGAAATCTTATGTTTTCTCTAATTCCCAATATATACTTGTTCCCATGCCTTGAGAAAATTCTCATTGATACTACATTGCATTAGCTTTGAAACGCCATTGGTCTTGATCTATTTCGATCTCCCATTAGGGAGAATTAATTCTTTGAATCTCTGTCAGAACTATGCACCCGACCCTTCATGTTTGCTTGTGAAAGCCGTGCATACTTGATCCACATCATGAGAAACTTCTCATAATACTACATCTTGTTAGCTTTCATACGCCCCTAGTTTAAGAATTTTTCATCATGTATTCATTTCTAATTAATTCCTGGAACCCTGACTGCGCCTATTTAGGTCATCGGAATGTAACATGTTCAAAGCATGCCTAATCTTGTCTAATTTCAAATGAATCGTGCATGCTGATAGATCTATGTGTCTACTTTCATTTGAAACTGGATTCGTGATTTTTGGGTCATTATACAATTTTATATTGAATTTATAAGTATTCTGTATCTAACAGGATCCGCCCTGGAAAAATGGAAAAAGGGGCGGACTCTCCTGATATCGCGACGGCGCGACCCGCCGCGATATCAGCCGGGTCGCGCCCCGCCATCAAGTCGCGTTGAGAACGTTGTAACCTAAGCCGCCGAGATATCCACCCGAACCGAGCCAGACCGGCCAGTTCACTTGTCGCGCCCAGCCGCCTTGTCGCGACCTGGAGTCACGACGGGTACCCCCGTCGAGTTAACAGAAAAATAGCCAGAACCCAAAATTGCTTATATACCCTTGCTCTACTTGCTCATTAGCCATTGTTTAACCTTAATTAAACATTGTTATTCATAATTTGATCTGAATAAATATTAATGTGCAATAAATTGCATGAATCTAATTAATTTAAAAGCTTTGTGCACAATCCATCATGCTCTTTTGATTTCATACACTTGCACACACTTAACAATCATGTTGCCATTAAACCTTAGTAAATTAGTCAATAATGTATCTGGTAATTAAGTGAAACTAATTACCTAATTTCCCTATTATTTAAATGACACCTGTCTTCGTTTTATTCGCGTGACTTGTACACCGTTACCGTTTTCTCTCAGCCTTCGAGCACTCGAGGCACGACGGACCAGTTTCTACACACTTTCTCTTGACTTGGACCACCTCTCCATCGGGAATACTCTCGACTGGACCAGGGACTCCTTGTCAAGGCCTCCGTAAGTCTTCTTGACTTTGACGCACGTCCTTAGTCAACGAGCTGGTTGTACCTTTAAATCCCGTTACACTTTTAGGATCAGTACGATCCAAATGGCCTTAGTGAGATCTCTCTTATCTTGTGATCACCCCGGACCACTTGGCTCATGTACACAGCACGACTAGTGGGACGGATGTGACTTCTACCAGATTGCTGGTACCCGACCTAGTGCCGTGCAACCGTTACTCTCGGATTATCGTTGCTTTACAATATATCCCTATCTCATCTACTATCCTTGTACTCTCATCTATTCACGTTCACTCTACTATCTTGTATATTCATCTAGTACTCTCTTGAGACTCTTGAGCTGTTGTGGCTCTCATTGCATATACTATACATGACTGTCTAGCGCCATAATATGGGTCCAGTGACCTACTGACTCGAATGCATAATTGTGCAGGGCACGGAGAGTGTCCGAGGGGCTCCAATCTAGTCCTGGGGGCAGAGAGCCACCCCGAAAATACCTGCAAGGGCTATTGACGGTGTTCTGCATTGCACCGGTTCTGACTATCTCGACATTGGCTAGACACCTAATTGTTATACTATTAGTCTGAGGAGTTCAGACGTACTGTACCATTTCGGTGCTATTATTGTGCTATAACTGACTGTATATAACATTAGTCTGAGGAGTTCAGTTGTAATGTACTATCGTTAAACGGCTACTGTCCCAAAGTGACTATTGCCATACTTGACTAGTGCACCGTGGTGCAACCATACACGTTATCTCATTACATGTTATCTCTTTACACGCTATCTCTTACATGCAATCTCGTTACACGCTATCTTGATATACAGCTATCTCGTTACACGCCACCTTGATACAAGCTATCCTGTTACATATCATTTGATACACGCTATCTTGTTATATGGTCTTTTCTCTATCATTCTAATTTTGCAATATTCTTGTGAAGTGTATTATCGTTCACATGTTATCGCATGCTATCATTCTACTATGCCATCAATCTCTTATCATGTACTATTTCTCTCTTGACTATACTTGATTGTTCTCTCTAGTTAACCTGCGTTACAATACATTAATCACTTAAAGCATGCTTGTTTACACGAGATATTAAGTCCTACTGAGCGTTATCGCTCACCCTTCATTATTTGTTATTATGTTTTCAGGTAAGTCAAGGGATGACCTTACACACAACAATGTGATTGGATTGGAGTGATGAGCGTCCTGAAGTTATAGCGATCGAATGTCCTTAGTACCTTAGAGTCTAGTTAGATATTTGCTTTAGATTTCTTTTCCAAATGTAATAATGTCATTGAGCCCTATGTTTTGGCTCTGAATTAGTGGTTGTAATAGTTTAGATGAATTATCAATAAAATGATGAGTTTTATTGCAATTATTGATCATTAGTTGCTCTGATATTTGCGAATGTATGCGCAATTTACTTTACCATACACGTTGTTCATGCCTCCCCGATTTATTCTGCTGCTAAATTGGCGGGGCATGACAGTTGGTATCAGAGCCTAGGATGTCCTTAATAAGATATTTTAAGTCTAGGATGTTCTAGGTGAACTGCCCTGACACGTGTCTAAGTCAACCACCATACCTATGTGAGAATTGGGTAGAACCATGGTTAAGATGTAAATACATTTATAAATATATATGTGTCAACACAGTAACACCTTAGCACCCAAAGTCTAAAAATAAAAAATTAAGTGTTATTGCTCGCAGGAGATTAGTGGAGCTGATGGAATGAAATATTCAGAATAAATTGATAATCGTATCATGTCATATGAATTTGGGGACCAAATTCTTTTTAAGTGGGGGAGGATGTAGTACCCGGAAAATCCATTATTTAAAAATTATAGATAAATAGAAACTTTATCTATTAATAAATTTAATTAATTAAAACGGTACGCATCATTATTGCATACGTATAAACCCCTATAAAAATTTCATAAAAATAGTAGTTATACTTTAAATAATGTTCTGTAATGACCCATCATGAAATTTGGGCATAGAAAAATCATTTAGACATGGTTTAGGAATTTATGCGACTTATTAGCATAATTAAGGAATAAGTCAAAGAACCCATTTTTTATGAGCCAAGCGAATTATAAATGAAATTAAACATGTGAGTAGACTTTAAATATATGGGTTGATAACCCATTATGATATTTGGACCAATGGACAAATCTTGGCCCATGGATAAATTCTCTAATAAAAAGATAATTAAAAATCTATTAAGAAAGTAAGTACATGGGTTGTACAATTAGGCTCACATGAGTTATTGGGCCAAGAGTAAGAGTCCAAATCATGAAGATTAGAAATATTGGCATAAATAATGTTGAAGTGAATAAAAATATACAAAAGTAATTAAATAAGTGTGATAATAGATTTACATAAGGATAAAGGGTGAATAATTGAAATTAAATCTATACCCATTAAGTCAAATTAGTAATGGGTTTGGTTAATGGTCCTAACATGGATTGTTGGGCCCTAATATGAAGAGCCCACCATGAGATGAGAGTTAATTAAGTGAAATTCGGATTAAATATAGTAAATTAGAAAAGGGATTAGATAAATACTAAATGACATATATAAATCCCTAAAAAGAGTCCTAGACTTACCCTAACCTATTACCCACGAAATTAAATCTCTCCCCAAGCCAGTTAGAGGATAAATGTTAGAATAGGGGAGATAAATATGAAAATTCGGAGTTAATTAATAAATAAATTAAAAAGGGGTAAGATAAATACTAAAAAGGGTTATAAATATCCTAAAAAGAGTCCTAATCCTATCCTAAACTATTACCCACAAATTTTGACTTCTCCCAAGCCTATTAGGTAGTTAAAGGCAAGAAATTGGGTGATAAATGTGGAAAAATAAGAGTTTGAAGGGAAAGAGGAGTTTTAAGGAAGGAGGACTCTTACACAACCTAATAGACCTCTAATTCATGTCTCCCAAGCCCCATTTTCGTTGATGGAGAGTTGGAGCACAAGGAAAGGTGGCTAAGGACAGGAGCAAGGAGAAGAAGGAGATTTGGAGCAAGAAGAACTTGAAAATTCGTCATCCCCAACCCTAGGATCTTTACAGTGCAAAAAGGTAGGCATTCTCTCAAGCTAAAATCGTGAACAAATTATCCTAGGTAGATTTCATGATCCTCTTCAAAAGCCCTCTAGTCTGGTTGCATTTCACTCATCCATTTGGGCGAATTTAATTCGTGAAGCCCTGCTATCACCATGAACCTGAAATCTTATGTTTTCTCTAATTCACAATATGTACTTGTTCCCATGCAATGAGAAAATTCTCATTAATACTACATTGCATTAGCTTTCAAACGCCCTTGGTCTTGCTCTATTTCGATCTCCCATTAGGGATAATTAATTCTTTGAATCTCTGTCAGAACTATGCACCCGACCCTTCATGTTTGCTTGTGAAAGCCGTGCATACTTGATCCACATCATGAGAAAATTCTCATAAATACTACATTTTGTTAGCTTTCAAACGCCCCTTGTTTCAAATTTATATCATGTATTCATTTCTAATTAATTGTTGAACCCTGACTGCGCCTATTTAGGTCATCGGAATGTAACCTTTTCAAAGCATGCCTAAATCTTGTCTAATTTCCAATTAATCGTGCATGCTGATAGATCTATGTGTCTACTTTCATTTAAAACTAGATTCGTGATTTTTGGGTCATTATACAATTTTATATTGAATTTACAAGTATCCTGTATCTAATAGGATCCGCCCTGGAAAAATGGAAAAAGGGCCGGACACTCCTGATATCGCGACGGTGCGACCCGCCGTGATATCAGCCGGGTCGCGCCCCGCCGTCACGTCGCGTTGAGAACGCGGTGACCTAAGCCACCGTGATATCCACCCCGAACCGAGCCAGACCGGCCAGTTCACTTGTCGCGCCCAGCCGCCTTGTCGCGACCTGGAGTCACGACGGGTACCCCCGTCGAGTTAACAGAAAAATAGCCAGAACCCAAAATTGCTTAATACCCTTGCTCTACTTGCTCATTAGCCATTATTTAACCTTAATTAAACATTGTTATTCATAATTTGATCTGAATAAATATTAATGTGCAATAAATTGTATGAATCTAATTAATTTAAAAGCTTTGTGCACAATCCATCATGCTCTTTTGATTTCATACACTTGCACACACTTAACCATCATGTTGCCATTAAACCTTAGTAAATTACTCAATAATGTATCTGGTAATTAAGTGAAACTAATTACCTAATTTCCCTATTATTTAAATGACACCTGTCTTTGTTTTATTCGCGTGACTTGTACACCGTTACCGTTTTCCCTCGGCCTTCGAGCACTCGAGGCACGACGGACCAGTTTCTACACACTTTCTCTTGATTTGGACCACCTCTCCATCGGGAATACTCTCGACTGGACCAGGGACTCCTTGTCAAGGCCTCCGTAAGTCTTCTTGACTTTGGCGCAAATCCTTAGTCAACGAGCTGGTTGTACCTTTAAATCCCGTTACACTCTTAGGGATCAGTACGATCCAAATGGCCTTAGTGAGATCTCTCTTATCTTTTGATCACCCCGGACCACTTGGCTCATGTACACAGCACGACTAGTGGGGCAGATGTGACTTCTACCAGATTGCCGGTACCCGACCTAGTGCCGTGCAACCGTTACTCTCTTGGATTATCGTTGCTTTACAAATATATCCCTATCTCATCTACTATCCTTGTACTCTCATCTATTCACGTTCACTCTACTATCTTGTATATTCATCTAGTACTCTCTTGAGACTCTTGAGTTGTTGTGGCTCTCATTGCGTGTACTATACATGACTGTCTAGCACCATAATATAGGTCCAGTGACCCTATTGACTCGAATGCATAATTGTGCAGGGCACGGAGAGTGTCCGAGGGGCTCCAATCTAGTCCTGGGGGCAGAGAGCCACCCGAAAATACCTGCAGGGGCTATTGACGGTGTTCTGCATTGCATCGGTTCTGACTATCTCGACATTGGCTAGACACCTAACTGTTATACTATTAGTATGAGGAGTTCAGACGTACTGTACCATTTCGTGCTATTATTGTGCTAGCACTGACTGTTATAACATTAGACTGAGGAGTTCAGACGTAATGTACAATCGTTAAACGGCTACTGTCCCAAAGTGACTATTGCCATACTTGACTAGTGCACCGTGGTGCAACCATACACGTTATCTCATTACATGTTATCTCTTTACACGCTATCTCTTTACATGCAATCTCGTTACACGCTATCTTGATATACAAGCTATCTCGTTACACGCCACCTTGATACAAGCTATCCTGTTACATATCATTTTGATACACGCTATCTTGTTATATGGTCTTTTCTCTATCATTCTAATTTTGCAATATTCTTGTGAAGTGTATTATCGTTCACATGTTATCGCATGCTATCATTCTAGTATGCCATCAATCTCTTATCATGTACTATTTCTCTCTTGACTATACTTGATCGTTCTCTCTAGTTAACCTGCGTTACAAGACATTAATCACTTAAAGCATGCTTGTTTACACGAGATATTAAGTCCTACTGAGCATTATCGCTCACCCTTCGTTATTTGTTATTGTGTTTTCAGGTAAGTCAAGGGATGACCTTACACACAACAACGTGATTGGATTGGAGTGATGACCGTCCTGAAGTCATAGCGATGGAATGTCCTTAGTACCTTAGAGTCTAGTTAGATATTTTGTTTAGATTTCTTTTCCAAATGTAATAATGTCATTGAGCCCTATGTTTTGGCTCTGAATTAGTGGTTGTAATAGTTTAGATGAATTATCAATAAATGATGAGTTTTATTGCAATTATTGATCATTAGTTGCTCTGATATTTGTGAATGTATGCGCAATTTACTTTACCATACACGTTGTTCATGCCTCCCCGATTTATTCCGCTGCTAAATTGGCGGGGCATGACAGATTGTCTTTTCCTTTTTTGCTCTAGGAGAGATAGGGATTTCCCCACTGAAGATATAGCTTCACTACCGCACTCAATAGGTTCCGAATTCCTAACTCGCTTCTCAAACTCAGCTGACTGATTGGATATGAGGAAGGGAAGAGTGTTTTGAAAGAAACTTTCCCGGGCAGCAAGCGGAAATACATTCCATTACGGCCTTAGGTTTCGCTCCTTCCTAAACTCGACCAACGGAAGAGCAACTTCGTCTTTCGTACGATCATCTTCCCTTTCCCCTATTCCCTATCAACCTTACGCTCCTATCTTACTTAGATAAAGAAGTGAGAGTACTCCGTTCCTGGCCCTAGCCCCCCTTCACTTGAGCTAATCCCGCTTTCATTGAGGGAAACTTCTTGTAAGAAAACGAGGTAGTGAGCATAGATAGGACAAGACGAGCTGCTTACAAGAGTCAGACAGTTCGGACAGAAAGCTATAACGACGGAGAAGGCAATCTACTCTAATATAGACGAAACGAATCCAAGGAGTATTTATCCCCTTTTAGTTAAGCTAAGGGCGAGACAGGGCAATGAGAATTTGAGAAAAAAAAGAAGGGAGACTTGAAAGGTCTTCAACCTACGTAAGCGGCTAAAGTAGAAGAGACTAGGCGAAGAAGCGGTACTTAAAGAAGCATGGACAGTCGCCGACCTATAAGTTATCCTTGAAGATGCCCTAAGTGGCCTCCAGGGAAGACTTCTCATTCGCATCCCTTGCTCTTGAGCTGCAAGCTTAGAACTAGGAAAGGCTCTAATCAAGCCCTAAAATCAAGCTTTGAAAGCAGGCAGGAGGGCAAAGGGTTACAGGGGAGAGTCAAGTCAAAGCAGCGGTTCTCTTTCTGCTATCTTTCCCGAAGGGCCTACGGGACTCTTTCCCTACGGGATGCAGCTTCTCTTGTTGAGGCGAGTCCGGTTGCTTCGTAAGTGAATAGGGGTGAGTTTCGCTAATGAATTGGTGTTTTGAGTGGTGGTAACAATGGGGGTTTGTAGGCCCCATTGCCTTGTTGTTGTGTAGTTTTTCTTTTCGTGTGTTGGAGCTAAGCTGATTGGAGCTTGGGATTTCCTTAAGCTCGTTCAAGGAAGTGACGTGAAGGTAACCCCACGGAGCGGTAAGGAGCTGACGAGATAAACAGGTATCCACGTCTTTTGGTAGTGGGGGACAGAAGGCGGACAACATTGAGTTGTGGTCTTGTTGGGGGGCTCTAGTCAGGTATGGGGCTTTCAAAGGGGGGAAATTCACCCGGCCAGGCAAGCAATGCAAAGCTAGACGAACCCAGACAGAGTCCAGCGAATCTAAGCAGAGACAACTCAAGCTTGGGCCTGCCTTTCGGTCAATCAAGGAAGTGCATCGAAGTGGCTTCCTCGAAAGAAGCACGAGCGTCACGCCTTCAGTTAGTAGCGAGTAGTCTTTCGATTTAGTAGAAAGCCTGTTAAAGCCATCTGATAAGTGATGAGATACTAGAGGTCAATTCAATGCTCTAATAAGCTTTCTCGCAAGCGCCTTAAAAAAAGAATAGGGGCGCTATAAAGTGGTCGAGGAGAAGTGAAAAGGCGAGAGGTTAGCAAGCGGTGCCAATGCCCGGGATCGGAGGTTTTTGCCTGACTGATGGTGCTGTAGAGGTCTTTGCTGGTGCGGGTTCGTTCTGTCTGATCTTGAATCACTCTGGGCTCCTGTCTTCCAGGCTCAGTCACTTTGCCTGCTTTCGAGGAGTGCTATATGTGGTCTCACAGTCCGACCTGCTCTTGCCAGGTTCTCCTCTTATGGTTTGAAAACCCGCCTAACTTTTCTATCGCTTGTCAGCTTCAGCCCCTGTCGAATCGGTTCTATCCGTTGATTTATGCTTCCACCCTAGGAAGAAAGTACTTATTCCTTCAGTCCGAAAAGCCAAGCCACTGATGCTACTCTTGCTAAATCAGCCAATAGAGTGTAAGGTTACCGGGGCATTCTGTCGGTTTTAAGCCTTCGGCAACCGGCAAAGAAAGAACGTTCTGAGCAGCAGTAACGCTCATAGCAAGCAAGAAAGAGGGGGTAAAGGGGCGGCGGGAAAGCCAAGTGTTTTTTATAGAGTAGGAGAGCTAGTCAAGCTCATAGGTTTCTACCTGTGACTAACTTAGTGTGTTTTTGGTAGCAGCAGCCATACCAAAAATCTATCTTTCGTAAATAAGCACTCGCATTACGGTGCGAGATCTGCCAAGCTAAGCTCAGTCACAACCCACCGGCTCAAACAAAAGCTGGATCGGTTCACACTGAACGCGAACCAACTGACGCAAGTAGGTACAAAACAACTAACTTTAGGGTCAACGAAAGCAAAACATTAGGTTGTTCGGCACAACCATCAACCTCTTTTGATAGACTCAACTCAAATCATGAAAAGGAAAGTGGAAGCTACAGTTGAAAGGGAGTTCTTTGACCAGTTAGACAAAATTTACCTAACGACAAGGGGGGCCCGGTTGGCAACCTCTATTTTGCCTACAGACAGTCCTTGCTTTACTCAATAGGGCTTTCGTCTTCGTCAGTTTGCCAACTCCTTCGGATTCAATCCAGCCGGCGGTTCAGTCTTCGCTACCGGCTACCCTATGAACGGAACTCACCATGTAGGAGAGAGATTTCATTATATGGCCACCGCTACGAGATCGTCCGGTAAAGAAATCACCCACGAATGGTGTCGAAATGGCGATTGAAGCGTCGGAAATAGCCAATGCGCTCATATCTCGAATTGCACGGAACCCACTACCTTTTCGATAACAAAGCCCTCGACCAAGGGCGTAGCCCCGAAATGAGTGATTCATGCCGCTGGCTGCCCACCTATTTCGAGCCCAAGCCTATTCTATTCCATCAAAGATCCAAGCAGGGGATTCTGTAAGAACAAGACCGCTTACGCCGACATAACATATGTCACTTCCACTTCCTTTAGGAGATGCTTTTCAGGGATCAAAGAGATTAAATTGATCCTTGCCGCAGATCGTCTTCTGCATTCGATGGTTCCTGTACTGATACCTTTAGCAGCGGAAATGCAGACATCTAAGAGCCTAAGACTGACTCCTGGTTACGATCCGATCTGTCTATTCTATGTCTATGATATTTCGAGTTAGCGCTCCGTGGGAAAAGAAAGATAGAACAAACGTTATCGCACAACCCTCGAGGCGAATCTATCTAATCGAAGTCCATAGCGTCCGATTCGATCACTCTATCGAGTAGAAGTCCAGAGATGATTCAATCGATTCCTAATTGAAGGGATCCCTTCCTGATCTGAGATGAGAAGGCAATCAAATTGTTAGCTTTCTCGGCTTAACGACTCTTCGGCTTAAGGACTGCTCTTTCAAACTTCCTTCAAGGCCTCTCTTAAAAAAGACGAGATCCTGTGATCGAAGTACAAAACCCCAAAAGAAAGAACGAGTTGAAGCGGATTCTCGGGATGCCTAAGAGCCTATTCTTGCAACAACATAATTGCTAAATCAGTTTCTTCCCTCCCTCACAACCTAGTCTGCTCGTGGTCATGGAAAGCCCGTCTTTTTGGCCTCACATTGGACCCATCGAATTCAGGAAAGATAGAATGAGTCAATGTGCATTCCCTGGTAAGATGTTTTTACATATTCTCTTTCCCTCGGCCGGACGTTTTTTTTCTCTCGCCCTACATACCATACATAAGGGAATCCAGGAAGACTGGCACCTACTAAACTGGAAAAAAAAATAAGGGGAAAAGGGGAACAAGCAAATATCGTGTCAGGGGGTTTGTATCCCATAAAGTGAAATGGAAGGCTACGTCGCCTGTCTCTGGTTGTCAAGTTGGGTTCTCCATCCCAGTGAGAAATAAGCACTGCTTGCTACTTTTAATCAGAAAAGGAACCTCACTATTCCTGTGTTTTTTGTATTTTAGCCAGGTGAAAGGCTCACTCACCCAGCAAATATGCACTTTCTATTCAAGGGAGGAGGCTCTCTCAAACTCCATGTTCTCAGCTGGCCCGCCATACCTTTATCGTAACCCCCTCATCTGGTCCAAGAACCCAGCCTTCTATTTCTAAGATAGATAAGTGACTTGCAGGCAACTCCCTCAAAAGAGAGGATCTAGATTCCTTAACGCGCTGGTTGAGCTCACTTCCCCTTTCCTTGAATTGGGACGCAGACAAGACGCACTCGTGGTGGCTGAAGATCCACTCCTGCAGACCAACCCTCCTCTTATTTTTGACTTCAATTCCAAATTTTGGATACTCGTCCATACCAACATGGAAAACCTAGCTTCCCTCCATTTTAAGTGCATTTATCATATCAGCTCCCCGAGTCACTAGAAAGAGGGTTAAAGGCCCACTACTTCTTCATTCATGGCCTATTTTTTTGTTTGGATTGATCTCCGATCTCCCTTCGTATTCATTCGACTGAGGCAAAAGATAAGTCATACAAATAAAAGAAACGTTTTTCATGCAATGCATAATGATAATGGGCGGGCCTCCTATGGATTCCTCCAACTCCATGAATGAAGGGAGGAGTATGAGGAAGTTCTATATGAAGATTCAAAAGAAAAGGGTAAAACCATATCTTACTGAATAATCTGACTGAATGAGGAAAAGCTCTTTATGTGGTGTCACTTTACCACCATCTGAAATGGATTGAGAAAAGTATGGTTTCCTCCTATATGCCGCGAGAACCTCTCTGAAACGACCTGTCTGATGTTGTCTCCGAACGCTTCTGCTGCGAGAAAGTCTGACCTCATCAGAAACTGGCAACCGATCATCATATGACTGCTAAACTGAGAGAGAATCAGAACTCTCCTCTGCTGAAATCAGTGGACATTGACTATGCTATTTATAGCTCCCCCTGGAGCTAAACTCGGGCTGTCCTGCAATGAACCAAGTGGCACCACTATCTGCCCAACTAGGATCAAACCGCTACAGAAATCTGCACTCCCTGGATCAACCACATCAGGTACTGAACAGCTACCCTGCTGTCCCTATGAAGAAACTGAAGACCCGACCTCAGCGAAGAATGCACAATCCTGTGTACCGAAGTCAAACATCGCATCGCGGGCTCTGTTCACTTCTGCAAACTGAGTATGCTCGTGTCACGCCTGCCCTGTAAAGAGTACGCTAAGCCTTTGACACTCTGGCTGGAGGAAACATCACCCCTGCTTGTACAATCATACTAGTTATTTATAGAAGGGCCACTGAACACTTAATGTCATTTGCTTCGCAACCTTTAAAAAAAAGATGCAAAAAGACCTAGGTACTAGACACTGGTCACGGGTCTCCAATTCTTGTTGAATCCTCTGGGGATGGGAAAGGCTTCAACTTTAGTAACTTCCTGCATAGGGAGGGCGTCGATTCCCCCCTTAATAGTCAATAGTTAGCTACTTCCGATACTGATAATAGCGGTGGGAATCGAAGCCGAAAGCCAGATTGAGTTCCGACTGAACTATCAGTAGAGCAGTTGTACTCCCTTCACCTACCAAAATAGAATTGGATTTGGTGGGGCGCAACGCAAATAGAAAACAAACATTTCCGAGCGAGGGTATGAAAGAGCCGAATTCTCCATGAAGAGAGATTTTTCGAGTTGCTTGTGCCTGCTAGTACTAGTACATCTGAGAATGAATAATTGGTAAAAACAGCCCTTGGCTATGGAACAAAGGATTCTCCCGGATCTGCCCCTTGAACAAGTTATGGATCAATGGGTTCTCGGTGAACCGGATAAGGGTGATCAACCACCTCTGCCATGTTATGCCCACTATCGTGCAGGCTTTTTTCCCTATCCACGTGTGATTGATAAATCAATTCAAGGGTGCTGCTTTTGCTCGGGAAACCTGGTTTGGTTGAAATGCTACTGGTGGTTGGTGCATCATAAACGACCGGAAAAAAGCTTAGAAAGAAGAGGAACATGCTATGGCTCTGCCGTTGGGATGGATACGCGGGTATTGGTTCTCGAACGGACTCTGCAAAATTAGGAATTGGCTGCGGAAGCACTATCTATTATTCATTGAACTTAATAAATGATCAGAGTTGTATAGTGTTGCACTGCAACCACCTGCCCTATGCATAAGGGCTTATCCTAATCGGGGGCCTGGAACGACAATGACAGAACACTGATTGGGAAAGGCCTAGAAAACGGAAGGTGAAGAAGCTAGCTGCTCTAAATAGACATTTACCCTGCTGCTTGAGTTGTTGAAACTGATGAAACATCGAGTGATTTCGAATCCGGTGATTCATTAATCATATGGTCTCCGGCATGTGAGGCGCTTGCGTTGTCGAAGGGGCACAGTGCGAGTCTAGAGAAGAGAGTCTCCGGGGAGAAAGAATATCTCTTTGTGACCAACCATACAGAGAGGTCCTCCACAAAAAGCTCTACCCCGAACGACGCCGTTTACCAGTTCGGTGAGACTCCAGGGGACAGTCGTGGATAAGAAAGATTTGCAGTTTCAGAAGCGAAAATTCTGTCAGCTGTACATGCGCTATACTCGGAAGATCATGGCAGTCACCCCCTTTCAGTGCCCAGACATAGAATGAATGTGTAGGGGCGGTGACAGCACTGAAAGAGGCTGGTTTCAGCGCAGACCACTTGAGGGCCGGCCGTCTTGATGCAACTGACAGAGGACTGTCGAAGAGCTGCTGAAACAGGCAGAGGAGAAAGACAGCCCCCTGCAAAGAGCCATCGAAGAAGTTGGGCCCGAACTCGGTGAGTTCGAAGGCAAAAGGGCTGACGTTGTCCACGTCGGTCACTCAGCTTGAACGGAGAAAGCGGCGCTTTGGAGAATGAATTAAACTTATCTTCTCCCTCTCTGTCACTTTGTTTATAAGATAATTTATAAGATATTTACAGATCGACTGAGTCTCCTACTGCCTAGAATTATTTCTTCTCCACCAAGCAAGCTTCCCTTTATTAAGGGAAGAAGTCTCATGGACTGTGTCTATCTGGCGCAAGAGTTAACTCATGATCTGAACAGAAAGGTCTATGGCAGAAATGTTATATTAAAGTTAGATATGCAGAAAGCGCCGTCTGGAGTGGTCCTTTCTTTTTGCAGTCCTCAGGCGCTTTGGATTTGCTGATGCTTGGATTGCACTCATTGAGAGAATGTTCTCAAATTGCTGGTTTTCTCTCCCGGGTCAGTGCATGAGAAGTAGGTGCATGGGAAGCAGGGCAGGCAGCAGTCCCACAGGCAAGGGAAAGAGCATAGTCAACTCCCAGCCGGATAAAGACAACTCTGCAAGCCAGTCCCTCATCCCTTAATCAAAGTCTTTCATTTCTTGTTCGAGTTTCGTTAGCTGAACATCATTTCTCGTTACTTCTGACGGTTGGGTTGAGTCCCGGCTTCCTTGCCTATTTGACTACCAGTCAATGAATGATTGATTGATTAACAACGATAAAAGAGTTTTTAGGCGAGTCAGGTGTACGTACTTAGTTAACGGTCGATTGATATTCATTTTTTTTTTAGCTGACTGAACATCACATCAAGGTGACAGGATTCGAACCTATGGCCCTCTGTACCCAAAACAGATGCGCTGACCAGACTGCGCTACACCTCGTCTCACCCAAGCCAACTACAGCTTCAAAGCCGGAGCTTAGAGGCGCTCTGTAGTTTTGAAGCGCGCCCAAGTACTTGACTCTCCCCCGCTTCGCCCTGTAGTTTTGAAGCTGGGACGAACCCGCTTTTTTTAAATCTGCCTCCATTCACTTGACTTCACCCGGCTCGCTCTCGGCTACGTTTCCTTTGGACCAAAAGCCCGCTTAGAAGTGGATTCGAACCACTGACACAAGGATTTTCAGTCCTTTGCTCTAACCAGCTGAGCTACCTGAACCACTTTCCTAAAGTCTATTTTCTTCATCGAATAGCTGGGTTGGTTTGGCCGCAGTGGAGGAGCTTGCTCAAGAACCGAGAGCCGGCCAGGGACTGGACGGCCCTCGTTCGGTCAGGTCTTCTTCGCTATAGACGCCACCAAGAACAAGAAAGAGGCTCTCCGCTCCTAGTCACTAAGTCAAGTAGTGCTTGTCCTCCGGGGACTCCACCAAGAGGTTCTTTCTCTCACGTAATTTCGTTTCGCCCGCCCGTTCCACTTCCGTGCCGGAGGAAATGGGATTCGAACCCATGATACAATCTTCTTGTATGTCGATTTAGCAAACCAATGCCTTAAGCCACTCAGCCATACCTCCAAGTTGTTGATCGGAATTGGATGTGCCGGGTTGGTTGCCCGAAGTCAAATCTGATCCGATCCACTGCGTAAGCCGTAGCGTGCGCTTCAAAGCCGTAGTGCGCGCTTCAAAGCCGGAGCTTAGAGTTTCCCTCAGCTAGTCTGTAGTTTTGAAGCTAGCGCGCGTACTCTTCTTCTATGAGCGAGACTCTACCAGATCTATGGATCTCCCCAGCATCCAAGTCCATCAAAATCCGCCACTCGTTGGGCGACGCCTTCCTTTCTATGAAGACCCCACCGCTGAATGATGAACTTTGCCAGTCTTCACCTCCGACCCGACCAGGAGAGAGAGAACACACGGTCAAGCCAATCTAAAGATTGCCTTACCTGCCTGAATTTTTTGCATATCTCCTTCGTCTGGTCGAGAAGGGGGAAAGCCCGGGGAACTGGACCGTGACTAAACCATTACATTACGGAGAAGTCCATTCTCGTCATGATCGATCCACGTCCTACCATAGTGCCCGGAGAACCAGGCTTGCTTAGCTTACCAAGCTGGCTTACTAAGCTAAGCGCGAAGGCATTTTTCTAAGATTGCACGAGCTAGCCAGAAGGTAGCTTGCTTCTAGAATCTTCTATAGTGATCCACTGGATCGGGTGAAGCCTCCCTGTTGCCACTGTTCCGACTTAGCCGCCAGGATACCATCAACTGCTAGTTGGATGTATGCCAGAGTAATGATTAAGCGGAATAAGCAATCAGCTTAAGCTGAATGAGCGCCCTAAAAGAATTGAGTTTTCGCACAGGCAGATAGAGAACCCAGATAATGGACAGAAAAGAGAATGAATCAAAGAAAAGATGAAACTTTACAGAACGCCCGAAGGCAGTCAACTTTTCTAGCCCGAAGGAGATCTAGTCGCCATCATAGGCAGCTGAATTTGTTGTCCATTATAAACAACTAACTATTAGTAAGGTGGCTGCATATTAAGTCGAGTGAAAGCCCCTGGCGATTATGTTAAAAAGAAGCTCTTCAAAGTTGAAAAGCTGCAATGACCTAATAGTTTAGTTGGTGCCAAGCAGAAACTTTTGAAGACCTGGAGAAGGCGAGGGCATAGATCAATTCATCTTTTAGTGTAAAAAGTCCCCCGCTCCGCAAGCGCCTCTACCGAACTTCCCCTTCTTTCAGAACCTTCACAACGAAACCGGTAAGAATGAAATTAATTGATGATCAGCCGACAATTGAGAAACAGATAAGAGGCATTCGTTAGAATGTTAGGAACAAGGAAAAACTATGGCTCCATAGAGGTCGATATTCGGGCTGACCCAATGTGAGTAATGGGTAAGCTCGAACCGTCTCCGTTAAGTACCATGCAACGCCCTCTACTCTATAAGGAACAAGATTGTGAAGCATACCTGCCGTTTAACATGGTTTGTCGCTCCAGAATCAACAACCCGGGGCCCCCGGAGGGGTAACTAGTCAAGTACGCTACCTAAGAGATAGGGGAGTTTTTCAGCTCCTTCGAATCTTGCATTTCTTTTGAAGTTCCTTGTCTTTTTCTTTCTAACAACCCCGCCATTTAACTGAGAAAAGTTCCGTGCTGCTCGCCACTCCCCGAGGCCAAGGACGGGGTCGAACCGTCATTCCAGGATTTGCAGTCCGATACATTTCCATTATGTTACCTAGCCAAACCCGCCACTCATGTGCCAAAGTCAAATGGTTGTTCTTCCGGATCAAGGGCTTTTTCTACATATGCGGTGGCGGGCAGAGCGCTCTATATGACCGGCGGCGGGTTACCAGAGAGGAGGGGACAACGTCAGAAGCTTCTTAGCGCAAGCGCCTTGCTCAATCTTCCTTTTCTGATTGAAAGTAGCAAGCCACTCCACTACTAGTACAGAGGCCAGATAGAAGTTGGCTTCTTCTATATGTGAAGGCGAAGAACATATAGAAGCTAGCTCTTGTCTTGGTTGCAACCATGCCTATATAATCTCTTTTTTTTTACCAAAGTCAAGTGGTCTTACTAAACAACGTAAGTAAGCTTACAGTTCCAAGTGACATGGCTTTTCACTATTCCTTTCCAGAGAAGGTTGCTCATCCAGTCCAGCGGATCCATTGTTTATGCTTAGGTGCGATGCGCTCGAATGAATTCGCCTCTCCGCAAGCGCTTTGTCTCCATTCTGATTGATTCGCTTCTTCCTTCGCGCAAGCGCTTGGTTCGCCCCCTGTTGCATTTCGTGATCCTCCGCTTCAGTCCGCGTTTTTCAGATAGCCGGGATCCGACGTTGATTTCCGATTGAAATGTCAGCTCCAGGGCGGCCCATATGGTTAGTTCAGCTATCACTGCTTGAAGCCCCTGCGTTCGGCTGCGTACTCCTTCCTATCTCACACGAACCCTATTTTATTTTCCTTTCCTGCATCTTTCTTTCTATCCATAGGTCGGCTTCGTGCAGATAGATGTTCGCCGGGGGAGATTGGTGCTCCTTGAGGTATGCCTTTCCCGGTTGCTTGTTCCCTTCTCTGTTTTTTCCATCCAGTGCCCGCACTGCGTCAGCAAATCTTCGTCTTCGATCTCTCTTCGAGAAGTCTAACAGTCAGTTTCTCTCGGCTCATGCGTTCAGTCAGGGGGGTCTGCGTTCACTATTAAGCCTACGCCCGTCCATTCCTTGAAAGCTTGATCCCGACCGCCCCCTGCATTTCATCTTGCCCTGTTACGCAACACGCCTTCTTCCCTCTCGCTTAAAGGGCTCTATTAGGTCGGAACAACGAGAGAAGTCGTGTTGTTTTAGAGTCTATAGGTTTGAGAAGCTTCTCTCATTCCCTTCACTTCACCAAGTCATCGCCAGCAATCTTCTCTTCTCCCTTGGTGTCAAGGACGAGTTCATTTCTTGTCTTGCCCAAACAAAAATAGTCTATCATTGAGAAAGACTCCCCCGCGGCAAGGCAGTCCAGTCCAACTGCTTTCTTTATCTCGCTTGCCGCATCTAGCGTCTTTTGGTGCCCGGGGGTTGGGTTATCTTTTATAATTGAAGATGCAGTTAACGTGTCAGCAATTCTTCTCCCATTAGACTTGTCAATCCTTTGCCGCAAGCGCCTTCTCTCTTCCAGCAGCAAAGCTCCCTCTACTTTTTATTACAGGGGAGACCACTCTAAAAAAAAAAAAAGAAAAAGCAATTCAGTTTCAAATGGTTTTAGCTTGGAAGCAACCTGCTATCTATCGATAGGCGAGAACAGACTGCTATTGGCTGCTTCGCCTATCTATTTTCTTATGTATGGCCGGCTTGGAGACATCAGAGGAAACACCTCTATCCGGGTATGATCAACGCTTAATTCATTCGCCTGCGGCCTTGGGATAACTATTAGCATTGAGATCAATCACCACACCACCTCTATCATACATACGACATTACACGACGCGAGAGTGTATGGTCAACAAACACACACCTACAGCGCCTACGTTCCGCTTGCAGCCAATACGACCACAACCTAACTTGCACTATATTCAACAACCGAAGCTACTGGTAGTCCCGGGGGGACGGCATCCTCCTATAATAGTTAGCAGTACTGAACAACCGAGTCATCGGTCCAGGGAAAGAAAACACCTTTGACCGTTAAAAAAAAGGCGCTTGTGCTTAACTCGCTAGGCCTTCGGAACAAAGGTGATTCTGTTCATGCTAAATACGAGCTTGCTCATTATATATAATAGCTGCGAAGCCTTCTATGGTATGGAGACTTTGCTTCCCGTTCGCTGAACAACCCCTGTTGCTTCTTATATAAGAGAGGATGCACCCTTTCCAAAAGGGTGCTAGGGGTGTAAAGGTGGTTGCCTAGGTGGTGGTTGCCATAGGTGAAGAGGTGCAACCCTTGTGGTGTGAAAGGGTGCAACACTTGGCAACCCTTGATCCCACCCAAGCCAATATCCACGAGGACGCTCAATATCTAACATCTCCCACTCGTCCGAGTGGGTGCCAGTAACCTCTAACATCTCATTCATCCTCCCACTTCACTATTCATCGTCATACATGGAAACAAAGTGTGAAACCTTATAGGAGTTCGATGAAGAGTGAACCATATTAAGTCTCCATCAAGCTAACATGGCTCAACACATTATAAACCTGCAAGAACTCTCACTTACCCTAGGCTTCACTTAATCACATCTGAGAGAGTACCTCCTAATCCCTCATGAGTATTTACTGAAGAACGTACTCTACCCCCACTGAAGTGCTTCATTTCAACACGGATGTGACTCTAAGAAGCCTTCCCAAGCCTCATCTTATTTTAGTTTCAAAATGACCGCTTTCCGTCACATGATCCAAGAAGGACCGAAAGATCATGATCCCCAGGAGACATGCTAAAGTAGCTGCATCAAATCTGAGCTTCAGAATACAGTCTTTGGTAAGAAGGGTACAAGGGCCACCTACAGCCATTATTTGCTCAGACAGTAAGGGAGTAGGGATCCATCCGCTTACTCATGTAGGTGTTTCAGTCGATTAGCACGTGTTGCATGACAAACATTTAGCACAATCACCATCACTAGTGCTCATAGCTACCGTAAAAGCACTTGTCTAATGTCTCACATCTGGCTAAACAGACAACAAGATTCGTGGGATCAGACAAACCATGTTCGGTTCCTTGAACCTCATCTCAGTTTCAAACTAAGGCGATTAGACACCCTCAATAGTGTGACTCTCATCCTACACGCTTCCCGAGAGTTAGGCAGCTGCCGTGTGAGTGGCCAGCCTATGCCTGTTAATGCATCTTCACAATGCATAGATACATATCATGCATTTGTTGTCCAATCATAGCATAATCTAAGAATTATTATAGCATAAAAGGACAAATATTATATAAATATATGTATATCCAAGTACAAATCCACTATGTGAATGAAGTCAAATGTATGACACAAACCACGGCGTACACAATCCCATCGTACTGACATGTGCTCGGAACCTATCACATGCAATGAGCTTAGTCATCAGATCAGCCACCATCTTTTCAGTGGGAAGATGTGTCAAGATGACCTCCTTGCGTGCAGTCATGTCTCGTAGATAATGGTATCGGATGTCAATGTGCTTCATCCGGCCGTGGTATTTGGGATCCTTTGCGTACGCAATCGCCGACATGCTATCTGTGAACACTGTCACTGGCTCACTAGCATGTCGGACAATCTTTAGGCTCTCTAAGAATCTTCACAGCCAAACAACCTCTTGGACGGTAGCAGAACAAGAAATATACTCCTATTCCATCGTGGAAAGCACAACACACTTCTGTGTCGTGAAGCACTGTTACCCTTCCTGTTACTAATCCTGTTGTAAAAATTTCATGACGTTTGGAGAACAGTAAGCACTGTAATGGATTTAAATAGAGAAATGACCATATTAAACATGCCTTGTTAATTACGTGTAATTCAGTTGCTAGCAGCAAGCTTAGGTCTGTGTTAAGAGTAAATTTTCATTTTGAACAGTAATGATATGATCTGAAAACTGATCCATGTATATATGTTAAATGTGAATGCGTGTGAATCTAATTACTTGTGAATGCTATGACAATGTGATAATGTGAAAAGTGTATAAATTGTGCCGTGTGTGACATTGCTACCATAGAGGGCTATGGAACTGTACCGTAGTGAAGTCCCTATGGAAAGGTTCAATGTGTGTGAAATCCTATGGGCAATTAGGATGAAATCCTGGAGGAGGACAAGTACCACTGGTTAGGGTGGAGAGTGCTTCTCTCAGTTTTGCACAGTTAACCAAGGTCTATCACTGTGTTGCCTAGGTGATAGATATGTGAATGTGAATGTGTGTCCTTCTAATGGTGGTTTGGACTATGTGTCACGCAACTAAGTGTAAAAATGTGAATATGTGTAAGTGAATTGTGAAATGTGCAATGTGTAAATGAGCATGTAAAAGTGTAAAGTGAATGTGTTAACATGTGAACAAGTGTAAACCATTGTGAATATGTTTAATTTATGTTAAACATCAAGTAAAATGTGTGTATAATTGTGTTCAATTCATGAGAATTCAAATAGAATCCATGCTAGGTGTGATGCTTACTTTATGAGTAGTTCCATGCCTAAATTGTGTACATTATAATATGAATTGAATGTGATTTGAATTGTTTAAGCATGTTAAATAAAAAGTGTAGGAAGCATGTTATAAGTTTTATTCTTAATTGTTGTAGGTGATATAAAGCATGTATCATGTGTTTCCAATGCTATAAGTTCCATGTTTAGTAAATTTAAATTGTATGAACCATACCACATGTGATAATTACTTCCATTGAATGTTAGCATGTGTATATGATACATGTAAGGATGATGTATATGGATTGCTTGTTGGGTCTATTTAGACCCATTCTTGCTTCGGCATACAGGTGCAGGTGTCTCCACTTCTTCCGAGGAGATAGTTAGAAGCGACTCCGAGCAAGAGGAGTATAATTTATTGTGGAGATCTCTACGTTGTGTCCTTTATTTCATAGTATGTAATTGAGAATGGATAATGTAATTCATTTGAAAGTTGTATTAATGTGGACTTTAATATTTTCTTTCATTTATCGTTATATAGACTATGGATATTAATGATGATGATGGAATGAAATAAATTGTTACTTTCTTTCCGCTGTACTCTTTGATATTCATATACATATCAACCTACTAGTTAGTGTTGGATCAAGGTCCTACTGTGACGACGTTCATTATACCGACGTGGATTGGTATAATCGTACCGGTATAAAGAGGGTCGTTACAACTTCGACTGCTGAGAGCTTTATATAGCAATCGATGTTACAGTTCGATTGCTGAGAGCTTTATGCAACAATCGATGCTACACTTTGATCGGTCATGAGTTGATGTAGGATTTTGACTTACGTGTAAGTCTTCTATCAGTCGGAGTTGGACTTCTACCGCTAAGAGCCTTTACACTATAGTTGATGTAATACTTCGACTTCCTAGTGAGAGTCAATATTATACTTGGCCAATTATTTGCACTTCGTAAGTTTTTTATAGAGAATAATATGATGCCTTTAATATAGAGAGTAAACATTGATTGCTAGAAATTCTAATAATGCATAGTCAAATGGATTTGTTAATTCAATAGTATTTTATCATAATCAAAACATTCTATAATTGCCTGCATGATTAAATATGTGGTCAACATTTCAAAGTATTTTTCTCCCGCTTTTTGTTAATGACCAAAAGGAAGAACCAAGACTGGCAATCGAAAGGAATAGAGGACTCAATGACAAGAGTTGTATTTAAAAAAAGAGGTCATGAGAGAGAAGAGGTACAATTTATCAATAAACTGCTAGGCCCTGACTTCTTGCACCTAAAAGTAGTTCTGAAACAACTCTACACTAATGTTATAATCTGGTCCCATGTCTCTTCTGCATTTCTAAATGTGTATGTCCCTTTCATGTTTGAAGAACTCTTGATATTCACATGCATCCATACTGAATCTGTAGTATCTATGGTTGGAGAAGCTGACATGCCTAACAAATTCTGAAATTATATACTATTTGGTTGTATGTCGGTGCTTTCTTCAGGCCAAAATAAACTTGATAACTACCCACCTAGATTGAAAATTGTTCTTCTGCTAACTGAATGGGATTCATATCCATGAACTGTATAGGAGTGAGTGCAGGCTACTATTCTTCCCTTCTGGCCTCATTAACATTCTTTAGCTATTCAAAAGTGGTTGTGTAGATAGTGGTCTAGATTATTGTAGATAGTTGTTTGCTTCAATCAATATGCGGTGAAAGCCTCTAAAGAGATGAAGCCTTTTTGGTACTCATGTTGGATACCCAATTGGAGACCTTTCTTCACAAAGAGTTTGGTCTTGACCCTGGCATATCTATCCAGAATTGTCTTGCTAATATCTGATTCCATTAATAGACAATGCAGTTTAAGAATCTTACAAGCAATAGGTAGGGAAAATTGTGCAAAATTTAGAGTAAGAGTAGTAGTTACTTGTGCTTCTAAAATGCTTTTCGAATAATTTGTTGGAATTGGTAGAAATTGGTCTTCTTGTAGATTGTGAGTGATCTGTAGTTATTGACTAAATAAACTGCTTGAAAAGTCTGATTTCCTTTCGAATAGTGGAACTAATTCTTCTTGGTTCATGAGATTGAACCACTCAGATAGGGAAAGAGATAGGGTTGCCCATGGACACCTCTCTAGGTTAATGCCTATTGAAAAACATGATTTTTTTCTTGATTTGACTGGCTCTACTTAAACAGTCCATGATTTGACCAATCTAAAGATGTTTTAAGCATCTGACTTAGTGATGGTCGCTAGGGATACCAACAAGTTTATATAGGCTAGTAGATCAACTTGTGGCAATCCAAAAATCTCAGCATATGCATACTTGCACAGGAATTCCTTGTAGAGAATTTTCTTTTCGATGGTGAGTGCCAGAGTATACCATAGAGGAGGATATTTTGGTATAGCATTGCTCTGAGCTAGCTGCCTGCTGGTTTTTCTCTTCTTCAAGGCAGGACTAGCTACAAATCCAATGTCTTCCTGAGTTGAGTGCATGGAGAACGACATGACAACTTATAGCATAGCCTCTTCAAGTTGATCTTGTATTAGATCTAGGTTCTTGGGTGGAGGATATGATGGGAGAGGAGTAATGGTGATAGATGACAGAGGCATATAAGGATTAAGAATAGAGGTCTTAGTTGTGGGATGGGAGCTAGATGTTCCAGCTGAGGCTTCATAATGTGAGGAGTAGAAAGGTTTTATAAGGATAGCTACTGGGATGTCTACAGAAGGTGTTGTATCTAGAGAGTTGGTGGTGACAGGAGTGTGGATTGGAGGTGCAAGAGGTTTATAAATAAAGGGTTTGGGCAAGCTGATGGGTTGTGGACTGGATGTTTAGAGAGTTCTTGTGTAGGTAGAGTTGTGGAGGGCTCTGCAGGAGGTGCTTCTGCAGGTGTCTGCTCTGCTCCCTACACATCTTCATCCACAGGAGGTCTAGTTTGTGGTCTATCTACTAAAGATGCACCTCCCCATGTTGGATCTGATGAGACTCTTTGTCTTATTGGTTCTTCTGTTAAAGCAATGTTAGTTCTGACTAGAGCAACCAATTCATTGACTAAAACTTTCAGGCTCTCCACTTCTCCATTGACTTCTACTAGATCATTTTGAACAACAATGATCTATACCTATTGAACATGTAGCCTTTCGATTGCAGGGTTCATGTGAACACAAATATTGTATCTTTTCAATGCCATAGGAGCAGTGAGAGTATATTCCTGTTGATTTCTCCTTTTGAAACTATCTACTTGGTTTGTTTATGTGGGACCTTGAAGAAGAATAGCTTGAGGCTCCCCTTTGGGTACCAATCCTTCTCCATGGATTTCCTCATTCCCTTCATCAATATCTTCATTTTTACCTTCTGCTTGAATGATTTCCAAAGGTCACTCCCCTTGGGTTGTGGGCTCCTCCATGTGACCATCTTTGCCTTTAGTGTGTTAAGGCTACTGGCTATCATTTGCTGCCATAACTTCTTCCAATTCTACTTCCTCTAGTACTGTTTGAGTATCAATATTAGGAAAGGGAGTAGATGTTCTATCCTACATCTCATCTTCAATGACTTTCACCAGGTAGTTTATGAGATTAGAGTAGAATTAATTGATGCACCAGCAGAACAGAGTGCTGCCAGTGTTCATGAAGTGTTTCCTATCACTTTCACTAGGAAAGGACATACAGAGGAAGAAACTAAAGAGATACTGTAATAGCCCTGGATATTTATACCCAATAAGGCTCTATATCCAGGTCTGCCTCCCGTGATTTGACCGAAGTCTCGCAAGGGATAATGTGCACAAGTGTCCAATAGGAATATAAAAGACAACAACAACAATATAAGACACAAGAAAGTACATTTGCTCATACCTGTATACAATATTGTACAATTGTCCCAACACATTATTACATGTCCAATATAAGGGTACAACTACCTGGGGCATACTCCAAGGGAGCACGAGCTCACACAGACATAACTAACTCTACTGCTGGTGGTACAAGTCTACCACAAATGCCTCCGTAAGCCACACAAAATGGCTAACATCTGAAAAGAGTTGTAAGGGAGTGAGCCTCAACAAGTCACTGACTTAATAGGGACCTCCGAAAAGTAACAACTAAACACTAAAGAGAACTCAACCACAAAGGGTCTCACTAACAACACCGGTAGCCAAACCACAACAAGCGCACACAAGGCATGATTAAACAACAATTATACATAAGCCTACCAGCTAATTCGATGCTCGGAAAGTAAAGGGAAACAACAAGACAAACTCGGCACCACTAGTCCGCCTGAAAACTGTAATGCCTAGGCCACATGCCTCACAGAAAAACCACTACATCAACTGGTCGCCTAACCTATAAGCCCCACAGGCAAACCGCTGCCTAGGCTACAAGCTTCACAGGCAACCTACTCATGTAGGGTAACAGGATTGGCATCAGCAAGCCAATCCACCACTTATATAAAACCATTATCGGAAGCTTACTCAAAGAAGGGTAAACCACAACGTGTGGAAGGTCACACCATACGACCTCCACAGAACACAAGTTCACCTCAACACCTGAAGAATCTGGTACACAACGTACCACAACACAAGCTACCCACGAAGGGTACAGGTACCTACTACCACGAGGTACCACCACGGAACCACAATCACAATTGTGTCAGCAGCAAGGAACACCCCACTGGGTAAAACCACAACTAGCGAGTCACTACACACAAGCCACAATCGGTGGCAAAGCACGAGTCGGAGTAGAATGACGCCACCACACGGGAATGGACTACTGCTTTATAACATCAGTATTCAACCCGAACAACACAGCACAAGAACCGCCTCTCAGTCTTGCAGTCACGGATGAAAGGTCCAACTGCCGCTCCACAGCCACAAGCTAAAGGACAATGGAGACCAATTAACACCACACCTGTAGACCACACAGCTGCAGACCCATGCTTGACACCTTTAGGGACTCCGGCCCGAGCTCCCTAAAGTGAGGCACTGGAAACACAGGACTAGTTAGGGACCAGTGACGTCTACTGGTGTCCATCTCCCAACCACGAGCGCGCTACAAGCGACTGCACACCCACAAACACAAGTCACTGCCCCTAGTCATCTTTCCCTCAACCGGACGTACAACTCAAGCACAAAAGTGAGGGTGTCCAGAAAGACAACTCAGACCTCAAAGGTACACACAGTACCAGGACACGCCCCGAGCACAACACATGTGCCTGGCTCACCAAGGAACCTAGGGTACCCGACTGAAGAGGTATTCTGGAATAGGTGTCGGACCACCAGACTCAGCAAACACACAAACCACGATATATACATATACAACCTCTATCTAAAATCCACGATGTACAAGCGTCAGGGTTAGCTTGACACCAGCCACCATGTGACCTTCAAGCCGACCTACACTATTACACACACGTATCACAATAGCCTATAACAACCTTGCCTATCATTTGTCATATCATGACCTCCATAGCAACACACAGGCGTCGCTTTTCAAATCGCGACGACCTGTCCGGACGCCATTCAAACCTTCACGGGACAGGGCCCAGTGTCGCGACATAATCGCGACGGCCCGATATGTTGCATTTAGGCTCAACGGGTCAACACGATAGTCAACATCTTAATCGCGATGGGACAATATGTCTCGATTAAGACCAAACAAAACATTAGACCGAATAGCGACGGACCACACCATCGCGTTGAACAAGAATGCGACAGGTCAAGTGGTCGCGTCCAAATCACCGCCACAACACAACAGACAAAACCAGAAATGCGATGATGCATGGCGTCGCGTTCATACCATGAACACAATGGTGCACCCCGTCGTGTGTCAAATGTGACAGTGAGTTCAGCTCACAGGCCGAACCCACCTTCACCACCGGGAAAACCCACACATATCCAATACAAAAGCCAAACCAAAGCAGTAAACATGATGTCCATAATATGGCAAACCACCCAAGCATGCTTTCCACCCCTTTAAATCAATTGAAGCAAACTAAAACACAAGGGTAGTCTCCCTACCGGCTGAAGAAGCACGAAGAATGCAGAAACCACCACATCGCCGGTGCACCCACGCTCCAGACACGTTCCTTACGTGGACACCGTGCCGCACGAACCGCCAGAAAGCCCAAACGCCGGAGAAGTCCTCGGTAGCCTCCCCCCCTTCGCATGGACAGAGCATCCTCTGCTCCGTCTGGGCAAAACAGAGCACTTAAGTCACATTCAAAATCATGACGTAGTCAGACTTCGCATTTAGGAGTTAAATGCGACGACCCTAAATGTCACCAATCAGAACCCGGCGTGCCACGTGTCACAAAGGCAGTTCTGTGAATCACGACATAGTAAGCCGTCGTATTTCAAAATGTGACGACATGCCCCGTCACGTTCACAACCAGTGAACCTGTGGACTAAATGGGCTTAGAGCTAAGGCCCACAATGCCCACACATCGCACGGAAACCTCGACTAAGGCCCAATGACCACCTCTTCGTTATGGGTACCACTCCAAAACCGTTAAACACGGATCCGAAAAGATCATGTCATCACAGATACCTTCAGGAGTGGAAGGTGTAGAAGAATAAGTGGCCAGCACAAAATCTATTAACGAAGAAACCTTGCAGGCAGAGCAACTTAGTAGTGAAATCATGGCACAAATAAATCTACAAATGTTTTATTTGTAGATGGCTACAAGTTGTTGACATATAATATCCCTCCCAACATAACCCAACGCCTACTCAAGCCCCTACACCACATGCCATTATTTCCAAAATCTCCCCCTCTTTCCCAGTCGCTTCCCTCCCCTTTTCCGAATGATTGTCGTCGTCATGCGCCACTGTGGTGATCACCCCACCGCCCTGCGCCACTATCAGCCATTGCTCCACCACCTCACACTGCCGTCAATCTCTGTCTCTTCCTCTCTCTCTCTCATGGTATCATACCCTCACCCTCCCTCTCCTCGCTGACTTCTGACCCTAACCCTCTCTCTGCGTCTTCCTCTCCCTCTCTTGCCTCCCCACTATCCCTGTCTCTCTTTCTCTCTCTCTCTCACACTCTCTCTCTCAATCTCTCCCTCACTCTTGGGATTATGATGGTGGTGTGCGATTTAGAGTAGGTTGGTGGTCAGTCCACTCTCTGGATAGTGAGAGGGAGCGAGACAAACCCCTCTCCCATGAAGTGAGAGGAAGGGGACATCAGCTCCCTCTCCTCCTCACATGGAGAAGGAGGGGGGCCGTCCCCCTCTAGCTTGGGTGTTTTTTTAGGGGGGGCAGAGGGGGCTCCAGCAACGTGGGGGGTGGTGCGCTACTTTGCGACAGAGGGGGGCAGGGGGGGGGGGGTCGGCCCTCACACAGTGAGAGGGCGGGGCCTGACCCCCTCTCCTCCACACTGTGACAGAGGAGAGGACTATTAATATTTTTTGAAAGGTAGACGACCATTAATACACAACATTAGGAGCTAACCTTTGTGGCAACCCAGATTTTTATAAAAATCTCAATAAATAGAAAAACTATTATCTCACGTGGAAAATTCCATGAAAATTTATATGGGTAAACTAAACAATATATGAAAATGATAGATAAAGAAACGTGACAAAATGTACAAGTTTGTCTTAAGAAAACTACAAGAATTGAGCAACCCGATAAAGTCAGTAATTCATTATCACATGTACATAATCTCAAAAACCTTTGAATCAAACATGCTAGTCGGACCTATGGGAGTTTATTAGGTCATGTGTGAGGTTTGAATGACCTAAAATATAGAAAATAATATTTAAAATCATGTTACCCAATTAACTAGTAAATTAATGGGTTATTATGCCTAATTACGCAAAGACCATGAGCCAAGATTGCAATTCACCCTAGCCCATCATAGATGTGAGACTTCTTGGCCAAAACCCTAAGAGAATTCATGGTTGGAGGCTCAAATAAAAAAAAAAAAAAATTAAAGGTAACTCATAACTTGGAAGTAAAATCTCATAAGGACTCCTAATAACCTATCCTTTAAATACAACCCAAGACCCTTCCATGGCTGACCTAGCTCGTTGCTATGGAGGCCTCAGACATGGGAGAAGGCTGATAGAAGGAGGTGGATGTAAGGATTAAGAGTTCTTCCCCGTTCTTCCCTAAAACACTAGCAAAAGCCCTAGGAGACAAAAAGAACTAAAGGTAGGCATTCTCTAGAACTCAATCTAATTAAATGACCTTGTAGGTACTTCTTAATGCCAAGAATCTCGTGAGATCATTTTTCCCAATTCTTATCATGTGGTTTACTCATATTTCATATTGCAAGTTCTCTCTTCATGCCCAACCCGACCCTTCATCTTTCACTTAGATCTTTTATCACACCCCGACGTGGAATATTGGAATGTGAGGCAGTTGCAAGTAAGCGAGTACAGAGCGTATAATAGACATCAACCAATTGAACAATTAAATAATGGGGAATAAAATAGCTTTCATTGATAATTCAGCTAATGTCTATTACATCCACTAACTGAAAGCCATAACATAGGGCCCTAATGACTCTATTACATGGAATGAAAGTAAAGACTAAACTAGAACATCTAACATAGCAGTAATGTGCCAGGTACTCTTGGTTCACTCCTGGTCCTCCCCATCCTCATGAGTGTACTCGTTCTCCTCGGTCTCACTTGAGAACACAATGAAGAAATAACGTAGGGTGAGCGGCAACGCCCTGTAGCACCCCGGAAATTTTAATATATAAAGAAATCAAATTTAATAAAGGTGTTGGAGGGACTTTCAACATTATATATTAATGACCAAATATCATAAGCGGGTCAATGGACATCAATTGGCCCAATAATCAAATAAAGCTAGAGAATGCATGGAAATTCGTAACTCTAAATAGGCTGAAATTGGAAAGAGGCAATTTGAGTTGAATTGGGATGCAATCATGCATTCTTGGCAACCCAAACTCGTGCCTATCTATGGTGGAAGGTTCCTAAAGCC
The DNA here is from genome assembly GCA_014218235.1 of Colocasia esculenta. NCBI lineage: Eukaryota > Viridiplantae > Streptophyta > Magnoliopsida > Alismatales > Araceae > Colocasia > Colocasia esculenta. Next base: position 38,074,434 of record CM024758.1, on the reverse strand, counting down.
TCACACACTCTAAGGGAGGAAGGAATCCTCAAAAGATAGGGAACTGCCCTGTCAAAACCGCAGCCTAGCTTTCCTAGTTATAATAGGACTCCTAAAATACCATGGTTGCTTAAATACTCTTCACCAAAACCTAGGAACGAGTTTTAGAACTTGCTGGGGTCGTGTGGAGAAGTTCTTGGTGGCTGGGGAGTGGGGATCATCCACACCAAGGCGTTCTTCTTCCCTGTTCTGACTGCTACGACCTGCACAGACTATCATCTTGAAGTCGACCAAAGGTGAGTCAAACCTAAACCAAACCTTGCAAGGCTTATACCCCTGGAAAGAGGGTCAAGGCCACGTTCTAACCCAAGTGGAATTCTCAAATTCCATGCAGTATTCACGGAGCAGTAAGCGTTTTCCTCCGAGTGTCTGAACTCGGGTTTTCTAGAAAAATGAGATTTCTTCAACCCAGAAGGTAGGTTTTCTCGGGTCAAATCTTAATATATCCTATACCAATGTGTAGAGCATCAAGTTAATGTTTGTTTTCCACTGGTTTCATCGAATTATAATGAGTATATTTTGAGTTACAAGTGTTTCCCAAAGTCGTGCACTGTTAGGGCATTTCCCGTTCTTCTTATTATGCACGTGATTTGAGACCACATTTGACTAAACTTCCTTCACAAAAGTTTTTCTAATGAGAGTCGCGATCATCTTTTATGTTGAACGTCTTGTTCAAAAGTCCTTGGTTAGAGAGTTACAGGCGTGGGAATAGAGTCACTGCATGATACTGGGATTTCGGGCTACACTTGACTTTTTGTTCTTCATCTTTTTTCTCGGGATTCGAGACGGAATTTGATCAAATCCCCAACATCAAAGTTCTTCTACTAGTTGTTCTCGTCATCTTTTGTGTTGAACGTTTTGTCTAAATATCATTAGTTAGAGAGTTATAAGATGGGTAAGTGAATCACTGCATGAGACATGTTTTCAGGTCACACTTGACCATAAATTTTGTCATGAAAGCCCTCTAGTGTGGACACTACCCCATCTAGTGTCGACACCCTGTCCAAAAACAGCCCAGGAAGTGTTCTGGGAAACCCATCTAGTGTCGACACTGCCTCTTCTAGTGTCGACACACTGTCTCAGTTTTACCCAGGAAGTTCTGGGAGACGGATCTAATGTCGACACTACCCCATCTAGTGTCGACACACTGTCCCATGTTTCCAGAAGGTCTTCTGGAACCTGGCTCTAGTGTCGACACTACTTGAACTAGTGTCGACACTACCTGACCAGTTTGTCATGTTTCTGCTTTGTGTTTGAAGCATAGTGTCGACACCAGCATGGATTGTGTTGACACTACCTTTACAAGATATTGCATATTTTGGTTCTTTTCATTTACATAATGTCTATTTAATGGCTTAAAAGTGTTTAACCCATTGAAAAATCCTTAATTACATGAATATTATTCTAATTGCTTTCTTAATGATATGATCATACCTGAAACCTGTGATTTACTCTTGTTACCATTCTAGCTTGCTTAAAGTGATATATTATATCTTAAAATCTTGTAAACCCATTTGAAGCTAAATTCATGGTTCATTGCATGCCATCATGTTAAGTGTTTTTCCGAGAGTTTGAGATCGACGGATTGTGAATTTACACATGTGTATTTCTACACACTTATACATCTAGGGCGTGCACTTCTTTCTCTTCTTGTTCTCGTGAGTGTGAATTGCCATCTAGACTAAAGCCATAAATGTAAAGATTGAACTAAATTGTAAATCTATCTTTCAGCTGCCGAATTTATCTCTTGACTATTGTCCTTATGGAATCATGTTCGATTTATTCTTCTTATCATCATCATGAACATGACATTACACATGCTTACATCTTGAAACTCTCATTGGCCATTATTAATGACTGTGGGTATCTTCATTTGAAATTTTACATGAGATGGCTGACAGGGCACGGAGTGTGTCCAAGGGCTCCAGTCTAGCCCCAATGACGGAGAGTCATAAATATACTGTTAACCATGGGTTATAATGATTACTGGTGTTGCATATGTGCTGGGAGTACTTTCTTGCTTGTTGAATGGTAGATACATAACCACATACACGTGTCCTGGTGTACATTCTTGATGGATCTTTTCTTGGTGTACATTGGTGTCTACGTGCCTGATTAGTGTTACTTGAACGTGCTTGTGCAATCTTGCTTGCTTGCGTGATATGGCCATCCTGCATTTATTGCAACTAGTGATATCTTGCTTTCTTGAAAACTATTGACATCAAGTGAAATCTTGCTGGCTTGTGCAAAGTGATCTATTGCTAGTTCTTTCTTGGCATCTTGTTCAAAATGTTGGGTTGAATGCAAATTCATAACATTTCCTCCTATTTTGATGATGACAAGAGGTGTTCTTAAAGCAATTTAATTGAAACATGTCAAAAACATCATACCTGAAATTCATGTTCAAAAAGTATTTTTCAAATCACATTTATCATTTATGATCATGATAAATCATTTAACTAATGATATATGTGTTTATTTTTCAGGTACAAACATTTTTATTCAAAAGATGAGTCGACACACCCATCAATGGTGTCGACACATCAACACAGATTCAAAGGCAAAATGTGTAAAAATGTTGAGACTGTGTCGACACATGTCAAGAGTGTGTCGACACGAGTGACAGTTTTTCAGAAATCAAGCCTACCCAGGTCGACACACTCTCAGGGCAGGTCGACACTGGATCCCGTTCACAGAACAGACTATCTGCAAATTTGGGACAGCAGGTCGACACACTCTCAGAGCAGGTCGACACTAGATCCCGTTCCCAGAACAGCCAGTTTGCAGATTTGGGACAGTGTGTCGACACTACCACCAGGGCAGGTCGACACACTACGGAAACTTTTCATCCTAAAGTTGATGGCTGCCACGTGTCCTTCTAGGGCGATCAGAATCTTCCTAGGAACGCGTGCCCTTGTACCCCAAAAGGGTATCCTTGGAATCCTAAGGATATAAAAGGTCTTTTCGGCCAGCCTTCACACAAGAGAAGGACCCAACTCTCTTAGAGCCTCCAAAAAGCTCCTGGCGGCCAAGAAGAGCTCGTGTCTCCTTCCTCTGCTCTCCAAGTGCTTCCAGAAGACCAATTCCCACCAATTCAAGGTGTGGGAATTGGAATTTGATTCCTGAAGACTCCTCTGAACCATTCCAAGGAGGCAGATCCTGTAGAAGACTTCTTTGGTGAAGAATTCAAGGAAGATCCAACTTCTCAGATTGCAGAGCATCGACTTGGACTTCAAGCTTCACATGCTTCTTCCCAATTCAAGCCTCTACAAGGGAGTACACTGAAGAACGAAGCCTTTCAGTACAATTTAACTTTTCTTCTGTTCTTTTGAGATATCTTTTGAGATTATGCAAGTGCTTCTGCATAACTCTCTTTAGAGTTCTCAAATTTCGACTAGATCTGTTGCTAGAGGATCTTAGTCTTAAGTTGGTGTCTAGCAGTTTTAGTGTGAGCATTGTGCTCAGGTTGTTGTGAGCCGTCGAGCTCAATTTGAGTTGTCAAGCTCAAGGTTGGTTGAGCAGTCTTGCTCTGTGTTTCTAGAGTAGTCTTGCTCTAGAGGTCGTGTGAGTTGTATGCTCTGAAGTGTTGGAGTTGTTAGGCTCCTTTGGGTGTGTAGCCCAGTTGTGTTAGTGAAGCCTCACAGGTTGTGAGGGGTGGATGTAGGAATCACATGGGTGATTTCCGAACCACCTAAAAAATCTTTGTGCATTTGTCTTCTGTGGTTTGATTGATTCATCCGCTAGATGCTTGCATAGGATTCGTTTTTAATTCACTTAATCAACTTACTTCACATCTAAGTTTTCCAACTCACTCAAATCTAATCAGATCTGTAGTTTTTCACTGATAACATTGCCTCTGATTCTAAATAGTTTTCAAATTACTTAAGCTTCCGCAAAAGTGGCTAAGATCTATTCATCCCCCCCCCCCCTTCTAGATCTATTCCACACATTCATCTCGATCCTTCACAAAAATCTTATTCTATCTTGTTCACTTCATCCAGCTTGTTTTATACATCATGTTTTAATGAGTTTTGTTCGTACTTGCATATCGTTCATCGTTCTTGCCTAGTTCAAAAATGTTAATCACTTATATCATCGCCCACACATTGAGATATAAATCCTACTGGGCTAGTTTGCTCATCCCCTACTTTTACCCAATCTAGGTGACTATGAAGTTCAAGAGGAAGAGCAAGTCGAGGATGGGAATGCGTCAGAGTGAAGAGCGTTCCAAACATGAGTCTATCTATAGTTAGTTTATTGTGAGTGTTAGAACAATGTAGTAGGAAGTGAGGTATCATGTACTTTTGCTTAAATTGAGTCTTAGTCATGTATTAGTTCATCTGAGACAAATATGAGGTTTGAATACAAGTTATATTGAGTTCAACATTTGGGCCCTATTATGATGTTTGTGTTGATACACATTTAGCGCGTGCTAGTTAGAGGCTTATTTGCCGACTGTCCACGTCTCGGAATATCGACTCGAATTATTCGAACTAATATCCGCTGCGAAATTCTCGGGACGTGACAGTTTAGTGGTATCAGAGCCTAGGAATACCAAATAGGATATGTCTCAGGAATAGGAGATACCTATGGAACCTAGGTCATGGAAATTAAATATAATACCTGGTGAGAATGGGTAGAGACTGGGAATGTGTCAGAAAGAAATAAAACACTCTTACCCATTGACTCTTATAATGTATCGAGAGACATTAATTGGTTTCCATCCTTTTCTCAGGAACCTCATAACTCTCTCACTCAACTGCAATGGCTCGTAACCAATGGCAAGCGATGCAGGAAACCGTGGCTAGATTGACTCAGGCATTACAAAATGTAGTTCAGGCTGGAAATCAGGCTGGAGCTGCTTATTCTTTTATTTCCACCACATTTGCTGCAACTTTACCTATCAAACCTGTACCCTTGAAATCCAAGATCATTGTAGCCTCTCCACTAGGCTCAGAATCTGAACTCACTCACTACTTGCCAAAGTGTGAAACCATAATTGGAGGACACAATCTCCCTGCTGACCTTATCTGTTTAGACATGAAGGGTTATGATGCCATTTTGGGTGTCGATTGGCTAATTAAATATGATGCCGATGTAAACTGTCGCCATAGGAGGGTCACTTTTAAAAGATCAAACTTTCCAACTCTATCACTGCTTGGCACCCGTTATCACAAACACCCTATCTTGATATCCTCCTTGAAGGCTTCTAAGCTGATCAACCAGGGTTGTGATGCTTTCCTAGTTTCCGTCTTGGCTACTGAAAAGAGGAAACCGACCATAGAAGACTTCGCCAAGTTAAACATTGATGCAGACATCAAAGAGAAGGGATGCTTTGTTGCAAGTGTTAGAGCACAGCCCACACTATTGGAGGACATCACAACACTCCAAGACAATGACCCTATAGTTGTGGAGATTAAGGCTAATCTGGACCAGAGGCCAGATTTCTCATTAACTGAAGATGGAAGGCTATTGTTCCAGGATCGAGTCTGTGTACCCGACCATGCAGAAACAAAGAAAATGATTATGGACGAGGCTCACAAGACCAGATATACTATTCATCCTAGAACTACCAAAATGTATCAGGATTTGAAAAGAAGCTTCTGGTGGCCTAATATGAAGAGAGAGGTGGCGGAGTATGTCGCCCGATGCTTAACATGTCAAAGGGTCAAGGCAGAACACTTACGACCCGCTGGTAAACTCAAACCCCTAGAAATTCCGGCATGGAAATGGGAAGGTATAGGGATGGATTTTATTTTCGGACTACCTAAATCTAGAGGTGGATTCGATGGTATCTGGGTTATAGTCGACCACTTAACCAAGTCGGCTAACTTGTTGCCAGTGAAGAATAAGTGGTCAATAGATGTTCTGGCTGCATTGTATGTGAAAGAAATAGTCAGATTACATGGAGTACCGGTGTCTATCGTGTCTGATAGAGACCCCAGGTTTACATCCCACTTTTGGAAAGGACTGCATTATTCCTTAGGATCTAAACTAAATTTTAGCACGGCTTTCCATCCACAAACAGATGGACAAACGGAGAGAACCAACCAGGTGATTGAAGATATGCTCAGAGCATGTGTCCTAGATTTTGGAGGTAGCTGGCATGAACACTTACCTCTTGTAGAGTTCGCCTACAATAATAGCTATCAAGCTAGCATTCAGATGGCACCATTTGAAGCACTTTATGGCAGAAGTTTCCGATCTCCAATATGCTGGTATGAGGTTGGCGAAAAACAATTGTTGGGACCAGAGATGATAAGGGAAACCACAGAGAAGGTGAAGCTTATCAGAGAAAGAATGGCAGTGGCGCAGCAATGACAAAAGGCATATGCAGATAATAGAAGAAGAGACCTGGAGTTTCAGGTGGGTGAACATGTATTCTTGAAAGTGTCTCCAGGCCGTGGGATCAGATGTTTTGGCATTAAAGGCAAGTTGTCACCAAGGTTTGTCGGGCCTTTCGAAATCCTTGAAAGAGTCGGTGAAGTGGCATATCGTCTCGCTTTACCACCCAAAATGGATGGAATACACAATGTGTTCCACATATCCATGTTGAAAAAGTATGTACGAGATCCATGGCATGTTATAGAATACGAGCTTCTGGAGTTCAACAAAGACGGAACATATCAAGAGAAGCCAATTAAGATTATGGACCGAGAACTGCGCCAACTAAGGAACAAGGTTATCCCCCAAGTAAGGGTTAGATGGAATCAACGCATGGATGAGGACGACACGTGGGAAACCGAGGAAGCAATGCGCAAAAGATTTCCGGAGCTATTCACAAGTAAGTACACCTCACTTGTAAAATAACTTGCTGTACATGAATTTGGGGACCAAATTCTCTTAAGTGGGGGAGGGTGTAGCACCCCGGAAATTTTAATATATAAAGAAATCAAATTTAATAAAAGTGTTGGAGGGACTTCCAACATTATATATTAATGACCCAATATCATAAGCGGGTCAATGGACATCAATTGGCCCAATAATCAAATAAAGCTAGAGAATGCATGAAAATTCGTAACTTAAATAGGCTGAAATTGGAAAGAGGCAATTTGAGTTGAATTGGGATGCAATCATGCATTCTTGGCAACCCAAATTCGTGCCTATCTATGGTGGAAGGTTTCCTAAAGCCTCACACACTCAAAGGGAGGAAGGAATCATCAAAAGATAGGGAACTGCCCTTCAAAACCGCAGCCTAGCTTTCCTAGTTATAATAGGACTCCTAAAACACCATGGTTGCTTAAATACTCTTCACCAAAACCTAGGAACGAGTTTTAGAACTTGCTGGGGTCGTGTGGAGAAGTTCTTGGTGGCTGGGGAGCAGGGATCATCCACACCAAGGCGTTCTTCTTCCCCTGTTCTGACTGCTGCGACCTGCACAGACCATCATCTTGAAGTCGACCAAAGGTGAGTCAAACCTAAACCAAACCTTGCAAGGCTTATACCCCTGGAAAGAGGGTCAAGGCCACGTTCTAACCCAAGTGGAATTCTCAAATTCCATGCAGTATTCACGGAGCAGTAAGCGTTTTCCTCCGAGTGTTTGAACTCGGGTTTTCTGGAAAAACGAGATTTCTTCAACCCAGAAGGTAGGTTTTCTTGAGCCAAATCTTAATATATCCTATACCAATGTGTAGAGCATCAAGTTAACGTTCGTTTTCCACTGGTTTCATCGAATTCTAATGAGTATATTTTGAGTTACAAGTGTTTCCAAAGTCGTGCACTGTTAGGGCTTTTCCCGTTCTTCTTATTATGCACGTGATTCGAGTCCAAATTTGACTAAACTTCCTTCACAAAAGTTTTTCTAATGAGAGTCACGATCATCTTGTATGTTGAACGTTTGTCCAAAAGTCCTTGGTTAGAGAGTTACAGGCGTGGGAATAGAGTCACTGCATGATACTGGGATTTCGGGCTACACTTGACTTTTGTTCTTCATCTATTTTCTCAGGATTCAAGATGGAGCTTGATCAAATCCCCAACATCAAAGTTCTTCTACTAGTTGTCCTCGTCATCTTTCGTGTTGAACGTTTTGTATAAATGTCATTAGTTAGAGAGTTATAAGATGGGTAAGTGAATCACTGCATGAGACATGTTTTCAGGTCACACTTGACCATAAAGTTTGTCATGAAAGCCCTCTAGTGTCGACACTACCCCATCTAGTGTCGACACCCTGTCCCAAAACAGCCCAGGAAGTGTTCTGGAATCCCATCTAGTGTCGACACTGCCTCTTCTAGTGTCGACACACTGTCCCAGTTTTACCCAGGAAGTTCTGGGAGACGGATCTAGTGTCGACACTACCCCATCTAGTGTCGACACACTGTCCCATGTTTTCCAGAAGGTCTTCTGGAACCTGGTTCTAGTGTCGACACTACTTGAACTAGTGTCGACACTACCTGACCAGTTTGTCATGTTTCTGCTTTGTGTTTGAAGCATAGTGTCGACACCAGCATGGATTGTGTCGACACTACCTTTACAAGATATTGCATATTTTGTTCTTTTCATTACATAATGTCTATTTAATGGCTTAAAAGTGTTTAACCCATTGAAAAATCCTTAATTACATGAATATTATTCTAATTGCTTTCTTAATGATATGATCATACCTGAAACCTGTGATTTACTCTTGTTACCATTCTAGCTTGCTTAAAGTGATAAATTTTATCTTAAAATCTCGTAAACCCATTTGAAGCTAAATGCATGGTTCATTGCATGCCATCATGTTAAGTGTTCTTCCGAGAGTTTGAGACCGACGGATTGTGAATTTACACATGTGCATTTCTACACACTTATACATCTAGGGCGTGCACTTCTTTCTCTTCTTGTTCTCGTGAGTGTGAATTGCCATCTAGACTAAAGCCATAAATGTAAAGATTGAACTAAATTGTAAATCTATCTTCAGCTGCCGAATTTATCTCTTGACTATTGTCCTATGGAATCATGTTCAATTTATTCTTCTTATCATCATCATGAACATGACATTACACATGCTTACATCTTGAAACTCTCATTGGCCATTATTAATGACTGTGGGTATCTTCATTTGAAATTTTACATGAGATGGCTGACAGGGCACGGAGTGTGTCCAAGGGCTCCAGTCTAGCCCCAATGACGGAGAGTCATAAATATACTGTTAACCATGGGGTATAATGATTACTGGCGTTGCATCTGCGCTGGGAGTACTTTCTTGCTTGTTGAATGTTAGATACATAACCACATACACGTGTCCTGGTGTACATTCTTGATGGATCTTTTCTTGGTGTACATTGGTGTCTACGTGCCTGATTAGTGTTACTTGAACGTGCTTGTGCAATCTTGCTTGCTTGCGTGATATGGCCATCCTGCATTTATTGCAACTAGTGATATCTTGCTTTCTTGAAAACTATTGACATCAAGTGAAATCTTGCGTGCTTGTGCAAAGTGATCTATTGCTAGTTCTTTCTTGGCATCTTGTTCAAAAATCTTATTCTATCTTGTTCACTTCATCCAGCTTGTTTTATACATCATGTTTTAATGAGTTTTGTTCGTACTTGCATATCGTTCATCGTACTTGCCTAGTTCAAAATGTTAATCACTTATATCATTGCCCACACATTGAGATATAAATCCTACTGGGCTAGTTTGCTCATCCCCTACTTTTACCCAATCTAGGTGACTATGAAGTTCAAGAGGAAGAGCAAGTCGAGGATGGGAATGCGTCCGAGTGAAGAGCGTTCCAAACATGAGTCTATCTATAGTTAGTTTATTGTGAGTGTTAGAACAATGTAGTAGGAAGTGAGGTATCATGTACTTTTGCTTAATTGAGTCTTAGTCATGTATTAGTTCATCTGAGACAAATATGAGATTTGAATACAAGTTATATTGAGTTCAACATTTGGGCCCTATTATGATGTTTGTGTTGATACACATTTAGCGCGTGCTAGCTAGAGGCTTATTTGCCGACTGTCCACGTCTCGGAATATCGACTCGAATTATTCGAACTAATATCCGCTGCGAAATTCTCGGGACGTGACAGCCCAGTAGGATTTATATCTCTGGTGCAGGTAGCTTTACATGATTAATGTATTAAATGCAGAGCCACTAATGATAGAGAGAGAGAGTCAAGTAAAGTAAGAGATAGCACGATAGCATGGATCAAAATAGCACAAGTTTCTAATATAACACAGAGAACAGAATGGCCATAGCACAATGTTTCATAATAATGCAAAGAGTCGAGTATAGTATAGCACTTTGATTGTCATTTAGATAGTCGAGATAGATAGCACTTGAGTGTAATGCCAAACACTCTGGTCAATTAACTCCCGCGGGCACTAGCCCTTTTAGGCCCACCTCCCAGGACCAGACCGGGCCCTTTATATTGCCAAGCATTAGTCATATTGTTTATCTTTCGACAATCAATCAAATGGCCAATAGAGAGTACCAAGAATAGATAAGAGTACTTAATGAATGGATGAGAAGGTAGAGAGAATGTGAATAGATGAGCGAATAGAGTATAGATGAGAACTAGAGGTCATTGCACAGAAAGCGATGGTTAAACAGGCGATAGTAATAGTTGCTCAACACACATGATTGGGGTTGGCAGTCAGGTAGAATTCACTAACCTTCCACTGGCCATGTTATTGATGATCAGGTCATCTCCATATAATTTCATGAATTACATAACTATTTTGGTGATTAACAAAACTCAGATAAAGTTTGATCTAACAAAGTTTTATGAAGCTAAGATACATGAACAAGTCAGGCGAAATCAAGGAAATATGTAAGTATTTACTATACTGTAGCATTTCAAGTTCAGAGCATTAAATTTATCGAAGTACATATCAACTTTCCATAAGTTACAACGATTTCATAAGTGTTGCATCGATTTCAATAGTCATAACGATTTCCTTACCTCTATCGCTTTCATATTCATAATGATTTGGTAAGTGACATACCGATTTTGGACTCACAATGATTTCATAAGCATCGCATCAATTTCGATCTCACATCGATTTCGATCTCAGAACGATTCGCAAAGTGATCGCATCGATTTCGATCTCACATCGATTTCGATATCAGAACGATTCGCTAAGTGACCGCATCGATTTCGATCTCAGAACAATTCGCTAAGTGATCGCATCGATTTCGATCTCAGAATGATTCGCTAAGTGATCGCATGGATTTCGATCTCAGAACGATTCGCTAAGTGATCACATCGATTTCGATCTCAAAAGGATTTGCTAAGTCATCGCATCGATTTCGATCTTACAATAATTTTGTTTCACATCGATTTGATAAGTGAGAACAACGATTTGATCTCACAATGATTCGGTTCACATCGATTTGGTAAGTAAGAACAACGATTTGGTCTCACAATGATTTGTCTTTCATAACGATTCGATAAGTTCCACATTGATTTGGTATTTATATCGATTCGACAAGTTACAACAACAACTTGGTCATTATAACGACTCGATAAGTTACACAACGATTTGCTTGTTGTAACGATTCGATAAGTCACATCAACGACTTGGTCTGTGTAACGATTCAATAAAACAAAACATCGATTTGATCACTACATCGACTCGATAAGTGAGACAATGATTTGGTTATCACGATTTGCTTGTAATGATTCGTTCACAACGATTTGATTATAACAATTTAGTTATAACAATTTGATTGTATCGATTTGTTCACAACGATTTGATTATAACGATTTGGTTATAATGATTTGCTTGTAATGATTCGTTCACAACGATTTGCTTATAACGATTTGGTTATAACGATTTCCTTATAACGATTTGGTTATAACGATTTGCTTCTAATGATTCGTTCTCAAACGACTCACTCATACAACGATTTCATAAGTGATTCTCACAACGATTTCATGAAATATAACGACTTGATATTCAAATATCTTGACAAGTCAAAGTCATCCCTCGTATTTCTCTTATATCCATGCATTAAATATAACCGTACATTTCTCTGCACGATGCATGTTCATATATCTTCTATTCTTATGCTTCTACATGTAATATCTTTTTGGAAAGACAGAATGGGATTTCTATTTTGTTGTATCCTCACTCTAACGATTGACTGACAATAAGAGACAGCTTAGCTGTCTACATTTTAGCATTTAATATCTACAGGTCTCTGACAGCTCGACTCTATACAATGTTGGATAAAGTAGAAGCTAGAGGATATAAGAAGGATTTTCTTCTTACGTGCATGGAATGTAAAGGACCGTTGACTGCAAAGGAGAACCATGCAGTCTAACATTCTCAGAACATAGAGACAACGGATACTTCAACGACTATTTTCAAAAGAAGTTATATATTGAAGACTGATGGCTCCAGAAATGAAGTAACCTGGATAAACTTACTCGACACAATCTGCGAGCATCTAGAAGAGCCAAGCCTCACTCCATTGTTTTAGATTTGCTCTTAGCTCTCTGTGTCCAGAGTAGATCTTAGAGAGAGCGTTTGTGTACTGAGAGAGTTCATTATTGTAGATCTCTTCCTCTTAGTCCTTGCTTCAGATCAAGCATTGTTCTATTAGCTTGATCTAGGGGCTTGTCTTCCCTCGAACACATCTCATGTTGTTCCCTTCGTGTTGAAGAAAGACCTGGGGGTTCCAGGGTGTTATTCCCTTCGTGTTGAAGGAAGACCTGGGTGTTCTAGAGAAGACCAGCTGTGGCTGGGTGTGTAAGTGTCCATAAGGGGGACTGTACCCTTAGGTAGTGGAATCCTAAGTTGTTGCTCAGGGACTGGACGTAGGACTCCTGTGGAGAGGAGGTCCAAACCAGGTTAAAAATCCTTGTGCAGTGTGTTTGCTTTCTGTGTGTTTGTTATTGTTCTTACGACTAACACTAACTGCCAAATGCAGTGTATTGCTTAAAATTTCTTGTTGACAGGTTTAGGTAATCAAGTTTTAAGAATGCCATTCCCTCCCTCTGGGCTTGCTAGCTGGGCAACAAGTGGTATCAGAGCTAGTCTCTTCGACAAGAAGATCCAACGATCTAAAGAGAAAAGATCAAATGGCAGCCCAAGGTCACTTCGAAGGTCAGTCAGTCAATAGGCCACCTTTGTTCGATGGTGAAGACTATACTTATTGGAAAACAAGAATGGAGTTCTTCTTATAAGGACTCAACTATCAGATCTGGTCGATTGTTAAAGAAGGAGATCTTCTATTCACGAACGAAAAAGACAAATGGATGGAAGACGACAAGAAGAAAATCTCTCTCAACCACAAGGCAAAAAGCATTCTATGTTGTGCTCTTAGCAATAAAGAGTTCAACAGGATCTCGCCTGCAAATCCACCATGGAGATGTGGGAAAAATTGAGAATCACCGATGAGGGCACAGATAAAGTAAAAGAAATGAGAATAGACATCTTGGTGACTCAATATGAATGATTTCAGATGCAGTCAGGAGAGACTATCACACAGATGTACAGCAGGTTCACCGACATCACAAATGGATTAGCCGGTCTAGGAAAGACTTATGAAATGGGTGACATGGTCATGAAAATTCTAAGATCTTTACCAGCTTCATGGACTCCCAAAGTACCGGCAATTGAAGAAGCAAATGACTTGATGAGAATGTCATTAGAAAAACTCATAGGGTCTCTAATGGCCCATGAGATCAACATGGAAAGGTTGGGAGAATCATCAATCAGAGGGAAGCACTCCAACGCTCTCAAGGCAAAAAAAGAAGACTTATCAGAAGAATCTTCAGATGGTAATGAAAGCATAAGAAGCAGTGAAGATGAGGAAGCTCTCCTCTCCAGAAGACTACAAAGGATATTAGCTAGAAAGAAGTACCAGTCTGGAAGGAGATACTTCAAGAAAAATAAAGATTACAAAAATCCAGAAGGAAAGGAATCAAAGAGAGCTGAGCACATCTGTTATGAATGCAAGAAGCCTGGACATATCAAGCAGAATGTCCAAAGCTGAAGAAAAATGAAGTCAGAAAGAAGGACAGTTCCATGAAATTCAGAAGATACAAGAAGAAAGTCATGGCAGCAGCATGGGACAACAGCAGCGACTCAGACAGTGAGTCGAGTTCTAGTGGAGAAGAAGAAGAAAAGGCCAACCTGGCCTTCGTGGCTAACATCGACGAAAAGGTAACATCTGACTTATCCTTCTCTTCATGTAACGAATCTGATTCTGATAATTTAGAAGATGCTTTAATGAGTTGTATTGTAAATATAAAGAAGTATGTAAATCATTAAAAGTCAGTAAGAAAAATCTTGCATGCTTAGAAAATACTAATTCAGATTTAAAATCTGAAAATGAGCAAATGGAAAAAACAAATTACTGAACTAAAAAGAAGAAATGAATTGTTATGTAAGGACCTGAAAAATAAAAATGAACAATTAGAAAGCTTGGAAAACCAAGAACAGTAAATAAATTGAACAGGAAGTTAATACATTAACAATAGAAAATGAAAAATTATCAATCACGTTAGAAAAAATTACAAACGGTAAAACAACGTTAAAACTTAAAGGTGCTGGACGGTCACGTAAAAAGAAGCATGGATTAGGTTATACTCCTCCCGATGATAAAGAAACAATAGTATACCCTAAAATATATCCAACACCTAAGTTTGTAGCTGAACAAGACACATCATATAGGTCAAGCTTTAAATACATTCCAACTGAAAAAGTAAGTAGAACATCTTGCTGTAGTCACTGCAACAAGTTAGGTCATACTAAAATAGCATGTCCAACTAAACATAAAAGATGGATAATAAAAAGAAAATTGATGATACTAACCAATCAGGACCCAAAAGAACTTGGGTACCTAAAGCTTAGTGTTTTCATTGCAAGTAAACCTTCGAGCATCAAAATGGTACTTGGACAGCAGATGCTCAAGGCACATGTCAGGGAACAGAAAGCTATTTTCCCATCTTGAAGCTGAAGAAGGCACAGTCACTTATGGAGACAATGGAAAAGGGACTGTGATAGGTAGCGGATCAGTAGGCAGTAAAGGCAAAACCGTTATCGAAGATGTTCTATGCATCAAAGGACTGAAGCACAACCTTGTCAGTATCAGCCAACTGTGTGATAAAGGTCATCAGATCAGATTTCAGAATCAAAGTGCAGTATCATGAAGGTTGGTGCAGTCATTTTTGAAGCTAATAGAGAAAAGAACTTGTATGTACTTTATCTAGAAGAATTAAAAGATCAGGACATATGTCTGGCAGCGAATAAAGAGCAGTCAACTGATCTCTGGCATCGAAGATTGGGCCACTGCAGCTTGGATGGCATGAGAAAATTAATCAAGAGAAACTTGGTGGAAGGCCTACCCAAAATAAGTACAAGAATGGATGGTGTCTGTGGGCCGTGTGCAAAAGGAAAGCACACCAAGTCATCCTTCAAGTCAAACACTATGGTAACATCCTCAAAACCCTTAAAACTCCTACATATGGAACTATTTGGGCCAATGAGAACCACAAGTCTTGGAGGAAAGAACTTTGGATTTGTTATAGTGGATGACTTGTAGTACCCCGGAAAATCCATTAATTAAAATTTATAGATAAATAGAAATTTTATCTATTAATAAATTCAATTAATTAAAACGGTACGCATCATTATTGCATGCGTATAAACCCCTATAAAAATTTCGAAAAAATAGTAGTTATACTTTAAATAATATTCTCTAATGACCCATCATGAAATTTGGGCATAGAAAAATCGTTGGACTTAGTTTAAGAATTTATGCGACTTATTAGCATAATTAAGGAATAAGTCGAAGAACCCATTATTTATGACCCAAAGTGGATTATAAATAAAAATAAACATGTGGGTAGACTTTAAATAATATGGGATGACAGCCCATTATGATATTTGGACCAATGGACAATCTTGGCCCATGAATAAATTCTCTAATAAAAGATAATTAAAAATCTATTAAGTAAAGTAAGTACATGAGTTGTACAATTAAGCTCACATGAGTTATTGGGCCAAGAGTAAGAGCCCAATGGGTGAAGATTAGAAATATTGGCATGAATAATATTTAATCAATTTAAAAATATGAAATTACTTGAATAAGTGTGATAAATAGATTTACATAAGGATAAAGGGTGAATAATTGGAATTAAATCTATACCTATTAAGTCAAATTAGTAATGAGTTTTATTAATGGACCTAACATGATAGTTAGGCCCAAATGTGAAGAGCCCATCTTGGGATGGGAAGTAATTAAGTTAATTCGTACCTAAAAATAGTAATAAATAGAAAATGGTTAAGATGATGACTATTTTAACTCTTACTTATCTTAAAAAGAGTCTCCCTCCCATCCTAACACATTAGCCACGAAATTAGATCTCTCTCCAAGCCAACTAAGTGATAATGCTAGAATAAGGGGAGATAAATGTAGAAATTCGGAGTTAATTATTAAATAAATTAAAAAGGATAAGATAATGACTAAACTAGCTTATAAATGTCCTTACAAGAGTCATATACTTACCCTAAACCTTTACCCACGAAATTGGATCCCTTCCCAACTCTATTAGGTGGATAAATAAGAGAAAGTGGGAGATAAAGAAGAAATTCGGAGTTTAATGGAAGGGATGACTCTTATAATGGCTAGGACTCCTATAATTAGCCATATACACCAAAACTCATCCCTAGCAACCCATTTTCATGGCTGGAACTCTAGAGAACAAGGAGAAGGGCTGGAGACAAAGGAGAAAGGAGGAGGAGGCTAGAACAAGGATGAGTTTTTCCATTTTCGTCACCAAACTAGGGTTTTTTTACTCCATGAAAAAGGTCGGCAATCTCTCAAGCAAAAATCATGTAAAAATTATCCTAGGTAGCCTTCATGTACCTCTTCAAAATCCCTATGGTTTTGTTGTATTCCGCTCATCCATTTGGGCGAATTTAATTCCTGAATCTCTGTGTTACCATGAACCAAAATCTTATGTTTTCTCTAATTCCCAACATGTACTTGCTCTCATGCCATGATAAAATTCTCTTATATACTGCATCTTATTATCTTTCAAACGCCTCTGGTCTTGCTCAATTTTGATCTCCCATGAGGGAGTATTAAATTTTGAATCACTGTCTGTTGCTTGTACCTGACTCTTCAAGTTTACCTATAAACTCCGTGTATACTTGATTCATACCATGAAAAAATTCTAAAACTATACTTCGTGTAGCTTTCGACGCCCCTAGTTTCGTAATTTTTCATTATGTATTCATCTCTGATTAATTCATTGAACCCTGACTGTGCCTGTTTAGGTCGTCAGAATGTAACGTGTTCAAAGCATGGCTAAATCTTGTCTAATTTCAAATTAATCATGCATGCTGATAGATACATGTATCTACTTTCATTTGAAACTAGATTCGTGATTTTTGGGTCATTATACGATTTTATATTGAATTTAGAAGAGCCCTGTGTCATCTAGTATCAACCCTGAAAAAAAGGAAAAACCCTGACCGTCCCTGATATCGGGGCGGCGTGATACGTCACGATAACAGGAGGGTCGCGGTCAGCCGCCAGGTCGCGTCTTGAACGCGGCGGGCCTCGCCACCGCGTTCCCTTCCCGGTCCGAGCGAGGCCGGCCGGTCTGCGGATCGCGCCCGTGCCGCCCGTCGCGACTTGAATCGCGACGGGTAGGTTCGCCGCGATTTGAAGATTTCGGCCAGAACATGAAATTACTCTCATGCTCTTGTCAATTAAGCTACATGACTGAAGTTTAACCCTAATCATGCACTGTTTTGAACAGTAACAATTGATTATTTATATTTGTTAATAATCGTATGAAATATATTATTTAAAAGTCAATTGCACGATCTATCATATTCTCAAGATTTCTCTACACTTGCACACACATAACATTATTAATTGCCATTTGACCTTATTGAATTACGCAATAATGTATTCGGTAATTTAGTGAAATAAATTATTAAATTCCCTATTTTATTAAATACAATTTTTTTCCATTTTTACTCGCGCATTTTAAATACCGTTATCGTTTTCCCTCGGCTTCGAGGACTCGAGGCACGACGGACCCGTTTTCTACACACTTTCTCTTGACTTGGACCACCTCTCCATCGGGAATACTCTCGACTGGACCAGGGACTCCTTGTCAAGGCCTCCGTAAGTCTTTTTGACTTTGGCGCACGTCCTTAGTCAACGAGCTGGTTGTACCTTTAAATCCCGTTACACTCTTAGGGATCAGTACGATCCAAAATGGCCTTAGTGGATTCTCTCTTATCTTGTGATCACGTCGGACCACCTGGCCAGTGTTCTTAGCACGGCTAGTGGGCGGTGGTGACTTCTTCTACCAGACTGTCGGTACCCGACCTGGTGCTGTGCAACCGTTACTATCGTGGTTTATCGTTATTTTACGATTATACCCCTATCTCATCTACTATCGTTGTACTCTCATCTATTCACGTTCACTCTACTATCTTGTATATTCATCTAGTACTCTCTTGAAACTCTTGAGCTATTGTGGCTCCTATTGCGTGTACTATACATGACTGTCTAGCGCCATAATATGGGTCCAGTGACCCTACTGACTCGAATGCATAATTGTGCAGGGCACGGAGAGTGTCCGAGGGGCTCCAATCTAGTCCTGGGGACAGAGAGCCACCCGAAAATACCTGCAGGGGCTATTGACGGTGTTCTGCATTGCACCGGTTCTGACTATCTCGACATTGGCTAGACACCTAACTGTTATACTATTAGTCTGAGGAGTTCAGACGTATTGTACCATTTCGGTGCTATTATTGTGCTAGTACTGACTGTTATAACATTAGTCTGAAGAGTTCAGACGTAATGTACTATCGTTAAATAGCTATTGTCCCAAAGTGACTATTGTCATACTCGACTAGTGCACCGTGGTGCAACCATACACGTTATCTCATTACATGTTATCTCTTTACACGCTATCTCTTTACATGCAATCTCGATACACGCTATCTTGATATACAAGCTATCTCGTTACACGCCACCTTGATACAAGCTATCCTATTACATATCATTTTGATACACGCTATCTTGTTATATGGTCTTTTCTCTATCATTCTAATTTTGCAATATTCTTGTGAAGTGTATTATCGTTCACATGTTATCGCATGCTATCATTCTAGTATGCCATCAATCTCTTATCATGTACTATTTCTCTCTTGACTATACTTGATCGTTCTCTCTAGTTAACCTGCGTTACAAACATTAATCACTTAAAGCATGCTTGTTTACACGAGATATTAAGTCCTACTGAGCGTTATCGCTCACCCTTCGTTATTTGTTATTGTATTTTCAGGTAAGTCAAGGGATGACCTTACACACAACAACGGGATTGGACTGGAGTGATGAGCGTCCTGAAGTCATAGCGATGGAATGTTCTTAGTACCTTAGAGTCTAGTTAGATATTTGATTTAGATTTCTTTCCCTATGTAATAATGTCATTGAGCCCTATGTTTTGGCTCTGAATTAGTGGTTGTAATAGTTTACATGAATTATCAATAAAATGATGAGTTTTAATTACAATTATTGCTCATTAGTTGCTCTGATATTTGTGAATGTATGCGCAATTTACATTACCATACACGTTGTTCATTCCTTCCCGATTTATTTCGTTGCTAAATTGACGGGGCATGACAGTTGGTATCAGAGCCTAGGATGTCCTTAATAGATATTTTAAGTCTAGGATGTTCTAGTTGAATTGCCCTGACACGTGTCTAAGTCAACCACCATACCTATGTGAGAATTGGGTAGAACCATGGTTAAGACCTAAATACATTTATATACATATTAACTTAGTAATACTTTAGTACCCAAAGTCAAAAAGGAAATAAATTAAATGTTATTGCTCGCAGGAGATTAGTGGAGATGGCTAATGAACATGCACAATTGCGGGACTTGCAAAGCACCGTACAAGGGTTAACTCAAGCCCTTAACAACGTGATTCAAGCAGGAGCAATGAATGGGGTAGGAGATTTATACGGGAACTTTCAACGAATGAATCCCCCTAGGTTTAATGGAACTCTGGATCCCGATGAAGCCGAAAATTGGGTGAAGGTGATGGAACGGATATTTAGAGTCATGCAATGTTCAGAGCAAGAGAAAGTCGTTCTGGAAACCTTCCAATTGGACCGCGATGCTTGAGCTTGGTGGGAAGCTGCTAGTCGACAATTACCCGACATCAACATAGCGTGGGATGAATTTTTAGAACTCTTCAACACCAAATATTTTTTCGAAAGGATTCGTGAGAAGAAGGCAAATGAATTCGCAAATTTAAAACAACGAATGATGTCTGTAGCAGAATATGAAGCACAATTTGAAAGACTAGCACAATATGCACCACATTTGGTGAGTACGGAAAAGATGAAGGCAAAGAGATTCTTAGAAGGATTGAGACCTGTGTTCTGGGAAAAGTTGGCTCCGCTAGACCTTGTAGTATATTCGGACATGGTATCGAGAGCTCAAATAATAGAGGATACCATGGGACTTCTTGAAAAGATCCATAAGAAGAAGGTAATTAAAAGGGAACATGCTACCCATTCTAATGATAATAAAGGAATAAATACAGTAGATAGCAAGAGAATGAAAGGGGAAGTGAAACATAAGGAATTCTGTAAATTTTGTAAAAGGCCAGGGCATCAGATGGATAACTGTTGGAAGAAATTGGGCAGATGCTTGCGTTGTGGAAGTCAACACCACTGAGTCATCAATTGCCCGACAAAAAAGAACCAAACTCCACACCAAAGACGGTTACAAGTTCTTGTTGATACGCAAATGCCAATAAAGGTAGACAAGGTATCAGTACTAATCCCTTAGTTCAAGTTCATATTATTTTCTCGATAACAAAACCCTAAGTTGGGGAGATGATGGAATGAAATATTCAGAATAAATTAGTAGCCGTATCTTAACATATGAATTTGGCGACCAAATTCTATTTAAGTGGGGGAGGATGTAGTACCCCGGAAAATCCATTAATTAAAAATTATAGATAAATAGAAAATTTATCTATTAATAAATTTAATTAATTAAAACGGTACGCATCATTATTGCATGGGTATAAACCCCTATAAAAACTTCGTAAAAATAGTAGTTATACTTTAAATAATGTTCTCTAATGACCCATCATGAAATTTGGGCATAGAAAAATCGTTTGGACTTAGTTTAAGAATTTATGCGACTTATTAGCATAATTAAGGAATAAGTCGAAGAACCCATTATTTTATGACCCAAAGTGGATTATAAATAAAAATAAACATGTGGGTAGACTTTAAATAATTTGGGATGATAGCCCATTATGATATTTAGACCAATGGACAATCTTGGCCCATGAATAAATTCTCTAATAAAAAGATAATTAAAAATCCATTAAGTAAAGTAAGTACATGGGTTGTACAATTAAACTCACATGAGTTATTGGGCCAAGAGTAAGAGACCAAAGGGTGAAGATTAGAAATATTGGCATGAATAATATTTAATCAATTTAAAAATATGAAATTACTTGAATAAGTGTGATAAATAGATTTACGTAAGGATAAAGGGTGAATAATTGGAATTAAATCTATACCCATTAAGTCAAATTAGTAATGAGTTTTATTAATGGACCTAACATGAATAGTTATGCCCAAATGTGAAGAGCCCATCTTGGGATGGGAAGTAATTAAGTTAAATTCGTACCTAAAAATAGTAATAAATAGAAAATGGTTAAGATAATGACTATTTTAACTCTTACTTATCTTAAAAGAGTCTCCATCCCATCCTAACACATTAGCCACAAAATTAGATCTCTCTCCAAGCCAACTAAGTGATAAATGCTAGAATAAGGGGAGATAAATGTAGAAATTCGGAGTTAATTATTAAATAAATTAAAAAGGGATAAGATAATGACTAAACTAGCATATAAATGTCCTTACAAGAGTCCTATAATTACCCTAAACCTTTACCCACGAAATTGGATCCCTTCCCAACTCTATTAGGTGGATAAATAAGAGAAAGTGGGAGATAAAGAAGGAAATTCAGAGTTTAATGGAAGGGAGGACTCTTATAATGGCTAGGACTCCTATAGTTAGCCATATACACCAAAAAACTCATCCCTAGCAACCCATTTTCGTGGCTAGAACTCTAGAGAACAAGGAGAACGGCTGGAGACAAAGGAGCAAGGAGGAGGAGTTTTTCCATTTTCGTCACCAAACTAGGGTTTTCTTACTCCACGAAAAAGGTAGGCAATCTCTCAAGCAAAAATCGTGTAAAAATTATCCTAGATAGCCTTCATGTACCTCTTCAAAAGCCCTATAGTTTCGTTGTATTCCGCTCATCCATTTGGGCGAATGTAATTCGTGAAAATCTGTTGTTACCATGAACCGAAATCTTATGTTTTCTCTAATTCCCAACATGTACTTGCTCTCATGCCATGATAAAATTCTCTTATATACTGCATCTTATTATCTTTCAAACGCCTCTAGTCTTGCTCGATTTCGATCTCCCATGAGAGAGAATTAAATCATTGAATCCCTATCTATTACTTGTACCCGACTCTTCAAGTTTACCTATAAACTCCGTGCATACTTGATTCCATACCATGAGAAAATTCTCTAAACTACTACTTCGTGTTAGCTTTCAAACGCCTCTAGCTTCGTAATTTTTCATTATGTATTCATCTCTGATTAATTCATTGAACCCTGACTGTGCCTATTTAGGTCATCAGAATGTAACGTGTTCAAAGCATGGTTAAATCTTGTCTAATTTCAAATTAATCGTGCATGCTGATAGATATATGTGTCTACTTTCATTTGAAACTAGATTCGTGATTTTTGGGTCATTATACGATTTTATATTGAATTTAGAAGAGCCCTATGTCATCCAGTATGAACCCTAAGAAAAGGGAAAAACCCGGACCGTCCCTGATATCGCGGCGGCGCGATATGCCGCGATAACAGGAGGGTCACGGTCGGCCGCCAGGTCTCGTCTTGAACGCGGCGGGCCTCGCCACCGCGTTCCCTTCCTGGTCCGAGCCAGGCCGACCGGTCTGCGGATCGCGCCCGAGCCGCCCGTCGCGACTTGAATCGCGATGGGTAGGTCCGCCGCGATTTGAAGATTTCGGCCAGAACATGAAATTACTCTCATGCCCTTGTCAATTAAGCTATATGACTCAAGTTTAACCCTAATCATGCACTGTTTTGAACAGTAACAATTGATTATTTATATTTGTTAATAATCTCATGAAATATATTATTTAAAAGTCAATTGCACGATCTATCATATTCTCAAGATTTCTCTACACTTGCACACACATAACATTATTAATTGCCGTTTGACCTTATTTAATTACGCAATAATGTATTCGGTAATTTAGTAAAATAAATTACTAAATTCCCTATTTTATTAAATATAATTGTTTCCGTTTTTACTCGCGCATTTTAAATACCGTTATCGTTTTCCCTCGGCTTCGAGCACTCGAGGCACGACGGACCCGTTTTCTACACACTCTCTCTTGACTTGGACCACCTCTCCATCGGGAATACTCTCGACTGGACCAGGGACTCCTTGTCAAGGGCTCCGTAAGTCTTCTTGACTTTGGCGCACGTCCTTAGTCAATGAGCTGGTTCTACCTTTAAATCCCGTTACACTCTTAGGGATCAGTACGATCCAAAATGGCCTTAGTGGATTCTTTCTTATCTTGTGATCACGCCGGACCACCTGGCCAGTGTTCTTAGCACGGCTAGTGGGCGGTGGTGACTTCTTCTACCAGACTGCCGGTACCCGACCTGGTGCTGTGCAACCGTTACTATCGTGGTTTATCGTTATTTTACGATTATACCTCTATCTCATCTACTATCCTTGTACTCTCATCTATTCACTTTCACTCTACTATCTTGTATATTCATCTAGTACTCTCTTGAGACTCTTGAGCTGTTGTGGCTCCCATTGCGTGTACTATACATGACTGTCTAGCACCATAATATGGGTCCAGTGACCCTACTGACTCGAATGCATAATTGTGCAGGGCACGGAGAGTGTCCGAGGGGCTCCAATCTAGTCCTGGGGGCAAGGAGCCACCCGAAAATACCTGCAGGGGCTATTGACGGTGTTCTGTATTGCACCGGTTCTGACTATCTCGACATTGGCTAGACACCTAACTGTTATACTATTAGTCTGAGGAGTTCAGACGTACTGTACCATTTCGGTGCTATTATTGTGCTAGCACTGACTGTTATAACATTAGTCTAAGAAGTTCATACGTAATGTACTATCGTTAAACGACTACTGTCCCAAAGTGACTATTGTCATACTCGACTAGTGCACCGTGGTGCAACCATACACGTTATCTCATTACATGTTATCTCTTTACACGCTATCTCTTTACATGCAATCTCGATACATGCTATCTTGATATACAAGCTATCTCGTTACACGCCACCTTGATACAAGCTATCCTATTACATATCATTTTGATACACGCTATCTTGTTATATGGTCTTTTCTCTATCATTCTAATTTTGCAATATTCTTGTGAAATGTATTATCGTTCACATGTTATCGCATGCTATCATTCTAGTATGCCATCAATCTCTTATCATTAACTATTTCTCTCTTGACTATACTTGATCGTTCTCTCTAGTTAACCTGCGTTACAAGACATTAATCACTTAAAGCATGCTTGTTTACACGAGATATTAAGTCCTACTGAGCGTTATCGCTCACCCTTCGTTATTTGTTATTGTGTTTTCAGGTAAGTCAAGGGATGACCTTACACACAACAACGGGATTGGACTGGAGTGATGAGCGTCCTGAAGTCATAGCGATGGAATGTTCTTAGTACTTTAGAGTCTAGTTAGATATTTGCTTTAGATTTCTTTCCCAATGTAATAATGTCATTGAGCCCTATGTTTTGGCTCTGAATTAGTGGTTGTAATAGTTTACATGAATTATCAATAAAATGATGAGTTTTAATTACAATTATTGCTCATTAGTTGCTCCGATATTTGCGAATGTATGCGTAATTTACATTACCATACACGTTGTTCATGCCTCCCTGATTATTCCGCTGCTAAATTGGCGGGGCATGACATGACTACTCCAGATTCACATGGGTATCCTTCTTGGAGCGCAAGGATGACGCATTTGATAGTTTTGTTAGCTTCAGTAAAAGAGTTCAAAAAGACAAGAAATATACCATTGTGAGCATTCAATCAGATCATGGAGGAGAATTTCAGAATGAAAGATTTGCAAAGTTCTGTGATGATCAAGGAATATAACATAATTCTCAGCATCAAGGACACCGCAGCAAAATAGAGTCGCTGAGAGAAAGAATAGAACCTTATTAGATATGGCAAGGACTATGTTATCAGAATATAATTTACCAAGGTATTTTTGGCCGAAGCCATCAACACAGCATGCTATATAATCAACAGAGTGATGATCAGGCCAATCCTGAAGAAGACTGCATACGAGATTTAAAAGCAGAAGAAGCCAAAGATCAGTCACTTTAGAACCTTTGGATGTCCATGTTTTATTCACAACAATGGAAAAAGAGATATTGGTAAGCTGGACTCAACGTCTGATGAAGGTATATTCATGGGGTATGCCTCCAAACCCAAAGGTTATAGAGTATTTAATAAGCATAGTCTATTAACTGAACAAACAGTGCATGTAATTTTTTATGAGACAAACCCTTCTTTGAGAAAGGAAGTAGATAGTGATTTTGATGATGCAGATTAACTATCCAGAAACTAAAGAACTCATCCATCGAGGACAAGGAAGATCCAGCCTTGGAAGATCTACAACAAAAAGACATATCACATGACAGTCTTCCAAAGGAATGGAGATACAAAAAGGATCACCCATTGGATAACATCATTGGGGATCCATATGTTGGGGTAAGAACTAGAGGTAATGTAATCCCTTCTGATTATTTAGCTTTTGTATCTCAAATAGGGCCCAAGACAGTCAATGGAGCACTGTTTGATGAATCTTGGATATTAGCCATGCAAGATGAACTTAACCAGTTCAAGAGAAACCAAGTATGGTCCCTTGTTCCGAGACCATCAGATCATCCTATGATTGGCACCAAATGGGTGTTTCAGGAACAAATTAGATGAAGCTGGTGTGATCACTAGAAACAAGGCCAGACTGGTAGCTCAAGGCTATTCCCAAGAGGAAGGCATAGATTTCTATAAAACCTATGCACCAGTGGCTAGACTTGAGACAATCAGAATTTTACTTGCTTATGCATCAGCATTAGATTTGAAACTTTTTCAAATGGATGTAAAATCCGCCTTTTTGAATGGATATATAAAGGAGGAAGTTTATGTAGAACAACCTCTAGGTTTTGATGATATTGATTTTCCGAATCATGTATTTAAATTGCATAAGGCATTGTATGGATTAAAGCAAGCACATAGAGCTTGGTATGAAAGGCTCAGTGCATTTTGATTAAAACATGGCTTTATTAGAGGTCAAGTAGACAACACATTTTCATTAAGTCCAAAGTCAAAAATGTATTGCTTGTACAAATCTATGTTGATGATATAATATTTGGTTCTATTGACGAGTCTCTTTGCAAGTATTTGAAAAGCTTATGCAGTGAGAGTTTGAAATGAGCATGATGGGGGAGCTCAACTACTTCCTTGGATTACAAATCAAACAAGGAAGATAAGGCACACATATTGTCAAGCCAAATACATCAAAGAATTATTAAAGAAGTTTGAATTTGAAAATGCCAAGCCACTGTCAACACCAATGAGTACATCGACAAGGTTAGACAGTGATAAAGATGGTAAGAAAGTAGACCAAAAGCTCTACAGAGGTATGATAGGTTCTTTACTATACTTAACTGCTAGTAGACCTGATATATTATTTAGTGTATGCATGTGCTCTAGGTATCAGGCAAATCCTAAAGTGTCTCATCTAATTTGTGTCAAAAGGATCTTTAGATACTTAGCTAAAACTCATGATCTAGGCTTATGGTATCCAAGTTCATGTGAAATTAATTTAGTAGGATATTCTGATGCTGAATACGCTGGATGCAAAATAGATAGAAAAAGTACCAGTGGATGTTGTCAATTTCTTGCAGGTTGTCTGATTTCATGGTCCTCCAAGAAGTAAAATTCAATAGCACTGTCAACAGCTGAAGCTGAGTACGTGGCTGCTGGAAGCTGTTGCATACAACTCCTATGGATTAAGCAGCAACTTGAGGATTATGGATTGCACATCAAGACAATTCACCTGTTGTGCGAGAACACCAGTGCCATTAATCTCACCAAAAATCCAGTACAGCACTCAAGAACATAGCATATAGAGGTTAGATATCATTTTATTCGTGATCATGTAGCCAATGGTAATATAGATATTTCCTTTATTGATACTCAAAATCAGTTAGCAGATATCTTCACAAAAGCCTTACCTGAAGAGAGATTTACTTCTCTTAGAAGAGAATTAGGTATGTGTAATTTATGATAGACTTATTTGTAAATAACTGAAATAATAATTATTTCAGAATAAGGATTATTCTCTCTTATGAAATTAAGCAAATTCCTTAAATATTGCTTGCATAGTAAATCTCTATAACGGTTCCTTGATTTAAAAAGTATTTATCTATCTCGACATGTCTATTTTTTTTGTCATTTTCTGCATTTATGGCGCCATCCTTTCAAAAGTCACTTTATCTCTCTCTTATAAATCCTGAAATCTGTGTTGCAACGATTCACCTCCAGCTTTCGTCTGTTTCGACTTGCTGGAATAAAACCCTATCGTCCCCAGCATCGACTCTTTGCGATTTCAAAGCTCTCATCCCTTCCCGCGAAAAATATCCTTGGGGCTTTTGCTTCAATCTTCCTCACGACCATCCAGAACCTTCTCTTGTTCAAATCCATGGCCGTTTCTGGAGTTTCCGGCAGTGTCGGGGGCTATGGGGCTGCTTTCCTCAATGCAAAGCAGCAGGAAAGGTTTACTTCAGTGAAGACGAAGTTATGCGGCAACAAAGCAGTGGATATCGCGGACCTGGAGAAGCATGGGATGCACAGCATCGTGGCAACTATGGAAAGAATGAAGTGGACAGAGATTGCTACTCTTTCAGAGGCAAGTTACCCTGACTTGGTTAAAGCCTTCTACGTTTTTCTGAAGTCAGAGGCAGATGGGTCTTTGACATCTTCTGTCAAAGGAACCCAGTTTCACATCACTCATGGTTTGTTAGAGTCACTATATGGAGTTTCTACCACTGTTCACAGTGGGGTAGACAGTGTGGACATTAATCTTAAGGGTTTGGGGATCGTTGGTCCCGAATACAAGTTGAAGGATGGAAAAATCGACATCAATCCGTTGAATGCTTTCAATAGATTATTACACTTTATTGTGTGTCAGATTTTGGTTCCTAAGAGTGCGACCTTCTCCACTTGCACAAAGGCCGACTCCGATATGATGTATTGGGACATTCAGAACCAGACCATTAACATGGCCGAAGTTATTTTGGAGAGGATGAAATTTGCAAGTGCACAGATTTGGGACAAGAAAAGTAAATTGAATGTGTCCCTTCCATATGCCCACTTGCTTACCAAGATTTTCCAACATTATGGCATCAGTGTTGTTGGGGCAGTTTCTGAGAAAATGGGCCAAGCAATTCGAAGCAGACATTTAAAGAAGAGTGGCTTCTCGTTGGTTGTTAGAGTCTAGACCAAGACTTCGGTAGCTGAGGGTCAGGCCATCATCGGCGAAGCCCAAGAAGTTCTAGAAGAGGTAGCAGAAGCAGCAGTAGCAGCAGATGTACCAGTTGAGCAAGAAGATCAACAACCTGCAGTAGCGCCTGTAGTGCAAGATCAACAACAGGAAGTTGTCAGTTCAGAAGTTGCAATGGATCAAGCAGCAACAGCAGCAGAGGTCAGAGCAGAAGAATCTGTGGTCACTGGAAGCCAGATTGAAGATATTCCTCAAGACAATATTGAGCAAGTTATGGGAGTTTCAGAGGCTATCATCCCCACCACAGTTGTGGCATCTGTTCTAAGAAATGTGTTGGAATCCATTCCTAGCACTCAGGGGGAGCCTGAAAGGACTAGTGAATCATTAGCAGATGTTGTGGCATCAGGCCACACTGATGATGTTGTCATGGAGGATGCTCCTATTGAGGGGGAGCAGTCATTTGAGAAGGAAGCAACACTTCAGGGGGAGCGCACTGCTAGTACCCTCGTTGATGATCAGTTTAGAGAATGCATTGTGGAAAGTGCCTCAGGTGAATAAGATAATGATGATAATGTGGAGCCCGTTGCAAGGGCAAGTGATAAAGGAAAGGAAGTGGCTCAAGATATTCCCCTCCTTAGCAGGAAGCCACACAGGAGGTCAAGGCAGAAGAAACTGAAAATCAACATGAAGCCCATTCTTGAAAGATTGGATGAACAAGGGTCCATACTGTGCTCTGTTCGTTCAGATATAGCCTCTATATTCATAAGCCAAAGCCAGTCAGCTACTTCTGTTGGAGCATTGACTTCTGAGCTCCAACATTTGAAAAGTGAGTTGGTCAGGATGAAACAAACAGTTCTTGACTTGTCAGTTTTTGTGAGGGAGCATTTACCAATTCATGCCCCTCCTGCTAGCAGCTCCGGGCCTTCAGGGCCATCTGTTGATGATGAAGTATGGCCATCAGGGCCAATTTAAGAGGAAGTTAGGCCATCCGGGCCTGTCAATGCAGAGCAGACTAGTGTAGAAGAGCGGCCTTTAGGGCCAATGTCTAAAGATCCAGCAGGGCCATCTGGGCCAAAGGTTGTTGAAGATGTGCACACTGCAGAACCAGTCGTTGCAGAAGTGTCTGTGTAGCACCCCAGAAATTTTAGTATATAAAGGAATCTAATTTAAATAAAAGTGTTGGAGGGACTTCCAACATTATATATTAATGACCCAATATCATAAGCGGGTCAATGGACATCAATTGGCCCAATAATCAAATAAAGCTAGAAAATGCATGAAAATTCGTAACTCTAAATAGGCTGAAATTTAGAAAGAGGCAATTTGAGTTGAATTGGGATGCAATCATGCATTCTTGGCAACCCAAATTCGTGCCTATCTATGGTGGGAGGTTTCCTAAAGCCTCACACACTCTAAGGGAGGAAGGAATCCTCAAAAGATAGGAAATTGCCCTGTCAAAACCGCAGCTTAGCTTTCCTAGTTATAATAGGACTCCTAAAACACCATGGTTGCTTAAATACTCTTCACCAAACCCTAGGAACGAGTTTTAGAACTTGCTGGGGTCGTGTGGAGAAGTTCTTGGTGGCTGGGGAGCAGGAGATCATCCACACCAAGTCGTTCTTCTTCTCCTGTTTCGTCTGCTGCGACCTGCACAGACCATCATCTTGAAGTCGACCAAAGGTGAGTCAAACCTGAACCAAACCTTGCAAGGCTTATACCCCTGGAAAGAGGGTCAAGGCTACATTCTAACCCAAGTGGGATTCTCAAATTCCATGCAGTATACACGAAGCAGTAAGCGTTTTCCTCCAAGTGTCTGAACTCGGGTTTTCTGGAAAAACGAGACTTCTTCAACCCAGAAGGTAGGTTTTCTTGGGCCAAACCTTAATATATCCTATACCAATGTGTAGAGCATCAAGTTAACTTTCGTTTCCCACTGGTTGCATCGAATTCTAATGAGTATATTTTGAGTTATAAGTGTTTTCCAAAGTCGCGCACTGTTAGGGTTTTTCCCGTTCTTCTTATTATGCACATGATTTGAGACTGAATTTGACTACGCTTCCTTCACGAATGTTTTTATAATGGAAGTCAAGATCATCTTTTATGTTAGACGTTTTATCCAAAAGTCCTTGGTTAGAGAGTTACAGGCGTGGGAAGAGAGTCACTGCATGATACTGAGATTTCGGGCTACACTTGATTTTCTGTTCTTCATATGTTTTCTTGGGATTAGAGACCAAATTAGATCAAACCCGCAACATAAAAGTTCTTCTAATAGTTGTCCTCGTCATCTTTCGTGTTTAACGTTTTATCTAAATGTCATTAGTTAGAGAGTTATAAGATGGGTAAGTGAATCACTGCATGAGACATGTTTCGGGTTACACTTGACCATATGTTTTTGTTCTGGAGGGCAGCTAGTGTCGACACTACCTCATCTAGTGTCGACACACTGTCCCAAAGCAGCCCAGAAAGTGTTCTGAGAAGCTCTCTAGTGTCGACACTACCTCATCTAGTGTCGACACACTGTCCCAATTTTTCCCAGAAAGTTCTGGGAAACTGATCTAGTGTCGACACTAGCTCATCTAGTGTCCACACACTATCCCATGTTTTCCAGAAGGTTTTCTGGAACCTGTCTCTAGTGTCGACACTACCTCATCTAGTGTCGACACACTGTCCCATGTTTTCCAGAAGGTTTTCTGGAACCTGTCTCTAGTGTCGACACTACTTGAACTAGTGTCGACACTACTTGACCAGTTTTTTCATGTTTTTGCTTTGTGTTTGAAGCATGGTGTCGACACCAACATGGGTTGTGTCGACACTACCTTTACAAGATATTGCATGTTTTGGGTTTGTTCATTACATAATGTCTATTTAATGGCTTAAAAGTGTTTAACCTATTGAAAAATCCTTAATTACATGAATATTATTCTAATTGCTTTCTTAATGATATGATCATACATGAAACTTGTGATTTACTCTTGTTACCATTCTAGCTTGCTTTAAGTGATAAATTTTATCTTAAAATCTTGAAAAAACCATTTGTAGTTAAATGCATTGTTCATTGCTTGCCATCATGTTAAGTGTTTTTCCGAGAGTTTGAGACCGACGGATTGTGAATTTACACATGTGCATCTCTACACGCTTATACATCTAGGGCGTGCACTTCTTTCTCTTCGTGTTCTTGTGAGTGTGAATTGTCATCTAGACTAAAGCCATTAATGTGAAGATTGAACTAAATTGTAAATCTATCTTTCAGCTGCCGAATTTATCCTTTGACTATTGTCCTCATGGGATCATGTTCAATTTATTTATTTCTTCTCATCATCATCATGAGCATGACATTACACATGCTTACTTTTTTGAAACTCTCATTGGCCATTATTTATGACTGTGGGTATCTACATTTAAAATTTTACATGAGATGGCTGACAGGGCACGGAGTGTGTCCAAGGGCTCCAGTCTAGCCCAATGATGGTGAGTCATAAATATACTGTTAACCATGGGGTATAATGATTACTGGCATTGCATCTGCGCTGGGACTACTTTCTTGCTTGTTGAATGTTAGATACATAACCACATACACGTGTCCTGGTGTACATTCTTGATGGATCTTTTCTTGGTGTACATTGGTGTCTACGTGCCTGATTAGTGTTACTTGAACGTGCTTGTGCAATCTTGCTTGCTTGCTTGCGTGATATGGTCATCCTGCATTTATTGCAACTAGTGATATCTTACTTTCATGAAAACTATTGACATCAAGTGAAGTCTTACGTGCTTGTGCAAAGTGATCTATTGCTAGTTCTTTCTTGGCACCTTGTTCAAAAATCTTATTCTATCTTGTTCACTCTATCCAGCTTGTTTTATATATCATGGTTTAATGAGTTTTGTTCGTACTTGCATATCATTCATCGTACTTGCCTAGTTCTAAAATGTTAATCACTTATATCATTGCCCGCACATTGAGATATAAATCTTACTGGGCTAGTTTGCTCATCCCCTACCTTTTCCTAATCTAGGTGACTTTGAAGTTCAAGAGGAAGAGCAAGTCGAGGATGGGAATGCATCCGAGTGATGAGCGTCTCAATTATGAGTCTAGTTATCGTAGTTTATTTTGAGAGTTAGAACCTGTAGTAGGAAGTGAGGGGTAAATGTACTTTCCTTTTTATTTGAGTCTCAGTCTTGTACTAGTTTCCAATTTTTATAAGTTGAGTTGAAATTGAATACAGTTTTTATTGAGTTCAACATTTGGGCCCTATTATGATGTTGTGTTGATACACATTTAGTGCGTGCTAGTTAGAGGCTTATTTGCCGACTGTCCACGTCTCGAAATATCGACTCTAATTAATCAATAATATCTGCTGCGTAATTCTCGGGACGTGACAGTCTGGGCCAACAGGGCCGGCAGAGGATGCATCAGGGCCATCAGGGCAGGTGGATTCAGTGGCTTCTAGAGTAGAAGAACTGGTTGTAGCTCCTGAGCCCCCAGCTCCTTCTCCTCTTCAAACTCTAGCCCCTCCTTCACCTCCATCCTCCTCCACAGAACCTCCTGCACCTACCAGCTTCAAACAACCCATGCCTCGTACTATCTCATCTCCAACACCATTTCCTTCTCCATCCTCCTCATCTCCTGCCACCTTCATATCCATTCCTCCTCCACCTCCTTTTGTTGAGGTTCCTCCAGCCTCCTCATCAGCTGGAGCCTCCTCTTCTGGTCCTTCCTCTTTCAGACCATCTGATATACCTCCTTCTAACCCTCACCTCTTCCTTCATCCTCCTACTCCTCCCTCTTTTGTAACCATTATTCCTGAAGGCGGTCAACTTGAGCATCTTGAGATTCAGGACATCAAAGATGAATTCGAAGAAGTAATTCTTCGATCAGTCCTGAAAGTTAGCTCTCATGTTTATAGGTCTGGCTCCTCTAGCCATGTACCCAAGAAACAGAAAATCTCTTCAACCCTTGCCTCATCCTCTGAACCTCGTTTTCCCCCACTTTGGTTCTCCCTCACTGTTGCAAATAAAAATAAGCCTCTCTATCGTGAATATCTCCAGAAAATCTCTTTTGCTACCATATTTGGTCTTCCCACTTTCAACCTCACTAACCATTTAAATATCATCCTCCCCTTCACCTCTCTCTCAAAGGCCGAAAAATCCAAAAAAAATTCCCTGCCTGAAGCCAAATCTGAGAAGCAGTGGGCCCGAGGTCAAAAAGCTCTCTACAGTCAGTTTCTTCAAGCTCAATCAACCAGATATCCACCTAGAGATCATCCCTTGACTCTCTCTGAGTGGTTCCAGATCCTTCACAAGGACACTTGGGGGCCCTTTGTTCAAAAAGAAATCAAGTTTATCCGGCACTACAAGATGTACAGTGATTACTACTACATGAACAACCTTCCTGATGTTCAGCTTGGACAATTTTGGCTAGCTATTGAAGCTCTTAGCTCCAGGGATGCTCATACTGGCTCTATCCAAGTTGATTTTGCCACCTTGGAGATTCCTAATGTAGTGTTCCTACTCCTCTACACTCCTTAATCATGGACTCTGCAGTTGGGACACTCATTTTTGAACGAGCTGCTCGGGTAATGGCTAGAATCTTAGTTCAAGAAGGCCGTTCCCTTTCCTTTCACAGGTTTGTCTACTCAGAATATCTTCGGGGCTACATTAAGGGTGATGTCCTTGCCCCCCTCCTGTTCGAAAGTGAAAGGCTTTTGCCATCTGATTAGGAGAAGTTCTATCCCCTTTCCGCTCAGCAGCTTCCTAATCTAAATGCTTCTCAGGCTAGATCCAATCTACCTCAGCTGTCTGCTGGAGACTTTCTGGATTCCAACTCCATTCACCTTGTTCGGGACTCTTATAATACATGGGAAGAAAGGTACAAGGTCTTTGTGGCTCTGCAAAAGGAACTAAGGCGGCTTCAAATCTACTACCCCTTCAAAATTGATCAGTTTCTTCGACTAGCTAGTTTTGGCTCCTTCTCTTCATATAAGATTTCCCTTGGCTTGGATGGTTATGGCACCTTTGTGGAAGCATAGAGACAGCATCACATTCAAAGGATGGCTCCTTCTATGGGACCTTCTTATCAAATCACTTTTGGTGCATTTCAGTCTCACTTTGAAGAGCAGGAACGCAAAGCGATTCCCATCCTTACTCGCTTTGCATCCCTTTTGTCTCCTGCCTTCTATATATCTGAGCAACCCAATGATCAATAGTATTTAGCTTGCTCTCATTTATCTTTTCTCTTTTTGTCTTTGTCTCATTTGCTATCTTTTTGCTTAATGACAAAAAGGGGGAGAAAAATAACCATTCTGAAAGACATTTCTTGTCATGCCCCGCCAATTTAGCAGTGGAATAAATCGGGGAGGCATGAACAACGTGTATGGTAATGTAAATTGCGCAAACATTCGCAAATATCAGAGCAACTAATGAACAATATTTGCAATAAACTCATCATTTTATTGATATTTCACTAAACTATTACAACCACTAATTCAGAGCCAAAACCTAGGGCTCAATGACATTATTACAGTGGAAAAGAAATCTAAAGCAAATATCTAACTAGACTCTAAGGTACTAAGAACATTCCATCGCTATGACTTCAGGACGCTCATCACTCCAGTCCAATCCCGTTGATGTGTGTAAGGTCATCACCTGACTTACCTGAAACACGTATAACAAATAACGAATGGTGAGCAATAACGCTCAGTAGGACTTAATATCTTGTGTAAACAAGCATGTTTTAAGTGATTAATGTCTTGTAACGCAGGTTAACTAGAGAGAACGATCATGTATAGTCAAGAGAGAAATAGTACATGATAAGAGATTGATGGCATACTGGAATGATAGTATGCGATAACATGTGAACGATAATACACTTCACAGGAATATTGCAAAACTAGAATGATAGAGAAAAGACCATATAACAAGATAGCGTGTATCAAAATGATATGAAATATGATAGCTTGTATCAAGGTGGCGTGTAACGAGATAGCTTGTATATCAAGATAGCGTGTAACGAGATTGCATGTAAAGAGATAGCGTGTAAAGAGATAACATGTAATGAGATAACGTGTATGGTTGCACCACAGTGCACTAGTCGAGTACGACAATAGTCACTTTTGGACAGTAGCCATTTAACGATAGTACAGTATGTCTGAACTACTCAGACTACTGTATAACAGTCAGTGCTAGCACAGTAATAGCACCAAAATGATACAGTACGTCTAAATTCCTCAGACTAATAGTAATAGTTAGATGTCTAGCCAATGTCGAGATAGTCAGAACCGGTGCAATGCAGAACACCGTCAATAGCCCCTGCAGGTATTTTCGGGTGGCTCTCTGCCCCCAGGACTAGATTGGAGCCCCTCGGACACTCTCCGTGCCCTGCACAGTATGCATTCAAGTCAGTAGGGTCACCGGACCCATATTATGGCGCTAGACAGTCATGTATAGTACAAGCAATGGGAGCCACAACAGCTCAAGAGTCTCAAGAGAGTACTAGATGAATAGACGAGATAGTAGAGTGAACGTGAATAGATGAGAGTACAAGGATAGTAGTTGAGATAGGGGTATAATCATAAAATAATGATAAACCACGATAGTAACGGTTGTACAGCACCAGGTCGGGTATCGGCAGTCTGGTAGAAGAAGTCACATCCGCCCCACTAGTCGTGCTGTGTACACAAGCTAGGTGGTCCGGCGTGATCACAAGATAAGAGAGATCTCACTAAGGCTGTTTGGATCGTACTGACCCCTAAGAGTGTAACGGGATTTAAAGGTACAACCAGCTCGTCGGCAATGGATGTGCGCCAAAGCCAAGAAGACTTACGGAGGCCTTGACAAGGAGTCCCTGGCCCAGTCGAGAGTATTCCTGATGGAGAGGTGGTCCAAGCCAAGAGAAAGTGTGTAGAAAACGGGTCTGTCGGGCCTCGAGTGCTCGAAGGCCGAGGGAAACGATAAGGGCGGTCGGACGCGACACAGGGCCCGGCCGGTCTGGCCCGGTCCGGAGTGAATCGCGGCGGCTTATGCCGTCGCGTTCTTGACGCGACGCCATCGGACGGCGCGACATCACTGATATCGCGGCGGATCGCACCGTCGCGATAACAGGTGAGATTGCTTTTTTTTTCTTTTTCCCAGGGCGAGTCCTCTGTGATATAGGGACGTTTTAAATTCCATATAAAAACAGCACGGTGATCCAAAATGCATGAAACCAGTTTTAAACGAAAGTAAACATGTAAATCTATCAACTTGCACGATTAATTTGAAAATAGATAAGGTTTAGACATGCATTGATCGGGTTACTTTTTGGTGACCTAAACAGGTGCAGTCAGGGTTCCACGAATTAATTAGAGATAAATGCATTATGAAAAATTACGAAAATAGGGGCGTTCGAAAGCTAACACGAAGTAGTATTTTAGAGAATTTCTCATAGCAGGATATCAAGAATGCACAACGTTTAAAGATAAACTTGAAGAGTTGGGTACAAGCTACAGATAGGGATTCAAAGATTTAATTCTCACTCATGGGAGATCGAAATCTAGCAAGACCAGAGGCGTTTGAAATATAATAAGATGTAGTATACACGAGAATTGTATCATGACATGAGAGCAAGTACATGTGGGTAATTAGAGAAAACAAGAGATTTCGGTTCATGGTAATAGTAGGATTTCACGAATTAAATTCGCCCAAATGGATGAGCGGAATACAACGAAACGATAGGCTTTTGAAGAGGTACATGAAGTCTACTTAGGGTAATTAGTTCACGATTTTAGCTTGATAGATTGCCTACCTTTCGTTGCAAGAATTAAAAGCTAGAGTTTCTGGACGAAGACGGGGTGAAATCCTTTGCTCCAAGCTCCTTCCACCTTGCTCCTTCGTTCTCCAGCCTCTCCCTTCATCTCCCAAAGTCTAAGCACGAAAATAAGGGTTGATAGGGTTGGATTAGGGTGTATATATATCATTGCTACAAGAGTCCATCCTCTCTAAAACTCTTCCTACTTATTCCAACTTTTTAATTTCTTTATTTATCCCCTTATTTCTTGCATTATCCCACCTAATAGGATAGATGAGAGGTCTAATTTCGTGGGTAATGGTTTAGGATAGGTCTAGGACTCTTATAGAGACATTTATAAGCTAGTTTAGTCATTATCTTATCCCTTTTTAATTTATTTAAATATTAACTCCGAATTTACACATTTATCTCCCATATTCTAGCATTAATCCACTAATTGGCTTAGGGAGAGATCTAATTTCATGGCTAATGTGTTAGGATGGGATGGAGACTCTTTTTAAGATAAGTAAGAGTTAAATAATCATTATCTTAACCCTTTTCTATTTATTACTATTTTTAGGTACGAATTTAGACTAATTACTTCCCATCTCATGATGGGCTCTTCTCATTTGGGCCCAACAATTCCTGTTAGGTCCATTAACCAAACCCATTACTAATTTAACTTAATGGGTATTGATTTAGTTTCCAATCATTCACCATTTATCCTTATGTAAATCTATTTATCACACTTATTCAAGTAATTTTATATTTTTAA
The DNA here is from genome assembly GCA_014218235.1 of Colocasia esculenta. NCBI lineage: Eukaryota > Viridiplantae > Streptophyta > Magnoliopsida > Alismatales > Araceae > Colocasia > Colocasia esculenta. The sequence continues at coordinate 38,036,245 of CM024758.1, read as the reverse complement.
ATTGAATAAATATTATTCATGCCAATATTTCTAATATTCATCATTTGGGCAATTACTCTTGGCCCAATAACTCATGTGAGCTTAATTGTACAACCCATGTACTTACTTTACTTAATGAGTTTTTATTTATCTTTTTCATTAAAGAATTTATTTATGGGCCAAGATTGTCTATTGGTCCAAATATCATAATGGTCTATCATCCCATATTATTTAAAGTCTACCCACATGTTTATTTTTATTTATAATCCACTTTGGGTCAGAAAATAATGGGTTCTTCGACTTATTCCTTAATTATGCTAATAAGTCGCATAAATTCTTAAACTAAGTCCAAACGATTTTTCTATGCCCAGAATTCATGATGGGTCATTAGAGAACATTATTTAAAGTATAACTACTATTTTTACAAATTTTTTATAGGGGTTTATACGCATGCAATAATGATTTGTATCGTTTTAATTAATTGTATTTATAAATAGATAAATTTTCTATTTATCTTGAATTTTTAATTAATGGATTTTCCGGGGTACTACATCCTCCCCCACTTAAATAGAATTTGGTCCCCAAATTCATATGATATGATATGATTATCAATTTATTCTGAATATTTCATTCCATCATCTCCCCCACTATAGGGTTTTGTTATCGAGAAAATAATATGAACCTGAACTAAGGGTTTAGTACTGATACATTTTCTACCTTTATTGACATGATTTGTATCCACAAGAACTTGTAACCGTCTTTGGTGTGGAGTTTGGTTCTTCCTTGTGTGGCAATCGATGACTCGATGTTGTTGACTTCCACAATGCAAACATCTGCCCAGTTTCTTCCAACAGTTTTCAATCTGATGCCCTGGTTTTTTACAAAATTTACAGAATTCTTTCCGCTTTGCTTCCTCTTTCATTCTCTTGCTATCTACTGTATTTCTTCTTTTATTATCATGGGAATGGGTAGCACGTTCCCTTTTCAACACCTTTTTCTTATGGATCTTTTCAAGAAATACCATGGTGTCCTCTACTATTTGAGCTCTCGATACCTTGTCCGAATATACTACAAGGTCTAGCGGAGCCAACTTTTCCCAGAACACAGGTCTCAATCCTTCTAAGAATTTCTTTGCCTTCATCTTTTCCGTACTCACCAAATGTGGTGCATATTGTGCTAGTCTTTCAAATTGTGCTTCATATTCTGCTACAGACATCATTCGTTGTTTTAAATTGGCGAATTCATTTGTCTTCCTCTCACGAATCCTTTCAGAAAAATATTTGGTGTTGAAGAGTTCTAAAAATTCATCCCACTCTATGTTGATGTCGGGTAGTTGTCGACTGGCAGCTTCCCACCAAGCTCTAGCATCGCGGTCCAATTGGAAGGTTGTCAGAAAGACTTTCTCATGTTCTGAACATTGCATAACTCTAAAGATCCGTTCCATCGTCTTCACCCAATTTTCGGCTTCATCGGGATTTAGAGTTCCATTAAACCTAGGAGGATTCATTCGTTGGAAATTCCCGTATAAATCTCCTGCCCCATTCCTTGCTCCTGCTTGAATCATGTTGTTAAGGGCCTGAGTTAACCCTTGTACGGTGCTTTGCAAGTCCCGCAATTGTCCATGCTCACCAGCCATCTCCACTAATCTCCTGCGAGCAATAACATTTTATTTATTTCTTTTTAGACTTTGGGTGCTAAAGTATCACCAAGTTGATACATATATATATAGATAAATGTATTCAAATCTTAACCATGGTTCTACCCAATTCTCACATAGGTATGGTGGTTGACTTAGACACGTGTCAGGGCAGTTCACCTAGAACATCCTAGACTTAAAATATCTAATTAAGGACATCCTAGGCTCTGATACCAACTGTCATGCCCCGCCAATTTAGCAGCGGAATAAATCGGGGAGGCATGAACAACGTGTATGGTAATGTAAATTGCGCATACATTCGCAAATATCAGAGCAACTAATGAACAATAATTGCAATAAAACTCATCATTTTATTGATATTTCACTAAACTATTACAACCACTAATTCAGAGCCAAAACCTAGGGCTCAATGACAATATTACAGTGGAAAAGAAATCTAAAGCAAATATCTAACTAGACTCTAAGGTACTAAGAACATTCCATCGCTATGACTTCAGGACGCTCATCACTCCAGTCCAATCCCGTTGATGTGTGTAAGGTCATCACCTGACTTACCTGAAACACAATAACAAATAACGAAGGGTGAGCGATAACGCTCAGTAGGACTTATATATATCTCGTGTAAACAAGCATGTTTTAAGTGATTAATGTCTTGTAACGCAGGTTAACTAGAGAGAACGATCATGTATAGTAAAGAGAGAAATAGTACATGATAAGATATTGATGGCATACTGGACTGATAGCATGCGATGACATGTTAACGATAATACACTTCACAAGAATATTGCAAAACTAGAATGATAGAGAAAAGACCATATAACAAGATAGCGTGTATCAAAATGATATGAAATAGGATAGCTTGTATGAAGGTGGCGTGTAACGAGATAGCTTGTATATCAAGATAGCGTGTAACGAGATTGCATGTAAAGAGATATCGTGTAAAGAGATAACATGTAATGAGATAACGTGTATGGTTGCACCACGGTGCACTAGTCGAGTACGACAATAGTCACTTTGGGACAGTAGCCGTTTAACGATAGTACAGTATGTCTGAACTCCTCAGACTACTGTATAACAATCAGTGCTAGCACAGTAATAGCACCAAATGATACAGTACGTCTGAACTCCTCAGACTAATAGTAACAGTTAGATGTCTAGCCAATGTCGAGATAGTCAGAACCGGTGCAATGCAGAACACCGTCAATAGCCCCTGCAGGTATTTTTGGGTGGCTCTCTGCCCCAGGACTAGATTGGAGCCCCTCGGACACTCTCCGTGCCTTGCACAGTATGCATTCAAGTCAGTAGGGTCACCGGACCCATATTATGGAGCTAGACAGTCATGTATAGTACAAGCAATGGGAGCCACAATAGCTCAAGAGTCTCAAGAGAGTACTAGATGAATAGACGAGATAGTAGAGTGAACGTGAATAGAGGAGAGTACAAGGATAGTAGTTGAGATAGGGGTATAATCGGAAAACAACGATAAACCACAATAGTAACGGTTGCACAGCACTAGGTCGGGTACCGGCAGTCTGGTAGAAGAAGTCACATCCGCCCCACTAGCCGTGCTGTGTACACAAGCTAGGTGGTCCGACGTGATCACAAGATAAGAGAGATCTCACTAAGGCTGTTTGGATCGTACTGACCCCTAAGAGTGTAACGGGATTTAAAGGTACAACCAGCTCGTCGGCAATGGACGTGCGCCAAAGCCAAGAAAACTTACGGAGGCCTTGACAAGAAGTCCCTGGCCCAGTCGAGAGTATTCCCGATGGAGAGGTGGTCCAAGCCAAGAGAAAGTGTGTAGAAAACGGGTCCGTCGTGCCTCGAGTGCTCGAAGGCCGAGGGAAACGATAACGGTATTTAAAATGCGCGAGTAAAAATGAAGACAATTGTATTTAATAAATTAGGGTAATTTAGTCATTTATTTCGCTAATTACCGAATACATTATTGCATAATTTATCAAGGTCAAATGGTGTTTAATAATGTTGTGTGTGTGTAAGTGTAAAGAAATCTTGAGGATATGACAAGTCGTGCAATGTCATTTTAAATAATTAAATTTATATCATTAATGCCATTTATTAATTTACCAAGTCGAATTAACTATAACATGGGTTAATCATGGCCAATTAAGGGGTATATAGCTTAAATAACAGGGCATATGCACAATTTTCATTCTGGTCGGATTCATGAAGACGCGGCGGACTTACCCGTCGCGATTCAAGTCGCGACAGGGTGGTCGGACGCGACACGGGGCCTGGCCGGTCTGGCCCGGTCCGGAGTGAATCGCGGCGGCTTATGCCGTCGCGTTCTTGACGAGACGCCATCGGCCGGCGCGACCTCACTGATATCGCGGTGGATCGCACCGTCGCGATAACAGGTGAGATTGCTTTTTTTTTCTTTTTCCCAGGGCGAGTCCTCTATGATATAGGGACGTTCTACATTCAATATAAAATAGCACGGTGATCCAAAAAGCACGAAACTAGTTTTAAACGAAAGTAAACATGTATATCTATCAACATGCACAATTAATTTGAAAATAGATAAGGTTTAGACATGCATTGATCGGGTTACTTTTCGGTGACCTAAACAGGTGCAGTTAGGGTTCCACGAATTAATTAGAGATAAATACACAATGAAAAATTACGAAACAAGGGGCGTTCGAAATCTAACACGAAGTAGTATTTTAGAGAATTTTCTCATAGCAGGATATCAAGTATGCACGACGTTTAAAGGTAAACGTGAAGAGTCGGGTACAAGCAATAGATAGGGATTCAAAGATTTAATTCTCCCTCATGGGAGATCAAAATCGAGCAAGACTAGGGGCGTTTGCAATATACTAAGATGCAGTATACACAAGAATTTTATCATGACATGAGAGCAAGTACATGTGGGTAATTAGAGGAAACAAGAGATTTCAGTTCATGGTAACAGCAGGATTTCACGAATTAAATTCGCCCAAATGGATGAGCGGAATACAACGAACCATAGGGATTTTGAAGAGGTACATGAAGTCTACCGAGGGTAATTATTTCACGATTTTAACTTGAGAGATTGCCTACCTTTCGTTGCAAGAATGAAAAGCTAGAGTTTTTAGACGAAGACGGGGTGAAATCCTTTGCTCCAAGCTCCTTCCACCTTGCTCCTTCGTTCTCCAGCCTCTCCCTTCATCTCTCAAAGTCTAAGAACGAAAATGAGGGTTGATAGGGTTGGATTAGGATGTATATGGTTGCTACAAGAGTCCATCCTCTCTAAAACTCTTCCTACTTCTTCCAACTCTTTAATTTCTTTATTTATCCCCTTATTTCTTGCATTATCCCACCTAATAGGATAGATGAGAGGTCTAATTTCGTGGGTAATGGTTTAGGATAGGTCTAGGACTCTTATTGAGACATTTATAAGCTAGTTTAGTCATTATCTTATCCCTTTTTAATTTATTTAAATATTAACTCCGAATTTACACATTTATCTCCCATATTCTAGCATTAATCCACTAATTGGCTTAGGGAGAGATCTAATTTCATGGCTAATGTGTTAGGATGGGATGGAGACTCTTTTTAAGATAAGTAAGAGTTAAAATAATCATTATCTTAATCCTTTCTATTTATTACTATTTTTAGGTACGAATTTAGACTAATTATATCCCATCTCATGATGGGCTCTTCTCATTTGGGCCCAACAATTCCTGTTAGGTCCATTAACCAAACTCATTACTAATTTAACTTAATGAGTATTGATTTAGTTTCCAATCATTCACCATTTATCCTTATGTAAATTTATTTATCACACTTATTCAAGTAATTTTATATTTTAAATTGAATAAATATTATTCATGCCAATATTTCTAATATTCATCATTTGGGCAATTACTCTTGGCCCAATAACTCATGTGAGCTTAATTGTACAACCCATGTACTTACTTTACTTAATGGGTTTTTATTTATCCTTTTCATTAAAGAATTTATTTATGGGCCAAGATTGTCCATTGGTCCAAATATCATAATGGGCTATCATCCCATATTATTTAAAGTCTACCCACATGTTTATTTTATTTATAATCCACTTTGGGTCAGAAAATAATGGGTTCTTCGACTTATTCCTTAATTATGCTAATAAGTCGCATAAATTCTTAAACTAAGTCCAAACGATTTTTCTATGCCCAGATTTCATGATGGGTCATTAGAGAACATTATTTAAAGTATAACTACTATTTTTACAAAATTTTTATAGGGGTTTATATGCATGCAATAATGATGTGTATCGTTTTAATTAATTGTATTTATAAATAGATAAAATTTCTATTTATCTATAATTTTGTATTAATAGATTTTCCGGGGTACTACATTTCTTATGTAGCAAATTTACCTAAACTTATTTTGAAATCTTAACATTTATGTTTATGCTACGTTTTGTCATCACCAAAAAGGGGGAGATTGATGACCAGGTCATCTCCATATAATTTCATGAGTTACATATCTATTTTGGTGATTAACAAACTCACATAAAGTTTGATCTAACAAAGTTTTTATCAAGCTAAGATATGATGAACAGTCTATCCTCACGTAATTAAAAGTAATTACATTTTTATTTTGGTGATTAACAAAACCATATTATTGTGATAGATATCAAACCCCTAATTAAAGGTCACTAACCTATTTTCTACAAGTCTTAAGCACATGAATTAATACCAAAGGAAAATAAGCCAAAACAGGTAAGCATCACTACATTGTATCTACAGCATCATATTTGTCTAAGTACACATCGGTTTCCTTTATAAATCATAACGACTACAGTAGAACTGTAACGACTTCCTCATAACAGTTTCATAAATGCCTTATCGATTTCTTCATAGAATGAAACATCGTTTGAATTAAAAAGAAATCGTTATCGTAACGACTTACTTTTGTAACGATTCCTTTAGTCATCGTAACGACTTGCTTTCGTAACAATTCCTTTAGTCATCGTAACGACTTGCTTTTGTAACGATTCCTTTAGTCATCGTAACGACTTGCTTTCGTAACGACTAAACGACTTGCTTTCGTAACGATTCCTTTAGTCATCGTAACGACTTGCTTTCGTAACGATTCCTTTAGTCATCATAACGACTTGCCTTCGTAACGATTCCTTTAGTCATCGCAACGATTTGCTATCATAACGATTCCTTTAGTTATCGTAATGATTTGCTTATCGCAACGATTGCTTCAGATATTATAACGATTTGCTTATCGCAACGATTGCTTCAGATATTATAACGATTTGCTTTGAGCATCGACTTCTTAAGTAATCGTAACGATTTCTTTGGTTCTCATAACGATTTGCTTTGCGCATCGACTTCTTAAGTAATCATAATGATTTCCTTGATGATCACAACGATTCTTTCATATCTCACAACGATTTGCTGTTTGATTGCATAACGATTTCATAAGTCATAAATGCATCGATTTCATATCAGTCAACTTGACATATGACTTATCCTTTCAACGGGTTCAATGGTCAAAGTCTTCGCACATATTCTTCTATCAGCTGTGCATTTAATGAAGACTGAACGTATCTCTGCATGCATGCAGTCGATATCGTCCATTATCTTGTCTATTTCGTATGCATCTTTTAGAACAGCAAAATGGCATTACTATTTTGATGAATATTCACACTAACGTTGACTGACAAACAAGAGACAGCCTAGCTGTCTACTATTTTAGCATTTAATGTATGCAGGTCTCTGACAACATTCGTCATACAACGTTGGACCTTGTAGAAGCCAAAGGACACTTCAGAAGATCCTATCTCTTTGCGTGCACAATGGATAAAGGACTGTTGACTGGAAGCTTCCAAGTGCTACTCAGTCTAACGTCCACCAAAAGCTAGAGGCAACAGATACTTCAACGACTAGATTTCAAATTGAAGATATATATATTGAAGAAAGGAGCTCCAAAAAGACATATGAGATATATAGAGAACGACAATCACAAAAATCACTCTGATCATCAAGTCTTCTGCGAGTTCTCAAGAAAGAGCCAAGCCTCATTCCATTAGATTAGCTCTTTTGCTCTCTGCATTGTTTGTAGATCTTGAGAGAGCGGCTGGATCTAAGAGTGAGCTTAGTTTGTAGACCTTAAGCTCTCAGTCCTTTGCTTCAGATCTTGGCTTGTCAAAGCTTGATTTAGGGGCTTAATCTCCTGCTTACTTGTTTCTATGGTTGTACCTTCGTGTGTGAAGGAAGACCTAGTGGTATCCAGGGTGTGTGTGTGTGCCCTCTGGTGTGAAGGAAGACCTGGTGGGGTATCCAGGTGTTGTTCCTCTTCAGGCTGAGAAAGAAGACCAGCTGAGCTGGGTGTTGTAGTGTCCATAGGGGGACTGTACCCTAGTTAGTGAAATCATGAGTTTTGCTCAGGGACTGGACGCAGGACTCCTAAGGAGAGGAGATCCGAACCTGGATAACTTCTGTGTTGTGTGATTGTTGTTTATCCTAACAATAACTAACATCCATCAAAGTGTGTCTTTGTGTGTGAACGTTTTTAGTGAACAGGTATTTGCAGAAGAATTTTTTAAAGACCCATTCACCCCCCCTCTGGGCTACCTAGCTAGGCAACAAGTGGTATTAGAGCGAGTCTCTTCGACAAAGAAGAAGATCCAACGATCTGAAGAGTAAAGATCCATGGCAGCCAAGGTCACAATGAAGGTCAGTCTGTCAACCGACCACCATTGTTCGATGGAGAAGACTATGCTTACTGGAAAACAAGAATGGAGTATTTTTTGCAAAGTCTTGACTACCATATATGGTCCATAGTTGAAGAAGGCAATCTCCTAGTCACCAACGAAAAGGCTTAGTGGACAGATGATGACAGGAAGAAGATTTCTTTAAACTGTAAGGCTAAAAGCATTCTGTGCTGTGCTCTAAGCAAGAAAGAATTCAATAGAGTATCAGCCTGCAAATCCGCAATGGAAATGTGGGAAAATTTGAGAATCACTTATGAAGGCACGGACAAGGTTAAGGAAACCAGAATAGATATTCTGGTAACTCAATATGAGAGGTTCCAGATGTAGCCAGGAGTGTCCATAACTCAAATGTTCAGTAGATTCACAGACATTACAAATGGATTAGAAGGACTTGGGAAGACCTATGAGATTGGAGATATGGTCAGAAAAATCCTTAGATCTCTTCCATCTACATGGACTCCCAAGGTAATAGCCATTGAGGAATCTAATGATCTAAGAGGATGTCTTTGGAAAAGCTCATTGGGTCCCTTATGGCCCACGAGATAAATATGGAGGACTAGGAGAGTCCTCAAGCAGAAAGAAACATTCAAATGCTCTTAAGCAGAAGAAGACAGATCAGATGAGTCATCAGCCGAAGATGAAAGCTCAAATGATTGCGAAGATGAAGAAGTCATGCTATCAAGAAGACTGAAGCACATTCTAGCCAAAGAAGAAGTTCCAATCTGGTAGAAGACACTTCAAGAAAAATAAGGACTTCAAGAAACCAGATGGAAAGGATCATAAAAAGGGCGAGCCCATATGCTACGAGTGCAAAAAGCCAGGACATATCAAAGTAGAATGTCCAAAGCTCAAGAAGCCTGAATTTAGAAAGAGAGAAGCTCCAAGAAATCAAGAGGCATAAGAAAAGGCTATGGCAGCAGCATGGAGCAACAGCAGCGACTCAGACAGTGAGTCAAGCTCAAACATGAAGAAGAGAAGCTTGTTGAACCACTCTATGGTTATCTGTATCTTGGTATTTTGGTGATAACAAATATATGATGCATTTAGATGAGAACAAAATATATATTGTGGAGATAATAAAATATAGGTACTTATAATATTTTTTGCTTCATCTGTGTTGCATCAATCCCCTTTAACAGATGATGAGTCTCATTTAATATCATGTTTCATCTGTGTCGCATCAATCTCATAGCAAATGCTAAGTCTTTCAATGATGCAATATTTGGCGCACTGCAATGATAAAGTCGATATTTAATTCATATACATCGATTTCAGTTTTAAGTTCCATAGTACCAAGTGCTATAACGATTTGATCTGATTTCATATAGTGCTACAATGATTTGATAAGTGAGTGCATCGATTTGTTACGAAATCGATCTCACAACGATTCGCTAAGTGGCCGTAAACGATTTGTTAAGAAATCGATCTCACAACGATTCGCTAAGTGGCCGTAACGATTTTTTAAGAAATCGATCTCACAACGATTCGCTAAGTGGCCGTAACGATTTGTAAGAAATCGATCCCGTAACGATTTGATAAGTGAGTGCAACGATTTGTTCTCACAACGACTTGCTTGCATAACGTTTCATAAGTGAGACAACGATTTGCCCTCTCGCATCGATTTCTTTATCGATTATAACGATTTGCTTACTGTAACGATTTCATAAGTGATCACATCGATTCTTCAGGAGATCATAACGACTCTTCACATAACGATTTCATAAGTCATGCTCTTAACGATTTCTTCATGGATTCTGTTCAAACACAGATTGCCTTTATATTTCAAATATGCTTGGCGCCTAAATGTAAAGTCAAAATATCTTCTGACAGAAAAACTACATGCATATTTTCATAGTCTTGTCAAATATATATGAACTACTATTTTCAACATGTTAGCAGAAACACAGTGATAGCACAGTTTGTCATAAACACTCTTTTATGCTAAACACTCTCTTCTATGCTGACAGATCCAAAGACCACCAGAGTCTGATTAGACAAATGAAGAGAAAGATCAGCAACGACTAGAAGAGCTCC